>OY829537.1:54072006-55272006 GCA_963691705.1 Viola odorata
TGTAAAAGCTGCTCACAAGACTAATAGGACGAAAATCCTTAAATCTCTTAGCAACGGTAACCTTTGGCAGGAGCGTGACAAAAGAAGAGTTAGCTCCCTTGGGAAATATACCTGTCCTGAAGAACCCCACAATCATCACACATAACTCTGAACCAATGGTTTCCCACGAGTTTTGGATGAACTTTAGGGAAAAACCGTGCGGCCCTGGAGTCTTTAAGCCGTTGCAGCTCTTCACTGCTTCCCAGATCTCTTCCTTGGTAACCTCCCTTTCCAACCAAAGGGCCTCGGCTTCAGATAATCTACTGAAACCCAAATCCGGCATCTTAGGCCTCTCCCATCTCTCCGAACTGAAAAAGGACGCAAAATGATGAACAACGGCTTCTTTAACCGCGTTTGGCTCTGATATGCGACCAGAAGAAGTCCAAATCTCGTTAATATTTCTCCATACCATGCTGATTTTAGCTACTCGATGAAAGTAACCAGTATTTCTATCCCCCTGTGTGTCCCATTTAGTTCTAGTTTTTTGTCTCCAGAACCTATCCACACGCCCCTGATGTTCCCATATCTCATTTGCTACCTCTAAATGCTCACCTTGTTCCTCCAGCGTCAAACTTCTTTCATCCGCTATCCTTTCAAGACTTACCTCCTTTTCCTTCAGCTTTTCTAGCTGCTTTTCAACGTGTCCAAATACATCTCTGTTCCAGCTTTTTATTTTACTCTTCAAGTACTTTAGCTTTTGGATTACACGATATGATCCTGGGAATTCATTGGCTGCTTCGGTCCACCAACTTGCCACCTGATCCTTAAACCCCGCCACCTCCCACCACAGTCCTTGATCCCTGAACGGCTTGGGACCCCAGTCGGTATTGTCCTGGGTGAGCAGCAGGGGAGTGTGGTCTGATCCATTCCTATGCAGTGCAGTCATCCTATCTCTCTACACATAATGCCCCCATCCTGCCTGAATAAAGACTCTGTCAAGTCTGCTCCTGCAGATAGCATTTGCCCACGTAAACCTTCTACCCACTAACCCTATATCCTGTAACCCACACCTTGCCACCCACTCTTGGTATTCTTCCATACCTCTAGCTTGCCCCGATCCATTCGATCTGTCCGAGAGCGATAAGATCTCGTTGAAATCTCCTCCCACCAGTACCGGGAAACCACTATTATCAATGAGGTGGGCTAAGGTCTCCCATAGTTAACCTCTTCTTTCCACGTCAGTATAAGAGTAAACGTTTAAAATCACGCATCGGAAATTATCCTGATTTAACATGCCTTCCAGCCAAATGTACCTCTCTCCTACTACCGCCTGATCCAACGTAAAAACAGTGCTGTTCCACATTGTTAGGAGCCCACCTGATCGACCATTTGCTGGGGCGTGTATCCACTGAGCCTCCTTATTTCCCCATAAGGACTGCATGAAGTAATTATCAATATCTACTTTCTTAGTTTCCTGCAGAAGGCAAAAATCCAGACAATCTCTACACTAACAACGTTTATGAAGTTCCTCTTTCTAGCCGAAAAAATTCCTCTACAATTCCATGACAGTAAATTAACCATTTAGATTAAAGAAACACGATCTCAGGGACCAATTCAATTCTGATTTAGTAGCTCTGCTCTAAACCTCTCCTTATCAAAATAACGAAATGCCACTTCGTTTACTTGCTCTATTAATGCGAGGGTTCTACCTACACTCCACGTATCTGGTTCGATCATTGTGACTTCCTTTAGCCGATTCATGCTTATTATCTCCTCATCTTCTACCCTCAGCACATTTTCCTTCGAGCCCACTTCAGACTGGTTTGTTTTCAAGCTTCCAGTTTGTCCTACCAATCTTTTAACTTTGTCCCCTTTACGTCTCATCGTTATATTGGTTGCTTGCTCGTCGATTGGCCGACCGTTCCCAGTTGACTCCAATTCGTCTACTCTCATATTCTCATCAAAAGAATTTCCTCCTCCTCCCTTATCGTTCCCTACCTCTCCTTCCTCATCCTCTGATGACTCGTCCGACGGTTCCTGTTCTGAATGTGTCCCCACCATCCAATCAATGTTAGTGATTACTCCATGCATGGGTTCCTCCTGACAACTAATCTCATAATTCTTCCCTTCTACTGTCACCTGTAAGGACTCTCTGACACTTATCTGATCCGTGGAAATAAGCATCCTTGCTACGTCTAGCCTCTTCCTTGCCAAGGTATTGTCGTCTACTGCTGATTGCATTGCATTTCATCATGTTTTACTGTCCATTTACTAGTTTATTTGGACAGTAAACCTACTGAATTACCCTTGATTTCCCCTATTCTTTGCAGTTCTGATATGTTGGCAAAATATTGGAGTTTCCGATTTTCATTGCTGGAGTTGATTTCCCTGTCTTGGCCTAGATTTCGGCCAAGACACTTTCGCATCTCAAGCAGCGCACCAGTCTGATCGTCTTGGCCTAGACTTCAGCCAAGACTCTTTTCGCGATACAAGTCAGTTGAGAAGTAGCGTTGGCACCCCTTTTGGGCTTCGCTTCGCGTGGGCCTTGGCTAATGGCAGGCCGCTTCTATTCGCAAATCCAGAGGGATCTGAAGCCTATCTTATGAAGAATCCTAAGGGATCTCCCTCTTTTGTATTTGCGATCTTATTTCCAATTTCAAACAATTTATTGTTACAATCTTTTTAGAGATTTTCTAGGAAGTTTAGTTGAAGTAGGACAGAGGAGTTTTAAGGCTATTTAGCAAAACATTGTTCCTCCTCTGTCCAGAATCGGATCCCGACCTTCTTCTCTTTTCTTCTTCTTTGACATTGTTAAAAACCTTGCTCCGGATTTTATTTAAATCTCGGATTTATTATTTATGCAAAAATATATATTGTCTTTTTAATTATGAGTATGATTAGCTAAACACCTATTCTTGGTAAGGGTTGATGAGCTGAAGTTCTTATGCATTCGTGAGATTAAACTGTGTGTTATAATCTCTTTACTTGTATTTATTTATTTCTTAAGCTTAATTCATCGCTTACTCACTAGAGACAAGGTTTGATCGTCCTTGCGCTCTAGTAGAGAAGAGTCGTAGCCGGTCTAGACGGAAAGGGAGCACCCGTCGGCTAGACAAAGTAGGCAACTAGTCTCGAGCTAGACTAGAAGAGATAGGCAATCTAGGTCAAGACCAGATTGACAACCTAGGATCTCCATAGGGAGATACCTTGGCCTAGGTACTGTCTTCCCCTATACCATTGAGGAAACGAACAACCATTCAAGACAGCAGTCAAACGGATAAACCCTTTAACTAGCAAGGTGTCCCTTGGCTAGGATTATCAGGAAAGGGAGCACCCGCCAGGTAATTTGAAGAGGAGGGAAGACAGGAGTGAACAGGAGCACCTCCACTCTATAGCAGTACTATAAGCAAAGAGATGAATATATTTGATTTCATGATAGAAGCATAAGAACAAAGCTCTCACATCGCCCTTACCTGGAATTTCCTTTTATCGGATTTACGACAATCTTGACCCCAGTCTTGACCAAGACTTTGGCCAATACTATTTTAAGCTGTTTTCACTACTTTCCGTTTTGTCTTCAGTTTCAGATTCCACCCAATCAAAACTCAGTGACGAGGAAGTCAACCCAAGAATTACATTTCCTAGAGGTCTCTGTGGACGATCCTCTTACCATCATCTACAAACTCTTGTAGACAGTGATAAGTTGTATTTCTACCCCCAATTCCATACCTATTTCACTATTATATTTGACGTGTTCGACGCACGATCAAATTTTGGCACCGTTGCCGGGGATCTCTAACGGTATTTGTAGTTTTTGTTTTATTTTTATTTTATGACAGTTGATGACCAGGTCCTCAAGTAGAGAACAAGATTTGTTACCTTGCAATCCCAATCTCACCCGGACCGAAGCACAACTAAGGAGGCAAGCTCGACTAAGAGTAGCCCAAGAGGAAAAAGGATCAGAAGCCTCTAGTTCCGAAACAGATCGCAGTCTTGATCACGATCTTGGCCTAGATTCAGACCAAGACGAACTCTTTGGTCTAGACATGGCAGAAATTCAGCAAGAACCCACAATGAGGGAGCTGAACAAATCAGCAGAGCAGGAAACCTTTTCCTGCATCGCCTTGCCGCCAGTGGCAAATGATTGGTCGATCAAGACCAACATGGTGGCCAACCTTCCTAGGTTTTACGGTCATACAAATGAGAACCCATTCAAACACCTGAGGAATTTACACGTCCAGTGTGACATGATGAAGCCAGCAGGTGTGAGCATAGAGAGAGCGAAGCTAAAAGCCTTTCCCTATTCTCTTGAGGGAGCTGCGCAGAATTGGTTCTACAGCCTACCTCACAACACAATCAACACATGGGCCGAGATGTCCACCCTATTCCTCAATAAATACTGGAATGCTATTAAAGCAGGATCGACTAGAAAAAATATGGCTGCCATCCAGCAAAGGAATAATGAGGGACTGAGCGAATATCACTAACGGTTCAAGGAATTGCAAGAAGTTTGCCCTACACATGGAGTTGCGGATCAAACCATGATCCAATATTTCTATGATGGAATGCTCCTGCCTACAAAAAAGAAGGTTGATTCAGCAGCAGGTGGGGCACTACAAGACTTGACTGTAACGAGAGCAAAGCTTTTACTTAAGACCATGGCAGACAACTGGCAAAACAATACTTCATCTGAAAGAAACTCAACTCCTTCTAGTCTATGTTCTATTGATGTTGAACAAAAATTGGCTGAATTAACTGACATGGTGAAGAATATTTCTGTCAATATTTCAGGTGCAATGACCACAGGGAATCCTAGCCAAGAGCAGGTAGCCTCTGTTTGTGGAATCTGCTAACAACAAGACCATCAAACCAATAATTGCTACATGGTGCAACACCCTCCTGATGATGTAACACAAGTAAATGCAGTCTATGGTCAAAACCAAGGAAGTATGCAAAACTTCCCACAAGGGAGTAATCAGTACTCATGGAGAGCACACCCAAACTTTAGGTGGAGGGATCCAATCCCTCCAAACCAGAACCCAAATCAGAATGCCCCTCAGCAGCAACAACAACCTAACTTCCAAAACTTCATCCCCCGTCCTTCACACCTTAATCCTGGCCAACCTCCTAGTCAAGCCGCTGTACCTCAACTGCCGCCAGCACCTCAGCCTTTGCAACTTACTGGGCCATCTATGGAGGATACCATCAAAAACTTGATGGAAATGCAGAAGAACCTGATGCAATCAACTCAATCTACCTTGGCTGAAATGCAAAAGCAGATTAATCAGATGGCAAATCAAGGGAAATTGCCTTCCACAACCGTGGATAATCCGAAACACAATGTTAGTGCCATTAGTTTGAGGAGTGGAGTTGTGCTACTAGAGAGGGAAGGAGCGAAATCAGATGAGGAAGTAAGAAGAATCCAGTCGGAAGGCCTGGATGAAGATGAGGAAGAGGAAGCTGAAGCAGAAGTAGTCTTGACCAAGACACAGGTCAATACTGAAGTTATCGCAGGACAAGAAAAAGCAGAACCTGTCTTGGCCAAGCCTCAGGCCAAGACTGACCAGAAGGAAGAAATTATAGAAATTCCTCCACCATTCCCTCCTAGATCTTCGAAGGAGAAGAGGGAAGATGAAAAGAGAGACTTTATGGCTGTTTTCGGAAAAATAGCTGTGAATATTCCTATGTTGGACTTAATTGCAAAAGTCCCCTCTTATGCTAGATTTCTTAAGGAACTGTGCACCAATAAAAAGAAAATTGCAGGTGTAGAGAGGGTTAATTTGGCACACAATGTCTCGGCAGTACAGCAGCTTCCAGAGAAGTGCAAAGATCAAGGGACCTTCACAATTCCGTGCCAAATAGGGAACAAAATCATTGAGAAAGCCCTTTGTGATTTAGGGGCTGGAATCAATGTGATGTCCCTAAGCGAGTTCGAGACCTTGAAGATAGGGACCATGAAAGAGACCGACTTGGTAATTCAGCTAGCCGATCGAACTATCATCAGACCAAAAGGAGTAGTGACTGACGTCTTGGTAATGGTAAATGATTTCATCTATCCAGTGGATTTTTATATAGTTGAAATGAATGTTCAACTACCCTCTTGCACCACTGATATTTTATTAGGAAGACCATTCCTAAGGACGTCTAAAGCAAAAATTGATTGCTATGAGGGAAGCATAATTCTAGAATTTTGTGGAAGGACAATTAAATTCAGCATTACTGAGGCTTTAAAACATCCTAATGATTTACATTGTGTTAATTTTCTTGATGTTTTAGATCCGATTACTGAAGAAATCGCTGACATTTATATTAACGACCCCCTTGAGTATGTTTTAAGCAGGGGAATTTCCACTCAAACACTGGAAGAATTAGAGGAAAGGACTGGAGATCAGAAGGAGCTCCAAGAAACTGTGGACAGTTTGGCCGATCAGGAAGATACGGATTTGATCTTGGCCTCGAGCTTGGCCAAGACGTCGGCCAAGACTGCCAACAAAAGAAGGAAAATAGTTAGTTGTCAATATATGCAGCCATCAGTTCCTAAATTTCTGCCTTCTATTGTGCAGGCACCACTGTTGGAACTGAAAGCTCTGCCAGACCATTTGAAGTATGCCTATCTAGGCATAGACAACACCCTACCCGTTATAATTTCAGCCAAATTAACGGAAGACAAAGAAGAAAAGTTGGTGGCAGTCTTGAAGATGTACAAAGAAGCCATTGGCTGGACCATGACAGACATCAAAGGGATATCAGCCAACATATGTACCCACAAAATACATGTGGAAGAGGATAAGAAACCTATTCGGCAACCCCAGAGGAGATTAAACCCTCCGATGATGGAAGTAGTTAAAAAAGAAATAATTAAGTTGCTTGATTCGGGTGTAATTTATCCTATTTCAGATAGTAATTGGGTGTCCCCTGTGCAAGTAGTCCCAAAGAAAACAGGGATTATAGTCATCGAAGGAGAAGATGGAGCCCAAAGGACCACAAGGATCCAAAACGGATGGAGGGTATGCATCGACTACCGAAGACTGAATCAAGTCACTCGGAAGGATCATTTCCCATTACCGTTTATCGACCAAATGGTAGAGAGACTCACTTGGAAGTCTCACTACTGTTTCTTGGACGGATACTCGGGGTTTCACCAAATCCCCGTTGCTCTCGAAGACCAAGAAAAGATGACGTTCACTTGTCCATTTGGAACGTTCGCCTACAAACGCATGCCATTTGGGCTGTGTAATGCGCCAGCCACCTTTCAAAGGTGCATGGTAAGTATATTTTCTGAATATGTAGAGAAGAGCATCGAGGTGTTCATGGATGATTTTACCGTTTACGGTAACAATTTCGAACAATGTCTACATAATTTAGAAAATATTTTAAAGAGATGTGTTGATACTTGTCTAGTCCTAAACTTTGAAAAATGCCATTTTATGGTAGACCAAGGAATTGTCCTTGGCCATGTGATTTCAAAAAAGGGCATTGAAGTAGATCAAGCGAAAATTGACGTTATCAAGAACTTGCCTTACCCCTCATGCTTGCGTGAGGTTAGAAGCTTTCTTGGACATGCAGGTTTCTATCGCAGGTTCATAAAAGATTTCTCGAAGGTAGCTGAACCGATGTGCAAGTTGCTTCAAAAGGAGGTAGAGTTCGACTTCAATGAGAAATGTCAAAAGTCATTCGATGAGTTGAAGGAGCGACTGACCTCAGCTCCGATCATCCAAGCACCGGACTGGAGCTTGCCATTCGAGCTGATGTGCGACGCAAGTGACGCTGCTGTGGGAGCCGTTCTTGGACAAAAGAAAGGAAAAGATCCACATGTGATCTATTATGCATCAAAAATGCTAGATGATGCCTAACGAAATTATACCACTACTGAAAAAGAACTTTTTGCAATAGTTTTTACCTTGGAGAAATTTAGATCTTATTTATTGGGCACAAAAATTATTGTATTTTTCAGACCATGCGGCATTAAAATACCTCTTGGTCAAGCATGAGGCCAAGCCTAGACTAATCCGATGGATTCTTCTCTTGCAGGAACACAATCTGGAAATTAAGGACAAGAGCGGCAGGGAAAACCTTGTGGCAGACCACCTGAGCCGTTGCTTAGCAGAAGGAGATCTGGAGCCAGTAAGAGCAGAATTCCCTGATGAAAAACTCTTTTCAGTCTCACTGTCTAGCCCGGAGTCTAGGCCAAGACCTCCACCAAACCCTCGACCATGGTATGCTGAAATTGTGAACTACCTTGCAACAGGTAAACACTATGGAGATATGACTACCTATGAGAGGGTAAAGGTCAAACATGACAGTAAGTATTATGTCTGGGATGACCCTTATTTATGGAAAATAGGTACTGATCAATTATTAAGGAGGTGTGTCCCTCAAAATGAGACTTCATCTATTTTGACTTTTTGTCATTCTCAAGCGTGTGGAGGCCATTTTGGAGCTAGAAGAACAACTCTAAAGGTCTTAGAGGCTAGTTTCTATTGGCCTAATATTTTTCAGGACAGTTACTTGTTTTGTAAAACATGTCCTGCTTGCCAAAAAGTAGGGAATATAAGTTCCCGAAATGAAATGCCTATGAACTTTATTCTATCTTGTGAAATTTTTGATTTATGGGGCATAGATTTTATGGGACCCTTCCCTACTTCTTTTGGAAATAGATATATTCTATTGGCTGTAGATTATGTATCTAAATGGATAGAGGCGAAAGCCACCAAGAATGATGATGCTAGAACTGTTATTTCCTTCATTAGACCGTATCTCAGCCGTACGACGAATACTCGAAACGCTGGAGAACGATGATTCCATGTCCTCCGAAGACGATTTGCCTGAGGAATCGAAGGAAAGCGTCAAGGGAACCGACCGAGCTGTGGTCGTGAGCGACGAGGACTCCGACGACGAGGTTCCTCTGGCGAAAAGAATGAAGCCCACCGTGCCTCCGTCTGCTGGAGAGAGAGAGAGCAGGCGAGAGAGCAGGCTGTTGAAAAAGCTGTCAGCTGCCGGAGCTTCAAAACCAGCTCCGACCTCCGCTGCAAGAAAACCTAAGCCCACTGCCGGAGCAGCCACTGTTACCACACCACCACCACCACCTCCGGCGAAGAAGCCGGCCACCACTGCACCGCCAAAGAAATCCGGGCGCATCAAGCAGGTGGCCCACAAGAACACACCGACTAAGAAGCCGGTGAGGGTTCCTGATTCATCACCACCGCCTCCAAACCCTAAGCAGGGCAAAACCAGTGCCGGTCCTTCCTCTGCCAAAAGCAAAGGCAAACAACAGGTGGTCGAGGAAGAACCATTTGAGGACGATGAAGACGATCTAGCCTTGGCCAAAACTCAGGCTAAGACTGCTAAGGTATCCTCTCTTCCTCCCCTACACACACTCAAAGGCTGGTTGAAATTTGATACACCAGACCTTAAGGCCAAATTGCGTAATATGCATTCCTGTGATATTCCCGCATTTGCTAGATTACAGTTTGATTTTCTTGATGAAATGGCATTAGGAAATAAAATTAGGGAATATGTGTTTGCAATTGGATGGGTCCCTTTTATGTCTGTTGATAACAATCAAGACAGCCCTAACGGTACTACCGCACTTGCGGCTCCTGCCAGGACGATTCCCATAAGACCCGTAAGATATCTTCATATCGCCTGAGAATCAGAGAAGAATGCCTAGGATGGTCGACATCAGCGGGGGGGGGGGGGGGGGGGGGGGAGGGGGGGGGGGACTCACGCGACTCTACACGCACGACACCATCCCATCCTAGGGGCTCACGAGCTTGTCGCTCCCGGCAGCCAGTATGATATCGCTCATGACGTCATCTGTTGGTATCGCTTGTGACGTCACAATCAGACATCGCCTGGATTGTTATCACCAGGTATCGCCGAACAGGCCTATAAATACCCCTACTTTTCCAATCTGAAGGTAAGATCAAGATCACTCAGACGAACCTCTGTTATTTTGAACCCCGAACTGACTTAAGCATCAGAGTGTCTACGCTGGAGCCCCCCCTCCGGTGCTTTGCAGGTACATTCGACGCCGACAACCTCCGTTCCGATCAGGCACGACTCCAAATCTAACAAGATCAACGTAGAATCTTATCAAATGGTGCTTTCATTGAGAGTTTTGGTATATTAAGTGAGCGTCCTTAATAGCCAAGCTCCGTCTAGTCGGAAGATTGGAACGGTCATGATCGCGAGATCGGAGCCAATCCGATCATCATCCTCTGGTATCCCTTTCTCAATCCGTAGACGTTTATTCCCTTTTGCTACTGCCGATCTCTCTATGACTACACAACCAATTATTTTGGGATCTTTTGACCTCTCGGTTGGAATTGCTGGGGGACTGACCTCCTCGCAGACGGACATCTTGTCATCTCAGATAACGGGATCAGATTTCTCCACTCCTCTATCTGGGGGATCTGTGCTCAACCATGAACATCATTTTGCAATGGAAATAGCGGCCCTTCGTTCTCGGCTGGAATATTTGACTGAGATGGCTGCAAGAGTCACGCCTGGTGCTTCGGGATCTAGTTTTCCTCCTCGCGTCATGTTTACACCATCTATTGTCGCTGATCGACCTATATCACCGTTGTTCCCTGAAAACCTCCAGATGCCTTTATCCGCGGGAAATCCCCCGATTAGTGTTGAGCAGTTTACTCAAGGAAGAGTAGAGGCTTACGTACCGCAAATGCCGCAAGGTCTCCTCCTACAAGGAGACAGGCAACTTGTGGGGGTTAGGAACCGGTAGGACGGGCGGAGGGAAGGAGCCAACAGAAGTCTGTCTCCCGAGTACAGTGAAAGATCCAGTAGTCGAAGGTATCGAAGTCGTTCGCACAGGAGCCGCAGTCGATCTCCTAGACGACATCCTACGCCAGAACCACGAAATAGGGGGCGTGAGGACGAAATGTCTCCTCCGCGTCAGGCGCGTGAAATTCTTGATGATACATCAGGCCACCCGTTTAGCCGTCGTATAAGGCGTCACAGGGTCAATCGGCGCGTGAAGCTTCCCATTGATGTTTATGATGGCACCAAGGATCCCATCTCGCACATTAATAAGGTGAAGGATTTTGTTCAGTTTCAGACCCACAGTGATGCGGCGTTATGCCAAATATTTGTTATGACATTATCGGGGGTGGCGCGTCTCTGGTTTGAGGGTCTCTCTGGTGGATCCATTAATAATTTCTCACAGTTAGAATCTAAATTCCGGAGCAGATTTAGCACGGCAATTCCAATCAGGAAATCTACCGCCGCATTATTTGACATACAACGAATGCCTCAAGAAACCTTAAAGGAATTTCTCAGTCGCTTCGATTTGGAAATGTCCTTAACGCCGGGCGTTACCATTGATTTTGCTATAGAAGATTTGAAAAGGAACTGCCGCTATGGAAAGCTGAAAGACGCGCTCATGGTGGATCCTCCAGTGACTTTAGATGCGTTGAGGCTTAAAGCCCATAATTACGCAAAAATGGAAGAGGAAGAAAATAGAGATAAAACGTATAACGCGTCGCAGGGGACATCTCAAATTACTACTGCTTCCGCGAAGCTGCAACCTGACGACCATTTTCTCGACGATTACGCCAGGAGGAAGGACCATATCCCCAAGGCCTCCAACAAACAGAAGGGTCATTTTTCGAAGAGAAAAACTGGTGGTTCCCCCTCTCGACGTCACAAGGATTCTTATAAAAATCGTACATATGACCCAGATTTCCCTTCTCTTAACGTGCCAAGGGCAGAGATTTTGGCGATAGCGGAGCAGCGAAATCTTCCCATCTGCTACCCCGCGCCTACAAAACCAGGAGTGCTTCTAGGGAGAAGGGAAAATGCTTATTGTAAATTCCACAAAGCCAGGGGCCATTCCACAGAAGCGTGCAGAGAGTTAAGATCGACGATAGAACGCTTGGTAGAAGAAGGATATTTGGGGGAATTTGCTACCCAAATAAGAGAAGATGCCAGAAATAATCTAATGAAAAGGACAGTAGACGAACCACCAGTTCCTCCACATGTTCCGCAAAAAGATGATGCTCCCAGAGGCAAAGATAGGGAAACTCTCGCGGTTGATGACGAATATATTCCTATGATTAACATTATCGCGGGAGGAACCCCTTATATGGACGAACCAGAGCAATCGGCAGCCGCGAAAAGAGATAAACGCACACGTGATGGCATTACGAAAAAAGGAGATGCGATAGGCATATTGGATCGAATGGTATTATCCTTTTCCGAAGAGGACGAGAAAGGCGTCGTCTATCCGCACAACGATGCATTGGTGGTTACGCCCGTCATCGCCAGTCATGGAATCAGAAGAACTCTTATCGATTACGGGAGTGCAGTGAACCTCTTTTCGCTGGAAGCTTACAATCTCATGAAACGGTCTGACAATGAACTAACACCGAGCAAACAGCCTATAGTCGGCGTTGATGGGGTTCCAATCCCTGTCACGGGGGTAATTACTTTTCCCATATATTTCCGAGAAGACACCTACAAGCGATCAGAGAACCTGTTGTTCCTTGTCGTGGATCTGAATTTGCCTTACAATGTCGTGCTCGGACGACCTTTCCTCAACCGCTTTGGAGCGGTGATCTCTCAGAAGCATTTAAAGATGAAATACCCCTCCTGGGATGGGGTAGTATCGGTGAAAGGCGATCAAAAGCTGGCAGCGGAATGCTACTCGCTCATGACTCAAAGAAGCTGCGATAGATACGTATGTATAGCAGCGGATCCCTGTGAGCAGAGTGATGAGAAGCGTGCTCAACCTCTAGACAAAATGGTACCCATTCCGGCAATTGGTATAGAGGAAGCAAGTTTCCTGATCAGTGAAAAACTCAGCCCAGCGGAAAACCTTCAGCTGGCCCGGCTGTTGAACAAATGCCAAGGAGATTTCGCGTGGAAACCCTCCGATATGCCAGGTATATCGCGGGAAATAGCCAAACATCATCTCAATGTGGACCCAGATACTAGGCCGGTACAGCAAAAGTGACGCGCGTTCTCTAATGAAAAAGCGTTAGCTGTAGATAAGGAAGTAGCAAAGCTCCTTGACGCAGGGTTTATCCGCGAAGTTCAATATCCCACCTGGCTAGCGAACCCTGTCCTTGTTCCTAAGCCCAATGGGGATTGGCGCATGTGCATCGACTTCACATATTTAAATGATGCCTGCCCTAAGGATCGTTACCCGCTTCCTCGCATAGATCAGTTAGTTGATCAGACCGCAGGATACGCTTATCTAAGCTCATTGGACGCCAACTCTGGATATCATCAGATTCCCATGGCCTGGGAAGATGAAGAAAAGACTGCGTTTCTCACTCCAAAGGCCACCTATTGTTATACGGCGATGCCGTTCGGGCTGAAGAACGCCGGGGCTACGTTCCAACGTATGGCCAATAAGATATTCGAAGAACAAATAGGGAGGAATGTGGAAGCATACGTTGATGATATTTTGGTGAAGAGCGCGAGCTTTCAAGATCACCTACGAGACTTAAAGGAAGTCTTTGACGTGATGAAAAAGTATCGCATGAAGTTAAATCCCCGAAAATGCATGTTTGCATTTCAGACAGGAAAATTCTTGGGCTACGTGGTCAGCCAAAAAGGCATCCTGCCTAATCCCTCAAAGGTTAAGGCCATACAGGACATGATATCGCCAAGAACCATCAAGGAGGTGCAAAGGCTAACGGGGCGGGTCATTGCCCTTGGGCGATTCATTTCCAAACAAGGAGAAAAGTGTCTCCCTTTTTTCAAAATCATACGCAAGAAAGCCTCGTTCGGGTGGACCCCGGAATGTGAGGAAGCGTTTATCAGCCTAAAAGATTACCTATCGTCTGACTTACTATTGACGAGACCTAAAGTAGGCGATACAGTGCCGTCCTCGTTCGCGACGATAACCACTCTCATCGCCCGGTCTATTTTGTGAGCCACGTCCTGAAGGATGCGGAGTTACGATACGCCCGAATTGAAAAGATAGTGTTCGCTCTTATACAAGCCACCCGCAAAATGGATCGATATTTCTAGTCTTATTTCGTCATCGTACTCACGGACCAGCCTCTGAAAAGAATATTTCGAAAGCCTGAATCTTCCGGAAGAATGTTGATTTGGGCGCTTGAACTAGAGCAATATGGATTGAGATATCAGTCTCGACCGTCCGTAAAAGCTCAGATCCTGGCCGATTTCATAGCGGAATGCACTTTTACAGAGGATCCTTTGGACGGCGTACCTAAAGCGGAAGGGGGCGACATGGATCTCCCATTCCCGGAAACCTACACGGACCTCTGGATCGTCCATATGGATGGGGCTAAAAACCAAGAGCTGGCTGGAGCTGGAATTTTTATAAATGGACCGCACGACATGCAAATACGATACGCCATTCGAATCCTACAACCGTTATCTAATAACACGGCAGAGTATGAGGCGTTGCTAGCCGGGCTCAAAATAGGGAAAGGACTTTCCTCTAAAGGGAGGCACGATACTGGAAGAACAGGAGACCTGCGTCTAAAAATCTGTGGTGATTCCAAGTTAATAATTGACCAGGTCTTGGGGCATTCTCAGGCCCGGGAACCCATTATGATTCAATATCTCGCCAGAGTAAAGCGAGAATTGTTGGAAATAAAGAAGGAAGGCATGCAAGTCAGCTTCGAGCATATCCCCAGGGAGGAAAACGCTGAAGCCGACAATCTAGCCAAAATAGCCGCGAATCCAGAAGCGTCCATACCCAAAGGTGTATATTATCGAGAGTTATCGGTACCATCCTTCATGGAAGAGCAAGCATCTTTATGCGTGGAGGAACGCGAAAGCGACTGGCGAATTCCCGTAATCAAATACTTGAAACTCGAGGAACTGCCTCAGGATACCGCTGAAAAGAAGAAGGTACTGAGACAGGAAGCTCGTTGTACATACTATGACGGGGATCTAATCCGAAGGTGTTTTTCTCACCCTGCCGCCAAATGCATAACTGAGCAAGAAGGTCTTCACACCTTGTGCGAAATCCATGAAGGGGTATGTGGTATGCATGTGTCAGGCGGTACCCTGGCAGCACAGGTCTTTCGATCCGGATTCTACTGGCCCACCATCCAAAGAGATTGCCACAATTATGTGCAAACCTGCCCTAAGTGCCAGGAGTTTGCTAAGATTCCTCGGCGGCCTGCCACTGAAATATCTGAAATTATAGTCTCTTGTCCTTTTGCTAAATGGGGGATCAATATCCTTGGCCCATTCCCAAAGGCAAGGTCTCAACTAAAATTTGTGATAGTGGCGGTAGACTATTTCACTAAGTGGGCGGAAGCTGAAGCGGTTGCCACAATCACGGCAGAAAAAACTTGGCATTTTTTCAAACATCAAGTTATCATGAGGTTTGGCGTACCTCGTGTCCTTGTTAGCGATAACGGAACGCAGTTCACCAGCCAGTTCTTTAAAGACCAGTGCTCAGAATTTGGAATCGAGCAACGATTTTCCTCCGTGGCTCATCCGCAAACTAATGGACAGGCTGAAGTAACCAATCGGAGCATCCTTAGCGGCATCAAGAAAAACCTGGAAGGGTCTAAAAAGAAATGGGCTGATGAGCTACCGTACGTAATGTGGGCATATCGCATGACTGTTAAGACTACCACCGGAGAAACACCTTTCGCGTTGGCCTTCGGGACCGAAGCCGTTACACCGGTGGAAATTGGGTCCATGAGCCTACGGGTAGCTCATTTTCGGGAGGAACTGAATGAGGAAAGGTTAAGAGCTAACCTGGACGCGTTACCAGAAGTCCGAGAGGAAATCCTTCTGAAAACGCAGCATTACAAAAGAAAGAGGGCCCGTTATCATAACAGGCGCGTCAAAGAACGGTTGCTGAAACCCGGTGACCTGGTGCTAAGAGACAAGCGAGCGGCAGGGCAACGCATGGGAAAACTCAGTCCAAACTGGGATGGACCATATCGCGTCACCCACGTTGTCGGAAAAGGAGCCTATCATCTGGAGACTCTCGATGGTACACCCTTATCCAACTCTTGGAATATCGCTCGCTTGAAGTTATATTACTCTAGAATTTGATTTTATCTGCACCTTTGATTTATGTCAACCCTAACCATGACTAACGCTCGATGAGAGAGCTTTCGTGGAAGTTTGTGGTTGTCTTTGTGCAGATAAAAAAGGGGGTATTTTGGGGAAGTGAAAAGTCCTATCCTTGTGATGGCCGGTCTTGATCAGATGGCTCATTAAGTGAGGGCATTACCCACCATACCTTGAATTAGTGTCGGATTGAAAGATCCTGGACGCCCCCGGGGGTGAAAAGTCCTATCCTTGTGATGACCGATCTTGATCAGATGGCTCATTAAGTGAGGGCACCACCCGGTATCTTTGGGAATGAAAAGTCCTTTTATTGTACTGACCGTTCTCGTGGAGACGGCCCCACAAGATAAGGCACGCCCCAAAGAAATAGAAACTCCGTTCTAGAAACAAGAATCCTATCTTAACGACTGGGTTACTCTGGCTAAGCCATTAAGTAAGGACACGGTTCTGGACGCGAGGGCAACGCCCAAAAGTGAAAATTCCCTAGCCTTGTGATAGCCGTCCCGATCTGACAGCTCACTAAGACGAGGCACTTTAAGGGCCGATCGTGAAATTAGGGAAACACGGAGAATCGTGAAATCCCGGCTAGTAGCCAGATGAGTAATCCCTGGTGAAGTGTAGAGCTGATAGCGAAAATGATTCCCGAGGGTTCCAGGGTAACGCCCTATGATGGCAGCGAAAAGGCTCCTACGGGTAATTACTATCCCTCGTAACGTGTTTTTGTTACTGATGATTTATAGTTGAGAATGCGCAGAATACTTTTCGGGCAGCGGAAGGAGCGAGGATCTAGTAAGTTGATCTATCGCTAGTCTTACCAGGAAAGCTAACCCAATATCAAATTCTGTAATTTGGTGGGAGCACTAAGGATCTGTTCGGATAAGTAAGCGCATTGAGAAAACATGGCGAAGTTAACGCCAAGGGGGTTTGCGAGGAGGCAGCTAAATAAAGGAAAGTCAACAATAAAAGTGACTTGAATATATCGAAATGTTTAAGGGGGGCTACAAAGTACAGACTTCGGTGGTCAAAATAATAAACAAAAATTCAGTGATGCTTGATCACTAAGGAAAGAGCTATAAAGCCTCGAAGCATGTCAACCTTCGGGGTGCCTCCGTTTCCAGCCTGCCGCCTTAGCTTGGCGAAAGCCCTCCTCATTAAGGTGGCCAGATTTTCGTTTGAAAGCGGCAGTAACCTCATCGGGTTTGTAGGCGTCGACCCCATGGGCTTCCTCAAAGCAAGCGACCAAAATAGAGGCAGTCTGTTCGACATGCCATAAGCTCTTATCAGCCGACTCTTCCTCCAGGGCAGATTTCTCCTTGGCCAGGGATGACTTCTCATTCTCCAAGGCGGTAACTTTGGCCCTCTCCGCTGCCAAGGCGGCAGACTGATCTTCTTTCTGCTTCTGATGAGCCAGTAATAAGTTTGTGCGCTCCTCCAGCAATTTTCTCTTCTCATTCCGCTCTCGCTCTAAGTCTGCCAAAGCAGAGGAAAGAGAGGCGGCCTAACGTCGCGCCTCCTCTGCCCAGTAATGGAATTTCATCAAATTAGTGAAAAGGTTGGTGTACAAGGAATTCTCCCTATCAAACACGCCTTTAGAAAGAAAAGCGTCACGTTCTGCCGCAGACGCCAAAACCTGGGAAGCCAATAAAGCTGAAACTTCATCTGAGCCATCACCCCCCAATGCCACCAAGCCGGTATTACGGAAATCATACAGTCCAACCTGGTGGGTTACAGAGTTAGCCCCATCTATCGGACTAAGGTCCGCCACAAAGTTGAAAGTGGTACCTCCTTCGCCATAACGATCCCGCAGAGGAATGCTCGAAGGAGCAAATGCCAAAGGAGAAGGAGGGTGAACCTGGGTGGACGAACCCCCTAGAGCAAGATAGGTGCCATGGGGCTGATAGCCTGAAAGATCCTACAAGACCTCTTGATACCCTGGATTGGAGGAATATGCGTGAACGGGACCGCCGAAAGAATTGGGCGAAACCCCGAAGGTATCGCCTGTGCCCAAGTTCTCCAAAAATTCTGGCTGATTTCCTCCCTGGGGAACATCCGTAGAATCAAACCCGTCCGCAGGTCTGCTCCCCATCCCAATGGTAGAGGAAGATGGATTTCTACCCTCCTCTTCCATCCGCTGTCTCTTCTTTGAGCCAGTCAACGCATAACCCAAATCCATATCGCCTGAGGGAGGAACGGAGGTAGCAACAACGGTAGCGTCTTGCCAAGAACGCAACATGAAACATAGATAAGAGAAATCAAAAAATGACAGATATCGAAATATAGCATATCAGGGCTAAAAGGCACCCTTACTGTATCAGTATGGGGAAGAGGCGCTTCTGAAGAGCCTGCCGCGTCTGGAGAGGGTGTAAGAGCGGCGACACTTCTCATTTTTCTCTTCTTTTTTCCTTTGGCAATGACTTTAGGAGCCTTGGAAGAAGAAGAAGGTTGGGTAGGAGGAGCAGCGACGGTTACAAGGGGAATGCCTGAAGGAATGTCAGAATCCCTCACACCGACCGAAGAAGAGGAAACTTGAACGAGAGTAGCGGAAGTAGCCGGAAGATCGGTAGGATTGTCAGTCGCTTCTGTGGAAGTAACTCTCTCCTTTTCTCCTCGCTCTTGAGCCCTTTTCAAGCGTCTCCTTACGCTCTTAGGTCTATAATTGGGATCCGTCGCTGCGAAAGCACAAAATAGCGTCAACATTAGTATCAGCGATAGCAAAGAAAGGAGTAACGCGACACTCACGTTTAACACAAGATCGAATGTCCATTCTACAGGCCACTTGGCGGATGTGAACGCTGATTTCCAGTTTGAGCAATGTGTTTAACCAGTCTTGCTCACGTTTTGGAAGGGTCCCTGGTCGGCTCCAGACGTTGTCATCCACGTTTTGATTAAAACCAGATCACCACCAGGAACCAAGATCTCCAGGAAGATCTATCACAAAAAACTCATTTTTCCAGCCATCAACGGAAGACTCGATATGGAGGAGTTTCCAAGTAAAAGACTTCAGCGAGTCATCGTCAAAACGGGGCGATATCGTTATCACCCCTCGACATTTCATCAGCTTAAAAAGAGATTTAAGCAGTAGAAGGGAAGGGGAAGTAATCCCTTTGTATTTGCAAAGTTCCAGGAAAGCATAAACACAACAATAGGCATTTGGGGATAGTTGGGCCGTAGTCAAATCGCCGGCAACAAGCAATTCTTTGACAAAAGAGTCAATGGGAAGCCGAAAGCCATAACGGAACATTTGTGCATACATGACCCTACGATTGCCCGTCAAAACACTGTTCAGACGTAGTGACTCAGGGGCAACAGTGGTTTTATAATCATCAGGAATATCAGCATTATGGGCGGCCAAATGCTCACGGAGAGCGGCCTCAGATGTGATAACACTAGACGTAATATCCATCCTTTTCTCATCGGCAGATTTCGACTCAGTACGACGAGTCTTAGCCATGGCAGAATTAAAGAATTAAAAGATGAAGAAGATGATGGAAGAGAAAGGAAATACCTTCAGAAAAAAGCACTTCAAAGAGCCCTGAATAGTAGGGAGAAAATAAGACGGCTAAAAGAAAATATAAGAAAGCGGGATGATAAAAGAAAAGTGAAAAGAATAGATATTGGGTTTTATAACCCTAATGATCAAACGAAACGACGAATGCCACAGTCGTTGCGTGGAAGCGGCATGAGGAACAGACTCAGGTAATGAGTGCAATCCTAGAAAAGCGCTACAACGCCTCGATTTAGGCAAAGTTCTCAAGCACGCTAGCCCGTGGCGCTGGAAGAAATAGACACGTGTGCCTGCACAATCACGACTTTTCTAAGGAAAGGATAGCAAGCATTAAATGCTCTGAAAAGAAGGTACTATCTCTGGGGAAAAACAAGAGCGATATCACATGAAAGGAGATAACGCAAGATGGCGTTGAGAATAGCGTTGGGTCAACGCGGAAAGGCGAAATAAAAATCAAATAGCAATCAAACACAAGTATTGACGCACAACAAGGCGTTATTACAAGACAAAGAAGTAAATAAGCGGAAAATCTTCTAAAGGGAGCGACCTCGATTAATCATGGGCCCTCGCTAGCATCGCGATCACCCTTCCTCCGCTGCTCTCCAGAAGAAGGAAGATCTCTCTCACCTTCGCCCAAATCCTTCAGTCTCTTGGAAGCGTAATCGGTCAGCACTGACGAGTCAACAGTTCCCTGGCGATAGAGACTCATAAATTCAGCAATACAAATATCCATGGTCTTGTTCTTCCACCAGGATACCTTTGAAGGCACTTTGGCCAAATCCGCATCGCGAGAGGCTATCTCTTCGCGAAGGAAGATATTCTTTCTGTCAGCTACCACCAATTCCGCCTCCAGAAGGTCTATCTTAGCTTTCCCTTTTGATCTTTCTCGAGCAAGCTCAGCGCGACAGTCGTCCAACTCCGCCTGGGTCCGCTCTTGAAGTTGCGACAGCTCCGTTACCTTCCCTAAAGCAGCATCTAATTCCCCCTTTAAATCAAGAGAAGGTCGAACCTTGTCATGATGATCCTCGAAAAGGTAGTTTAACTCATGGAAGCAGGCCAGCATGTCAGTCAGAAGACGTGAATGGCGTACGTCGGGAGAACGCAGCAAGAACTCTTCTTTGTCCTTCGAAGAAGTAAACATTTGCCCCACTATTGGGCCCACTGGTTCCTCTCGCGATGACGGGTCCGATATCCCTAAAGCACGAAGACCGTCGGTGCCAAGGGAAGACAAGTCCAGCTGATAAGCGATAGGGCCTTGGGGACCTTGAGGGGAAAGATTGGCGATATAAGGAGGAGAGCAATTTTTTACAGAATCACCAATGCCCGAAATCGAAGAAAGAAATAAGGGCTGAGGCTTCCGCGGGGAAGGAGCAAGGGGATTCGGAGTTGGTAAGCTCACATCTGGAATAAAGGAGCGAATAGGGGAGCCAGGACCGCCAGACACCAAGGGAGATCCCACCACTGCCGGAGCCTCGTTAACCTTGGGAGGAATGGCAGAGGGCACCTTGGTAACTTCCGTCACTGGCAAGGAACCCGTAACGTGCGAGGCGTTAACCTCCTCGGAAGGAACCCTATTGATTTTCTCCTCGGAAGGAACTGGTGGGTCAGATTTCTCTTTACGAACTCTCTTTACGAGACGCTCCGTTTCGGCAGCCATCTCTTCGCTATCGTCCTCGGTTGACTCCGCCGAAGGAGCACTATTTCTGGACCTAAGTTTCATCCGTTGGGAAAGGGTAGCATGACGCAGCTCGGAACCAGTATCCATGCTTCCGCTGTCACTGTCAACCTCTTCAATCACAGGATCACTTGGGGCCACACCCTTACCACGAGCTGGTAGCCAATTCTCAAGGAAACGAGAAGGTAGGGCAGGTGTGTTGCGTGTCGCGACGGTTTTGTTTCTCCTTCCTCGCTGCGGAATAGGCGGATGACTAGAGCCTTCGGGTGGAGGAGAAGGAGGTAATGTTTGAAGCGACACCACGTTTAGAGGAATGTCCCTTTCCTTGGAAGATCGACCCTCAGCGTTACCTGCCAATGAAATATTTTAGTATGACAAGAAAGTCGAAGCGATAAGGCGATAAAAGAAAAGACTCACCTACGACACACTCTAACAAAGGCCTGAACCGAGCAAATTCCCGAATGCGGAAAGGCCCTTCTATTTCTAATAAGGCATTAACGTGGGATACATCCATACTAGACAACACATTCGGTTCTCGCCAAGCGGCACTAGTAATCTTTGGGTTGAAACCACCACACCAAAACCGAGAGGGCAAGCGAAGGGTGAAGAAGCCATTTTTCCAGTTGTCCACGTTCTCTTCGAAACCTTGAAAATTCCGCCAGAAAAACCGAACAAGAGCATCATTCCATCTTGGGGTAATATCCACTAAGCAGTTATGAAACCTCAAGGCGAAAAAGGTGCGGAACAGATCGAGCGATGGAGCGAAAATATGCTTCATCTCACACGAGAGAAGAAAGGTGTAAAGTCCACACCAGGAAGGCGGAGTTATTTGAACAGGATTGAGATCGTAGTGGTATAGTAGTTTCAACAGAGAAGTATGAAGCGGAAGACGAAACCCGTAGGTAAACATCTTGAAATAAACCAACCAGAACGTTCCCCACATGGCATCAGTAAGCCGAATATCCTTCAATGGGACAAAGGGGCGATATCCCGTGGGAAAAGTGATCCCGTTCTCCTCCAACTCAGCCCTCAAAACCTCATTACAATAAAAAACACTACGAACTCTCCTGACTTCCGGATCTATAGGATTTTCGATAATTGCAGAAGGCCTAGCGCAAGACATAATGGAAGGGAAAGTAAAGCTATGGCAATAGAGAAACAAAATACCTGGAGCAGAGAACCAGTGAATCGGTCGTCGGCACCGGCGGAGCAATTGCAGTAAAATCCCTCGAGAAGAAAGAAGCACAGAAGAAAGGAAATACGAAGAATTTCGAAATATTAGCAGAAAGTACTAAAAGAGAAGAATAAACTCCTTATAAAGGTTAAACCTAAAAAAGGAACAGCCTGTGAAAACAAAACACGTGCAGAAGGGAAAGGACGCGTGGACAGTCATCACTGTCTTTTGGGAGAAGACAGTTACTGACTGAAAACCGAAAGGCGGTTGCATCAACCGAAAGGCCTACTCCCGCGATAATCCTGGAAACATAAAGAAAGGAAAGTGGCAGAAGAAATAAAAACGTCATTTTATTATTTAAGAAAGTCATACGGTATCTACAAAGAGGCATGGTTTGCCCAACTATTTGCCATCAGACCAGGAGATGCCATAGCAGTAGACCACGTCATCATCGTCCTCACCCAAAGGCGATGGATCTTCGCCAGTGAAAGGGAAGGGTTCCTCAACCTTCTCTCCCGCGCGAATGGAGGATCGATCCGATTCCTCCTTGACAGACGGCGACACCGCTTTGACAGCTGAACAGGCGGAAGGAGCCATTGGCGGTGACTCGTCAGGAGGGAAAGATGTTTCTCTCCCCTTCGAAGAGAAAGAAGCAAGAGAATCAAAGAATGACTTAGATGCCTTCGCAGTATCTTTCCTCCGCCTCTTACGGCATCGTCGGCGAACAAGTGGCCTCCAAGGAGGCGACGGAGGAGGATTATCAGAATCAGGAGAAGTCGGAGGAGTTGGTGGAGAATCTCGGGCGAACGTATCTAAAAAATGAGAATCAACCATGAGATCACAGAATATTAATAGAGGAAAAAGCAACAAGGGGACGAAGAATAACGAAGGGGAGAAGATCCCTTAAATAGCCAGAAATTTGGGAAGAAAGGATCTTCGATCTTCTAACCCGACTCTTGAAAGAAGACACGTGTACAGCCTGAAGTGCAGATATGGATTTACAGTCACGCCTGTTGAGATTTTCTCCTGATCGAGGAAAACCGCAAAATTGCCCAATCAGTTGCCAGGACAACCGCGGCGTAGATTTAATGTTGAACAACCAATCAGAAAACCGCCCAGTGGCTGAACCATTTTCAGTTGGGCTAAGAATATCTCCAAGAAAGACAAAGGGCGCATTAAAGAAGAAGAACAGTTGTAAAACGGCGTACTAAAAACAGTTTATTTATTATGGCCTAGGGGCCGGAAAGTACATTTACATGCTAGGGGGAAAAGAGAAAAGGCCCAGAGGGAGCCATCACTATCAGGCATCAGAGCCAGCATCCTCAGGCACTTCGGGAAGATCCCACAGAGAATCCATGACCAGAATCAGATCATGGGAGGTGGCTCTCATTCCCTTCAGGCAGCACCCCAGCATATCCTTGCGCTGTTGCAACATGGCAATCACCACTTGAATCCGAGCGATGGAGGCAGCCAGCTTTGACACGCTTTCCAGAGGGCTGAAATCCTCCAGAGATGTGGCCCCCAGCCTGGAATGAAGAGGGGTCAACATTCCTTACAGCTCCAGGATGTTCTCAGAAGTCTTGACCAACATATTCTCCAAGAACCCGACATCCCCATCGTTGAGGTTCTTGAGAGAATGGCCTTTGGAAAGGAGGAAATTCTTAGTCAAATGATCCATGATGTGAATTGCCAGAGATGAGGAGACCATGGGTGGAGAAAGATCCTCAATTTATAGGCCCAAAGAGAGGCCTTGGGAAGAACAAAGAGGTCCTCAAAAGGCGAGCCGTCTCGTCACCCCTAAGGACTGATAATCCTAAAACGGAGTCAAAGGTTGATGCTCGTATGCCATCCGCGACATGAATGTTCGAAAGGATACAAGATGAATATGGAAAAATGCTAAAAGGCGCGATATCACGGGTAGCCATTACGTAAAAGCCATATGGTTACCGGTATCCACAGTATAAGGCCGCGTTGATGTTGCAGGTGGCCCTAGATGCGTAAAACCTCGTCGACATCGCAGGCATCTAGTGGTATAAAGTCGCGCTAATCGTAGGCAGCTGATGGCGTAAAGCCGCGATGATATCGTTGTTTCCTTAAAGCGAAAGAGGAAAACGGGCCCGCGTGACCTCAAACCCCTGTAAGTATAAAAGTTTACTAACTTCTCTATAAACGCCTATCTCCTCTGTGTGTTTTTAGTACACTCGAAAGGATGATGGACTCGGAATGAATGCAAATCCACGACATGACCTGGTTGCAGTCTTTGGCGGTGTCACAAGTGACCCGTCAACAGCCCTTCTATGGCATGAATAGAGTTGAGACTCCGCAAGCCCTGTCAAGAAGCCAAACGGACTAACATCGTTGGGTGAAAACAATGCCCTCATAATCACCAGCGTAATAGCAGCGTCCCTCGTGTACCTCTTAACGCCTCAGAAGAACAGGACTCTGGATAAGGATGAAGGACGGAATCCGCTTGATAGCTAGAAAGCTTCAGAACTAAGTTCCAGCTCATCACTTAACACGGTTAACATCGAGCAAGCAGAGAAACTCAGAGATCCTGCAGACATACCGCCCCGTGAAGGAACAAGTTTTCATCTAAGCTTTCAGACATGGACAACCCTTGGTAAACACTCGGGCTCATTTTCAGTTGGGCTTATGATAACAATCAAGACAGCCCTAATGATACTACCGCACTTGCGGCTCCTACCAGGACGATTCCCATAAGACCCGTAAGATATCTTCATATCGCCCGAGAATCAGAGAAGAATGCCTAGGATGGTCGACATCAGCGCGGGGGGGGGGGGGGGGGGGGGGACTCACGCGACTCTACACGCACGACACCATCCCATCCTAGGGGCTCACGAGCTTGTCGCTCCCGGCAGCCAGTATGATATCGCTCATGACGTCATCTGTTGGTATCACTTGTGACGTCACCATCAGACATCGCCTGGATTGTTATCGCCAGGTATCGCCGAACAGGCCTATAAATACCCCTACTTTTCCAATCTGAAGGTAAGATCAAGATCACTCAGATGAACCTCTGTTATTTTTGAACCCCGAACTGACTTAAGCATCGGAGTGTCTACGCCGGAGCCCCCCCTCCGGCGCTTTGCAGGTACATTCGACGCCGACAGCCTCCGTTCCGATCAGGCACGACTCCGAATCTAACAAGATCAACGTAGAATCTTATCATCTGTTGAGTGCGATGCCTACTCTGAACTCTGCCTTGAGTTTCACACATCTTTTTGGTTCGACGAGGAAACCTTATATGTTAGGGGTAGAGACAAACCTGATTTTGCTGCACCTGATGTGATTAATTTTCGATTATGTGATAAATGGAGCCACTTGTCTGTTGATGCTTTCAATTCTCTGTTAGAATTTGCATATAGTGATGAGACCATTTTTGACTATCCCACTGATTGGGATAATAATGTTGCATTTAGAGAGATCACTGGTGATCCGGATGCAAAGTTTGATAGGAACTCTAAGGCACATGCCATTTTGAACCCTGCGCTTAGGATGCTCCATAGAGCCTTGTCTATCAACCTTTCGGGGAAGACAAAGGTTTCTGGGAATTTAGCCAAGCCTGAACTGTTTTTGCTTTGGTGCATTTTGCACCAGAAAAAAGTCAACTTAGGCTTATATTTGGTCCAAGTGTTGCATGCCCGTGAGTCTAAAACTAAACTGATTTTTGGGTCCTTGATAACTTGGCTTGCTATTCAAACTGCTGGTCTTGATTTGTCTACTGCTGATTTACATAAATATTGCTCCCCCAAAATACTGGATTTTATATCCTTCGACCAAATGGGACATTTCCATTTGGAAGGAGAGTTTGTTGCGTGTAATACAGGTTTTACACCTATTGGGGAGCACATTTTCTCGAAGAAAAATGGAGGGAGGTACAAGCTGCGTCCAGTACATATCCCTGGAGAAGAACCAGAGAGCAATATTGCCCCGGGTCTTGGCCAAGACGCTGGCCAAGACACCACCATTCCTGATGCTGCAGCTGATCTAGGCCAAGACTTAGGCCAAGACCCCCCTGCCAGCAACATCAATGAGCCTCCAACTTGGGCCAGGGAATTTCAAGCTCGCCAGCTGCTCATCCGTGAGCAGCAGAAGATTATCCTGGATCATCTTGGCCAAGACAAGCCCCAAGACATAGCGTAAGACCCTTCATCCGCATCCACCAGTACAGAGGTGCCTCGTTGGGCCCAAATACTAAATGACCGACAAGATGTCCTCCTCGAGCAGATGAAACTCACCAGGACCAACGTTCTCCACGTCTATCAACATCTGTAGGGCCACATGACGATCCTCAAAGCTCTATACAACAATTTGAGCTCTGATAGCGAGTCCTCTGATGAGGAGGATGATCCCAAACCCCCAGCACAACCCGCCAAGCCACCACATCAGTCCATGCCTCCTCCTGCTCCAAGAGATCCAAAGTCAACCAACCCTCCTGCCCCTGATCTAGGCCAAGCTTCAGACCAAGACACCCAGCCTCCAGCGGCTTAAGCTACTTTAGCCCCCAGGTCGTTTCTTTCTTCTCTTTTTATTTTCTGCCTTTTATTTTCTTTCTCTCCACACAATGAGGACATTGTGTCTTTCAAGTGTGGGGAGGTTGTTTTCTGTTTTGTGACTGCTGTGAATACTATCTGATATGTGTCATTTTGAGTCAAATTTTTGCATTTTAAGTTTTCTTTTTACATTAGTTTGTCCAGTTTTGAGTCTACTGTTTGCATGATTTTTATTTTTGTATTTTCCTTGCATGTTTGAGTCTGTTTTGTTGAGTGCTCACCAGGAAATCCAGATTTTTTGCCTAGGCTGTTTAGTGTAAAACCGAAACCACATTTAGACACTTGTTTAGGCGAAATAATGATATAGTGACAGGGAAGCGAATGAGCGCAACTAGATCAATGCCTACGGGTCATATACTTTAATGGTTTCCAAACATTGCCTATCCACATGGTCGTAAGGACATTTAGCTAAAAAAAAAATTTCAACTCTCATTAGGGTAACTAGGTTAGCTGCCAAATGATTTGAGTGTGCTATTCTATCCGAAGTAAGTGTGAGACATTAAAAAGGTGTTGGAACGTCATAGGACAGACATAGCAAAGGTGGAAGTCCCCGCAGAAAAGGACAAGCTCTGTCTATGTGCCGTGTCTGTAAAAATACAAAGGACACTTAGTATGCCTAAATAAAACAAATAATTTTTTTTTTTAACAAGGGCATAGAAAAATTTTGAGAAAAAAATCTGTCAAAGTGATTCAAATGGCACCAGTCTTTAGGCACTTTTGGATAGATGTCACATGGTGGGACTCAAATCAGTGGCAAGCCTAGTTGCCCTATACTTTATCATAATATCTTGCGAGGTGTCTTGATACCATGTGAATGGGGTATGTTTAGGGTATTGATCTGTCCTTGTTAGTCTAGCATTAGGTCAGCTAGACAAGTGTCTTGGTGATTTCAGTTGTACAGTGAGCAGCCGAAGGAGAAAATCTGGAAATCCTGGTGTCGTTTGTTTATGTCTTTGATGTATTTTTAATTTTCTTTTCTTTTGAGTCTGTATGCTTGGGGGCAAGCATAGTTTATTAGTTTATTTGATTGAATTGCATTTCATCATGTTTTACTGTCCATTTACTAGTTTATTTGGACAGTAAACCTACTGAATTACCCTTGATTTCCCATATTCTTTGCAGTTCTGATATGTTGGTAAAATATTGGAGTTTCCGATTTTCATTGCTGGAGCTGATTTCCCTGTCTTGGCCTAGACTTCGGCGAAGACACTTTCGCATCTCAAGCAGCGCACCAGTCTGATCGTCTTGGCCTAGACTTCGGCCAAGACTCTTTTCGCGATACAAGTCAGTTGAGAAGTAGCGTTGGCACCCCTTTTGGGCTTCGCTTCGCGTGGGCCTTGGCTACTGGTAGGCCGCTTCTATTCGCAAATTCAGAGGGATCTGAAGCCTATCTTATGAAGAATCCTAAGGGATCTCCCTCTTTTGTATTTGCGATCTTATTTCCAATTTCAAACAATTTATTGTTACAATCTTTTTAGAGATTTTCTAGGAAGTTTAGTTGAAGTAGGACAGAGGAGTTTTAGGGCTATTTAGCAAAACATTGTTCCTCCTCTGTCCGGAATCGGATCCCGACCTTCTTCTCTTTTCTTCTTCTTTGACATTGTTAAAAACCTTGCTCCGGATTTTATTTAAATCTCGGATTTATTATTTATGCAAAAATATATATTGTCTTTTTAATTATGAGTATGATTAGCTAAACACCTATTCTTGGTAAGGGTTGATGAGCTGAAGTTCTTATGCATTCGTGAGATTAAACTGTGTGTTATAATCTCTTTACTTGTATTTATTTATTTCTTAAGCTTAATTCATCGCTTACTCACTAGAGACAAGGTTTGATCGTCCTTGCGCTCTAGTAGAGAAGAGTCGTAGCCGATCTAGACGGAAAGGGAGCACCCGTCGGCTAGACAAAGTAGGCAACTAGTCTCGAGCTAGACTAGAAGAGATAGGCAATCTAGGTCAAGACCAGATTGACAACCTAGGATCTCCATAGGGAGATACCTTGGCCTAGGTACTGTCTTCCCCTATACCATTGAGGAAGCGAACAACCATTCAGGACAACAGTCAAACGGATAAACCCTTTAACCAGCAAGGTGTCCCTTGGCTAGGATTATCAGGAAAGGGAGCACCCGCTAGGTAATTTGAAGAGGAGGGAAGACAGGAGTGAACAGGAGCACCTCCACTCTATAGCAGTACTATAAGCAAAGAGATGAATATATTTGATTCCATGATCGAAGCATAAGAACAAAGCTCTCACATCGCCCTTACCTGGAATTTCCTTTTATCGGATTTACGACAATCTTGACCCCAGTCTTGACCAAGACTTTGGCCAATACTATTTTAAACTGTTTTCACTACTTTCCGTTTTGTCTTCAGTTTCAGATTCCACCCAATCAAAACTCAGTGACGAGGAAGTCAACCCAAGAATTACATTTCCTAGAGGTCTCTGTGGACGATCCTCTTACCATCATCTACAAACTCTTGTAGACAGTGATAAGTTTTATTTCTACCCCCAATTCCATACCTATTTCACTATTATATTTGACGTGTTCGACGCGCGATCAAATTTTGGCGCCGTTGCCGGGGATCTCTAATGGTATTTGTAGTTTTTGTTTTATTTTTATTTTATGACAGTTGATGACCAGGTCCTCAAGTAGAGAACAAGATTTGTTACCTTGCAATCCCAATCTCACCCGGACCGAAGCACAACTAAGGAGGCAAGCTCGACTAAGAGTAGCCCAAGAGGAAAGAGGATCAGAAGCCTCTAGTTCCGAAACAGATCGCAGTCTTGATCACGATCTTGGCCTAGATTCAGACCAAGACGAACTCTTTGGTCTAGACATGGCAGAAATTCAGCAAGAACCCACAATGAGGGAGCTGAACAAATCAGCAGAGCAGGAAACCTTTTCCTGCATCGCCTTGCCGCCAGTGGCAAATGATTTGTCGATCAAGACCAACATGGTGGCCAACCTTCCTAGGTTTTACGGTCATACAAATGAGAACCCATTCAAACACCTGAGGAATTTACACGTCCAGTGTGACATGATGAAGCCAGCAGGTGTGAGCATGGAGAGAGCGAAGCTAAAAGCCTTTCCCTGTTCTCTTGAGGGAGCTGCGCAGAATTTTTGTAATTTCCAAATTTTTTCTAATTTCCGAATGACCCCAATCGCGCTCCTCTGTAACCATTCGTTGTTGTCTTCTGGAATGTCCAAGCTTAACGCTCCTATAGTGTACTTCTCTTTTTCCTTTCTGTCATTGCTGTCTTCTTTTACCAGCTGTTGATGGTGACCTTTTACCACTTCTGCCATTGTTCTTGCCTCTGATCTGCCTGCTACCTCGTTGATCATTAAATTTGCCTGCAATCTCGCTACAGGTCTGGCCATGTTTGTATCCACCTGGCCGGCATCCCGCTTTTTCAATATCGGTGCAGTCCTCTTTGATCTCCTGTCACTTCGCCCTAGACTACTTCTGATCACTGACACCCCTATAAACTGCTTATCTAACGCAATTTCCATGTCAATTCTATTGGCTACCCAGTCAAATCTTGCGAACCCAAAACATTTTCCTGCTCTATTTCTGCGAAACGGAATGAAAACATCGACCAAGGAACCAAATTGGGGTAATCTCCATCTACGAGTGATCAAATACCGAAGAGCTCGTTGGTCTCCGTGGGCTGGTAGGTTTTCTAGGTAGTAAGTTATTTCATCAGTCCTTCGTTTCTCCATATATGATTGGTTTTTTCACCCCGACCACAGTGGGTGTGTCGGTGTTTGGTTGTACTCCGGTGGTAGTGGGCCAGCCGAAGTGGAGGACCTAGTCGGGTGATGGCGGCTAGGTTTCACGTTGAGAGTACACTACACATCGTATAGCTATCCTTTTATAGGCCATTATTGATCTGACAAATTGGGCAGTTTGGTTCCTCCTAAGAATAGTGATATTTAAAGAGGTGATATATATAAACTCGGTAACTAGGTCCCTTATTAGGGTTGACTAATCTAGATCTCATTGTGGGAAACACTCACCAGGTCCCTATTCGGGCCAGTTGGGCTAAGATGTAAGTAGTACCTCAAAGTTTTAAAGTAGTTGTGTCAAGTCTTGAACCTAAGACCATAAGTCTAGTCAAAGTCCTCGTCAACCAACTCGACCATGCCCGAGGTGATACATACTTTTATATAGAAAATATACTTTTTTAAATCAGACTAATAGAGTTTTTCTTTACTAATTAACAAATTAATTAATTTTTGTCAAGGCCATTTGGTAATTCGGTCACCACATTGTGTTCCGACTACTCTAGACTCGAGCCGAATAGGACCTTAGTAAAGCTCTCCCAGTAATACTAATAAATTCCTTCATAATTCTCTCAACAAAGATAGTTGATTTCATTGTTAACCTAAATCGAAGAACAATAATAATATAGATTTTATCCTTTTTTTAAAGATCATTTAAAATGTTCTTTAGAATTATGTCAATGACTTATAATGATGGTATGAAACTCACAAGAACAAAATCACTACATTATTGAAATTGGGGCTTCACAATAAAGATGTTGGAATACATACGGTGGCGAAGCTTGGATAAAAATTTGGGTGGGGTGAAATAAGATAAGTTTTTTAAGGGGGGAGGAACGAAAAAATTAAACTTTAAGGACTATTATGAAAGAATTTAAATTTTTTAGGAGTGAATATGAAGGACAAATGAAAAAGAATAGAATTTTAAGGGCCATTATAGAAGAACTAAAAAATTTAGGAATAAAAAATAATAAAACTGTAAGGATTAATATAGAAGAACCAAAAAGTTCGCCCCCTAGTCCTAAGGAGGCTTTGCCCTTGAATACATATACTATCCTAAATAAAATGCACGATTTTCAGCATGCTTGTTAGTATGAAGTTTGCAGGTTTCATTGCTCAATCGCATTATGATGCATGACATGTAACATGCAAGGCTCAAGGGTTTGGCTCACATAGATGGCTAGGCACTTGAGACTAGTTTGAGTCATCAACCGAAGTTGAATCACCCGAATTTGATCAACGACCTACCCACATTTTATATACCTCAAATGAAATCATCCTATTTGAGATACTTCGCCTCGAAGTTGACTAATAGTCAGTCACACCCAACTTAGATGAGATCGATATTCAAGTAATTTGGGATCTTTCAAGCTAGCCAAAATATCTTAGACTGAATGAATCCATGAATGAATCAAGCTATACCACTATGTTAATCCCTATTTTACACAAACTTTATCAATCTATGAATGTCGCCGAGAATGAGTTTCTAGGGAGTTTGAGGGATTACACTGATTTCACATAAAACCTAGCTACCTTAAGTAGTTAGTTGGCTTTGGAAAGCTCTTATGCTTAACCTTTATAACAAAAATCCATCTTGAATGCTAGATATCTCACTAGCCTCGGGTTACACATACAAACTATTTTTTGGATGTAAATGTCAACATATTGACAAGAAAAATCACAGAAATGCAATCATCAGATCATCACTTGAGTCCAAAATCACAAAAATGTAACCCGAGTCCAAACCCGAATCCAACCTCTAGATCTTCGATCAGGCCTGTTAAGCCGTCACAGATCCATGATCCAGTGGTATATTTCAGGTAGAGGGACATGTGTCTGGCGCCGCGTGAAACGACAATACAGAGTGGGCAAACGGTGTCGCTCAGGGAGTTATCGTCGCACGGAAGGTACGTGAGGTACGATTTCGCCACGTTAACGCGATGTGAGCTTATCGAGCTTAAGAGACGATTAATCTCTGAGCTTGAAAACGTTCGTTTTCTGAAGATCTGGTTGGATACATTTAACTAGGATGCACGACCCATTAACCCGTATCAACCGCCTCAAATCTCCTCCATCCAGCCAATGCCTCCGCCGTCACTTCACATCCCTGTCCTCCCCATAACTGTCACCGACGCCCCTGCATCTGCCGCAACAAAGATTCCCCACCAGACCAAGAGGAAGACTCCAATTTCTCAGGGGACCAAAAGGAGCAATCCATTTTCGAAAGAGATGGATTCTAATTCTAAACGAGCCAGTTTCGATTCTCTAGTAGAGAGGGTAGTGTCTAGCATGATGAAGAGGTGCAGACAAATCTTGGGTAAGTTGATGAAGCTGAAATTCGCTTGGGTTTTTAAGAAGCCTGTTGATGTGGTGGGACTAGGGCTGTTTGATTATCATCAGATCATCAGAAAGCCTATGGATCTTGGTACAGTGAAGGTGAATCTTGAGACTAATGTTTACAAGTCACCAATTGATTTTGCCGCTGATGTGAGACTCACATTTGATAATGCTATGGTTTATAACCCTGCGCAACATGATGTCCACGTTATGGCCTAGAAGATGTTAGCCTCATTTGTGTTTGTAGTAGAAAGAGACGTAGTCAACCAAAACTCGACTGCTTAATGTTGTGAAAAATGTTTGAAGGCAGAAGATCTTACAGACTAACTAAATAGAGAGCAAGTGTTGTTTTAAGGGATTTTGGCATAATTAAGTTTGTTAAGTAATACTTTGGAGATCAATCTAGCAAAAAATTTGTTGGTTTATAAGGTGTCAAGAGATGCTAAACAGTGATAGTGAGATCTTATTTATAGTGGTCGGAGACATTTTGTTCATTTTGATGAGGAAATAGTCAAAATATAAGAATTTATATTTTTTCTATGTATGTTGATCTTAGCATAGCCAATTGAAGCCAAGACTGACGTCCATGACACTTCCATCTCACTGGAATTCGATGGCGAGATCATCAAGTTCAACATGCTCGATGCCATGAAATATCCTACTGATTTTTCTAGTGTGAATTTTATTGATATTATTGATCCTGTCATTTCACAAGTTTTTGAGCTCACCACTAACTACCCTTTGTAGCTTTCCCTTGACAAGAACATCACAGCTGCTACACTAGACAATATTAGGTCGACACTCCCGACGCCACCTGAATTAAAGGAGGTCATCGCCGCATTAGAAGCCACCCAATTATTTCTTCTCCTATTGTATCCTTCGATCTCCCCACTGTTAATGCTAAACTTCCCCTTTCCATTGTGCAGGCACCCAACCTGGAATTGAAGACCTTGCCCTTGCACCTCAAGTACGCCTATCTTGGCGATGGTGATACCCTCTCGGTAATCATCTCCAGTAAGCTTGACACTGCCGATGAGCACGAATTAGTATCCCTGTTGAAAGAATTTCGGCAAGCTATCGGCTGGACTATTGTTGACATCAAAGGGCTTTCACTAGCCCTATGCACTCACCGCATCCACCTTGATGATACCAGCTGATCAGTCCGACAACCTCAGCACCGCCTGAACCCGCCTATGATGGAGGTAGTGAAGAAGGAAGTACTCAAGTTGCTTAAAGCTGGAGTTATCTACCCCATATCCGATAGCACTTAGGTGAGCCTCGTTCAGGTCATGCCAAAGAAGATTGACATTACTATCACCACTGGCTAGAATGGAGAATTGATCCTCACAAGAATCCAAAACTGTTGGCGTGTTTGTATTGACTATCGTCGGTTGAATACCGCCACTCAGAAGGACCATTTCCCTCTTCCTTTCATCTACCAGATGTTGGAACGTCTCGAGGGCAAGAAGCATTATTGTTGTTTGGATGGGTACTCCGGTTTCCACCAAATCCCAGTGGCGCTTAAAGACCAAGAGAAAATCACTTTCACCTGTCCCTTCGACACCTTTGCCTATAAGAGGATGCCATTCGGTCTCTGTATTGCACCTGCCACCTTTCAGCGTTGCATGGTTAGTATCTTCTCCAAGTTTGTGGAGAACAATATTGAGGTATTTATAGATGATTTTACTATTTATGGTAATTATTTTCCTAAATGTCTAGCCAATTTGAAAAAAGTTTTACAACGTTGTGTGGATACTAACCGTGTTCTGAACTTTAAAAAATGCCACTTTATGGTGGACCGAGGCCTTATCCTAGGCCATATTGTTTCCAGAAAGGGAATTGAGGTTGACAAAGCTAAAATAGAGGTCATAGAGTCTTTGTCGTAACCGCTTGTGTGCGCGAGGTGTGCTCCTTTCTTGGCCTTGCAGGTTTTTACAGGCGGTTCATTAAGGATTTCTCAAAGATCACCTAGCCCATGTGTCAGCTCTTGTAGAAGGATATTGACTTTGTTTTTTATGCCAGCTGCAAGGCCTCATTCGATACCATCAAGGAGAAGCTCATTTCAGCCCCTATTATTCGAGCGTCCGATTGGAGTCTCCCATTCGAGATCATGTGCGACGCTAGTAACACTACGGTCGGAGCTGTATTAGGGAAAAAGAAAGACCGAGAGACATACGTGATCTACTATGCCTCTAAGCTCTTAGATGAAGCACAACGGAACTATACCACCACCGAAAAGGAGCTTTTAGCAGTTGTCTTTCTTTTAGATCAATTTTGTCAATATCTTTAGACACTAAAGTCACTGCTTATTCTAATCATACAACTCTTCGGTGCCTCTTGACCAAGACGAACGCTAAGCCTCACCTCATACGATGGATCCTCCTACTCTTGGAATTTAACATCGACATCAAGAACAAGAAGGGCACTAAAAACTTAGTTGCATATCACTGAAGGAAGATGAAGCACCAACGCCCATCCGTGACACTTTCTCTGATGAACATCTATGTCTAGCCCATGCTTCTCAATACCCGTGGTTTTCTGACATTGCTAACTTCTGTGGCTCTATTTCTTTCCTGCAGATTCCACAGCTGCGGAGCGGCATAGGATCAAGAAGTAGGCAAAGTACTACATTTGGGACAACCCATATCTATGGAAGCATTGCTCAGACCAAATCATACAACGTTGTGTCACCCTCGACGAGGTGCCCTCCATCCTTAAGTTCTGCCATTCCATGCCCGGAGGAGGACACTTTGGTGCTAAGAAGACAGATCTAAAGGTTCTGGAGGCTGGCTTCTTTTTCCCCTCGATCTTCAAGGATAACTACATGTATTACACAGCATGCCCTCGCTGTCAGATGACTGGTAATATTGCTGCCCGTAGTCAGATGCCCCTTATTAGCATCATTGCTTGCACTCATTAGTGATCGTGGTACGCACTTCTGCAACCGCATTGTGGCTAACCTCCTCACCAAATATGGCGTCACTCATCCAGTGTCTATGGTGTACCACCCACAGACCAACAAAGAGGCCGAGGTGTCCAACCGTGAGATCAAGTCCATTCTTGAGAACATTTTCAATCAATCTAGGAAGGACTGTAGCTTGAAGTTGGACGATGCTCTTTGGGCATACCGTACTGTGTTCAAAACCCCTATCGGTATGACTCCCTATCGGCTTTTCTATGGCAAACCGTGCCACCTACCAGTCGAGATCGAGCACAAGGTATTCTGGGCCATCCGCAAAGTCAACATGGATCTCAATGAGGATGGACAACATCGATGCCTACAGATTCAAGAGCTGGAGGAATTACGAGATGACGGTTATGAGAATGCATTGATCTCTACAAGTGCAAGACGAAAGTCCATCACAATAAGTTGCTTTCTCACAAAACTTTCACAGTTGGGCAAAAGGTTTTACTATACAACTCTCGCCTCAGGATTTTTGCAGGTAAACTGAAGTCTAAGTGAACTGGCCCCTACCTTGTTACGAATGTGTATGATCATGGCACCGTTGAGATTCAGAGCTTAGATACCGGAATCATCTTCAAGATCAATGGTCATCACTTGAAGCCTTTCAAAGAAGGGTTCAAGCCTTTTACAACTGAAGAAATGGAGGTGGCTAAGCCATCTACTCAGGAGTAATCCGTGTCACCAACGTAAAGGCCTTGACACTAACTAAGGCGCTTCGTGGGAGGAAACCCACGTTTCTTTCCTCTTATTTCCTCTTTTCCTTTCTCCATTTTTCTTTTATTTTCTTATTTTTCTTTCTGTTGGATTCTCTTTATTTTGTCCTTTTCCCTTTGATTTTCTTCCAATATTTATTTTTCTTTTCCTTTTACGATTTTCCCCTCTTGTTCTTTCCGCTTTTTATTTCAATTCCTCCATTTTTCCTCTCCTAGATTTTCTCCATTTTCCTTTTTTATTTATTTTCCCTTTCACCTAAAATTAATTTGTTTCCTTCTCCGTACCACCTTTTTTCCAATCCTTTTCAAATTAGAATTGTAAATATTCTTTATTTGAAAAGGAGAGGATTTTTTGGTTGGGATTTGTAGGCAGTTAGGATTCTACTAGACCACTCAAGACGGGACCTACGCATGGAGATAGAGACAAACGGCTAGGACAGTCGTACAAAAGTAGGTCACACGAACGATATCTCGGAAGTAGAAATCAACAATGTGAGAAGCATAGTCGATTTTGTGACAAGGCACTTAGTGAGCCATCTTGGAAAATCTATCCATAACAAAGTGAGCCATCTTGGAAAATCTATCCAAAATCTTTTGTATTTGAGTCCTTGGTAAGCCCAAGATAAAATCCATACTGACATCCTCTCAAGGAGCCTCTGGCACATGCAGTGGCTTGTATACCCCCACATTTTGAATCGTGAGTTTTGCAAGGTGACAACTACAACACTATTGTATATGTCGAATGACATTTTGTTTGAGGTTAGACCAATAAAAGTTCTCTTTCAAGAGAGTTGTTGTCTTATGTCTTCTAAAATTCCCTACTAATCCTCCATCGAGATATTCCTAAATGATTGATGGCCAAAGTGAGCAATGCGGAATGCACAATTGATTTTCTTTAAAAAGGAATCCTTCTTGTTGATGGAACAATCAATAAGGGTGTTAGGAAGTAAGGTTCCATGTTTCACCAAAGTCAGGATCAACTTGATATTTTCACAACTTCAAAAATAACGACCATCAATTACAAGGTAGTGAGACGGGTGTGTTGCTTACTCAAGGCATCAACCACTTTATTTTGGAATCATCGCTTATGCAGGAACTCGATCTAAATTGCATGGCGATTGTTAAGTTTCTATTGATAATTAAGATGCTTGAGTGGTTCATGATTAGTGCAGAGGATGAACTATTTTGGCAGCGAGTATTGGGTCTAATGATCCAAAGCTTAAACAATGACATAAAACTCCTTGTCATACATCGAGTACTTCATCTTGACATCATTCAAATTTCACTGAAGAAGGAAATGGGCCTCATTTCTTGGCTAAGTACAACATTGATGCCTATATTTTATGCATCACACTCTACTTCAAAGACGACGTCGAAGTTGGGAAGAGCATGGACGGGAGCTTGAGTGAGTTGCTTCCTGATAGCATGTATTTTATATATGTTTTGCCACATCTTTTTTGTCAACTTTAGACCTAGATGCTACTTATTAGTGTCTATTTCTTTCTTATTTGCAGTTATGCACATTAGAGGGGGTTCTTATAGAAATGCATGTTGTCAACTGGATTCTAAAGGGAAAGTTGATATCTTGCCCTCATCGCTCATCTTTGTCTACGCTGGAAGTTCGAGTCAATTATGGAAAGTTCGAAAAGAGAAAATTCCTGATAGGGCTGCAGTTTCTTCTCCCGTGTGTCCAGCTCATCAATGAGCATTTAATGCGACTATAGTTCAACTAGTTATAGGATTTCTTATTTTCTACTATATATATATTTAGACCTTTAGGTTTCTTAGGAGAACTCTCTCTTCGGGCGATTTTGTAACCCTTTATTTCGAAACTTCACCGACCTTGTAGTGACATTGGAGAGCTGCGATTTCGCAGTGTCTCCTCCTTCTCTTCTTCTTCTTAATTTTATTTACGTTTTCTTTTATTTATCTCCTATTCATTTAAATATGAGCATAAGTAGCTACATCCCATATTCTTAGTAAAGATCATCGAAGGTTGCGTTAGTTCTGATTGTAAGGTCTAATCATTCTTAATAAATTCCTGTATTTTGTATTCACTTGTTTATTACTTGCATGTCAATTTATCAAGGTCTGATTAGAGGTTCGGCCACCCTATAATTGTACTTAGATAATTACTGTCATTCTTGTAGCCTAGCTAATATACGAAGCTACTTGATAGAGTAGACGCCTAGTTGAGAGTCACTAAGTTGTTAGTCCAATCTAACTAGAGTAAACAACTAATTAGGGTTAAAAGATTCAAGAGTACTATTTATCTTGCCCTAGTTGTGTCTTTTCTCCTCTTCATGGTCAGTTTGGTAAAATCTCTATTGATACGATCCTAGTTGCCTAGGCCCGCTTTGAGTTGTTGATCTAGTTCAAAGGTTCAGAATTGACGCGGAATATTGATAGATAGGCTCACGAGTGCAAACCTAGACCTGATAATAACCTATGTTACCCAACCTAGTCGATTTCAAGTGAGGTTCTCACAAGGGTTGCTTGTGATGGGTTTGAATCGAGTCCAGGGTTTGATAGCAACTTCGGGTTTTACTTGAGGCTAATCCTAGCTTGCTAATTGAAGATTAGAACAAGGTTCGAGTCCACGAACAATAGAGTAAATACTCCCAAGATAAAGTCTCAAATTTATGATAAAAAAAGGGTATGTTTATTATTGAGCCAAGTGACTCCTTATATAGGCGCTATGCGCTAATACTACTTCAAATAGAACTAGGAGTTCTACTCAACTAATAAGTCTAACTAATTAATTAAATAACTAAATAAAATAAATAATTAAATAGCTAATTAATATTCTAGAAGCTTCAAGACGCTTCCTCCTTGATGCGGCCATCTCTTCAAGTCGGATGTCGACTTGCGCTCCTTCTGCCAGCTATCTTCCAATTGGCTCGTGCACTTGGACTTAAAGTTGGTCCAGTGCCCGCCAACAACCAAAAATATAAGAAACAAGGTCGATCGCTTGCATCTGACCTTCCTTGTCCGGACCGGCTCTATCACAGTTGCCTGCTGTGCTTGCGCGTTGTCTTCTTGCGTGCTAGAATGTCACCTCGGGCCATCTATCGATCTACTCGTGCGAATTCTCCACACTTGGTCCCAAAGGAGATAACTCATCAAACTGCTCAGTGAGGCTCGTAGACCCTTGGTCGAAGCCTCTCTTCTAGGAAATGGCTCGGCTGGACATTCCTGACGCATCCGCTAGTGCGCTAGCATGCGATATGAGTGACCCTCGCCCTATGGCTCGAATAGGCCGCCAAGGAGAATGACTGTTGCATGATCTACTCAATCTTAGATTGATCAGGTATAATATCAAATGGAAAACACGTTAGTAAAACTCACGAGATCGATTAAATGCAAATTTGAAGATTAATAGGTTCGATTAGGTCTCATGCATATTCATGCTCATACTTTAGATGCCTCTACTAAGAAGAGCGAACTTAGCTACTCATACACATAATTGAAAGCAAAATAAACAATGTACTGAAAAATATGATAGTAATCCTTCGTTGCCGAAGGAGTTGAATGTATCAAAGATGATGGAGAACCAGAGGAGAGATTCAAACCCAAAGACAACCGACCCCCTTCTCAAAACCCTAAGGAGAGTATAAATACTCCTAAAAAGTAGCTAAGAGCGGAAAAAGGAAATAAAATCCTAATAAAATTTAAATTGTATTTTGAATTACTCTCTCCTTACCAAAGATTCCTAACAAAGCAAAAATAGCAAGACGCATCTTCAATCAGTCCTACATTAATGCTTCCATCATCAAGGCAGGAAAATCATCCTCCAGCATCTTTAATTCCGCTGTCTGCTCCGTAGGTTTCGCCAGGATGGTGGATGGGCCAAGTGAATCTGTCTTGGCCAAAAGAGATCACTCCAACGTCCCAGTCAAAAATGACAACCAAGAATGCAACTGCTCCAAATGTGCCCAAAATCATGCCTAATTCTCCACTTTCTGCTCTTTTCATCTGACTCAATAACAAGACAAAATAAAACAAAACAAAACACATAAAAAGATAAAAATCAGAAAACACTTGCAGTTAACCATCCATCTCATCACATAGAATGCTCAAACACTTTAATTCACAACTCCAAAATCGTATTACTAAGGCCTAACCAATACCCCAAACATCCTGCATATACATAGTCATAATTCAGGTGCTCCATGATAAAATCATGCAAACTAAAACACAACAAACTGTTCTGTCTTCCTATGTTTCCTCCTATTCCACATGAACTGCTCCATTTTTACAAGTACTTTTGAGCCTTGTTTTTTTACAGCTGATAACAATTGATGAAACACCAGGGTATATTCGTCTTCTCACACCAAGTCAAAGTCGGATCCCTGTAGACCTTCACTGGCAACAGCACCCGGCTACTGCCCTCATCGGACTGAGGAATCCTAGGATGGTTGACATCAACGAGGGAGGGGGAGGAGTGGGGGGACCACACGACGTTTTCCTATCCCAGGGGGCCAGACAACGTCTCACTAGCGATATCCCGTCGGCGATATCTTATCCGGCTGACGCATGCTGACGTCATCTTGGGCGTTATCTCCCTTCGATAACGCCCACCCCCAAGGTAACACCCTTTCTTTTACCTATAAATACCACTCATTTCTAGATCAAAGGTAAGACTAAAATCACCACTCAAATCTCTGCCAAATTTCACAACCATACTAACTTAAGCATCTGAGTGTCTACGCCGGAGTCCCCCCTCCGGTGCTTTGCAGGTACGACGGACTGCCGCGACAGTGACTTCAGACGGCCATAATCTCCACCCACTTCCCCAGAAGTCTGAATCTTATCAAATTGGTGCTTTCATTGAGAGCTTTGGTTCTAATTAAGTGAGCATCCTTAATAGCCAAGCTCTGTTCTTCTGAATATTGGAAGATTATGGCTTCTGATTCAGATCCACCGTTGTCTCAGTCCTCTAGCCTTCCATTTGATACCCACAGGCAACTTTTCCCTTTCGCCACTTCTGATGCTCCAACCGCGACACAAGAAATTTCCCCAGGAATGTCGGATCTCTCCTTCGAACAAACAATGGGAACATTTGTGTCTCAACCGTATACTCCTTTATCCCAGATAGCGGGGCCCAGTCATTTTACTCCCCAGTCAAGGGGATCCGTGACAGACAGCGCGAATAACCCTTTCGTGAGCTCGATTTCAGCCCTTCGTGGCCAATTGGACCACTTAACAGAATTGGCTACCAGATTCACGCCTAGTGCTTCTGGATCAGGCGTCCCATCCCAGTTTGTTTTTACTCCATCCATTATCACAGAACGACCATTGTCGTCCCCGTTGCATGCGAATGCCCCTCCGACGTTGCCTGCATTGAATGCGCCAGTCAGTCTTGTATAATTTGCTCATAGGACAGTGGAGCCGTACGTGCCACAGACGCCTTTGCTTCCTATTTCCCAGGAGGAGCAGCAATGGCGTGACGAGGACAGAGGTCGTTGGGACGGTAGGAGGGATGAAAACGATAGAGACATATCTCCTGGAGGGAGTGAAAGATCTAGCAGTAGGAGGCATCGAACTCGCTCGCCAAGGAGTCGCAACCCATCTCCAAGGCGACATCATGTTAGAAATCCGCGAGATCGTAGGCGTCATTTGGAGGTATACCCACCTCGGTATGAGCGTGAGATTCTTGATGATACTTCTGGCCACCCCTTTAGCCCGCGCATAAGGCGTCACAGAGTCAGCCGACATGTGAAACTCCCCTCGGAATCTTATGACGGTACCAGAGATCCCATTTCTCACCTTAACAAGGTGAAGGACTTTGTGTAATTTTAGACCCACAATGACGCTGCTTTGTGTCAGATATTTGTAATGACCCTGTCAGGGGTCGCGCGCTTATGGTTCGAAGGTCTTCCGGGCGGGTCCATTGACAACTTTTCACAGCTGGAATCTAAATTCAGGAGTCGATTCAGTACCGCAGTCCCCATCAGGAAGTTTGCTGCTGCCTTGTTCGACCTACACAGAAAACCTCAAGAATCCTTGAGGAGTTTCCTCCATTATTTTGACACCGAGGTGTCGCTAACGCCAGGTGTAATAGTTGATTTTGCCATAGAAGCCCTAAAGTGAAACTGTTGCTATGGAAAACTCCGAGATGCTTTAATGGTTGACCCTCCGGCAACCTTGGATGCGTTAAGGCTGAAAACCCACAACTATGCGAGGATGGAAGAGGAAGAGAATAGGGACATGATTCGAAACATGCAGCCAGTCATGCCTCCAGCCCATAACGCTCCCATTTCAACCACTTCTGAAGATCGGTTCATCGATGATTACGCTCAGCAAAAGGATCACATTCCCAAGACCTCTAATCGGAGGAGAGGCAACTCCTCAAAGGGAAAGTCTGGTGACTCCTCAGCACAGCGACAGGGAGATCCCCCTAAGGGACGAGTTTATGACTCAGATCTCCCTTTCCTCATCTTACCCAGGGCAGAAATACTAGCAATAGTGGAACAGTGGAACCTGCCCATCCGTTATCCAGCCCCTGTGAGACCGAGGGTGACCTTGGGAAGAAGAGAAAACGCTTATTGCAAATTTCACAAAGCTAAGGGACACTCTACGGAGGTATGTAGAGAACTCTAACTGGTGATAGAGCGCCTGGTTGAAGAGGGTTATCTGGGAGAATTTGCCATCAAAACACGAGAAGAGGCTAAAAGTAACCCAACAAACAGGGTAGCCGACGATAGGCCGACACCTTCCCGCGTCCTAGGCAACGACGCTGGTCTCACAGGGAGAGACAGGGAAACACTCACGATTGATGACGAAGACGTCCCCATCATTAACATCATCGCTGGAGGTACACCTTATCTGGATGAGTCCACACCGCTGACACCCGTGGTAGGGGACAAGCGGAAGCGGGCGGGCGTGTCAATCAAAAGTGAGGCGATAAGTGCCTTGGATCGCATGGTATTATCCTTTTTCGAAGAGGACGAGAAGGGTGTGGTATATCCCCACAACGATGCGTTAGTAGTCACGCCCATTATCGCTAGCCATGGAGTTAGAAGGACTCTTGTTGACAACAGAAGCGCCGTGAACTTGTTCTCACTAGAAGCTTACAATCTTATGAAGCGTCCAGATAACGAGCTCACGGCCTGTAAAAAAACCCATTATTGGAGTAGACGGAGTCCCCATCCAAGTGACTGGAGTAACCACCTTGCCGATATATTTTAAGGAAGATACCTCCAAGCGGTCGGAGGAGCTTCTGTTCTTGGTGGTGGATCTAAATCTGCCTTATAACGCCATATTGGGGAGGTCATTCCTCAACCGTTTCGGAGCAGTGATATCGCGAAAACATCTGAGGTTGAAATATCCTTCCTGGGACGGTGTGGTCTCAATCCGGGGTAATCAGAAGTTAGCGGCTGAATGCTACCTGCTCATGACTCAGAAGAGTTGTGATAGGTACGTGTGCGTGACAGTGGATCCATATGAACAAAATGATGAGAAACACACTTAGCCCGTGGACAAAATGACTCACATCCTAGTTAACGAGGTAGATGAGGTTGTATTCCTGGTTAGCGATAACCTCAGCCCGGATGAAAACTTCCAGTTAGCCCAGTTATTGAATAAATGCAAAGGGGAGTTTGCATGGAAACCATCTAATATGCCTGGTATCTCGCGGGAGGTAGCAGAACATCGACTTAACGTCAATCCTGACGCAAAACCAGTTCAGCAGAAACGGCGTGCCTTCTCTGCAGAAAAAGCGATGGCTGTTGAAAGGGAAGTTGCAAAACTTCTCGATGCTGGCTTTATTCGAGAAGTGCAATATCCCACCTGGTTGGCTAACCCTGTCCTGGTTCCCAAGCCCAACAGAGAGTGGCGCATGTGTATCGACTTCACAGATTTGAATGATGCTTGCCCCAAAGATTGTTACCCACTTCCTCGGATTGATGAGCTAGTTGATCAGGCTACCGGGTATGCTTATTTGAGCTCGCTAGATGCCAACTCGGGGTACCATCAAATCCCTATGGCCAAGGAGGATGAAGAGAAAACTGCTTTCATCACTCCCAAGGCCACTTATTGCTACACGGCGATGCCTTTCGGGTTGAAAAATGCTGGAGCCACCTTCCAGCGAATAGCGAATCAGGTCTTCAAAAAACAGATCGGGCGAAATGTAGAGGCGTATGTCGACGATAAATTGGTCAAAAGTCGAAGCTTCAAAGACCACTTGTCTGATCTGGTGGAAGTTTTCGAAGTAATGAAGCAATATCAAATGAAACAGAACCCTCGAAAGTGCATGTTCGCCTTTCAAACGGGTAAATTTTTGGGTTACGTGGTTAGTCAAAGGGGTATTCAACCCAACCCATCAAAGATCAAAGCCATCCAAGGCATGATATCCCCTCGAACTGTAAAGGAGATACAGAAGCTAACAGGGCGTGTTATCGCTCTGGGATGATTTATTTCTAAGCAGGGCGAGAGGTGCCTCCCCTTTTTCAAGGTTATACACAAGAAAGTCGTCTTTGGATGGATGACAGAATGTGAAGAAGCGTTCGCGGGCCTGAAGGCCTATCTATCGTCTGATTTGGTGCTAACCAGACCAGAACTTGGCGATATTTTGTACTTATACCTCGGGGTTGCTGACGAAGTGCTCAGTGCGGTCCTTGTGCGAGATGATAATCACACACATCACCCTGTATACTTCGTAAGTCACATCTTGAAAGATGCCGAGCTGAGATACGCCCACATTGAGAAAATAGTGTTTGCATTGATACAAGCCACTCGAAAAATGAGTCGATATTTTCAAGCTCAAACCGTCATTGTCCTGACGGACCAGCCTTTAAAAAGAATATTTTGGAAGCCTGAATCCTCGGGAAGAATGCTGATTTGGGCTATCGAGCTTGAACAATATGGTTTGCACTACAGATCCAGACCGTCTGTGAAGGCTCAAATTCTGGCGGACTTTATCGCGGAATGCACCTTTACGCTAGATCCAATGACGGAGTTGACTGAAAAAGAAAAAGAAGAGTTGGACCTCCCTTTCCCCAAGACCTACACCGACCTATGGGTCATCCACATGGATGGTGCTAATAATCAAGAGCTTGCCGGGGTCGGAATCTTCATGAGTGGGCCTCACGACATCCATGTGCGATATGCAATCCGAATCCTGCAGCCGTTGTCCAATAACACCGCAGAATACGAAGCGCTATTAGCCGGGCTCAGGATAGGAAAAAACTTCTCCATAGAAGGAGTACATGACTCGGGGAGGTTGGGAGACCTGCGGCTGAAAATCTGTGGAGACTCCAAACTGATAATAGACTAAGTTTTGGGACACTCTCAAGCTAGAGAGCCCATCATGGTGCAATACCTTGCCAAGGTGAAACGCGAGTTGATAGAAATAAAGAAAAACGGCATACAGGTCAGCTTCGAGCACATTCCTCGAGAGGATAACGCTGAGGCGAATAACCTCGCCAAACTCGCAGCGAACTCGAAAGCATCTATACCGAAAGGGGTTTACTATCGAGAGATACCCGTACCTTCCTTTATGGAAGAATAGGCGATGCTCTGCATAGAAGCAAGTGAAAATGACTGGTATTAAAGCAAGCGGCACGGTGCACGTACTTTAACGGGGAATTAATGCGGAGATGTTTCTCTCATCTAGCTGCCAGGTGCATAACCGAACAAGAGGGCCTTCATACCCTCCGCGAAATCCATGAAGGAATTTGCGGCATGCATGCATCCGGTGGGACCCTGGCTGCGCAGGTCTTTCGATCAGGGTTCTACTGGCCTACTATCCGGAAAGATTGCCATAATTATGTGCGAACTTGCCAAAAGTGTCAGGAATTCTCCAAGATTCCTCGACAACCCGCAACACAAATTTATGACATCATCGCTCCTTGTCCTTTCGCGAAGCGGGGAATTGACATCCTCGGACCATTTCCAAAGGCGAGGTCTGAGTTAAAGTTTGTAGTCGTGGCGGTGGACTACTTTACCAAATGGGCAGAAGCTGAAGCGGTTGCCAACATCACGACAGAAAAAATATAGCGTTTCTTCAAACACCAGGTTATCATGCGATTCGGCATGCCCCGTGTGCTAGTCAACGATAACGGAATGCAATCCACCAGCCAATTCTTTAGAGACCAATGTGTGGAGTTCGGAATCTAGCAAAGATTCTCTTCCGTGGCTCATCCGCAGACCAATGGTCAGGTTGAGGTGACGAACCGAGCTATCCTTAACGGTGTTAAGAAGAACCTAGAAGGATCCAAAAAGAAGTGGGTAGATGAGTTGTCGTATGTGATGTGGGCATATCGCATGACCATGAAAACCAGCACAGGAGAGACACCATTCGCACTGGCTTTCGGTACTGAGGCCTTCACGCCCGTGGAGATTGGAACCATGAGCCTACGAGTGGCCTACTTCAGAGAAGAGCTGAATGAGGAAAGGTTGCGTGCGAATCTTGACGCGCTGCCCGAATTGCAAGAGGAAGCTCTTCTGAAAATGATGCACTATAAACAAAAGATGACGCATTATCACAATAGGCGCGTCAAAGAACGGCTGCTAAAAGAAGGCGACCTAGTACTCAGGGATCAGCGAGCAACCGGTCAACGCCGGGGGAAGCTCAGCCCGAATTGGGAAGGGCCGTACCGCGTTACCCGTATTGTCGGGAGAGGAGCGTATCATCTGGAGACACTCGACGGTACCCCCTTACCTAACTCCTGGAATATCGCTCGTTTGAAATTATATCATGCTAGACTTTGATTTATCTCTGCACCTTTTACTAATGCTAGCCCTAACCCATGCTAAGGCTCGAATAATGAGCTTTCTTGTGTTTTGCGGCTACGTGTATGTGTGCAGACGATGAAAGAAAAACAAAAAGAGGTTGCCAGGAGTGAAAAGTCCTATCCTTGTGATGGTCGGTCCTGATCAGACGGCTCACTAAGTGAGGGCACGCCCTGGCACACCTAATATTTAGTGTTGGGAGTGAAAAGCCCTATCCTTGTGGTTGCCATGTGTGTGCCATAAGACGAGGCACGTCCCGAAGCCCCCGGGGGTGAAAAGTCCTTTCCTTTTGGTAAACCACGCTAATACAGGCGGCCCACTAAGATAAGGCACGCCCCGGTATCCCTGGAGGTGAAAGCCCAACCCTTATGCCAACCGTTCTCGTGGAGATGACTCGTTAAGGAAAGGCACACCCAAGGGAGATAGTAACTCCATCTTGGAAGTGAAAATCCTATCCTTGTGATCGGGCTGGTATAGACGGCTCACTAAGTGAGGGCACGATTCCAGGATGTGAGGGCAATGTCGAAAGTGAAAATCCTAACCTTGTGACGGCCTGTCCTGATTAGATGGCTCACTAAGAAGAGGCACTTTCCGGCCGATCATGGTAACGTGGAAACGCGAAGAATCATGAAATCCCAGCGAGTAACCAGATGCGGAATCCCTGGTGAAGTGAGCTGGTTGAGAAAGCGATAACGAGCGACACCTGTACCCTAGAATGGTGGCAGATGGGCTCCTACGGGAAACTTGTGTCTGTTATCACATATCTCTTACTAATAAATATTAATCGAGAGTGTGCAGGATATCTCTGACTGACGAAGATGGTGACACTCGAGGTGATAGCAAGATCGCATAACCAGTCAACAAAATTGACGCGAGGCCAATCGCGCTGATTTTTATATGATTCGAGGAATAGGGCATCATCCCTTTTTGATCGCGGAAAAGATACTTCTTTCTGGAGGAGTATCATCTTCGATGGGGCCGAGCAGCGGTTAAGTTGAACCTGACAAAGCCCGTCGCTATAATTAAAGATGGTAACGACGCAATGGTCGTGCTACAAAAAAAGTTAAAGAAAAAGAAGTACAGAAAAGAAAATCAACGACAAAGAAAACCAGTACCACAGATATACTATTGTTTAAGCACCCCTAAAGGGTCGCAAAAATATACAAAAGATGAGCAAAAAAGGGATAACGCTCAATCCTCACAAAAAGAAGGGGCGATAATACCCTGGCTACAACTGATCCCCTGAAATCCCCCACTCTAGGTAGCCATTCGATCTGGCCGAATGAAAGCCCTCGTCATTAAGATCAGAAGAATTCTGCAAAAAGGCGTTAGAAACAGCGTCACCTTTGTAAAATTCTTCCCCATGAATCTCCACAAAGCAGTCAGCCATGATGGAAGCAGTCTTTTCAATGTACCACTGACACTTGACTGGCGTCTCTTTCTCAAGTGCCATTTTTTCTTCCGCCAGGGCTGCTCTCTCTTCCGCCAGGGCTGCTTTCTCTCCCTCTAGAGCGATACTCTTTGATCGTTCAGCTGACAGAGCGGCGTTAGAAGCGGTCAACTATTCCTTCGCCTCTCTTGCCTCCTCTTTGGCTGCGTCCATGGCCCTTATACATTCGTCTCACTCTTCCAGCAACATCTGCTTCTCCTCTTGCTCCTGTGAAAGCTTAATAGCGGAAGCGGCAAGGTCAGCTACCTTTTGCGTCATGCGCTCGGTATAGTGATGAAACCGAAGGAAACTGGTGAAAAGGTTAGAGCGCAACAAGTCAACTTGCTCTCCATCTCCCTCAGTAGCAAAGGTGCTTCATTCTTCGGGAGACGTTAGCATGTGGGCAGCCAAGAATGAAGCAGTAGCGGCTGAGTTATCACCCCCCATGGCCGCAATCCCCGAACTACGCAGCGTAGTCATATCCACTTGATGAGTGATAGGCCCAGCCACGTTAAACGAGCTTACATCGGCCAGGAGGTTGGACACTACTATTCCCTCCCCAAAGCGCTTAAGCGCGGAAGCATCGGAAGGAACAAAGACCACGACGGTAGAAGAGGGAGGCTGGTTAGAAGAGGAACCCCCATGGGGCCCGAGTGTTTCATGGGGCTGGTAGGAGGAGAAGCCCGACAGGTCATCATTCTTGACCACGTTAGAAGAAAAGTGAGCAAGCTCCGAACCAAACGGAGGTGGAGAAGTCTCAAAGGGCCCAGGAACAGCCATGTTCCAAAAAATGGTGGTGGTCTGGACCGAAGGAGGTACGGAAGAGTCAAGGAAAATTTGAGGCCTCTCCCCGATATCAACCTGACTTGAGGACGAGCTTGTACTGGCTACATTGGGCCTCTGCCTCTTCCTTGGTTGATTCAGAATACGCCTCAAGTCCATATTGCCCCGCGATAGCGAAGGAGTAGAGGCATCAGAAGTATCCTATGAAGAAAAACAATCAAAAACAAAAGAAAGTACAGAAAGGCATTGAAAAATAGCGCAAGAGGTATCGTGGAGCATTTACAGTTACCGTCTCAGCGATAGGTGCTTCCGAAGAGCCGGCCGTGTCCAAAGAAGGCAGAATTGGTGGCTGGAGGGTGGCAACATTTCTTGTTCTCCTTTTCTTCTTTCCTTTTGTGGAAGCCCTAGGAGTGACCGACCGAGTAGGAAGAACAACAATTGATATGACAGGAATACCAACAAGAATGGTGTCAGTTTCCTCGTCAACTGAAGCGGAAGATGTGTGGGGAGGAATTGAAACGGTAACGGGTGGAACAACTGAAGTAGCGGCGATATTGATAGCCGCGGCCGTTTGATCAATCCCCTCTCTTTGTCGAAGCCTCCTTAAGCGCCTCCTAACGCTCTCGGGAATGTAGTTGGGATCAGTCGCTGCAAAAGCACAAGACAGCGTTAGCGTTAGTACCAACACTGAAAATCAAAAAAATGACGCGATACTCACATCTAACGCAGGCTCGGATATCGGTCCCGCAGGCCAGAAGGCGAGTGTGAACGCTGATTTCCAGTTTGAGTAACTTATCAAACCAGCCTTGTTCTGTCTCGTTAAGAGCCTCCCGGCGCCAAGCGCTGTCCTTGACGCCCTGGTTGAAACCAGACCGCCACCATGAAGCCGGAAGCTCGGGAGTCTCAATAACAAAAAATTGCTCTTTCCATTTATCGATGGAAGACTCTAAATGAAGAAGTTTCCAGGTGAAGCTCTTGAGCGAATCGTCATCATAACGGGGTGATATCGCTATCACACCCCGACGATTATACATCCGAAACAAAGACTTGAATAATGCAAGGGAAGGAGATGTAATTCCCTTGTACTTGCAGAGTTCTAGAAATGCATAAACGCCGCAGTAGGCATTTGGAGCCAATTGAACAGGACTCAGATCCAGAGAAGTGGGCAACTCTTGGATAAAGGGGTCAACCGAAAATCGAAAATCGTAGCGAAATATCTGGGCATACAAGAGTCTGCGTTTGCGTGCCAAAACGCTGTTCAAACGTAAAGACTCAGGGGCGACAGAAACTTCGAAGCCCTCAGGGATGTTAGCACCGTGATCGGTCAGATGTTTATCGAGAATGGTAGAAGAAATAATAGTACTAGCTATGGTCTTTAATTTTTCTTCATCAATTGATTTAGACCCAGAAGCACGAGTTTTTCTTTTGCCCATGGTGGAAAAAGAAAATAAAAAGATGAAGAAGACAGCAAAGGGAATAAAGAAATACCTTTTTGAGAAGAAAATCGAAGTACCCAGGAGATGAAAACCAGAGATGCAAGACGATTCGAGAAGATGCAGAGAAAATAGATTATCTAAAGTGGAAAAAAGAAATAAAGTGTTGGGTTTTATAACCCTAGGAGGCTAAGAGAAATGACTACAGGAACAGTCGCCACGTGCGTGAGCAATGAGTACAACCCTAGAAAAGCGAGAAGATGCTTTGATTCTATCAAATCATGCTAGCCCTAGCGTCCTGATGAGCAGGCACGTGTCTCTGAACCATCCTGATCCTTCGCTCACATTAATGAGGGGATCCTGAGCATTAAATGCTCCGAAAAGTAGAATCACTTTATCAAAAAGAGGTCAAGCATGATGACGTAATCAACGAGATAACGCCAAGAAGCAAATTAATTGTTATCCAGAGCGGAATGACAGTCTTTATTATGCAAGCGTTATCAATTATTACAAGCCAAATGAAACCAATGTTTGAAGAAAAATAAAACACTCTCAGGCGCTGCCCTGCGCCAATCACGGAAGAACTCCTTTGTTGCCCCCGACATCTATATCCTTCAATCTCTCGAAGGCGTAATCAGCTATCTTGGCAGGATCGAAAGCCTCGCTACGGTAATAATCTGGGAATCCCGCGGCAAAGGCTTGTATCGCCTTATCTTTCCACCGCGATATCTCATTGGGCACCTTCGCTAACTTCACGTCGCGGGCCGATATCTCTTCATGAAGGAGAGAGTTTCTTCTATCGGCAGCCACCAGTTCTGCCTCCAAAAGCTCTATCTTGGCCTTCCCTATCGACTTCTCTCTAGCCAATTCAGCATGGCAGTCATTAAGCTCTGCTTGGGTGTCGCTCTGGAGTTGTGTCAACTCCGCCACCTTAGCGGGGGAACCTCGAACCTTGTCACCATGGATATCGAGAAAGTAATTCAGCATGCGAAAGCTAGTCAGCACGTCATTCAAAGCGCGTTCGCGATGAACCTCCAAAGGAAGCTCTGACATCTCCTCCCTATCTTCAGGAGAGCCAAATATAGCACCTATAACAGAGCCCACCGGCTCGCTTCGCGATAACGGGTCCGATATTCCTAGTGCACGAAGTCCGCTGGTGCCAAAGGTGGATAGATCCAAGCAATATGAGGTGGCTCCTTGAGGACCTTGAGAGGACAGATTGGCGGTAAAGGGATGAGAACGATTTTTGGCGGAACCACCGACTCCTGAGATAGAAGTGCAGAATAATGACGGAAGGCCATTTAGCAGAGGGTCAGGAGTAGCGGCGAGCTCAAGATTCGGTGCAGTGACATCAGGAATGAAAGAAGAGATAGGAGAGTCAGGAGTGGCAGTTGGAGGAGGAAGGTTGACCTCTGGCAAAACCTCGGAAGTATCAGGAGGAACGCAGGTTGACGCCTCAGTTGCTGCCACCGTTTTGGAAGTACTTGCACCACCAAGAGAATCAGACCCAGTAACAGGGGTTTCGTTAACCTTCTTCAAAGCAGCCTCAACGATTGGGTTGCTATTTCCCATTCTTAGCTTCTTCCGCTGGGCTGCGGAAGCATAATGAAGCCCAGAGTCAGTATCTATGTCCTCGCTACGGCTGTCAGTTACTTCAGTCTTAGGACGATTCGGAGTCACTCATTTGTTCCGAATAGGTAACCAGTTCTCGAGAAAGCGAGAGGTCCGGACGGAGATATCGCGCCTGGCAACAGTCTTGAATCTTTTTCTTTTTGGTGGAATGGCAGGATGACTGGAACTCTCAGGCAGAGGAGATGGCGGCAGTGATTGAAGAGGCCTCACTTTCAGAGGAACGTCCTTATCGCTCGACTGTTGATTCCCAGCGTCACCTGTCGATAAGACATATCAGAACAGTGAATAAGCCGAAGCGATAACGGGGGAAAAGAAACTTACTTATGGTACACTTCTCTATAAGCTTGTACAAGGCAAACTCTCAAAAGCGAAAGGACGAGTTCAGCTCCAGCAGCATGTTCGTTTGTCGATGCTCTTCCTTGGATATTACGGACGGGTTTGTCCAAATGGAATCATCAAGACACTGATTGAAACCCCTAGGAAAAGGGCGGAAAGGCAATTTCACAATAAAGAAACCGCTCTTCCAATCGGCCACAGTCTCTTCGAAGCCCCGAAATTTCTGCCAGAATGACTGCACTAACGCGTCATTCCACCTTGGAGTGATATCTACCATATAGTTGCGACACTTAAAACTAAACAACTTGTGGAATAAATTGACAAACGGGACAAGGACACCCCGCAGCTCGCAAATACGAATGAAGGCATGAATTCTGCACCAGGAAGAAGGCATAATCTGAGCCACGTTGATGTCATATCGAACTAATAATCCTTTCACCACTTCGTGGATTGGAAAATGAAAGCCGTAAAGAAACATATTAAAATATACCATCCTATCGCTCCTCGATAGAGGGTCATGAAGCCGATGACCGGCATCAGGAATTTTGACGGAGTACCCGGGAGGGAAAAAGATACCGTTTTCCTCCAACTCTGCCTCCAATACCGCTTGATCAACAAAAATACTGGGTGTTCTCTCAATTTCTAAATCTATGGGCCGCTGGAGACTCCTCAAAGACCTATTTGTGGCCAGAGGCCACTGAGAATCCTTGGGTATTCTAGATGTACTCATAAAGAATCAGCAAGAAGAAAATCTGAGGAAAAAGAAGTGAAGTACCTTATATAGAAGGCGGTGGACGAAACCGTCGGCGGCGGCGAACGGTGGTCGTAACTTCCTTTGAAGCAAAAAACTTAGAGAGAGAAGGAGAAAATTTTAAAGCGCAAGCAAAGAGTATTAAAAGAGAGCAGTTGCTCCCTTTTAAAGGCTGAGTTTGAAAATTGAACAGCCTGTAAAAATGGGACACGCCCCAAAGCCTGTAAAAATTAATATAAGGATATTTATGTCTAAGCATTTATATCTTCTAGAGGGGGTGGTTACTGGCAATCAGTTGCAAGCGGTTACATCAAAACAATAGTAAGTTTCTCAGCGATAGCCATCCGTCAGAAGAGGAGCTAACGCCTGAGCATGCAAGACTAAAAAAGCAAAAGCATCATTTCATTTAATAATAGCCATACGGCATCTACAAGGGATTGCCAGGGGTAGAATCAATCATCATCAGGCCAGTAAGAGGACCAGTAGCAGTATTCCTAATCTGAGGGCAGAAGCTCCTCATCAGCAAAAGGAGGAGATTTGTCAGCCTTTCGCTCCGGACTCGGCATTAACGGTTTGGATTCCCCCTTTGCAGCGGAGGATGCCGCCTTTACGATGGTATCGCCTGGAGGAATCTCCTCTTCAAACCAATCAGCTGGAGGAAACAATTCTTTGCCCTTACGAGCCGGAGGGGCTGAAAAAGAAGAAAACCAGCTAGTAGTCTTAGAATTTGCTCTCTTCTTCGATCTCTACCGACCTCTACGGTGGGGCAACTGCCTCTTCCGGCACGGCGGCGAAGGAGGATTGTCAGAATCCGATGTAGTTGGAGGGGTCGGACGAGATTCTCGCTCATCGGAGACCTGATCATATGAATCAGCCATGAGAGACAAAAATCAGTAGCAGTAGGAAAATACAAAGAAGAAGATGAACAGGAAAAAAGAAAGAACTCCCCATAAATAGCTGAAGTGGTGAGACTCTTCAAATTTTTCACAAGTGAGAGAAGGATAATTTAATGCATCTCGAGAAGATCAACCATAATGGCAAAATCGAGTCCTTCGATCACGCCTGTTGAAATTTCTCGATAATCAAGAAACACCGAAAAACTGCCCAATCAGTTAATGCTATGATTAGTACAGAACGGTTCGCCAGAGCAACCGTCGCCACCTGGTAGAAAAGGAATAATAAATGCTGCAGAAGTTTGGCCAATGGCAGACTCATTTTCAGTTGGGCTGGCCCAGCCCTCAACCGAAGCAAGGGCTAACACCCTAAAACAGGAAAGAAATCGCAAGCTCAATAACAGAAAGAAGTTTTATTACGGCCTACCGGCCTAGACACACGTCCGCATACATAATACATACAAAGGAAAAACAAAAAAGAAGGCACGACGACAAGCCTTCAAGCTCGAGACCCAGCATCATTGTCATCATCCACCATTAGAGTGGGGATATCTCTCAAGGCCTCCACCACAGAAGTCAGCTCAGAAGAGGTGCTTCTCATGCTCTTCAAGCAGCAGTTCAGTAGATCCTTCCTCTGCTGCAGCATGGCGATGGCTACCTCGATGCGACAGGCGGCAATGGCCAACTTGGAGACATTCCCGATGGGATTGAAGTCCTCCATGGTAGCAGCCCTGATCCTGGACTGAATGGGGGTCATCATTCCCCGAAGCTCCAGCATGTCTTCCCCAGTCTTCGTCAGCATGTTCTCTAGGAAGCTGACGTCACCCTCAGTGAGATTTTTGAGGGTCAAGGCTTTGGAAATCAGAAAGTTTCTAGTGAGATCGTCCATGAAGAAATGATAAACGAGAAGCAGAGAGAGTGTGAAGAATCTGCACCGAAAAAATGATTGCATTTATAGATCCGAAGTAGTAGCCGCTCGCAAAGGTACGCGCCTTGAAAATTGAGCCGTCCCGTTATCCTGAAGCATCCGGGGGGAAAGACTAATGCGGAACTCCTGATGAACGCCCGAGATACTCAAGTGGAGTACGGATTGAAGTTCCGAAGAACATAAGACCACACAATTTGTAGGCGGCCTACAACATAAAACCGCGTCAATATCACAGGTAGCTCCGAGCAGCGTAAAACCGCGTCAATATTGCCGATAGCTACGGCGTAATCCCGCAAAAATTGTAGGTAGTTCATGACGGGAGACCACGTCAATATTGCAGGCGGCATACAGCAAGGCCGGATCCAACGACCTTGGATGGAAAAAGCGACATCAAAGACATCCCGATATGAGCGGGTGAAAGCCTCTAAGGGTAACTAGTACTTGTCATTACATGTTATTTTCACTAATGTGACGAAACCACATTTGAGAATGTGCAGGAAAAACAAGGAAATATCGCCTTTAGAACGGTATTAGAAGCTTCGGAGAGGTAACGTCATAACACCCTGCCTTGTCGATATGGATCATATGAAGCGTGTCGAGGGAAACACCAACATTATCAGTTTGGATATATCGCTGGCGTTATCAGTTCTGGTTTAGGCTGGCATTATCAGTTACCTGCTTTGCTATCATGTAACCGGTATAAAGGAACTAACAAAGGAGTCAGAAAAACTCGGAGATTCTCATGGATCTGCCGCGGCGCTAAGGGAGCAACGTTCCTCTAAAAAACCAAGAAAGAAAGCCCTTGGTGAACACTCGGGCTCGTTTTCAGTTGGGCGTATGATAACTATTGATGAAACACCAAGGGTATATTCGTCTTCTCACACCAAGTCAAAGCCGGATCCCTGTAGACCTTCACTGGCGATAGCACCCGGCTACCGCCCTCATCGGACTGAGGAATCCTGGGATGGTTGACATCAGTGGGGGGGACCCACATAGCATTTTCCTATCCCAGGGGGCCCGATAACGTCTCACTGGCGATATCCCGTTGGCGATATCTTATCCGGCTGACGCATGCTGACTTCATCTTGGGCGTTATCTCCCTTCGATAATGCCCACCCCCAGGGTAACACCCTTTCTTTTGCCTATAAATACCACTCATTTCTAGATCAAAGGTAAGACTAAAATCACCGCTCAAATCTCTGCCAAATTTCACAGCCATACTAACTTAAGCATCAGAGTGTCTACGCCGGAGTCCCCCCTCCGGCGCTTTGCAGGTACGACGGACTGCCGCGACAGTGACTTCAGACGGCCATAATCTCCACCCCGCTTCCCCAGAATTTTGAATCTTATCAACAACATTTCTCATGGATCTTTGATTGAGTAGTTTCCTGGATGCTCCTACTTGGTGAGGCAAGAACACTAGGACAAAACAATTTCTCTTTTATATGCTGCTGTAAAATTCTGTTCTTTTACTAGGATAGTTCTCTGGATACTCCTTCTTGGTGAGATAAGAATACCAGAGCATTTTATTTCAAGTGCTCCTCTAAAAAATGCATGACAGTTCTACGTGTCAAAGATTTACAAGGTGAGACAAAACAGTTGTGCTTGTTTCATTTGCAGATTCTGGTGTTAAGCACCAGAATCGTGATTCTATATACACGAGGGGTATTTAAAGAGTACCAGAAGTGGCACTCTTATAGGTATTGGAAATGTTAACCCAATTAATTACCCAGGTAGTATGGTATGGAGTCATGAAATAAAGCAATCTTACTTCCTATGTAAATGGATGAGATGTTTAAAGATAAGATGACTTCTTATTCTTGAAAACAATACAAAACATGTAAATCTATCTAGAAGCACACAAAAATAAAAAGAAAATCATGCAGAAAAATTTAAAACAGACCTAAAAATAGGAAAAATACTCGAAACAAACAATAACAAACACTCGATCCACATAAAAAATAATAATCACACATAACAATAGAAAACCCCTCCCTCCACACTTAGTGGACACATTTTCCTCAATGTGAGAAAAAGGTAAAAACACACCAAAAAAATTTAAAACAAAATTAAACAAATATATACACAAGAAAAGGAAGGAATTGACCCGAGGGTAGTCATTTAGGTTCTGACTCTGAGTCAGAAGAGGATTCGGCCCATGAATCAAGCTTATTGTGGAGACTGACCAATGAATTAAACACATCCATGATGAGGAGACCATTTAGGAATTTCATCATAATGGTTAAGGAATCTTTCTGGTCTTGTTGTAGTCCAAGAATGGTTTCTTGCTGGTCATTGATTGTTTGTTGCATGGTTGTGAGGAGCTGGTTGTTCTAGTTCAGGGCAATCAGGATTGCTTACATGTTGTTCTGTGTAGGTTCTGGTGCGGGGGAAGGGTCAGCCTGCTGCTGTTGGTCTTGGTCAAGACCAGAATATTGGTCAATCTGATGCTCAGTTGCTAGTTCAACTCTTCATTGGCCAACTTCTGGTCCTGATTAGAACTTCAAGGGTGCAAACTGGTATGTCCCTGTGTGGTTCCCTCCAAAGATCCTCTCAGGCTTGGGTTTGGATCCTGTATTATAGAAAACAACTCCTTTCTCCAAATGGAAAAATCCCATTTGCTTTAATGTCAAGCAGTTTATGGGCATTAACCTCAAGCAATTTGGCAGTAGCATAATCGAGGTGTCTTGATTTACATGCAAACGTGGTAATAAGGCTACCTAAAATCATTTTAATTTTGGAAGTAGCAAACTGCTTAGCCAGCCAATAGCCTAAACTAACTTTTTGCTCAGTGTGCATGCACCACAAAATAAACAGTTCAGCTTTATATAGGGCACCAGATATATTTGTCTTGGCATAGAGATTGATGTTTAGGACCCTATGGACTATCCTGCACAAGAGGCTCATAAATAAGAGAAAAAAAAGGTAAGCATTAGATATAGCTAAATGGTCCTCATTTCTGAAAGGCACGCTCATTGGATCATTAGCAATCATTGCATCCTCGCCAAGCTTTTCTTTCTTCTCTTCTCTCAAGTTTTTTGTCCTCTCTTATGTTTCCTCACTATTTTCACTCATAGGATGCACAAACATCTCTTTTTCATTGAAAATAGCAAGCACATAATCCTTTCTTTTCTCTTCACTCACTCTCACACTCACATGCTCGCTCTTCTCACCCAAGCGATCAAGTTTGGCTTCCATTCGATCAAGACTAACGCCCCTTTTTGCTAGCGAAAGCTGAATTTTGCGCAACATGAGGAGTATTTGCCTCGCTTAATCATTCAAAAGTTGAGACATGGTGTTTAATTTAGTAAAAGATAAGGGACGATTCAAGAAACCAAAAGAGACGCAAGAAGGAAAGACACACAAGGATAGCTAGGTTGGAAAGAAAGACTTGACTCTAAGACTTGGAGTAAATGAAAAATGTACATGTGTTTAAGATGAATAAAAGACTCAAGGGACTCTAAGACTTAAGAAATAAAAGATGAAGGACTAAATATAAAAGACTTAAGTTGTGTTTAAAAAAAAATACAACACACTCTTGGAGTTTTAAACTCCTCGCTTTTCCCTTACAAGATAAGTCCTTTTGGTATTTTTGGGTTTGGGACTTGTTTGCCACCTAGATGCTTTTGTTTAGGACTTGGAAGGCTTTTGTAAGAGTTTGAAGGTGGCTTTTGAAGGGTCATATGTGTTGGTTGCACCAAAACAGGAAGTTGTAGTTTACTTTTGAAGTCTCTCCTTTGGTTTAACACAAAAATGGCAATTGTTAGGCAAGTGAGCATGAGTAGGTGCGAAAAGTTGTAAGAGGGTGCAGCTGTTGACATTGTTTACTCTAAAATGAATTAAAATAAGAGAGAAACACAGAATTAAAACACTTAAAAATAGCAAACGGATCAAACAGACTCAAGATGAAGAACACCAAGCAGACTGCTTGAGCTGTTCTTAGATAGACCTTCGGATTTTGATACTTAAAAATAGCAAATGATGGTTTTAATTCTCAAAATTTAACAGGGACATTTCTAACACATAAAAATACAAGTTTCATTCAGGAAGGAAGATATGATTTGGCGTAAAACATAGAGAAAACAAACCAAGAACACAAAACTACTTCTTCTCGGATGAAAACTACACACCTTTCTGTTTTGGCCAAAATGCATGAAAGCTGTACAGAATTTTCAGGTGACTCAATAGAAAATTTTTGTCATAAAAAACATGAATTCTTTGGACACAAAATTTTAGATTTTTCTGGGCGGAGGAACAGACACAAACAACAACAAACTCAAGAGCGCCAAAAGCTCTGCTACCACTTGATACGACAAGGTCCAACTTGTTGTTTGCAAGCCGAAATGTGAAGCACTTGGGGAGGATCTAGCCTTGAGTGTGTCACACAAAGCAAAACAAAAAATACACAAGAAAATATGGAGGAAAGGTTGGAGACACGCAGCGAAAATAATAAACAAAATTACCCAGAGAAAGCAGAAGATGATTAGAGATGGATACTTGAACAACGATTGAATGAATGCTCGAGATATGCTTGATAAATAGCTAGAATATACAGGTACAATATTTTCAATGTTACAACAAAGACAAACACTCAATAATCCAACAAACGCTCACAATAATGAATTAACAACGAGTTACACAAAGGTGAAGACTTATCATTTTACTTGCAAGGAATCAAGGTGTCTTCAAACCTAATTCTTACAAGGTGAGTTTACATGTGTTTAAAGGGAGGAGTATTCTCTAACTCAAGCAATAAACACTCAACATAAACTAAGGAAAATAAGAAGAAATCTAGCTATGTATACTATTACACAAAATGAGTGTAAAAACCCTAAAAATGTCCATTTTTTTGGCAAACTGTGCCGCAGTTAATGGTATGTCGTTAATGGCTTAACGGCATGCCGTTAGCTTCGGCTTTCCATTGCCTAAAATGTTCATCTATAACGGTATGTCTTTAGTGCTGGCTTAACGTTAAACACTATTTGCAGTGTTGGCTCGGGCATGCGTGCGGGGAATGCTTGGCCACGCGGGTGGCTACAGGTTATCTCGAACCTCGCCTAGGGTTGATGATAGGTGTGTGAATATATCTCGGCCCTCAGATATGTGCTCATTTGTTACCAAGACTAGACTAGACGTGATCGTATCAATCAATAAAACTGATATTACGTCTTTATTTTTTTCCCTCTCTTCCTTGAACTATAGAAGAAAGATACTTAAAACATGTTTTTTTAAGATAAGAATACATGCAAGACCATTGAATGAATGTACTAATGTTACGACCAACTAAAATAAAGCTAAATGCTTAAACTCTTTTGTGCTTTCATTAACATCATAGTTCGGATAGTATAGTTTTAATCGTTGAGAATTTAACTAATATAATATTTCTTATAAGAAAATACAACCACATTGCAACACAGAAAATAAGGTAATGTAATAAAATAATTTAATGATTTAAAACCTCCATGTACTTTAATGTTTTGATTAATTACGCATTGTACTAATTGTTTGTTTAATCACCCCCTTATACTCAGTCTTTTTTGTTTAATGACCCATCGCCGTTAAGGAATGTTGATCTGGAACGTTCTCTAATAAAAAAATTCACCTCATCATTAAAATTATGTCACGTCAAAGGGGGGTAATTAATAAAATATTAAAGTATAGAGGGTAATTAATCAAAATATTAAAGTATAGGGGTAATTAATTAAACCTTCCATTAAGAAAAAAAAAGGTGAAAATAAAGTAACTAAATATTGTGAATATTTAATTGAATATTAAAGATTTTCACACTTAACTAGCAGAAATTGAATTTCATAAATAGTTTATATACTCTTTTCTAAATAAAAAAAGAGAAGCAAGACTTCTTAAATTAATTAGTTAAATTAAATTTAATGAGTTTAATTTTTTTGTATTTTTTCTCTCTTTTTCAAAAAGGCCTCTTCTCGAAGTAATGCATTTATTTATTATACTAGGGTTAAGAGAGTTGGTTGTTGCGTAATGTTATTTCCTAGATGTTATTAAATATAAACATCATAGTGCATATTTTTTTTCACACTCATATTTAAATAACAATGTACACATTTCTTTTTTTATTGTTTATTAATTTCATTTAAAAATTATTTTTAAAAATCTTCATTTTTAAAGTAGAATTAAGTTCACATCACACACAAAAAAAAAATTATAGAATTTTTTAATTTTCTCAATGGGAGGTTTAATTAATTACACCATGTACTTTAATGTTTTGATTAATTACCCCTTCTGACGTGGCATAATTTTACTCACGTGGTAGATTTTTTTAACGAAAGATCAGCATTTCGTAATAGTAGAGGAGTCATTAAATAAAAAAAACTAAGTATAAGGGTTGGTTAAACAAATAATTAGTTATTCAACTTCTTTTTTTCCAGAAGAGTAAGGTCATAGTATATTTAATTCTCATATTTGTATTTTTACTTAACTAGAATATATAATGAATGGTTTAAATACATAAACCTACAATTATATGCAAAATTTAATACACATTTTTTTATAAAATGCAGCTTATATTACACCCTATTAAAATTTCGGAATAACTTGAATTAAAGATTGATTTATTCTAATTCAATTTACAGTAAATAAAATTACTTTACCTCAATATCTTTGTAGAATAAATTACAATAATAGGTTTGACCGCAAGCACAAACTTTTTTGTAATACGCAAAAAAAAAATATTAATAATAAAAATTCAAAGGCCTATAACATCTTGCAAAAAAAAAAAGTATTGATAACTCTGAGTATAGAGGAAGTAACAAGGCCTACAACACCTAAAATACACCATGAATGAAATGACGGATGTTTCGTCTTGATTTTTCTTTTTCCTATCTTCCACAAACTATAGAGGAAGAATATTTAAAAATAAATAAATTATTTTTCTTTAAAATGAGAATGTTGTTGATAACTTCTCGGTTTCTCTTTGAAGATGAAGTCGTGATGTTCTTGATGGAAGGATCTAGTCTCCTTTGGAAGGTGGTAAACACACAGTTTAATGAAGGATTGATGGAGTATTTTAGGTGTTTAATGGAGTAAATACAGCAGATTAGATGTAGGAAGAGTAGATAGGAATTTATAGAAAACAATATATAAAACTTGCATTCAAATGATTATAAGGATCTCTAGCCAAAACCTTCCCTTAATTGATCAAGAGATGATCAAGCCAAAAGGTGTTAGCTAGCTGAAAGAAAACCGGTTTTAAGAACCCTAAAGGCAAAGCCTAGCTACTTGGTCTTGATGGAGATAACTCACACAAAAATCAAAGAAAAGGTATAAAAGAGGTTATCTCATTCTATTTATAACTTGAGAATTATTACAAGGGAAACTCCTAAAATACCCTTGGACAAAGGGCCTTGAAGGCCTAGCTGGCCTGCTGAAGTGGGCTCGGATTGGCCAAGGAATGACTCTGGCAGTATGTCGTTAAGTGGGTACCAAAGCCGAGGACGGGTTGCTATTTGGGTATGTGTTTGGCTTGGGCAGGGGTGTGGGTTGTGTGATCTCTTGGCTGACTTTAGAGGGGAAGGAAGGAGCAGTCCAAGTAGGCTTATAAAAAGATGAGGAATTGAAAGGAGGTTTGGGTTTAGCACTTACTTGGCGTTCTATCTTGAGAGCAAGATGGAACATGTCCTCCAAGGTGTCATAGGAGTGAAAATCCAGCTGGTATGAGATCTCCTTATGTAGACCTCCCAAGAACCGAGCCATGGTGGCATCATCACTCTCGTGTACATCAGCTCGCATCAAACATGTGAGCATTTCATGGTAGAAATCACTCACACCGCGGGGTCCTTGTGTCAATCTTTGAAGACGCTGGTGGAGGTCACAGAGGTAATAGGAAGGCACAAACCGGTGCCTCATCTCATATTTCAACTCATCCCAAGTCTCCACTGAAGGCAGCCTCTCAAGTCTCCTATTGACCATAAGTCTATCCCACAAATGTATGGCCATTCCTGTGAATTCCACAATGTCGAGTAGTTATAGCACCCGAATACGCGCTCTACCCTACTTTCCCAATCATAGTAGGCATCGGGGTCATCCTTGCCTTCAAAGGTAGGCATGGACAATTTGATGCTAGAGGGTTGGCTTTGCCGTGGGGGTATATCAAAATGCTCCTCGTCATCACTATGGTCACTATAGGCTATCACACCTTCGGTATTGTCATAGAGAGGTGGGGCAGCATACAAATTGGTATTGCAAGGGTCATTTGGGCTTGTTCTTTGGTGGTAATATGTGGTTGTTTGGGTAGGGTTAGGTGGAAGTGGTTGTGTGGCTGTTTTCGAGGTCAATGCTGAAATAACATCCAAAATGGCCTTGTTGGTGTGCTCTTGGGTTTCCCATTGGCGTTGCAATGCAGCCATTTGGACCGTGAGGCTAGCCATGGCCGGATTGAGGGTAGAAGACTCCTCGGACCCATCTCCCCTAGGAGAATTATCATTAGCCATAATTAAACATACCTACAAAAAGAAATAAACACAATTTATATAGAAAAAGTTAGTCACTCCCTCACGTGTTTTGGCTCTCGTGTTTCACACAATCACTCTAATATGCTCACTAACTCACCCACTCTTATCTCCAATGCAAACCAAGTAATTAAGCTTAGCACAAGACTCTAAGACTCAAAACAACACAAGGAATGCAAAGAAAACAAGCTTAGAAAAAAAGGTAGAGAAGGCCGAATTGATGTTCAAGGATTGATTGCTTTGAACACCAATGACCTAGAGTAGATAGATGTAGGATACAAGGCACGAAAACTCAAGACACTAAGAGAAAGGCTAGCTCAAATGGACAACTCAAGAAGAAGAAAAGAGAAACGAAACTAGAAATTCACAAAATGAAAAATATTGCCAAACTTGTGTTCTTCACAAAAACCTTCACTTTAAAAGATGTAATTCACTTCAAATGCACACACACATGTAGTCTCTTGCTTGTCACTCAATTTGTAATTTTTTTTATTTATTTTAGGAACTTGATCTTTTTTCTTATTATTGATCTTTCTTTTAGTTCCTTTCTCTTTTCTTTTATGTTTTTGTTTCTTTTGAATTGAGTGCAAGAGAACTCACTTGTATGACATGTATTTTGAATAGAAGTGAAAGACAAGTAGTTTTGCAAGTGAAAAAAAAATATCGCTAAATGCCAAAAGTGTGAATGAATGACACGTAGTGCAAGTGTGTATGACAAGTGGTCTTTGCAAGGTGTATGACAAGGAGTGCCAAGGTGTATGAAAAGCAAAAAGGCAAGCAAGTATGCTGCCCTAGGGCTGGCTATGTGAGGCAAATAAGAGTGTTGAACAAGCTAAAATGCTTGGCTCACAATGATTGTAAAATACTTGGCTCACAAAGTGTGATGTGGCCGGCTAGGAGAAGAGCCCAAAAATGATGGTAACTAGCTAGCAAACATGGCTCTCATGGCTTATCATAGGAAGCTCCAATCACAGCAATTAATCACAATTAAGAAGATGAAGATTCAGCCACCTAGATGCACAAAACACACAAAAATGCAGCAATTGTGTTTCTTCAAGATCAAACCACTACAAGACAAATAATTTGACATAAAATTGAAAACTTCCAAATGGAAAATAATCGAAGATGATGGTAGGAAACAATGTTTCAACCGTGGAAATGAGAAGGGAAGAGATTTGAACTGAAGAAACTGTAAGAAAACGAAGTTTCGTAATTAGATGAACGGCTATGAAAATGGGGAAAAATAGAAAAACATTTCAGCACAAAATGATAGATATCTACGGTAGAGGAGATGATTCTAACCGTAGAAATGGTGTCAAAGTGAGGTTTACCAACCTAGAAGACAACTTGAAGCTCCGCTACCACTTGATAACTTGTCGGTTTCCCTTTGAAGATGAAGTCGTGATATTCTTAAGGGAAGGATCTAGTCTCTTTTGGGAGGTGGTAAACACACTATTTAGTAAAGGATTGATGGAGTATTTTAGGTGTTTAATGGAGTAAATGCAGTGGATTAGATATAGGAAGAGTAGATAGGAATTTATGGAAAATAATATATAAAACTTGCATTCAAATGATTACAAGGATCTCTAGCCGAAACCTACACTTAATTGATCAAGAGATAATCAAGTCGAAAGATGTTAGCTAGCTGAAAGAAGATTGGTTTTAAGAACCCTAAAGGCAAAGCCTAGCTACTTGGTCTTTATGGAGATAACTCACATAAAAATCAAAGACAAGGTATAAAAGAGGCTATCTCCTTCTATTTATACCTTGAGAATTATTACAAGGAAAACTCCTAAAACACCCTTGCATAAAGGGCATTGAAGGCCTAGTTGGGCAGCTGAAGTAGGCTCGGATTGGCCAAGGAATGACTTTTGTGGTATGTCACTAAGTGGCTGGTGGCATAGCGCTAGCCACACTTCCAAGACTTTGCCAAACTGCCAAGGCTGGCAGCATGCCGCTAGGGCACTGTCTTGGACTTCTCTTCGCGTGCGCGCGGCGATCCTCATGGCTTGCGAGGGTTTGGGGCGTGGTTCTTCATGGCTGGCACGACCTACCTGTGAGGTTACTTCGCGGATACGGGTGAGAGCCCTTGAGCTCGTATCAGTTGTTCAATACCTATGAACGAAATGATCGATTTCGCGATGAACCATTACAACCCTAAATGTCTTGCATCCAAATCTTCATGCCTCATTGACATCATAATCTTGATATTATAGATATCATTATTGAGAAATTTAATAATACCATTTTTTAGATATGAAAATGTAAAAAATTCTTCCATTGAAATATGCAAAGTAAAGCAAATGTTATAATAATTTCGAGGCCGACTTAATGAATTTAGCAAAATAAATAATTATAACCTTATAGTTCATAGAGTATATGGATGGCAATTCCGCCCGCAGATATAGATATCCACCCAATATCCGCAATTATGGGTAGATATTACCCGCATATTATGGATATTTTGCGGGTATGGAGATACCTGCTGATAATAATTTGTCTTCTGCCGAAGGATGTATGGCGGAGCAGCTCTTCTCAGATCAGTGTGCGCGACGGTCCATAGTACCTGCAATGCACCGGTGGGGGTCTCCGGCGGAAACACTCCGATGCTTAAGTCAGTATGTGTACTGAAATTGGCAGAGTTTTGGCCAGTCAAGCCCGCTTACCTGCCTCCTTTGTGGGGGAGGTATTTATAGAAGAAAGGGGGCGTTCCCGCCCGAGTAAATGGGTACGGAGCTATCGCTCGCGTTAGGGTCTGTGGTTCGCCCCTATCATGATACGCTACCTTGGCGGTAGGTGTGTAGGTAGATATTGCCACGGTAGGATAATGGCCGGAGTGTTAATCCTGAAGCGTGGTTTCCTCTGGGGGTGAGATAACTCTTTGAGCCAAGCAGGAGGTCCGTGAGAGGAGCCGGTAGGGTCCCGTTAGCCTTTGTAGTGTTAGCCTTTGGGGAAGGTAGCAATCTTGTCCCTACCGTGGTGGTGCGAAACAATGCCTCTTCCCACCGGGTGATAGACGAAAATACCCTTTCTTTTAGGTGGATTGTTATCATAAGCCCAACTGAAAATGAGCCCGAGTGTTTACCAAGGGCTAACGTTCCTTCTCTTACGGAGAGTTCTTCTAAGTACCGGGGCGGTTTTGCCTCAGAAGATGGTCCTGACGGCTTTTTGTCCGAATCTATAAATCAGAGGTTCCTTTGCGCCAGTTTCTTCGTATTTTCACGTTCTTTCTTTTCATATTTCGTCATGGATGAACTGACCCGCAATTTCCTGATCTCTAAAACTCTGACCCTGAAGAATCTTACTGAGGGTGATATCGGCTTCCTGGAGAGGATGATCACCAAGACCTCCGAGGATGTCCTGGAGTTGCAGGGGGTGCTAACCCCTATTCTGTCTAGACAGCTGGGAATAACTCTGGAGGATTTTAATCCCCTAGAGAGTTTGGCGAAACTGGCCACTATCAGTGCCCACCTTGATGTGGTGGCCTCGATGCTGCAGCAGAGGAAAGATCTGCTGGCCTGCTGCCTAAAGGGCATGAGAGTTTGCTCTTCCGAACTGACCTCCGTCGCTGACGCTTTAAGGGAGGTTCCCATTATGCCAGGGGAAGATGATGCGGGGTCTAATATCTGACCGCTGGCTTCACTTCTTCTCGTTGTTTTTCTTATGTTTCTTGTACATATTTGAACGCTAAGGCCACCTGGCCATAAATAAATAACTGTGTCTGCTTTTTCTCAAGTCTTCTCTCTTTTCTTGCTTGGTTGCTTGCTTTATTTGTTGGAAATATTTGTCATGAGCCCAACTGAAAATGGGTCTTCCTCGGGACATTGTATTGCAGTGGTCGTGTTCCGGGAATTAGCAATGAATGCTCTGTCTTGACTGTTACAGGGCCGTCTTTTCAGTGGCAGGTGGTTGGGCGGTTCTTTGGTGCCCTTTGATTGGTGCGTTCAATGAGCAGATGCGCCTGTGACGGATCGGATTCTGCAATTGCAGTTATTTTTCCCAAGCGTCTTAATTGATTTTTCAGGGATCGCAGTGCTTACTCGACTATATAAGGGAGTTTGGTTTCCCTTTCCTGTTCATCTTCATCCTTTTCCTTCTTTTTTGCTTTTGCAGGTCACATGGCAGATTTTTATTTCTTAAGTTCCATGGATCGCGACTCCTTGCCGACTCCCCCGACTTCGCCGGACTCAGATCATCCCCCTCCTTCGCCACCATGGAGGCCTCCGGTCCGCCGAAAGGGTCGTAAGAGACAGGGGAAACGGACTTCCAAGACGCCCTTTGCGACTTTGGCTTCTTCTGGTTCTGCTATTCAAGAGGGTGGCAAACGTTTTTCTTCCCCTGATTGCTCGCTGAACGAGGATTTTCCCACCAGTGCTGATGCGGGGTTGGCAGATTCGAGTGTCAAAGAAAAGTTATGCCCGTCAGGGTCCTGCCCAGAAAGGGAGGCAGACCAGCCTGTCCCGAATGCTGACGGGAAGATGCCATTCCTTGATGATGACGGGGTTTATCACCATGGCATTTACTGGCCTGATGAGGATTAGCCATTTTGCATTGTACCCGCCTATTGGCGTTTTATGAATAAAATGATGTTTTCTGCCTTTCCAATTTTGTCGTTATTTCCGTTAGCCTGCTGGTTCTTGGTGATAGCTAACGCAAGCGGTTGGCCTGACTGAGGCAATCGCTTCGCGGTTACTCTGACCGGGTCAATACTGTCTCGCCCTTTTGGGGAGTCTCGACGAATAACTTCTCTTTTTTCAAATTTCTTTAACGCGCTTCCACGTGGCCAACTTCTTTTACACGCGTCTTCGCCCGATTGGTGACTCAATTAATGCGGTGGCATTTTTATCCTTTAAGAAGGGCCATTCTCCAATTTCTCAAAACTTTTGCCCTTACTTCGAATTTTCCTTTTCGTCTTCCTTCGTCTTCTTCCCCGAATACCTCTTCGGCCGCTCGTCACTGCCCGCCGATTTCTCTGCGATTCTTCTCCTTTAAGGTATCAATTCGTCCCTTCTCAGATTTCCTTTTTGTTGGTTTGCTATGGCTAGGAATAGACCTCGCCAGATTATCTCTAGGCCCATGGATCCCGAGGTCGCCCAATCACCGAGCATTTTTACCTGCGATGTGGTTCTGAAAGCCGAATTGGAGGAACATGGTATTACCTTTCCTCCTGGGCATGAGCCTTCTATTCCCGGAAGTGATATGCGGCTTCATAATCTAGGGTGGGGCCACAGTAGGCTTCTTTATTTTAAAATGTTCCTTTATGGTTTCCGCTTTCCCGTTCATGAGTCGATACTAACTCTGCTGCGGGAGTATAGCCTTAATCCTGCCCAGATAACTCCTTCCTCTTGGTGTGCGGTTTATGCTTTTCTTCGTGCTTGCGAGTTGAAGAACATTTTTACCCCATCTATCAATTTGTTTCGCAAATTCTTTAGCATGATTTGCTACAATTGTTTAATCGAGATTACTCCCCGGTGGGATGATGCGCTCGTGCAGTCATTTTGGCAACGTTTTCACGGCTTCAAGAAGGGTGTAGCTGATTGGAGGAGCAGCTTCTTTGTTCTAGAGCTACCGTCACGTTTGTGGCGTATCAATTTCAATCAGGAACTGATAGGTCCCGTTTGGACAAATCCCGCGATTTTATCCAGGACTGAGTTGGACTAGGCTAACGCTTTGTTAGACGAGAATACCCACTACCGCATTCGTGCCTTTGCTCTGTTCAAACCTCTGGAAGAGTGCGTTATGGGTGAGCCTATTTCTTTCCATATTTTCTTTACTTTGGCCCTCGCATGCTTTGTTTGCTATAAGAAGCTGACGGTTGATTCCCAGGTGACACTGGTACTCCTCTGAACGTAATACCGCTTCAAACTTTACCGGCCTCGCCTTCGGCTGAGGGCTCAAGTAGGGGTGGCGTTCCTCCTTCGAGGAAGAGAACTAAAACGGTTGCCCGGGGAGGGCGAAGGCCCGTTAGCTCTGTACGAACTTCTCGCTTTGTGGAAAATTGGCTACCGAAGCGTCGCAAGGGGACGGACTCCAAGCCTGTCGCAACGACGGTAATTACTAGCGATGATGAGGATGCAGATGCCAAGTCAGACCTTTGCCATGCTTCTTCCCTTGCTGCTTCCCAGCGTCGGAAAAAACTTCGAGTGGCCTCTGGTGGACAAGCTACCGGGACATCTCCTGTGGATGTGGCAACTGTTTCTACGCCTGTTGTTTCGTCTGAGGTGGGCGCCTCTCAGCCAACGGAAGCCGCTGAGGCGTTGGAAAAAACTTGTTCTACTGAGGGAGAGGCCCTACCGATGGAATGTCCTCCTCCCATGGCTGACGCTCCCGATTCTCCGATTGCTCGTTGTATTCCTGACGTAGTGGTCACGCCTCCTGTGGCGGATTTAACTGCTGAACTACCGCCTATGGTTACTCCGCAGCTATTTTTTACTCCTTTCAAGAGTATTTTTCCTCAGGGCTCTTCTCCGCCTCCCTCAATCAATCTTGGTCCTGACGGGGTCCCGGCCTACCGTATGAATCTTGCAGGGTTTTGCTTTGATGCCCTTCGCGCTGTCGGGGTTCCCCAACCTTTTTCTCGAGATGAGTTTACTGCACCCTTGATAGGGGAGATGCTGAGTTCCAAAAAGGAGAAAGAGGAATTTCTTCAACTCCCTCCCTCGGCACGCTTTCGCTATGTTCTGAATGATTCTCTGGACTTCTTCCGCCATCTGAATTATCAATTCGAAATTCACGATCGCGAGTCACGTAATTTTTCCAGCGCATTGTGTGTTGCAAGGGTGCAGCTTGAGAAGGTGGTGGAGCACTCTAGGTTGCTGACGCATCTTTGTGAATCGTCCCAAACGGAATTGGACAGAGAAAAATCTATCGGGAAAGCCAAGATAGAAGTTCTGGAGGCGGAATTGGCGCTAGAAAAGAAGAAAAATCTCTTTCTCCGTGAAGAGATACTTGCTCGAGATGAGGGGTCTGCTAGGGCGTCATTAAAGGAAGAGTTATGGAGGAAGAGGGTTCTGGAGGCCTTCATTTCTGGATTTGCGGCCCGCTTCAAAGGTAACCCTTCGGATCCAGCCCAGGTAGCTGATTACATCTCTATCATGATGGGTGAGATTAGCAAAGGTGACAGCGGTTCTTCTGACCCTTCGAGGGAGAAAGCCTAACGCTAGCGATGGTGCCTGGGCCTTTCCTTGTTTTTCTTATTGTTGTCTCTTCTTTTGATATTTCTTGAAAACCATTCGAACATTGTTTCTCTTGTAATAATGCTAACGTTTTGTATCCTTTATCGTACTGTATGATATTACCGTTTATTTCTTCTTTATCTTCTTTGTATCATCGCGCCGTTTGGCAAGGCCAGCGCTGCTTTTTATGTTTTTTAATCAATCCCCCTGCCCCTCATTTAATGCGACTTGAAGGGTAATGATGAAAGGAGACACGTGTCCTTCCTCAGAGGGGCGTTTGGAGAAGGCGTCTCTTAGGGAGTTGCGAGTGCAGAAGCGTTTCGTCCTTATTTTAAATTTGCACCTTCTGGCTCGTGCCTTACTTTATGACGCGCTGCTTCGCCACGTGTCTGCTGCTGACTGGTCGCCCTTTCAGGGTTATATCTATTGTTTCTTCTACCCCTTTTTCTTTTTCCATCTTTCCCTTATACGCTATTGTGCTTTGGATAAATACTTTGCGCCGCTCTCTCTTTCTGGTTCAAGACTCCTCGCATTCTCTTTCACAAAGGTACAAGGTACACATCCTTTTTCTTTTCTCTTTGTTTCTTCCTTGTTGGCCATGGCTAGAACTAAAAAATCCTCTGAAGAAGGAGACCCTCAAAGGTTCTCTGGGGAAGAAGTAATTGATACTACTCCCACTTCTCTGTACACGCTGCCCTTAATTAACCGTAGACTTGCTGGGTTTTCTACGCGATTTCCCAAGGAATATCCCGTGCATCCTGCTTCTGAGTCGCTTCGACTGAACAGCATTTTGCCCGGAAATAGTAGAATGTTGTATGCTAAGCTCTTCGATCATGGGTTTCGTCTCCCTCTTGACCCGCTTGTAAAATTGTTGTTGGCTGATTCTGATTTGGCTCCGGCTCAGTTGAGTCCTAACGCAATTTGCGTTGTTAGTGCTTTTGCCGCACTGTGCCGTTTCAAGGGAATAGAATCTCCCACCTTAGCGTTGCTTCATGACATTTTCCAATTGTATTCCCGTAAATGGGTGATATCGATATCGCCTCGCTACGAAGACGGTTCTTTGAAGCCCTTTACTTGGAAACTTATAGGCATTGAGTCTTCTATTCCTCACTGGAAAGAGGATTTTTTTATTGTTGATCTGCCTGAGCCGTTGTGGAGGGCTGGCTTCAACGAAACAATTAAAGATGGGGCTTGGGGTCATCGGAAACCCCTTTCCGACCCGGAGGATGGCTGGTTGAAGACGCTGCTTCAATTTGATTTTAGCGTTGATGCCCGAAAAGTGGCCAACGGGTTGCCCGTGGAACAGTGCAAGAAGGGTGAGCGTTTGACCTTTTTCTTTTACGTTGTCAAGAAGTACTAACGCTAACGTTTAATGACTGTGCAGTGCCTCCGCCTGGTTGGGAGCCCGAGTATTTCCGGAGGAGAAGGAAACAGGAGGCGAAAAAGAAAGCTGCCGCTGAAGCTAGGGCTGCTGCTGCTGCTGCTAATGCCGAGGAAGGGGAGGCCACTGCTACCGTTAACGTTACGGGCCCTCGGGTTGTAAGACAGAAACGGCCTAGGAAAACACGTGCTGCCCCATCCGTTTCGTCCCAGACCGTTGTCTCTTCAGAGGCTACGGTTGATCCGATTCCTGTTGGGATTCCTCTTGTGTCCTCCACCACTCAGGTGAGCATTTTTCTTATTTTTAAAACTTTTGTCTTTCTTTTTTGCACGGTTTCCTTATCACGTTCTGCGTTATTTAGGAAGTGGTTGCTGCTTCTGTCCCCTCTACCTCCCAGGGAGATATGGGTATCGCCGATGTCCTTCGCGAGCGTCAGAAGAAGGCTCGCTATGATCTTCAGAATAGCCCTTCTTCCTCGGCCGCCAACCGTAGTTCGAGTGCCCTTAGGGGCGAGGGTGCGTCTGCTGATCAATCTAAACCTGTTGATTTTGGCGGCCAACCCCATGTTCCTCCTGGTTCTGCGATTCATTCTGCGCACACCCTAACGGGCTATGATTCTGATGCCCTTAATCCTGAGGTGCCCGGAGGTAATGAGGTCTCAATGCCTAACGTGGAGGGTTCCACTAGCCGGCCAGCTTCTCCTGGTGCATTGTTCTTTGTTCCGATGCCTCATCCAACTATTACGAGGGGTGGCCCCGCCCCTGCCTTAATGGCTGGTATCTCTCCATACGAGCCTCCTCTCCTACCGACTCATCACGTTAGCTTACGCTCCTTTAGGGACAGTATTCTGCAGTTTCCTGCCGATGCTGATCATGAGACCGTGATTTCCTCTACCGCTTATCTGGTGGCAGAGATTTTGTCTCTTCCAAGAGAGAGGGATGCCTTTGTGGCTCGGGGCGAGCAGGGGCGCATCAATTTCCTTCGCTCTCAGGCGTTTTCTATACTTTGCCATCTTCACTATATGGATGAGGAGAATGCCAGAGCTGCAGCTAACGGGCAAGGAGAGATAAACAGGCTGCTGGAAGAGCAACAGCGTCTTGAAAATGCTCTTGCTGCTGCCAACGAAGGTATGGAGACTGCTCGGGGAGAGGCTACCGCGGTTAAACAAGAGTTGGAGGCCGCTAAGTTGGCTTTGGAGGAGGAGAAGCGACAACGCGCTGATCTGGCCATACGCCTCTCTCAGGAGGAGAATAGCCTGCGTCTGGAGAGACAGAGAAACGCTGAGCTATCTGCCGATTCCTCCCTTAACGCTGAGAAGAACCGTTGGTACTTAGAGCAGGGTGGGGGAATCATGTCAGAAGCCGTGATGCATCATTATGGAGTTGAGGAGCTCCGTATTGACGATCTCTCTGCGTATTTTGACAAGAGAGCCTCAACCATTACTGATAGCGGTTTCCACCAGTGGAAGGCTGCTCAGCAAGGAGGGGTCAACGCGCCGCCCAATCTTTAGACTTTTTGTTGTTTAGATGTTTTACATTTTTGTGGCTGACGGGCCCGTCCATATTTTGTACTTTAAACGATGTTGGCCTTGACTTGGCTAATCCACTCTTTTTGGATAGAAGTTCTTTATCTGCTTTTCTTCATAATGTCGTTTGATCACTTGTCCGCATGGGACGTTTGGCGTTAGGTTTCCATAGACACATAGTTTCGCGTTGTATCCCGTTAGCTTTACATCAGCTGCATTCAAGTAGCATGTCCATTATATCCTCCGATAGCCTTTCTGAGAGTAAATCAGCGTTGCTTCCGCATCTGCTGCATTCATATTCCTGTCGTCCCTCGTTGTCAGAGGGGGCTTTACGTCTGTTTCAACGTTGTTGTTGCAGTATGGTCACCTCTCCGTCATGGTTTCACCGGGTATCAACCGCACGGCTACTAGTTAGGATTTCTTTTGTTTCTTTTCGCCACAGATAGGCTCTAACATCGCTTCACCGGGTATCAACCGCGCGGCTACTAGTTAGGATTTCTTTATTTTCTTTCGCCACAGATAGGCTCCAACATCGCTTCACCGGGTATCAACCGCGCGGCTACTAGTTGGGATGTCTTTGTTTTCTTTCGCCACAGATAGGCTCCAACATCGCTTCACCGGGTATCAACCGCGCGGCTACTAGTTGGGATGTCGTTGTTTTCTTTCACCACAGATAGGCTCCAACATCGCTTCACCGGGTATCAACCGCGCGGCTACTAGTTGGGATGTCTTTGTTTTCTTTCGCCACAGCTAGGCTCCAACATCGCTTCACCGGGTATCAACCGCGCGGCTACTAGTTGGGATGTCTTTGTTTTCTTTCGCCACAGATAGGCTTTGGGGAGTGCCTCGTCTTAGTGAGCTGTCTGATCAGGACCAGCCATCACAAGGATAGGACTTTTCACCCCCAAGCGTTGTACCTCACGTCCGTGGAATCGTGCCTCGTCTCAATGAGCCGTCTATGTGAGCACGGTTTCCAGATGGTATGCTCATTTTCCCACAATGCGGGTGACACGATACGGTCCATCCCAGTTTGGACTGAGTTTTCCCATACGTTGGCCTGCTGCCCGCCTGTCTCTGAGCACTAAATCTCCAGTTTTGAGCAATCGTTCCCTCACTTGCCGGTTGTGATATTGTGCCATTTTCCCCTTGTAGTGCAGGGTTTTCAGGAGGGTTTCCTCGTGTGTTTCTGGTAGAGTATCGAGGTTAGCTCGTAACCTTTCTTCGTTGTTTTCTTCTTTGAAGTGAGCCACCCGGAGGCTCATCATGCCAATCTCGACTGGTGTGACAGCCTCGGTTCCGAATGCTAACGCGAACGGGGTCTCTCCCGTGCTGGCCTTGACAGTCATGCGGTAGGCCCATAGTACATATGGCAATTCGTCTGGCCATTTCTTCTTGGACCCTTCCAAGTTTCTTTTGATGCCACTAAGGATGCTGCGGTTGGTTACTTCCGCCTGGCCGTTGGTTTGGGGATGTGCCACAGAGGAGAATCTTTGCTCTATCTGGAACTCTGCACATTGATCCCTGAAGAACTGGCTTGTAAATTGTGTCCCGTTGTCGCTAACTAGCACGCGTGGTACTCCAAATCGCATGATGACTTGGTGTTTGAAGAAACGCCAAATTTTTTCGGCGGTGATGGTAGCTAACGCCTCAGCTTCGGCCCACTTTGTGAAGTAGTCTACCGCTACGACCACAAATTTTAACTGAGATCTGGCCTTTGGAAACGGGCCCAGGATGTCAATCCCCCATTTTGCAAACGGGCACAGTGCGACTATTTCTGAAATTGGCACAACAGGTTTTCGAGGAATCTTAGCATATTCCTGGCATTTCTGACAGGTTTTCACGAAGTTATGACAATCCCGTCGAATGGTAGGCCAGTAAAATCCTGACCGAAAGACTTGGGCTGCCAGAGTACCGCTAGCAATGTGCATGCCACATATCCCTTCGTGAATTTCACGTAACACATGTAAGCCTTCTTGCTCCGTTATGCATTTAGCGGCCGGATGGGAGAAACATCTTCGAATTAACTCTCCGTTATAATATGTGCATCGTGTTGCCCGTTTTAGGACTTTCTTTCTCTCTGTCTGGTCCCCCGGTAGTTTATCATGTTTCAGATATTCTATCACTGGGATCCTCCAATCATTTTCCATTTCTTCCACACAGAGCGATGCCTGCTCTTCCATGAAAGAAGGTGTAGGCAGTTCTCCATAGCGCACGTCACTGGGTATTGAGGCTTCCGGATTGGCTGCCATCTTGGCGAGGCTATCAGCCTCTTCATTGTTTTCTCTAGGAATGTGCTCAAAGGTGACCCGGGTGCCTTTTTCCTGTATCTTTGACAGCTCATGCTTCACTTTGGCTAAGTATTGGGCCATGATGGGTTCTTTGGCTTAGGAGTTCCCCAGAACCTGATCCATTATTAGCTTGGAATCTCCTCGGATCTTTAAACGTGTTCTGTCTTCCTTCTCCACACCGGGAGTGGCTCCGATAGAGAAACTATTTCCAATTCTGAGTCCTGCCAGCAGCGCTTCGTATTCAGCCACATTGTTGGACAATGGCTGCAGGATTCTGATGGTGTATCGCATCTCCAGGCCGTTTGGTCCAACTAAGAAAACTCCTGCGCCAGCTAATTCTTGATTTTTTGCTCCATCTACGTGGATGACCCACGTATCTGTATATGTCTCCGGAGACGGTAGGCATGGACTTTCTGTTTCTTCCTCCAACAGATCTATCTTTGTGTCCTTTGTGAATGTGCATTCAGCTATGAAGTCAGCTAACGCTTGGGCCTTAACGGCTGGTCTGGCTTTGTATTGCAGCCCGTATTGTTCGAGCTCGATAGCCCAAATTAACATTCTTCCTGAAGATTCAGGTTTTCTGAAGATTCTTCTCAACGGCTGATCCGTGAGTACAATGACGGGGTGGGCTTGGAAGTATCGATCCATCTTTCGCGTGGCTTGTACTAGAGCGAGTGCTATCTTTTCGATAGGAGGGTATCACAGTTCGGCATCTTTCAATATATGACTTACAAAGAACACAGGACGGTGCACATGCCCTTCACTTCGCACAAGGACGGCGCTGACTACCTCGTCAGCTATTCCCAAATATAGATATAGTTCGTCGCCAGGCTCAGGCCTCGTCAGCACTAAATCTGATGATAGGTAAGCTTTTAGTCCTGCAAACGCTTTCTCACATTCCTCTGTCCATCCGAAGGGAGCCTTGTTGCGGATGACTTTGAAGAAAGGCAAACATCTCTCGCCTTGCTTAGATATGAATCACCCCAACACAATGATGCGCCCGGTTAACTTCTGTATCTCTTTGACAGTTCGCGAGGATATCATGTCCTGGATGGCTTTGATCTTTGACGGGTTGGGTTGGATGCCCTTCCGGCTGACCACATAGCCCAAGAATTTTCCCGTTTGGAATGCAAACATGCACTTTCGCGGGTTTAGCTTCATCTTGTGCTTTCTCATCACATTGAAAACTTCTTCCAAGTCAGCGAGGTGTTCTCTGAAACTCTGACTTTTGATCAGGATGTCGTCTACGTAGGCCTCTACATTTCTCCCGATTTGATTTTCAAAAACTTTGTTTGTCATACGCTGAAATGTTGCACCAGCATTCTTTAGCCCAAACGGCATTGCAGTATAGCAGTATGTAGCCCTAGGAGTGATGAAGGCAGTTTTTTCTTCGTCCTCTACGGCCATAGGGATTTGGTGATATCCGGAATTCGCATCTAGGGAGCTTAGATAAGCATACCCAGCGGTTTGATCGACTAACTGATCTATTCGCGGAAGGGGATAGCAGTCCTTGGGACAGGCATTATTTAGGTCAGTAAAGTCGATGCACATGCGCCAGTCCCCGTTAGGCTTTGGGACTAACACAGGATTAGCTAGCCATGTCGGGTACTGGACTTCTCGAATGAACCCCGCCTCTGTGAGCTTTAGCAACTCCTTTTCGATGGCTGCTATCTTTTTCGATGAAAAAGCACGTCGCCTTTGTTGAACAGGCTTGGCGTCAGGACTAACGTTCAGCCGGTGTTCTGCGACCTCTCGAGAGATTCTGGGCATGTTTGCTGGTTTCCACGCAAACTCTCCCTTGCATTTCCTCAACAACCGGATTAATTGCGCGTTCTCTTCAAGGCTTAATTTCTCACTGGCTAAGAGATTCGTTTCACTATCCTTACCGATAGGGATTGATACCATCTGATCTAGCGGCTGAGTGCGCTTTTCTTCTTTATCATTGAAAGGGTCGTCTGCCACGCAAACGTAGTGGTCACAACTCCTTTGAGTCATAAGTAAGTAGCATTCGGCTGCCAGCTTTTGGTCCCCTTTGATTGAGACCACGCCGTCCCATGAGGGATATTTCATCCGCAGGTGTTTTTGAGATATGGCCACTCCAAAACGATTAAGGAATGGTCGCCCCAAAATGGCATTATACGGTAACGTTAGGTCTACGACCAGAAATAGTAGCTCTTCGGAGCGTTTGGATGTGTCTTCTCGGAAGTACACCGGCAGGGATGTTATTCCAGCTACCGGAATCGGTACTCCATCAATCCCAATAATTGGCCTCGTGCAAGACGATAGCTCACCGTCAGGTCGTTTCATCAAGTTGTACGCTTCCAATGAAAATAGATTCACTACACTCCCGTTATCGACAAGGGTCCTTCTTACCCCATGACTTCCAATGACGGGCGTTACAACCATCGCGTCATTATGCGGGAAGACGATGCCTTTTTCGTCCTCCTCTGAGAAAGACAATATCATTCTGTCTAAGGCACTTATCGCCTCGATTTTCATTTGCGCGTTCTCCCGTTTGCACTTTTCTCCAGGGTTGGGCGTTTGCGGCATAATTTCCTCGCAATAGGATGCTCCCCCCGCAATGATATTTATCATGGGTATTTGGTCGCTATCGATAGCGAGCGCTTCTCTATTTGGCCCGAGGGGAACCGCGTTAGCCCCTGTAGTGTGCGAGGGCGCTTGCCTCTGCTCAGTTGTATTTCTAGTTGGGTTGTTTCTGGGTTCCTCCCTTGCCTTTGTGGAAAATTCCCCAAGGTAGCCCTTTTCGACCAATCGCTCTATAGCCGATTTTAACTCTCTGCATACATCTGTTGAGTGTCCCTTGACCTTATGGAATTTGCAGTATGCATTTTCTCTTCCTCCCATGATTACTCCTGGTTTCACGGGAGCTGGGTAACGGATAGGCAAATTTCTCTGTTGGACTATTGCTAAGATCTCCGCCCTTGGGAGTATGAGAGATGGGAGGTCAGGATCGTATATCCGGCCCTTTGGCGGGTCCGTTTGCTTCCGAGTGGGGGACCCTCCAGGTCTTCCTTTTGAGAAATTGCCTCTCTGCCGGTTAGAGGTCTTAGTATTATGTTCTTTCCGCTGCCCGGGATCCTCGGTGGGTTTAGCGTCTGGGGCGTTGCTGTTCAAGACGTTAGGGGCCACATATGGGTCCGCCGGCATGCCTCGAATCCATTCTCTATTTTCTTCCTCTTCCATTATCGCATAGTTATGCGCTTTCAGCCTCAATGCATCCAGGGTCGTTGAGGGGTCCACCGTTAGCGTATCTTTCAGTTTACTGTATCGACAATTGCGTTTCAGGGCCTCAATCGCAAAATCGATAGTGACCCCTGGAGTTAGGGACATTTCAAGATCAAATCGACCTAAGAAGTCGTTCAACGATTCCTGTGGTTTTCGATGGATATCGAACAGCGCAGCTGCTGACTTTCTGATAGGAATAGCCGTGCTAAACCGACTTTTAAATTTTTCTTCCAACTGAGAAAAATTATCGATAGACCCGGCGAGGAGCCCCTCGAACCATAGACGTGCTACTCCTGACAGCGTCATTACGAAAATTTGACACAATGCTGCGTCACTGCGCGTTTGGAATTGCACGAAATCCTTCACCTTATTGAGGTGAGAAATGGGATCTTTTGTGCCATCATATGATTCTGTTGGGAGTTTCACATGTTGATGGACTCTGTGGTGCCTGACACGGTAACTGAACGGATGACCAACGTTAGTGTCAGGGACCCTACGAGGAGGACGCTGATGTGGAATTTCAGCGTCGTATCTGGGATTTTGAGGGTCATATTCTTGATGTCTCCTAGGAGAACGGCTACGGCTCCTTGGAGTTCGAGCTCGTCGACTTCTGCTGCTAGATCTCTCGCTGTATCTGGGAGATGGATCTCTCACTGTATCCCCCCGTCGATCATCCCAGGGCTCTCTATACTCGTCACGCTGGCGGACTGCTTCGGGGATAGAGATTCCTCCCCTGTATTGTCCAGAATAGTCGGCAGGTCCGCGCGTGAATGGTGGGACGTTTATGGGGGCCAAGGGGAAAGGTAAGGAGGACGGGAGTGCCCTAGACTATTGGGGCGATAAGGGTCGTTCGTTGACAATGGACGGGGTGAAAATTACTTGGGAGGACACGCCAGGTCTTGAGGCATGAGTAGTAAATCCAGCAGCTATTTATGTCAGCTGATCTAGTTGAGCTTGGAGAGCAGCTATTGAATCCACGAAAGGGTTGTCCGCTTCTCTTATCATAGATCTCCCCACTTGGGGGGTAGGATGGCTGGTTCCTGCTATATGGGAGAAGGGAGAGCAAATTTGGAATGTAACTTCTTCTGAACTTGACCCGCGAGAAAGATCTAATTCTCCTGCAGTGACGTCCTGCCCTGGGGTGGGGGCATCAGAGGTAGCGAAGGGAAACAAGCGTCTGCGGGTGTTGTATGGGATGTTGGAAGTTCGGGACAGCGCCGGATCTGACTCTGAGGCCATAATCCTTCTAGCTTCGGGGAGGAGGAGCTTGGTTATTAAGGATGCTCACTTAATAGAACCAAAGCTCTCAATGAAAGCACCAATTTGATAATAATTTGTCTTCTGCCGAAGGATGTATGGCGGAGCAGCTCTTCTCAGATCAGTGTGCGCGACAGTCCACAGTACCTGCAATGCGCCGGAGGGGGTCTCCGGCGGAAACACTCCAATGCTTAAGTCAGTATGTGTACTGAAATTGGCAGAGTTTTGGCCAGTCAAGTCCGCTTACCTGCCTCCTTTGTGGGGGAGGTATTTATAGAAGAAAGGGGGCGTTCCCGCCCGAGTAAACGGGTACGGAGCTATCGCTCGCGTTAGGGTCTGTGGTTCACCCCTATCATGATACGCTACCTTAGCGGTAGGTGTGTAGGTAGATATTGCCACGGTAGGATAATGGTCGGAGTGTTAATCCTGAAGCGTGGTTTCCTCTAGGGGTGAGATAACTCTTTGAGCCAAGCAGGAGGTCCGTGAGAGGAGCCGGTAGGGTCCCGTTAGCCTTTGTAGCGTTAGCCTTTGGGGAAGGTAGCAATCTTGTCCCTACCGTGGTGGTGCGAAACAGTAGCTATGCCTCTTCCCACCGGGTGATAGACGAAAATATCCTTTCTTTTAGGTGGATTGTTATCACCTGCACCCGCAAAGTGCGGATATGGATGTGGGTATGGATAGTGCTTACCCACTCTCATACCTGCACTAAATACCCGCGATATATATAATTATTTTTATGTGTAATTAATTAAGTGATTGGACACTAGTCTAGGGCGGAGGCAGGCAACAACAAAACCACCCACCCTCTCATTCTCTCTCGCAGTCACCGTACTGTTCTCTTTTCCTCCTCTTTCAATCTTCACCAACCAGAGAAATATTTTTTCTCTTTCACCACAACCCGGTCTGCTGCTCAAGATAGGAACTAAGTGATTGGATCAAGGTGCTCCCAATTCCAGTCAATTTCCTCGTTGTTCTAATTTTCTGCACATCTAGCAAGAAACCGAGCTCCACAACAAGGTATTTTTCTCATGGTTTAGGGCCGAATGTCTAGATTATTATGATGGCACTGACAAATGATGATTGTAAATAAATTCAAGTTATCTTATTAATAAATTAATAAACAGTTCTCTTTTTTATTATATTTATGCTAAGTGATTTTTTTTTACCATGTAGCTTCTATAGTCCATGACTAAATTGGAGAAAATCTTACTTTTCATCAAAAATTACTAGGGATGTTAAATTGCAAGCCGGAGCTGCTATTTCTTTCATTAAATTGTATTTCCTTATGAATTATTATTTCTTTGTTGGATTATTTTGGATTATCATGTTGGATTAGTGTATCGTATTATTGTGTGGTATTGTTATTAAATTAGATTGATTTTTTTTATATGTTAATTTGATTGAAATTTGAAATTCAACCAAATTTGCGGGTATCCGCGGGTAACTCGTGGATAATCTGCGGGTACAATTACTCTTCCTTTACCCACTCCATATGGATGCGGGTACGGGTGTGAATTACCCGCAAATTTACAGGTGCGGGTATGAATAGTGCTTATCCTCCCCATACCCGCCCCATTGTCATCCCTAATATAGTATGGATATAGTTACTAAGAAGTTTAGAAATACCATTGATAATATAAAAGGATATCCGAAGAGTATTTTCATCTTTTCGTCATCAACGGAGGGTCTCGATGAATGTACTCCCGGTACATGACCCTATCAAATGGGAGAATCTCGAGACGTATATTCCCGGTACATAACTTTATCAGTGGTCAAGGCTGTACATACCATCTCTACTAGGTAAGTACGCTTCCTACATAATGTATTAAGGAATCTATCAGTTAAAGGGACAAGTATCGGTAACGGCCAATCGGACTCAAAGCGACACGTGTCCAGGGTGGATCATGGGGTAAGGCTATAAATACCCCCATTTTCTCAATTTTAGAGGACATGCATAAACACACGGACAAACACTATGCCAAACCAACCACCCAACCTGATAGATTCCCTTTACCTTATATTTTCATCATGACCTCTACTAACTTGATCGTCAAAACTTCTACGCCAGAGACCCCCTCCGGCACTTTGCAGGTGGCTTAGGAGCGGCGAGTCAATCCACCTCAGCACACCAGATCTCAGAATTGTCCCCTTCTCGGGTTGAGGATTATCAACCTTATTTCTCAGCGAAGAAAATGTAATCACATTACAACAATCAAATTAAGACGTAGTAATAAAACTATAAAGGCCGACTTAATAACTCTATCTAGTATTTTTTTAAAGAACTAATATTTTTGAAATTACCAAGATAAAAGAAATAATGATAACTTTCAGTAAAGAAAAAATAACCAAGCAAAGGAAAATAAATCTGCACCATGAACGGAATGACCGATGGCGCGTCTTGATTTTTCTTTTTCCTCTCTTCCCAGAATTTTAGAAGAAAGAGATTTCGCTATTTTTTATTTTTTTATAATAAGAGAACATAACGGAAGACCAATGATAGGAAGTACCACTGTTGCAGCCAACAAAAATAAAAGTTAAATGTCTAGCAGCTATTTCTTTGTTCTTTATTAAATCCGATGACTCCGTTGATCACTTGTGGGATACTTTTCTATGTTGGTTATATCAAGACGCAAAGTCTTGATAGCCGGACATGATTGGATACTTACTATAATATAAGGTGCGGCGAGAAATTATCAGGTTGCCAACATAGATAATATTCGGCTTCTGTCTCACTACCATAACGTATCCGGCAAACCACATTATTGTGGATAAACGTTTCCGGCAAACTACGTACTAAATTATCGTTGATACTTTGGTTTATGGCACTACGGGGTCCCTAACGTTATTATTTTCATTTTAGTTCGTCTCTAATGATGATTTTTGTTCAATTTAGTCCAAACGTTTGCTCCGTTAGTCGCCTGGGGTTCCTATTGTCATAACGGAGCATAACGGCCATTTTCTCCAATATTTTAATATTAAATTTGAAAAAATACACAGTACCCGACCCATATGTCGGATTTAATATTAAATAATATTTTTATTAATTTTTAGCTAATATAAAAAAAACTCAAATTAACAAAACAAATCCCAAAAACATCTCAAAAAATAGTTTTGAAACGTAAATATGATTTACCAACTTTTTTGACCATATTTTTCATTAAATCAAAAATTTTAGATTTTTCTAATTTATATTTATTATTGCTAAACATATATTTTTTAAAATTAAGTTATACTAACAGCTTACAAGTACAACTTTCCAAAGATCATCGTTCCAATAAAGGCCATATAGTATCCACAACATCCTTCACAATCCCCTGCACACGGTCCTAATACGATCCCGGGTACCACAGGCCCGATCACCCGCTCAAGGTCCCGAACCAGCCCTAGAGCAGTAGCCGTAAACCTCCCTTTGCCGCCCACGGGCCCGATCACCCGTTCAAGAGCCCGAGCCTTGCAGGTGAGGCTTAGCAGCCTCATCCACATGGAATTGAAGGAAGAGACAGCCTCGGAAGAAGCCAACCTGCGCGCGCCCCAGCCGCGCCTTGTAACCCTAATCCGCACCGCGTCCGCGCCTACGGATGGGCTACACATGGCCACCTCGGACCTTTAGGTCCACCAGCGCCCTTCTCCAATTTTTTACCAGGCCATGATCATTTATAATACAAGAGAGGAGTCCAGGCCAAGAATCAGGAGAAACACTCGAAGGATTTGGGACAGACCCAAATCACAAGCCCGCAATGGACAGCGAAAGCCACTGCCGAGCCTTTTGACGATTGGAGCATATTTCCTCGCACAATATTCATCCCATGACTTAATATATGTGTTAGGAAGTTTCCCTACATGTTTCAGTGGGAACGATCGAGGGAATAAGGAAAACGCCTTGTTTCCTTAGAACGTGATCCGACAGACCCGCAAGCAAAGCCACTTGGGCCTTTTTACCTAAACGGCAGCGCCTGCACTTCTATCCTATTTAGTAGACTTTATTTATATTATTTTAGGGTTTCATAACTTATTTGGAAGGGTGGCATGCTGCCATTTTCGTTTAAGTCATTATTTAGAAACTAAACTAGTTTCCATTTTTGGAATTAGGGTTTAACGCTTCTTTAAAAAGGAGCCGCCCATGTTATTTTTCAGTTAGACTATTTTGATAATTGAAAGCAGATTGCTTTGGATCTTAATCGACTTGTTCTTGATGAACCTTGCAACTAATTGAGTTTCGTGCATTCGATTAGCTTGTCAAGTAAAACTTGAAAGCACTATCTATTGAGTCATTCGTCTTTGGAGTGTCGTGGACACCTTACCGCAGAGATTCATCGGTTTGACACAAGAACCTCAAGGGATTCGGCGTGGAGTGCCAAGGACACCTTACCTTGGAGATACACGTGCTTTCTTCGAGTTAAATTCCGCATTGAAGCCCTCGTCGTTGGACAACGATCGAAAGAGAGCGTTCTAGCCACTAAGGAACGCATCAGTTGGTAGCAGAGCTCAGCTGTTCTGACTTGGTAAATCTATCCCTTTAATTATTATGTTTTCTTTGTTAGAATTGGTCTTCCTTCATTCTCTTCTACACCAATTCTCTTGCGTGCTGTGTGTTAGTTGTTTTGCGTCAATTTGCGTCTTGTGTGTGTGCGATTAGTGTGCAAACCATCTCAATGATTTGTAGGTCTTTATTTGTGTCAAAAAACAAAATCAGTCCCCAAAGTGTCTTAGTTAATTTGTGTTTTCTGTTGCATTGAATTTCAAAAAAAAAAAAAAGAAAGAAGTGAAACAATTTTGTCAAAAACTGAACAGGGGCGAAATCAGTACCATTAAAAAAAGGGCGGACTTCAGAATCAAATACTAGAGTGAATTTGTGACTCATAGCAAAAAGAATCATTGGATTTCGAATTGGGAATCAAAAGTTGTGGCAAAAACAAGTTTCAAAACCCTAATCGCATGCCATTAGCGTTTTTGAGTTTGTAAACTGACTCAATCCGTTTATTTTGAGCTTTTCTTGATTCCATTGCTGCTGTACCTTTCTACTCTGTGGTATACTTGATTGGTTGATTGATCTTTGCAATTGATTCGAGTATATTACCTCAAAATTTCTTTCTACACTAGTTTTCTTTGTGTGTCTCTTTGGAAGCTTTTTCTTGAAAATTCTTCGAGTCGGTTCATCTTGAATTACGGATCTGGATAATTTTCTTTGAGAGATTTTGTGAGATTAATAGAGAGACAAACACGAGAGTAAACATGTGAGGGAGTGTTAGTTTTAGGCAATTTTACGCTTGGAAAATTTTCTATTTTGAATTTCAGGATCTCAAGAAATCCGAAAAAGGAGGCTACGGTTGTGAACGATGTAGCCAAGGCACTGCAAGACATAGCAGCCCAGCTCTAGGATATGAAAGCTTGGAGGCAGCAGGTTGAGGCTAGGGAACGTAAGGATGTTGTTCCACCAGCACCCGGAGCACACTTTGTTCAACACCTAAACCCTAGAGTGAATCGAGAGGCCTATGCACCTGCACCGAGCGATGACCAGCGCAGTGAGCCTGAGTTAGATGGTTCTGAAAATGAGTATGAGGAGGATCCTCACATGGCGGGACCGAAGGGGTTCCAGATGCGCCGAGGAGGTGCGCATGGGCGCGGCAGACACGCCTTTGGTAGGCGAGACCGTGACTTTGAACAGCCACGTCGCGAGGAGCGTGAGCGAGTTGACAATCACCTTGGAAGTGTAAAGCTCAAGGTTCCACCTTTCGAAGGGAAAGATGATCCCGAGGCATACTTGACTTGGGAGCGAAAGATGGAAGTGATTTTTAAGTGTCACAACTACACGGATGAAAAGAAAATAAGGTTAGCTTCCGTGGAGTTCTTTGGGTATGCTGCCCATTGGTGGGAGCAAGTGAATGAGGATGTGAGAGGACCCGTAACTACTTAGGAGAACATGAAGTATGTGATGAAGAGGAGGTTTGTTCCACTGTACTATCATAAGGACCAACTTCAGCGTTTACAAAAGCTTACCCAAGGGTCCAAAACCGTGAATGACTATCACAACGAGTTGGAAGTTCTTTTGGCTAGGGTTAATGTGATAGAGGATGAGGATTCGAAGATGTCTAGGTTCATGAGTGGGCTGAATCCAGAGATATCTAACGCCTTAGAGTTGTGCCAATATAGGACTTTGGAGGAGATGCTTCACATGGCCGTGAAGATTGAAAGGCAACGCGAGGCTAAGGCAGCCTACTCTAAGCCGTCTACTTTTGTGTCTCGGACTTCCACTTGGAACAAGTCTACATGGTCCAAGGGGAATAAGGACAGCAAGGAAACACCCAAGGTATCTAAACCTTCATATGGTACCAAAGGTAATTCGGCAAACCCTACTCTTTCTAAAGTTCCCATTACTAGTACTAACCGTGTGCCTACAAGAGACATTGTGTGCTTTAAGTGTAGTGGTCGAGGCCATAAGCAGGCCGAATGTCCAGACAAAAGAGTTCTGATCATTAGGGACAATGGAGAGATGGACTCGGAAGATGATTATGAGGTGGTGGAGGATTTGGAAGAGGAAAGTGAGGAAGAAGAGGCAGCAGGTCATGAATCTAGGGTTTGTGATCTGGTTACCCTAGTAGTTCGGAGGAACTTGAGTGTGCAGCCAAGGGCCGAAACTTGTGAGGAGGAACAACGGGAGAACTTATTCCATGCTAGGTGCCACATTGGTACTAAGGTATGCTCTCTTATTATTGATAATGGCTCATGTACTAATTGTGCTAGTACGCTTCTTGTGCACAAATTAGGGTTACCTGTGGTCAAGCACCCAAAGTCGTACACTTTGCAATGGATGAATGATGGAATCGGCCTTAGGGTGACTAAGCAAGTGTTGGTAGCTTTGTCTATTGGGAAATACAGGGATGAGATATGGTGCGACGTAGTCCCAATGGAATCTTCCCATGTGTTACTTGGCCGACCTTGGCAATTCGACCGCAACGCCACTCATAAAGGGAGGAGCAATCGGTACAAGCTTGAGAAGAAAGGTGTGAAGTACACACTTGCACCACTGACCCCTACGCAAGTGCTTGAGGACCAGCTCTGGTTGGAGAAGTCCTTTGCTGAATTTGAGGTCTCGAAACTTGTAAACAAAAAAATTGATGAAAACAGCCCCCGTGAAAAGAGTGAGCACTGGTTTGAAAGAAAAGAAAAGAATGAAAATAGCCCCCGTGAAAAAAGTGAGCACGGGTTAAAAACAGAAAAGAAAGAGCCTAAAAAAGAGAAGAAAAGGCAAGAGAAAGAAAAGAAAGTGAACTTGTATGCGAAAGCAAAAGATTTGCCCCAAGCGCTTGTTTTACAAAAACAGTTTTGTGGCGAGAATCGCCCTTTGCTTTTAATTCTCTTTAAATCCTTTTGTTTGAGCACTACTAAGCTTGATCCTTTAGCTTCTATGCCTTCTTCTATCTTGTCTATTTTGCAGGAGTTCAAAGATGTAACACCCGAAGAGATGCCGCCCGGTTTGCCTCCAATCCGCGGCATAGAGCACCAAATTGATTTTGTGCCGGGTTCGACTATCCCAAACAGACCAGCTTATAGGAGCAATCCCGAGGAGACTAAAGAACTTCAGAGGCAAGTAGATGAGCTCCTTAGCAAGGGATATGTATGAGAAAGCTTGTCTCCATGCGTTGTTCCAGTGCTACTAGTGCCAAAGAAAGATGGAACTTGGCGAATGTGTGTTAACTGCCGAGCTGTCAACAAAATTACGGTAAAGTATCGTCACCACATACCTCACTTAGATCATATGTTAGATGAGCTTAGTGGTAGTGTAATATTTTCTAAAATTGATCTCATGAGCGACTACCATCAGATGAGAATGAAAGAGGGTGATGAATGGAAAACGACATTTAAAACAAAGTATGGATTGTATGAATGGTTAGTGATGCCGTTTGGATTGACTAATGCCCCAAGTACTTTTATGAGACTTATGAACCATGTTCTTAGGCATTTCATAGGAAAATTTGTTGTTGTATACTTCGATGACATCTTAGTTTACAGCAAGTCTTTGCATGATCATGTTTTACACCTTAAGGAGATTTTTCTAACCTTGCGTGAAGAGAAGCTTTATGCTAAACTCTCCAAGTGCTCTTTTTCTTTAGAACAGGTTGAGTTTTTAGGATTTCTTGTGGGCAAGGACGGTGTGAAGGTGGATGAAGCGAAGGTGCAAGCAATCAAGGAGTGGCCTACGCCAAAAATAGCAAGCGACATCCGCTCCTTTCACGGCTTAGCTTCCTTCTATCGTCATTTCATTCGTGATTTTAGTACTCTTGCTGCCCCACTTAATGACCTAACTAAGAAACATGCTGATTTCAGGTGGGAGGAACCTCAAGAGGCCGCATTCCAAGCGTTGAAGGACAAGCTGTCCAACGAGCCCGTGTTAGCCCTTCCCGACTTTGACAAACCGTTTGAGTTGGAGTGCGACGCGAGTGGAATCGGTATAGGTGCTATTTTGATGCAAGAGAAGAAGCCAATAGCCTTCTTTAGTGAGAAGCTCAAGGATGCCCAGCTGCGTTATCCAACGTATGACAAAGAGCTTTATGCGCTAGTTAGGGCTTTCGAGGTTTGGCAACACTACTTGATGCCGAGGGAATTTGTGGTGCACACCGACCACTTGAACATCAAATACCTAAAGGGACAAGGGAAGTTGAATAGGAGACATGCCGTGTGGCTGGAGTTCTTGGAAGCTTTCCCTTATCACATCAAGTACAAGGAAGGAAAAGACAATGTTGTAGCCGACGCGTTGTCTAGGAGGTATGCCTTGATCTCTTCGTTATGTGTCAAATTTTTAGGGTTTTCTCAAATAATTCCACTCTACCCTACTAATTTGGATTTTGGTGAGATCTATACGACTTGTGATTCCATGGCTGATGTGAAATTTTATACGCATGATAACTATCTGTTTCGGCGCAAGCGCCTTTGCATTCCTAAGTGTTCTTTGCGTGAATTACTTGTGCATGAATCACATAGTGGTGGATTGATGAGCCACTTTGGCATTAATAAAACCTATGACATGCTAAAATCACACTTTTATTGGCCTAAGATGAGACGTGATGTTGTGCGTGTGATTGCTAGATGTGTAACTTGCCATAGGGTAAAATCTCGGTTAGCTAGTCATGGTGCATTTATGCCACTACCCGTACCTTCCCAACCTTGGACCGATATGTCCATGGACTTCATTGTAGGTTTACCTAAATCTTGGGATGGTATATTTGTTGTAGTGGATCGGTTTTTCAAAATGGCGCACTTTTTGCCTTGTAAAAATACTAATGATGCGTCTCACGTTGCTAATATATTCTTTAGAGAGGTAGTCCGCCTCCATGGTATACCTATTAGTATTGTTAGTGACCGTGATGGAAGATTTTTGAGCCACTTTTGGTGAGTGTTGTGGAGTCGCCTTGGAACTAAATTGTTGTATTCGACTTCTTGTCACCCCCAAACCGACGGCCAAACTGAGGTAGTTAACCGTACTGTAGGGTCTCTTTTACGCTCTTTAGTTACTAAACATGTATCTAAATGGACTGATCATTTGCCTTTCATGGAGTTTGCTTATAATCGTTCAATCCATTCTACTACCAATTGTTCACCTTTTGAAGTAGTTTATGGCTTTAATCCACTTACTCCCATGGATTTGACCCCTTTGCCTTTGAGTGATGTTTCTAACTTAGATGGAAAGCAGAGGGCAGAACATATCAAGAAGATACATGAGAAGGCTAAGCAGAACATTGAGCGCACAAATGAGCGCCTAGTGCTCAAGCGCAATGAAGGCCGCAAGACCGCATCCTTTCAAGTTGGCGATTGGGTGTGGCTGCACCTAAGACGTGAGAGATTTCCAGAGAAGAGGAAAGGAAAATTAGCCCCTAGAGGAGATGGACCGTTTCAAATTGTTGAGAAAATCAACAACAACGCTTACCGCCTAGACCTTCCAAGTGAGTATGGTTCAATTCATGGAACCTTTAATATTTCTGATTTAAGGTTGTTCGATGCAGGTGACGAGGATGTTGCTGATCTAGATTCGAGGGCAAATCCTTCTCAAGATGGAGGGGATGATACGATCCCGAGTACCACAGGCCCGATCACCCGCTCAAGGTCCCGAACCAGCCCTAGAGCAGTAGCCGCAAACCTCCCTTTGCCGCCCATGGGCCCGATCACTCGTTCAAGAGCCCGAGCCTTGTAGGTGAGGCTCAGCAGCCTCATACACATGGAACTGAAGGCAGAGACAGCCTCGGAGGAAGCCAACCTACGCGCGCCCCAGTCGCGCCTTGTAACCCAAATCCGCACCGCGTCCGCGTCTACAGATGGGCTGCACATGGCCACCTCGGACCTTTAGGTCCACCAGCGCCCTTCTCTAATTTTTTACCAGGCCATGATCATTTATAATACTAGAGAGGAGTCCAGGCCAATGATACGATCCTAGCCCCGAGACTAGCCCTAGTGCACTCACAAAGCGCACACACCTTGCGATCAAGACCAATCAACCCAAAGCGTCGAGCCCAAGATGTTGCAAAGCTTTCAATGAGGTTAATACAGCCTCTAGACATGAAGATAGGGCAAGGAACGTTGCTGGATAAAGTCCTTAGGCGAAGGACGACATGGAAGGTGGCTTGGAGGCGCATAGTGCAAGGTTGCACATCTACACGAGCTAATTCATGGAAGAAAGGTTCCAAATTGGGTTCCAAGATAAACACAAGACCGATTGGGATCTTAGGAGAGCCTCTGCCAAGTTTGAGGACATTTGGATGAGCAACTTGCAAGATGGCCCGTACTTACTTTTGCATGCACAAGTGTCCTAAGCGCAAACATGACGGACAACTTCGTCGAACCATATCTAGATCATCCAAAGTCCGAATCGTGAGATCTATATCAATTCCGAAACCTAAGGATATCTTCTTTATTGTGTCCAATTTTCAGGTCGAACGGACGAGCCGTTTAGTTGTTATGGATCGAGACATTTTCACTGACGGCAATCCTACGCGGATGAGGACTTCAAAACGCGTCTGTCAACACCAACGACAATTATTCAGACCAGTCAGGCCTGGACCGGGGAGAGGGGACCTTGTCCACTATTTTCAGGTGTTATCTTTCGAATGGGACAAGTTTCAGCCCAATCGGACGAGTCAATGAAAAGATAGCCCGGTGAGACATTTTGGCGCGCAGTGTGAACGCGAGCAGACCGCGACTTGGAGAATTCGGCCCAAATCATGGCCTGATGATGCGAATGCCTCTGGGATGGTCTGGAATGGTTATATTGACTTTGTTTTAAGTTTTTTGACTTTATTTATCTAGGTGGATTTTAGTTTAAGTAAATTAGGAGCGCTTCTAAGTAGTTAAGCGCAAGTAAACTTCCTAAGTAGGGTTTGGCGGATTTCTTTCCATAAAAAGGGAGAGCCGCCTCTTTGTTTATTCAGTTGATATTTGATAAACAAAACCAGAAGAGTCTTCTTCAGTTGATCTCCAAGATCCTTGTTCTATACCCGGTTTGATAAGCCGCGTCTAGCCTCAAGTAAAACACGAAGTCTATCATCCATTCCTTAGTTTTGTCAGGGTTGTCTAGGTATTGCACCTAGGAGGGTCCAAGTTCTATTGAAGATCCTTGAAGGATTTCGTCCAGGTTGCCTAGGCATCGCGCTTAGGAGGGTTGGAGTTTCCATCGAGTCCAGTTTTCCGCATTCAAATCCTTGTCGCTGAGCAACGATCCATCACTTGGAAGGTTTCCGAATTAGGAACCATATCAGCTAGTAGTGGAGCAAAGGCTGCTCACCATATAGGTATCTATCCTTTTAATTATTGTTGCCGTTTGTTAAGATTGGTTTCCTTGATTTCCTTAGCCAAATCTATACCAATCTTGTTTTGTTTCCCGTTGTGTTAGTGAGTCGAAACTAGTGTCTAGTTGCGTCTGTTTAGGTAACAAATCAAGCCTTTGATTTTCTATCTTCTTTGAGACATAAAACAGAAAAGAAAGATCCACAAAGTGCCAGTTTGTTTAGTTTCAAGTGCAATTTATATTTCAAAAAAAAAAAAAAAAACCTAAAGAAATCATTCGGACAAAAACAGAACAGAAGCGAAATTCAAATTTTTCAGTGCATTGAAAAATCATGAACCTTGCGATCAGTACAGAATCAAAATCAGCAAGAAAAGAGTGTTCCAACGCAACAAGAATCATCAAAAACGGATCATTCAATCAAAAGTTATCAAAGAAACAAATCGGAAACCCTAGTTCTAAAACAAATCCGAACTAGTGCAGAATTTTTGCAAATCAATTGTCTTTCTTGAGCTCTTGTGATACTTGACCTATCTACTCAGTGTTATAATTGTTTGATTAATTGTCAAAGTGATTAATCAGTTATATCACATCTATTTCTTTCAAAGCTTGAGTTTTCTTTGCAAATTATTGGAAGCTTTCCTTGGCATTCTTTGAGTCTACGGATCTTGGATTGATTGAAGGAGATTTTCAGTGTGAATTGTGAGAGCATTAGAGTGATTAAACACGAGCGTTTAAACACGTGAGGGAGTGATTAGTTAGGGCAATTTTACGCTTGTTTGTTCTTGTTGTGAATTTCAGGAATGTCGAACGAAGCTTTGAGTAGAATGTCGTTCGAAGAATTAGTTGACCTCCTTAAAAGAAAGATGGAAAGGAGTGAGGTTGAAAGGAGGGAGATTGAAAGGAGGAGAGATCCAGTTGGTTTAATAGTTAAAACCGAGACATATAGTGAGAGGACGAAGCGCGATATGGAACCCGACGGTCAAGCGGCCTGTACACAAGGGTCCGAAGAGCATAAGCATGCTAAGATACTTGACTTGAGTATACAAGGAGAAGACTTAGTGAGAGAGAAGGAACACAAAGAAGGGTTATTCTACACCCGTTGCCGAGTTAAAGAGAAGGTGTGCTCAGTGGTTATTGACACGAGGAGTTCGGCGAATTGTGCAAGCGAATTATTTATGCACAAACTCAATCTCCCATTGATTGATAAGTCGACGCCATACCAACTTCAATGGATGACCAACGGCGAGGAGTTAGAGGTAACACATTGTGTTTTGGTCACTTTTTCCATTGGAAGATTTAAGTGTAGTATCTATTGCGACGTTGTACCCATGACTTCAAGTCATATCCTTTTGGGAAGACAGTGGCAACATGATATGAAGGCGGTTCACAAGGGCAAGAGCAATCATTTTTCGGTTGTCAAGGATGGCTGAAAGTACATATTAGGGTCTTTGTCACCTTCGAAACTCCTTGAAGATAAACTATACCTAGAGAAGTCTCATGCCGAATGGGAAATAACCAAGGATATTGAGAGAAAAAGAGGAGAGTTGAGTGAAAAGAAAGAGAAATAAAGAGCAAAACAACCCCTATGAAAAGAGTGAGCATAGGAAAAGAGATGAAAAGAAAAATAACCCCCATGAAGAGAGTGAGCATGGGATAAGAGATGAGAGTCAAAACAGCCCACATGAAAATAGAGAGCATGCGTTAGTTGGCATGAATACAAAAGGAGAGAATGAATATGCCATAGGGAGAGAAGTGAACAAAAACTGTTTTGGCGCAAGCCACCAAAAGCTGAATTTTTTGCCATTGCGCCTTGATCTTTCTAACCCTAATCCATTTCTTTCCATTGTTTTGGTCGTTTATTCTCATGAGCAGAACAAGAGAAGGCTGTTGGTAGAAGAGAAGTCTCATTCCAAAGTGCCAAGAGAACTTAAGGAGTGTGAATCATCCATGGTGCCTAGTTCGGCTAACCCTAGCCGCAACGGTATGGTATATTTTTCCATCCTTAAGTCTGATTTGTGTGAGCATGTTAACCTCATTAATTCTTATGATTCTGGTCTTAAAACTATTTTAATGAATGATGGTTATATGCAAGAGCTGAAGGCTAATTCATATGTATTTGAAAACTACTTGAGAAAGCACAAACGTTTTGACATTTGGACTAGGCCGAGAGATATGCATCATGTTTTCCCTAACACCAAATTGATTGGATTTTCACATGTATTTACATTACATAATCATTCTTCCATGTGTGAATTTCATGTTAAATTTATGGGTAAGTCGACTGGTCTTGAGGGAATTCTATTCAAGTGCAATCACCTATTTAGGTCACATGACCTTTTGCGAAATTTTAATGAATATGATGCGTTTGATAATTGTTTGATGAGTTGCTGTTTTAGTATTAACTTAACCTTTAAGGATATTATGCTTTCACATGTTATTCCTTGGAGTGTTGTTAGTACGCAGAGGAAGGAATCACTTAGCGACTCACGAATGGTATTATGGAGAAGACCGAACACGAAGATGGAATTACAAGGTTGGTATGGTTCGATTTGTGCTTACTTTAATACTACTAACTTGAGGTATTGTGGTGCAGGTCTAAAATCAGATTCGAGGGCGAATCTTTTTGAAGAGGGAGGGGATGATACGATCCTAGCCCCGAGACTAGCCCTAGCGCACTCACAAAGCGCACACGCCTTGCGATCAAGGCCAATCAACCCAAAGCGTCGAGCCCAAGACATTGCAAAGCATTAAATGAGGTTAATACAGCCTCTATACATGGAGATAGGGCAAGGAACGTTGCTGGATCAAGTCCTTAGGCGAAGGACGACATGGAAGGTGGCTTGGAGGCGCATAGTGCAAGGTTGCACATCTACACGAGCCAATTCATGGAAGAAAGGTTCCACATCGGGTTCTAAGATAAACACAAGACCGATTGGGATCTTAGGAGAGCCTCTGCCAAGTTTGAGGACATTTGGACTAGCAGCTTGCAACATGGCCCGTTGTTACTTTTGCATGCACAAGTGTCCTAAGCGCAAACGTGACGTACAACTTCGTCGGACCCTATCTAGATCATCAGATGTCAGAATCGTGCGATATATATAAATTCGGAAACCTCAGGATGTCTTCTTTATTGTGTCCAATTTTCAGGTCGAACGGACGGGCCGTTAATTTGTTATGGATAGAGACATTTTCACTGACGGCAATCCTACGCGGATGAGGACTTCAAAATGCGTCTGTCAACACCAACGACAATTATTCAGACCAGTCAGGCCTGGACCAGAGACCGGGGACCTTGTCCACTATTTTCAGGTGTTATCTTTCTAATGGGACAAGTTTCAGCCCAATCGGACGAGGCAATCAAAAGATAGCCCGGTGAGACATTTTGGCGCGCAGTGTGAACGCGAGAAGACCGCGACTTGGAGAATTCGGCCCAAACCGTGGCCTGATGATGCTAAGGCCTCTGGAATGGTTTGGAATGATTATATTGACTTTGTTTTAAGTTTTTTGACTTTATTTATCTAGGTGGATTTTAGTTTAAGTAAATTAGGAGCGCTTCTAAGTAGTTAAGCGTAAGTAAACTTCCTAAGTAGGGTTTGGCGGATTTCTTTCCATAAAAAGGGAGAGCCGCCTCATTGTTTCTTCTGTTGATATTTGATAAACAAAACCAAAAGAGTCTTCTTCAGTTGATCTCCAAGATCCTTGCTCTATACCCGGTTTGATAAGCCGCGTCTAGCCTCAAGTAAAACACGAAGTCTATCATCCATTCCTTAGTTTCGTCGGGGTTGTCTAGGTATTGCACCTAGGAGGGTCCGAGTTCTATTGAAGATCCTCGAAGGATTTCATCTAGGTTGCCTAGGCATCGCGCTTAGGAGGGTTGGAGTTTCCAACGAGTCCAGTTTTCCGCATTCAAATCCTTGTCGCTGAGCAACGATCCATCACTTGGAAGGTTTCCGAATTAGGAACCATATCAGCCAAGAATCAGGAGAAACATTCGAGAGATTTTGGACATGCCCAAATCACAAGCCTGCATTGGACAGCGAAAGCCACTGCCGAGCCTTTTGAAGATTGGAGCATATTTCCTCGCACAATATTCAGCCCAGCACTTCATCTATGTGTTAGGAAGATTCCCTCTAAGTTTCAGTGAGAACGCTCGAGGGAATAAGGAAAACACCTTGTTTCCTTAAAACGTGATCCGGTGGACCCACAAGCAAAGCCACTTGGGCCTTTTGACCTAAGCGGCGGCGCCTGCACTTCTATCCTATTTAGTAGAGTTTATTTATATTATTTTAGGGTTTCAGAACTTATTTGGAAGGGTGGCTTGTTGCCATTTTCGTTTATGTCATTATTTAGAAACTAAACTAGTTTCCATTTTTGGAATTAGGGTTTAGCGCTTCTTTAAAAAGGAGCCGCCCATGTAATTTTTCAGTTAGACTATTTTGATAATTGAAAGCAGATTGCTTTGGATCTTAATCGACTTGTTCTTGATGAACCTTGCAACTAATTGAGTTTCGTGCATTCGATTAGCTTGTCAAGTAAAACTTGAAAGCACTATCTATTGAGTCATTCGTCTTTGGAGATTCATCAGTTTGACACAAGAACATCAAGGGATTCGGCGTGGAGTGCCAAGGACACCTTACCTTGGAGATTCATGTGCTTTCTTCGAGTTAAATTTCGCATTGAAGCCCTCGTCGCTGGACAACGATCAAAAGAGAGCGTTCTAGCCACTAAGGAACGCATCAGGTCCTCGCTCAGTTTGTTCTTCAGAAGGTTGTACAACAAGCAAGCGAAATCGCAGTGCAGACCTTCATCTCGCGAGATCAACTCAATCGCGATCTGGAACCCATGGAAAGCGCGCGCCTCCGAGATTTGCACATCCTTCATGAACCGACCGGTGAGATTCTCGAGGAACATGCCGTCGGAGGCGGCGAAGAAGGCAAGGACGTGAGAGATGAAGTGTCTCTTACCTGGAGTAAGGCTCTCCCAGTAGCGGTGGTCGCCGGAAAGATCTACCTCCTCCGCCGTCATAACTAGGGAAACCAACCTAGAGGGCAGTTGGAGCTCTGCTACCACTTGATACGATCCAAACGCCTAGATGGAGATGAAGGTGCGGATCGAAGGGAGCAATCGGATCTAGTCCTCTTTGGGAGGATGGTTGCCTTGACAAACGGATGGATGTATGCTGGTTATTTGAAGGGGACAAGGAGTTTAAGGTGCAGCGGAACAAGATGGAGGATGTTTGATTGTGTATTGATGGTTAAACAAAGTAATGAACTTGATAATCACGGTGAAGCCTTCTAGGAGTAATCCCTAGACAACCTCACCACAATATGATCAAGGATCTTTCTTTGGATTGATGAACAAGCTCAAGAACAACTTAAGCAACTTGATTATAAGAAATGAACGGATACGCAAGGTTGTTAGCCCTAGTGGCTTCGGTCACCAAGAACCCTAACAAGTGCCCCTCTAAGGGCTTGGTTCCATCGGTCTAGGCCGATGAGTGGCTTAAGGCTTAAGTGATGACTATCAACAAAATCAAAAGCAACCTAGAAATGAAGACAAGTCCTTCATTTTATAGGGAAAGTAAATACAAGGGTAAAAAGACCCATAACACCCTTGGATAAAGGGACTAGAGCCGCTGGGCCACGGGTCAGGCCAAGGGCTCGGACGCTGGTTCGGATGGCCCGGACACTGGCTCGGATGGCCCGGACGCTGGCTCAGACACGGGCTCGACCACGAGCTCGGACGTGGACTAGGACATGGCGTGCGATACGGCTCGGACACGATCGTGTGACGGGGCTCAGGGAGGGTTGTGGGACGTGGCTCGGACATGGTCGTGTGACAAGGCTCGGACGCGGCCATGTGACAAGGCCCGGATGTGGTCGTGTGACAAGGCTCGGTCGCGGCCGTGTGACAGGGCTCTCGTACGGACGTGCGGACATAAGGTTGGACATGGGCGCGCGGGTGCAAGGCAAGGCAAGGCTTAGGCGCATGCTAGTAAGGCAAGGCACGGCACGGACGTGCCAAGGTAAGGCCGGACTCGGGCGCTCGGGCGCAAGGCTGGGCTGAGGCGCACGGTGCCAAGGCAAGGCAAGGTAAGGCTCGGACACTCGGGCGTAAGGCGGGGCACGGGCGTGCCATGGCTGGGCTCGGGCCCGCGAGGGCATGCGATGGACATGGATGGCATGGGCGTGCGAGAGAGATATGGGGCACGGGCCTGCGAGGGCAAGACGCGGCTTGGGCCGTCGAGGGCAAGGCTTGGCACGGGCCTTCGAGGGTAGGACGGGCGCGGACGTGCGAGGGCATGGGCGCGATTGAGCGATGGAAAGGACGAAGGCCGAGGTGCAGGCCATGGCAAGGCTGAGGGCGTGGCCACACGGCTTGTCCTAGACGCCGTGCTCGTATCACTAGGGGACGGCGAAACGTCAAGGCTACCTCATATGTGGAAACAGGGGGTAACTCCTCTTACGAAGGTAAGTAGGGGGTTTAAGTGGAAACTTGGCCCCTATAGCATGTCTATGACATAGGAATAGAATATCCTTGCGCCAATGATTATCTAGCCCTAGATGCAACCCGAGAATGTTCTTTGCTAAGATCTCTTCTCTCCTGACTTTATTTATTTACTTGATTTCTATTTGCATGTCTTGCCCTTGATTTCTATTTTTATTAATTATCATGTTTGAATCTATCTCTATCTTGGTTAACTAGATTAACCAACCAAACCCCCCCCCCCCCCCCCCCCCGATTGTTTCTTTTATTATTTTACTTTGTATCTGGCCTTGTCTAGTGTATGTCTTCACCATTCTCTGTGGATCAAACCTATTGCCACTGTCTTCGATCTTTTTTGTTGCATGTGATAAGTTGTAATTATTTTATCGTGCCCTCGACAAGCACCGATCAAATTGGCCCCGTTATCGAGGAGTGGTGTTAAGTCGTGCCCTAGACAGTTCCAAATATATATTTTTTATTTTCTTTATTTCTTTTATTTATTTTTTTCTTCAATGTCTTATTTTAATTCTTATTCTTAGTTACCCTCTTTTCCTCAGTATTTTACTCCTAACCCCCCCGTGTTGGAATCAAGGAAATTTCAACTATGGAGTGCAAGCCGCACCTAGCTATCAATATTATCCGCCTCCACAACCTCCACAAGACCAAGGGCTGTCTCAAACAAATCTGGCCGCAATAGCTAACATAGAGAGCCAATTTGAGGAGATGCAATTAACCTTGCAAGAGATTAAGATGAAGAGACGTTTAGAGGCATTAACTGACTTGGTGAATCAAGCTGAAGAGACCTTGAAGGAGCTTAAGGAGCAGAGGCGCTAAGAGGCCATTGAAGCAAACTTTGCATGCTAGTTCCGTTGCCTACCTGAGCATCTTGCCCCCGACGTTGGACCACCTGAACCTATCCATCTTTCCCTAAACGTTGCCCCTGCACCTGGACCAAAAATTCTAGCTCTAACACTTCTGCCCAGTCACACCACGAGTCACCCTATCGCCCCCATAGAACAACATTTACAGCACTTAGATAGTGACGACTATTTAATGACCAAGATGGTGAGTCTTATGGGTTAGAGGATCTTTTCATACCCACGAATGAGCTAAAATTGGAGGGTCTAGGATGTCTTCCTTCAGAGCCAGGAGCCAATGTGGAGTTCAAGGCTAGTGCAGTCACAATGTTGAGCAACACAAATCTGCCAGATTTTTACGATGAGCATCTTGCCCTAGACGCAGAATTAGAGGCAGAAGCCATTGTTCAGCTAAATTTACCAAGTCAACTCCAGAATTGTTCTGACACTTTAGTAGGCCAAGGAATTGAGGCTTTTGAGGCTTTTCACCACATCAAATATTGCGACAACCGTCTTGCCCTTGACGCAGAATTCAAGCCGGGGGAGATTGAGAATAAGGATGTAAGAGAGATTGAGGAAGAGATAATCGAGGACTTGAGCTTTAAAGTTGTTATGTGTGACAGGGAGATTTCTAAACTTTCTGATTATATTGATCCTTTTCTTGAATCACCTTTCACTCATAACAATTTTTTCCTCTTTGTTTTGCGGGAACCCAAATTAACATTTGAATCATATTATGGTTGCCTACAGGAGGCTTTGCTACTGGACCATCTACTTCATGCAATAATTCACATCAAACTAAGAGGATGGAAAGCATTTAGTAGAATTGGTTGATAGAAGTTCGAACAACGTCGTGCCCTCGACGATAACTAAGGCACTTTGTGGGAGGCAACCCACGTTCCTTCTCCTTTTTATTTCTGCTTCACTCTTTATTTTTTAGAACTTTCTTGTGTGTGTCCTTCTCACATTGAGGACAATGCGAAGCCTAAGTGTGGGGAGGGATTTATCCTGTTATGTTTGCGCTTGTTATTTTATTATTGCTTGACTGCATGTTTATTTTTCTGCTTGTTGCATGATTGCTTATTTTGTTCATATTTTTAATCTTTAGATTTTGTTAATATATCTTTCTTTTCTTTCTTTTCTCCCTTTTTCTCTCACTTTCTACCATCTTTCCCTAGACACTCACCTACCCCTCTCTTCTCTTACTTTTTCCTGACCACTTGAGCTTATTTTCTTGATCTTTTTCCTTAGCAGGTAAGCAACAATTGTTGAGGGTGGTGTCAAGGGCTAGACATCCAGAAGGACGTGCAGAAAGGCACAAGTGTGGAAAAGTAGAGGAAGTTAAGACTTAAGCACAGAAAGCAAAGAGCTAGGGCAAGACAACAGAAAAATTCTTCAACCCTAGCCTATTCAAGAAAGATTCGAACTCCCCCCTCAGAAAAGCCTAAGTGTGGGGAAGCCGAAGAAGTCAAACATCAATGCTGGAAGCAGATCTAGGGCAAGACACAAAAGAGAACTCAAAAGTCTTCTGCCCTAGTCGAATCAAAGCTAGAAAGGTTCGTGCCCCTTCTTAAAAAAAAATTCAAAAAAATTCAAAATAATATCAAAATAAAATAAAAGAAGGGGGCAAAATACGAACAAAAGAATTTGCTACCAGCATCACATTAAGAGAAGAACTTCCTGCCCAAGAAGAAGAAATCCTTCGTGTAGCCCTCAGCTGCATCATCTTGCCCTCGACGAGTGTTGTCTTACCAACCTCACATTTTTCCTAGCCAAGGAATCCATCCAGGTTTGAGCTGGTTGTTTCCCTTCTTTCTCTTTCTGTTCTCTCTCTTCGTTCCTTCTCTTTTCTATTCCGTTCTTTGCTCTTCCTTTTTCCTTTTGTTTCTTCTTTTTCTTTTTCTAAGCCTAGCTGTCCCCTTTACTTTCTTTTTGCTGATGCGAAAGCTCTTTTTGATTGATTGATTACCCATGCATGTGGATTTTAACTCGGATTGATATGCAAACTCTATTGGTGCTGTGTTATTTGCGTTATTTTGAGTGAGCAAACACCTAGCCTTGTTTGTGAGTGGGAGCGCAAACATTTATCTTGTGAGGATTACTTGTGTTTAGGCCTGGATGTGGTAAAGTCTTATCTTTAGGGTCGTTATCCTTCTGATTTGATGCAGGTGTTATCTATGCAGAATCTACTTTGTCAAGGCCTAGCTTGCTGACTGGTTTGTTTATTCTTGTGCCATGCTTGAATGGGTGTTGTTCGTTCTTGGGGTGTTTTTAGTTTTGTGAATGCTCGAGGGTGAGCATTGGGCAGTGTGGGGATGTTTGATAGTGTGTTTCTTGGGCATATTTTTCTCCTTGTTTTTAGCCTTTTCTTAGGCATGATACTGCTGATTTGCCTCTATTCCCATCTTTATTGCAGATCAGTGCCAAAAGGGAGAAATGAACGAAAACATACGGTTTTGGATGGATTTCTTGGGACCTCGAAGCATCAAGGCCTAGAAGATCGAAGTGTCTTCATACCCTCGACGCTAACCAGACCAGAGAGCAGTCCTCGTACCCACGATGCTTCTACACCAGTTCTTAATCGAAAGCTAGAGAGAAAGATTCGTACTGGATTCCTTGCGTTTCTAGAAGATTCCATACGCATCAAGAATATTCCCAGAATTTCCCCTAGCTGTTGATCATATCATCATGCCCTAGATGTTGATTTTGTCATCATGCCCTAGCCGTCGTGCGTCTGTAAAATCCCGACCAAAGTGAAAGATACCCTAAAGATCCGCACGAGATTCCATGTAGATTCCTCCTGGCATATTTTGAGAATATTCCTTTTTGGACCAAGGAGCATGCTCCATATGCTCTCACTCTCTCCCCTTAGCTGGATTTTTGCTCTCTTGTGGGCTAGAGACTATTTAAGCCTCTAGTTTTAGGGTTTTGGGACATCTTGTAAATATTTTCTACTTTCTTCTTTTGAGAGCCGCCTCTTTTTCTCTCCTCCCCCTTTTGGATGGTGGCTGAGACCTCTTCATCCAGCACCCGCTGTAATTATCCGGAGCTTTGCTCCGGCCAGTAATATTTATTAGTTTTCATCTTCTTGTTCTTCTTCTTTTATGCAATCTTTCTTTTCCTATTTTGTTTATTTGTTTTGTGGAATGAGTAGCTAGATTCTCCCTTCTTAGTAGAGGTATTTTGAGGGTTGAATAAGGGCAGTTAAGAGGCCAAATTGTTCTTCATATATTCTTATTGTTGTATTTGTTTGTTTGCCGATTTCTTGTTAATTCGTCTAGGGCAAGATTAGAAGTCTGGCCAGCTAATAACTAGACCTAGATGATTACTGTCATCCTAATGGTAATAACTGATGTGAGGCCATTAGGAGGAGTAGACACCTAGAACGGAGTAATTGTTATAGTGTGATCTCACCAATCTAGGGCAAGCAATCGACTAGGGCGTTATCACGAGTCTGACAAGCTGAGAGGTCGCGCCCTAGACATGTCTTAGCTCTGCTTTATGGGTATTATGAGTATTGCTCCCCGCATTCATGCCTGGGGGGGACGACGAAACGTCAAGGCTACCTCATATGTGGAAACGGGGGGTAACTCCTCTTAAGAAGGTAAGTAGGGGGTTTAAGAGGAAACTTGGCCCCTATAGCATGTCTATGACATAGGAATAGAATATCCTTGCGTCGATGATTATCTAGCCCTAGACGCAACCCAAGAATGTTCTTTGTTAAGATCTCTTCTCTTTTGACTTTATTTATTTACTTGATTTCTGTTTGCATGTCTTGCCCTTGATTTCTATTTTTATTAATTATCTTTTTAGCAGCTATCTCTATCTTGGTTAACTAGATTAACCAACCAAAACCCCCCCATTGTTTCATTTATTGTTTTACTTTGTATCAGGCCTTGTCTAGTGTATGTCTTCACCATTCTCTGTGGATCGAACCTCTTGCCACTGTCTTCAATCTTTTTTGTTGCATGTGATAAGTTGTAATTATTTTATCGCACCCTCGACAAGCACCAATCAATAGCTTCAAATTACCTTGATATTTTCATTGGAGTCTCGGTCGGAAAAATATAGCAACGAAGAATTATGGCCAAAATAGATTTAACATATTGGCAGGATAGTTTGAAATTATTGCGATAGCTTCAAAATAGCATGATATTTTCGACGGACTTTGGGTCGGAAAAGTTTGCTACGGAAATTTCGGTTGAAAATGTCTCAAATTTTCGACTGAATGTCTCCGTCGAAACGTGTTCCAAAAATCCAATTTTTTTCCGACGGATGTTCTTTTCAACGGTATCTCCGTAGAAATTCTATGGCAAGGTATTTCCGACTAGTTTTTCGGTCAAAAATCTAACCCTTCTACGGACCGAATTGTGACAGAGCATTTCTGATCGAATTCCGTCGAAATCTTTCATTTTCGACGAAATTTCCAGTTTTTCCGACGGAAAATTCCATCGAAAATGAGCAGTTTTTTTTTAGTGACTATCTATTTGTATAACTATTTTTATTTTTACATTTTTTGCTTGATTTTAATAGTAATATATATTTTTTGGTTAAAATAAATTGATTCTCACTACATATCGTGAACCACTTCCCGTCATTTACTCTCTCATCTTCGTTGTTCATTTTATTATCATTTTTCTATCATTTCTATCATCTCTTACTTTTTTCTATATCTTTCATTTTTCGCTTTCTCTTCCTCTTTTTTCTATTATTTATACACATAGTTATACTATATTCAAAGTATCTCATTACCTCAATTATGAAAAAGTATCTAACCCTTTAAATATCTTTAACCATTTGAATAACTTCATTTTTTGAAAAAAATAGAAATTAATATTTTTTCTTTTCTATTTCTTTGATGGTTATTTTTTTTTAATTTTAATTGAATTTTTTATATCCTACACACTAACCCTTTCAAGGATTTACCTCATGCAACCGATCAAATGGTTGAGATAATTAACACGTAAGCATGCATTGTTTCTTTTGGTTCATGCATAAAACCAGGAAAGCAACTGTCCTCGTTTCTTCCCGATCAAGTCATTCCTCGATCGTCCCTCCAACGAGCCATTAATGCACCTAGACCAGCAGCCTCGAGCCTCACCAACAATCCTCAGCCACACAACCGTCGGCATCACCGCTTGTCGACACGTCATCGCCCCCACCGATTTAACTCGCCTATAAATAGCAAGCTCGCACGCTCATTTCTCCTCGCCAATTCATAAACAACTTCTCCCTCTCTAGCATCGGTCTCTATCACGAGCAATTGCCTACTTCAACCAAAGGTTGAAGTTACTCCAGTTCAAGCTTTCGTTCCTTTTAAGCATTTTTAAGTATTTTCTTTCAAAAATTTGTTTGTTCATGATTTGATGAAAAGATGGTCGTTTTGACTTCGAATAAACTCTTTTTAAACTCTAGAATAATTACACCATTTTAAATTTGCCAATCGCTATCCATTTCAAGCCAATTTCAAGCTTTTTGTTTAATTAAAATTAATTTGTTTTTATTTAATTCATCACTGTTTTAAATGAATTAAATTGATGTGTTTATATGGATGAATTTCTGCTATTGTAAGGATAATTTAGGTAATAAAATTTTCCATTTCCATCGTCGTTGGCCGGACCTTGGTCGCTAGCCGTGGCGCCGGCGAGCCAAGGTTGAAGACGACACTGTGCGGGAAAGGTGGTTGTTTAAATGTTTGATATTTGTCTTGGGCCAACCAATTGCCCAGCCCACGCATGAAAAGAAGGAGAGGCCTGGCGCTGCGTCAGGCCTAATGAGAGGGAGAGCTGAGCCGTGGCTGGCCCAAGTGAGAGGAGCAAGGAAGCAACGGGCCGCGCAATCCTAGGCACGAAGAGAAGAGAAGGGTTGCGTCCTTGACGCAGGCCCATGTGGAAAAGAGGGAAGTTGGATCTAGTCCAACCCACATGGGAGCAAGGCTGCCAGCCCAAGTCTTGGGCCCAGCAGGGGGGCCAGTTGAGGGGCCCATTTTTGGCCCATCACATTTTATTTTTCGTACCCATTTGTTAGTATACGTGTACTGTTTATTTATTTTCCGCACTTTTACTGTTTATTTACTTTTCGCGCTTGTACTGTTTATTTATTTTTGCACTCATACTGTTTATTTATTTCTCAAATGGTTGTATACTTGCTTATTTTCTCCCACTTTGCATGTTTAGATAATATTGTCTGTTCATCCAAATAAATCTTTGTCGCTCGCGAGCAATAATCGACAAATACTCATCGTTCATCAATCATCCTGTTTAACCTCGATCAAAGAGTAAACAAACTGATGTCCCTCACAAGTAAAAGTTTTTTACCCTTTTATTTATTTCATGCTTTTCGCATATATGTTTGTATGCATGGTATTTAAAAATTTATAAAATTTAATCCGTTGGGCATGATCACTTAAAATTAGGACCTTTTATTTCGAAGAATGAATAAACACCTCGTTTATCCGGTAACCTTTTTAGGATGTGACTCGGGTGCCTAACACCTTCCCGAGTCCATAATACGACCCCGAACCGTTGTTCTTGGGTTTAGACCCATTTTGCCTTAGTTTTTATTTTTTATGCCATGACATTAGGTTCCCTAAACCTAGAGACAAAAATAGGGTGGCGACTTCATTGCATCATGTGAGATGAGCCCGATTTCGTCTTACATCTCGTCCCAAACCCGCATCGCACAATAAAATCCAAAAAGGGGGTGCGACATTTATCATTCAAACATATTCATGTTTCAGAATGAGAAAATAAACACATTAAACGAAGATTTTTCTTCATTCGCTATCGACTATTAAATTCATCTTATTTTTCTCTACGCGCTGGCGCTTTCAGCTCAAGTTTTTGAAACATTTGGTCGCAAAATGGCTCGAAGCCATTTAAATAAAATTGAAAAAAGGAATTTGATCATCACCGTTGATCTGGTTGACCAAGGAAAGTCAACCAGATCAATGACTCCCATAATTCATGTGCATGGCACATGAACAGACGCCATGGAGCAGCAGCGGAGCAAGCCACCGAGTTGCTTGCTCCCGTCGCCTCCCCATCGCATCGCCAATAGCCTAGCCCCGCTAGCACACAGCCTGTCCCGTCCGCCATCATCACCTAGCCTTGCCAGCGCAATGACGTAGCTCCGCCAGCACACGAGCTGCCCCTCCAAGCACAGCGTCGCGTCCGCCGAAACGTCTATAAATACCAAGCCATTCCCAACCATTTTAGACACAAATTCACCTAGAGCTCTTTGCTCCTTCTCCCTCTAGACCGACTGCTCACTTAGAGTGTAAGTTGCCACAATCTTCAAGCTTTTTCGGTGAGTTGGTCTTCAGTATTTTTCTGCCATTTTCGGCTTTAATTATTAGGTTGTTGTTTTCATTAAACCAATTGCTTCTTTGTGTCTTATTAATTCATATGCATGCTTTAGACAATTACCATGCTTTTTATTTGTTGATTCGTTGAGTGAGAAGAGCGAATTTAGAATTTCTTTGTTAATTATCATTTTTTTACGTTTTCATGAAATTAAATGTTGTTCTTGCGTGTTTCGATCCCTCATTTTTGCATGATCATGTTGTAGAGGAGAAGAGCTTTCCTCGGAGCTCAAGACCAGGCGATTTGGCCGCCTGGTCGGAGATCCCCGTCGCCGGCAGTGGCGACGGCGACAAGAGGAAGATGATGAATAGTCCTGGTCTTGGGTTGTTCAACGCGGGAGGGGAAAGAAAGGTGATGGGCCAAGCCCACCACCATTAAAAATCTAATTTTTGGGCCAGCAACTGTTCCTGGCCCATTTCTTTTATTTTTCAAGCTAGGCCCGACCCATTTTCATTCTTTCCGAGATCTCGGTTCGTGTATTTTCGTGTAAAATACTCGCATGCTTCGTATTATATTTTTGTGATTTATGCTTTATTTTTCTCATATATCATATGCATGAAAAGTGTAGCTTTTTCGTAAAAATACTCGTACATTCCATTATGGCAATTTTTCGTACTGTCGCTTTAAAATTTTATACCTATCAACTATTTAAATTTCCGCAATTTATTCTCCGCAACCTATCAACTGTTTAAATTTCCGCAATTTATTCTCCGCAACCTATCAACTGTTTAAATTTCCGCAATTTACTTTCCGCAATTTAAAATTCAATCATTTAATTTACCGCCTATATGGTCGGTCGCATTTTAAATTTCTGCAAATCATCAACTGCTTAAAATTTCTGCAAATCATCAAATGCTTAAAATTTCTGCAAACCATCAACTGCTTAAATTTCTGCAAACCATCAACTGCTTAAATTTCTGCAAATCATCAACTCCTTAATTTTTCTGCAAATCATCAACTGCTTAAATTTTCTGCAAATCATCAAATCTTTAATTTTTCGCAATTATCATAATTTAAATTTTTGTATGCATCAAATCATCATTTAAATTTTCCTGCACTTATAAAATCGTCATTTAAATTTTCGTATACATCAAATCATCATTTAAATTTTCCTGCACTTATCAAATCATCATTTAAATTTTCTTATGCGTCAAACCATTATTTATTTTTCATATACATCAACTGTTTATTTAATTCCTCGCATGCATAAACTGCTTATTTATTTTTTGAGCTATCACTAACACTCTCATTTCGTAGGTTTAAAATTTAAACTTCGCTCGAAAGTACGCCTTTCTTTCCCCTTTTATTTATTCAAAGCTTTTCGTAAATATTAATCGTATGCATGATATATAGAATTGCTAGAATTAAAATCAATCTACATGAACAACTTGTTTAATGACTCGCTTTAAATGCCATGCTCATTTGTTTTAAATTCTGCTTATATTGACTGCATGTGTTTGGTGGCTTCGATCCCACATCGGTTTATCATTTTAAAATATATGTCATTTAAATTTGTACTCTGTTAGCAATCCATGATAGAATCACTTAGTAATTAATTTAATCATACATGGCCCGATGATGAAAAAGAGGGCGCTCATTCAGTCTTACGGAAAATTCAGTCCCATCACGCTACGTTCAGGAATAATCAATCGGTCTTGAAAACGGCAACTCCGTCTGAAAAGATTTTTAAAACGATAACCTCGTCCAACGATTGATTATTCCCGAACGGTTCTTACGGAAAAGACTAACGTGACGATTCCTCTAAGGACCCCCTTTTAAAACACATTTTTATCAAACATCTTTTAAACACCTCTCTTATCAACCGGTAACCGTTTTCGGATGTGACTCGGGTGCCTAACACCTTCCCGAGTCCATAATACGACCCCGAACCTTTGTTCTTGGGTTTAGACCCTTTTTTTGGGGCCTTTAGTTTTTTATCTTTTTTTATTTTTATTTTTATTTTTTATGCCATGATGATTAAGTTCCCTAAACCTAAAGACAAAAAGTAGGTTGGCGACTTCATTGCATGTTGCGAGGCGTCCTTTAACGCCGAGCATCGTAAGGTCTCAAATTCGTCGTATACTCACGAATTTTTATTATTTTCGGGAGGGCGCGACACTCTTATTTCTTTGAGCATGCTCTTCTGCTTTATACTATGTGGGATATATGTAATTACAATATTGCCAGCTTAACATCTAGTGGTGTTAGCTTTGGAAGGAAAAGTTTAGGCCTCTAGGTAAATTTCCAATTATTATGGCTATTCATTATATAATCTAGTTGTGTTTTATTCTCTATCAACCTATGTTGGTTCAATTATAACAAAACCAGTACATCCCTTTGCAACTCAAATGATTAACCTTTGACACATCATGATTTTGCAATGAAATCAAGTGTATGAGGTCTAATCGGCATTTAATTATTCACTGCATCACAACTAGTGACCCTAACTGCACTGCTAATTAAAACACTGAATTAGAGATTATAGTGGATGAATAGTAATGGATATTCATTCCTAAAGAAATATTTCACCTATTACGACAATAGAAACTCATCGCAATAAGTACGAATATTGTCGTTATATTCTTAAGCGAAAAGGTGTGTTTCACCATTTTCATGGACATTCGGTCAGAAATTCTGTCGCAAATAATATTATACTATTTTTTCGACGGTAAAATTTCGTATAAAATGTAAACTTTTTCCTACCGACTATTCTGTTGAAACCTTTTTGACGGATTACTCGGTCGAAAAACTCTTGTAGAATATTTGGAGCGATACTTCTACCTGTCGCCAAAAGTTTTCGACGGAGTTTTCCTCGCAAAATAGTTTTCGATAGAACCACTCGGTCGGAAACAACCTGTGGGAATATTTGGCCCCATACTTCTACCTAGCGCCAACATTTTTTGATGGAGTTTCCGTCGCAAACTTTTTCTGACGAAATATTCCGTCGCAAATGTTCCTACTTTTTGTCGCTGATTTTTTTAAAAAAATAAAAAATATTTATTCCGATGGGCATTTTTCCGTACTCACCACAAAAAAATTATTTATTGTAATGGTAAATATATAGTAATGGTAAATTTGTGCTAAAAGCTAAAAGAATAATGTGTACAATTTTTAAATAAGAAAGAGTTAGACAAATGATTATATTTTTAGCATATATAGGAATGCTGACATGGAGATTAAAACTCGAAACCTTTCTCTACCTACTTTGTAGGAAATAAACTAAGCTACAAATGATTATTAACATCTAAAAGGTTGGATATTTAATTTTTCTAATTGAGGTGATTGAATTTTTTTAATATAAATTAGTTATGTGTATAAATAATAGGTAAAAGAGAGAGATGAGAAGAAATTCACTAATTCATTTAATTGATCAAATAATAAGTTTTACCTAATTGCATAAAAATGCAATTTCACTAATTATAGTTATAAAAAATAAAATTTAACTTGATTCATAAACTTACTCAACCCATTTGTAAATCAAAGTACAATAAAATAAATTTTTTTACTAATAGCACGATAAGTTAAAAAAAAATATAAATCTAACAACAAGAAGTTAAATTCAATTGAAAGAAAGAAAATTAGATTCAATGCATTAACTAATTAGTTCTCTACAAATTATTTATCTATGATAACACAAAAACTGTAATTTTACATTCAAACAACAACTTCAAGTTTTATACAAATATATATAAAATTTAATAATCTAAAGAATTGATGCATGATATAAAATAATTTCGAAACAATATTATGGTTGCAAGATAAACATTATATTAATTCATCAACTCACTAAACTCCTTTGACAAACAACATATCCATAACAACAAATAACAATTTTGCATCCATTTCAACCTAACTCATGGTCACTATTTTAAAAACCGGAATGACCTGGCGGTCAAATAGGAGAACCGGCGACTCCAAAAGGTTTTCGGTTCGATTCACCCTATCTGACTAGCTAAAACTGGTCGATTCGATCGGTTCTCATAGAATTGGTGAACCGGTCGGGCCACTATCTAACCGGCTGGGTTAATACCACCACCAATACGACGTCGTTTTTAGGAAGAAAAAAAAAGCAATACCATCAAAATAACATTGTTTTGAGGAAGAAAAGAATACCATCAAAACGACTTCGTTTTGAGAGGAAAAAAGAAAACGTTTGTTGTCTGGTTCAATCCAAATTAACTCTTCTTCTCTTCTTGGCAAACCGGAAAATACCACATCCGTATAAAATCTATCAGTTCAATTATATGAGATTGAACGGTTCGATACTACCACCAATACAACGTCATTTTAAGGAAGAAAAAAAAAGCAGTATCATCAAAATGACGTCGTTTTGAAGAAGAAAAAAATACCATCAAAACGACGTCGTTTTGGGGGGGAAAAAGAAAAATGTTTGTTGTTCTGTTCAATCCAGATTAACTCTTCTTCTCTTCTTGGCAAACCGAAAAATGCCACATTCGTTTAAAATCTATCGGTTCAATTATCTAAGACTGAATGGTTCGATATGTGAACAGTTCAAAACGATCCAATGAATCAATTCGGTTAAACTCACTCGAATCAGTAACTTATTCATTTTCGGTTTACTGTCCAGTCCAGTTCTGAAAACGCCTGCTCATGTTTCAAACATAAAAAAAAAACACATGGTTCAATTATTAACTAGGAAAAAAGAGACATTGAGCGGGCCAGGGCCTAAGTAAAGGAGACCACGTTGAAGGCTAAATAGGATTTGTCCAGATTCAGAAATAAATTTTTATTTTTATATTGTACTCTTATTTTTATTATCATTTATATTTTATATATCCTATTAGGCAATTGGCTGTGGAAGGTGCAAGGGAAGAAAGTTTTAGTATTACACATTACGAATAAGATATAAATATACCGACCCGTACCTAACTTCACCTACAAGTGGGGATTTTGGTTGACTTCCCTTTTCAAACCCATTTATTTTGCGATTGTGTGGCATTCTCTCATCATTGTATTTAGCCGCCCAACACCTCCATCTTTCTTCCTTTATTCTTATTCCTTCTTCCTTTTCCGCCTATTTAACTCACATTTCCTTCTACCCAAACACAATCAAGTACCTAGCTAATTACTCCCTCTACTTTTTTTTAATTATCATTTTTTTAATTTTCACGATAACTGACATAATCATTAAATTACAATTATTATATAATTTTTGATTAAATTGCCCTTATTAATTATGAACCATTTTTTTAATTTTTTTTTTAAAATAGTTAATTTAAAATTATTTAAGATTAATTTTATTATTAAGTACAAAAAGAGACCTTGAAAATATAAAAAGTAATTTTGAAAATCGAAAAACGACAATTAAATAGGCAAAATCATTTCTTAAAAAATTAATAATTAAAAAAAAGGGAGGGAGTACAATACCAATATTGATTGTGGTAAGCGATTTGTTCACCTTAAAAAATTATGTTGGAAGAGTCACCACTCTTTAAAAACCTAACCAATTAAATGAGATTAGTCTCCGTTGAGAACACAATCAATAAATGGAAGAAAAAAAAATCACTCTCTTCTGCCTAATAATCTTTTTCCTGTCCCCTAAAAGAAAAGAAATCATTCCTTTCCAGTTTCCCTTTCAACTGGTAAGACTCGTGAGGGCCCAAGCTCCCTAAAGACGTGGCTTCACGTTTCTACTTACCCAGCTTTCTAACTTGTACAACGTTGTACAATACTCACCCACCTTTGTTTGGAGTAATTATTTAGTGGAATTGGAATTTTAACTCGAGTTGGATCACCATGAATAATCAAAACAACGAAAAAAATTATATCAAATTATAAGTAAAAAACGTTAAAAATTCAATTCGACCAAAATAGTTATCAAACAAACTACACATCACTTTCAGTGAGATTTGGTGTGAAATTTTACGTGTAACTAGAATGGTTGCTCGAACCTGTTCGGATCGGCTAGTACGACCAGGAAACTGTGACATGGTCAGAGTTCGATTCTTACAACCCTAAAAACCTCAATATTCATTTTTTATCAAATTGGGCGGCTGCGGGTTGATTGCAGCGGAGGTGTGGCGTTGCTAATTTTAAATTGGTATGGGAGGATGGGATTTTGATTGAATTGAGCATTTGATGTAATTTTGCAATGGGATTGAATTAATGCTTGCGTGGGTGAATTGGTGCCTCCATCCCCCCATTTTTACGGTTTGGGCTTGGCTATTTATAGCCGGAGTTGAGGCGGTGGAGAGATGATGACGTTGCTTGGGTGACGTCGGCGTGATGACGTGGGCCGTAGTGAGGCTCGAGGCTGCTAGTCACGTTGTGGTGCCACTCGAGGAAGCCGTGAGGATCAAGGGAGGAAAGGAGGGATGAACTGATCTCTCTAGCTCCTGCGCAGAAAGGTGGTGAGAAATAGGGGAAACCTATTAATTAGAGAACCGTTTGATCTTGGTTGACTTGTAAGTCAACCAGATCAACGGTTAAGATCAAATCTTGATCTTCCCTTTCATTTATCCTGGTTTGAACAGGTGGTACGAACAATTTTGCCTGAAAGTGAATATAAACTCGGACTGAAGTCACTAAAATGTAGAGTAAAATAAAATAAAATTATTAGTACACAGTAAATGGTGAAAAGTTCGCTATATAGTTTGATAAAAAATATTTACTTATAAGCAATAAAAGTTCGAGCGTAATAAAATACTAAAATAAAAATTGAACGAAACGGAAAGAGATAGCACGAGTTAGAAAAATAATAACAGATAAGTAGCTAATGAGCGGAATTGTTCGACCGTCGGTTTCAAGAATTTTACTCGGGACCGATACGGGTTCGAACGAAAAAAGTGATAAAAATGCGAAAAAAGTATGGAATAAAATTTAAATGACATTAAGCGTAAAAATAAACATCAGACTGACGTAAATAAATGGAAGTACGATTTTAGAAAATTAATGACAGAAAGGCGACAAATCAAAATTTTAAAATCAAAAATCGGGTAGCAACAGTCTTATCAAAAATATGATGTAATCAAGATTTTTGATGAGCAGTAAAGATGGTTGCTACCGAACCAGCAATGGTTTAAAAGTGCGAAATATAAATGCAGACTTCCTTGATAATGGGATGAAAAGTAAATTGCAGAAATGTAAATGACGCGTCCCTGATACTGGGATGAAAAGTAAATTGCAGAAATGTAAATGACGCGTCCCTGATACTGGGATGAAAAGTAAATTGCAGAAATGCAAATGATGACTTCCCTGATAGTGGGGTGAAATGTAGATGATAAAATGTGAATGACGCGTCCCTGATACTGGGATGAAAAGTAAATTGCAGAAATGCAAATGACGCGTCCCTGATACTGGGATGAAAGGTAAATTGCAGAAACGTAAATGGTAAAAAGTAAATTGTAGAGATGTAAGTCAGGCATGGCGAGGATAGTACTCGCAGTCCATACCTTTGTGCAGAAAAGTAAATGAGGCAGGGCGAGGGTAGTACTCACAGTCCATACCTTCATGCAGAAAAGTAAAGTGCGAAAAATAAATGAGGCAGGGCGAGGGTAGTACTCGCAGTCCATACCTTGGTGTAGAAAAGTAAATGAGGCAGGGCAAGGGTAGTACTCGCAGTCCATACCTTTGTGCAGAAAAGTAAATGAGGCAGGGCGAGGGTAGTACTCGCAGTCCATACCTTCGTGCAGAAAAGTAAAGTGCGAAAAATAAATGAGGCAGGGCGAGGGTAATACTCGCAGTCCATACCTTCGTGTAGAAAAGTAAAGTCCGAAAAATGTAAACTCAGCGTCGTCGAGGGTCGTACTCGTAGGCCGTCACTGATTGATGTAGAAAAATAAATGCAGAATGATAAAAGAACGTGAATGCAAACAGAAAGTAATTTGCGAAAAGTAAAGTGTGTGGAGACAAGACCCATGTTGTGGGGACGAACCGCTTACAACATTTAGAAGACGCATGTTGTGGGGACGAACCGCTTACAACATGGTTGACATGACATCACGTGGGGACGAACCGCTTACGTGACTTAGAAAGACGCATGTTGTGGGGACGAACCGCTTACAACATTCAAACGACACATGTTGTGGGGACGAACCACTTACAACATGGTTGACATGACATCACGTGGGGACGAACCGCTTACGTGACTTAGAAAGAAGCATGTTGCGGGGACGAACCGCTTACAACATTCAAACGACACATGTTGTGGGGACTGAGCCGCGTCAACATTCAGTGCTGGAAAGTAAAACAGACGCATGTTGCGGGACTGAGCCGCGTCAACATTCAGTGCTGGAAAGTAAAACCGACGCATGTTGCGGGACTGAGCCGCGTCAACATTCAGTGCTGGAAAGTAAAACAGACGCATGTTGCGGGACTAAGCCGCGTCAACATTCAGCAGGAAAATAAATTGCGGGAAAGTAAATTGCGGAAAGGTAAATAAAGTAGATGTGAACTTTACTTGGGCGTTGCTGCCCACTGGGGGTTGGTGCTGAAAATGAAAACTCCACTAGGACGCTGCTGCCCACTAGGAGGTTGGTGCAAGATCCTTCCGGACGCTGCTGCCCGTCGGATGTCAACTTAAATCCTTTATTGATTGAAAGGTGGGGATCTGAACCGCCACACAAAAGTTCGAAAGGTGGGGTTTTGAACCGCCACACAAAGTTTTGACAGGTGGAGTGTTGAACCGCCGCACAAAGTTTTGAAAGGTGGGGTTTTGAACCACCACACAAAGTTTTGAAAGGTGGGGTTATGAACCGCCACTCAAAGTTTTGAAAGGTGGGGTTTGAACCGCCACACAAAGTTTGACAGGTGGGGTTTTGAACCGCCACTCAAAGTTTGACAGGTGGGGTTTTGAACCACCACACAAAGTTTTGAAAGGTGGGGTATGAACCGCCACAAGAAGTTTGACAGGTGGGGTTTTGAACCACCACACAAAGTTTTGAAAGGTGGGGTTTGAACCGCCACACTAAAGTTTGAAAGGCCACACAAATATGGAAAGGTGGGGTTTTGGACCGCCACACAAAATTCTGAAAGGTGGGGTTTTGAACCACCATACGAAATTTTGAAAGGTGGGGCTTTGAACCGCCACACGAGATTTTGAGAGTGGGGTTTGAACCGCCACACGAAATTTTGAAAGGTGGGGCTTTGAACCGCCACACAAAGTTTTGAAAGGTGGGGTTTTGAACCGCCACGCGAAGTTTGGAAGGTGGGGTTTTGAACCGCCACACGAAAGTTTGACATGTGTGGTTTTGAACCGCCACACAAAAGTTTGACATGTGGGGTTTTGAACCGCCACACAAAAGATTGACATGTGGGGTTTTGAACCGCCACACAAAATTTTGAAATGTGGGGTTTTGAACCGCCACACAAAATTTTGAAAGGTGGGGTTTTGAACCGCCACACGAAAGTTTGAAAGGTGGGGTTTTGAACCGCCACACAAAAGTTTGAAAGGTGGGGTTTTGAACCGCCACCCAAAAGTTTAAAAGGTGGGGTTTTGAACCGCCACACTAAAGTTTGAAAGGTGGGGTTTTGAACCGCCACACGAAAGTTTGAAAGGTGGGGTTTTGGACCGCCACACGAAAGTTTGACATGTGGGGTTTTGAACCGCCACACAAAAGTTTGAAAATTTTGAGGGGAGTGTGGATTTTATTCAAAGAATTTTGTTCACAGTTATAACAAATCTTAACAATGTTAGTAATTTTATAGATAAAAATGTGAAGGTAGGACCACTCATGAAAATTTACGAATAATTAAAAATAATTGCCCCCCAATGCGGGAATGAATGATTGTACAAAAATTTAAAGAGGTAGAGAGGTAAGTAGACTTCTCTGGACGTGTGCAGTAAAAGTGCTGAGGTCGGCGCAAGGCGCTGTTGCGGAAGTACAAATGTAAACCTCACTCTGACGTTGATGCCCGCTGCGATGTTCATGTAGGAATGTAGATTGAAACCAGGGCGAGGCGCCGCAACGGATGAAAATAGGGGGACTGAGCCGCCGCAAAGGATGAGAGTGAGGCATTTCCAAAAGGTTGCCCCCAGCGTGTAATACATAATGGACTCTCTAATACGCCTAGCAGGGCAGTGAAGGTACACAAGATGGTCATTCAAGAGTTGATAAGAGGAGAATTCCTCAGTCTCGCTGAGCACTATGCAAGTAACCATAGTAGGATTCGAGTTCCTGCAAAAATAAGGGAGAAATAATGGGTCGGACTGAAGGGAAATTTAGGAAAATGGACAATGTAATCAATAGGTTTTAAACTCTCCCTTTTCTAGTGAGACTTATTGGCAAGCACGTCATGATTCTGATCGGATGTCGAGACCCATTCATGCTTTGCAGAATTATGTTTGGATGTTACCGACCATTGAAATTCTGATGGGGAACAAACATGAAAGTTCTATTTGGGCATTGCTGCCCACAGGAAGGTCGATGTGGAAGGAAAAATCCATTCGGGCACCGCTGCCCCCTAGGATGAAGAATCCACTCGGGCGCTGCTGCCCACTGGGATGTTGGTGCTGAATTTCATATCCGGACAAGAGTAGCACTCGCGGTCCCGGATAAGACAAGCAGAAGAACGTTGATGGCTTTAGCCGAACGCCTTGCGAAAACACATATTGGTGTTCCGGACTTAGTGTGCCCAATCTTTTCTTAGCCGATTTAATTACGTGGGTTGCTTCTGGGAATGCACCGGCTCAGGCTTGAATTTTGATGTCGTCCTTGGGGAAACATATTGCTTCACCTTTCGAAGGGATGGGAAACTCCTTTAATGAGGGTTCGCGACTGTTGTAATGGATCCAGAAAATGAAGTCCATGCACCACATTTCGGAGAATGCTCCTTTGAAGATTTGGCGCTTGAGTTAGGCCTTTGCATGGATCAACGTCACAATGCCAGCCTTTGAATGACGCCCATTTAGTACTTGACATGATCGAGATGGCTTCTCTGAAGGCTCCCTCATGTATTTGCCTGCCCCTAGGTATGGAGGATTGAAAATGTGATGCAGTGTCAATGACTCAAGGCCTTCTGATTCTGCTCATGATGAATTTTGATACCCACCATCTTGTTTGGCTCTGAAGCTTCAACTTGGTGGCACCTTCTTAGGTGATGACGAGATCAACATGTTATCTTGAGGCTTCTGCTCATTTGGTCGTCGTTGGATTTTTGCTGGACATTAGAATCGTGATGGCTGAGGAGATGACAACCCCTTTGAACCACTAAGCTGGTGAGTTTGACTGAGATACAAAGGGAAGCTTTTATTCATTCCCCGAAGTGATGATGAAGAAAAGGTCATTCGATCATGGGTAATAGTCATCCCTGAGAAGCTACCCACTCATGAAAGGATTAATTCCCGTTCGATCATGATCAACTGCTTTGGAAGAGAGATGCCGGTGTTTACTTAGGAACAAGATCAAATTCGACACATGAAAGATTTGACCATGATTAAATTTGAGTCCGTAGCTTGGAGCATGGCGGGGCGTAAATGTCCATATGTCACAGAATATGACCGATTTAAGTATGTTGATCGAGACCCTAGGGGAACACCTATTCGTCATGTTTCTGTAAGGTCAAAGGGTCCTGCTTGTAAGAGGCACCTGGCGGCGGTAGTGTCTTGATGGTAGAATTTCCCGAGGAGGCAGATGGAGAGAAAAGCTTTGGCAACTTACACCCTCGAACAGGCTTGTTAGCGCGGAATAGGCTTAGTGCCTTTGATCCCACCTCTTTTGTATTCAAACTGGATGCTATCAACATAGCCAATCGCAGCATTTCGAATGAATGACCATTAAGTTCTTGACTAGTGTTCTGAGCTTAGACAGTTTTCTGGATAATCAGATGATAACTCCTTGCTCGGGATTGCATGCGTAGTCTTCTCATGTGGATTCAGCCTTTGAAATAGCTAAATCACTTTTGGACTTGGTCAGATTGCCAAGGAAAGATGAGTTCAAAATGAACCTTGAGACTGGTTGTTTGCCAAGGAAAGATGAGTTCAAGATATTCTGCAAAGAAGCCAACTCATTGCAGTGACCGTTTTAAAATCTTTCCAGATTCGCTCCTTGACTACTCTTCTTGATAAGACATCTTCTATGCTGGGAATGGCCAGTTGCTGATTTGATTTGTTCAAGAAGCATGGCTTGAAAAACATTGGGAGTGACAGAAGAGAACCCATGGTCATCTGGAGATTTAGATTGCCATTGGGGAATCTAACCAGTTGTTTCTTTGCAGGGGAGACCCAACACTTTAGCTTTTGCAGCAAGGGATTGCGGATGAGTGTAATTCCCCTTATAGTCAACATTTAGTGGCCCACCAATTAGGGGATTGATCTTCACATGACAATCACCACGTGGCGTCTCGCGGAAAATGGTTGTGACGGTCAAATTCAAGACATGAAGGATTTGACCACGGTTGAATCCTGCATTTGCAATCTGAAGTCATGTAGGGTGTAAATGTCGTTGTAGTACCGAACAATACTGCATTAAGTAGGTTGATTTGGGCTCCCTGAAGGACACGCATCCATCATCGTTATGATTCTTCCCCAAGATGAGGAATGATCTGCAAAGGGCATTTGGTGACAGTAATGTCTTGATGGTAAAATATCCTGAGGAGGATTGTTCAAGGGTTGATATAAGGAGCATTCCTCTGCACCCTCCTTAGTGATGATCTGAAGGCAAGGGTAAGATGGACGTAGAGAACTCTTTGTAGCGAATTTCCGCTCCATATGCCTTGCCCCCAGTAAAAATGTGCTCAATCTTTGGGGCTCCCTGATGCCTTCTTCTGGTTGTTATTCCACTTTCTTGCCCCCCAGTTTGCATGTCTTATTACACCTAAAATAAAAGGAGAAATTAAATAGTAAGTCTGGAGGGAAGGATATCCCTAAGTTATGAATTAAAAATTAAAACTGACAAAAATAGAAATATTTAAAAAGAACGTGTGGGTTGCCTCCTCCCACGAAGCGCCCTTGTTTATAGTCGTAGGCTCGAATAATGCACAAAAATATTGTAGGTATCGCCACCGAAAATTAAGCAGAATGGGTCCACTGTAGGCCAGGAGAGCGTTCATTCAAGAGCCAGTAAGAGGTGGGTTGACGATCACATTGCGTCCTTCAAAAGAAATTTGTCCACTCTTGATCAGGCGATCTACCTTTCCTTTAAGAGTAGAGAAGTTTTCTATGATCTGGCCCTGAATTCCAGCATGGTATGTGCATCTAGCATCAGGATTATACCACTTTGGGTAAGGAAGTTGTTGAGGTTGGACCGGGATTGGTGCAATTTGTCCAACCGTCCAAAGATGCTTGAAGATTACCCCTAAAGGAAGGGGGGGAAGGTGGTACTGGCCCATGATTTCGGAGGTTATTTTAGTTTCTTGGTCTATTTGGTAAGCTACATGGTATCCGTTGTGCAGGCTGCAGCATATGCAATGAAGACGGTCATTTGTAGCTAAGCTGACGGGAGACCGGACTAACGTCTTCTTTACTAGGGAGTGCCCTTTGAGGTATTATTTCTGCCATGGAACAACAAATCGCTTCCCAACCTGGTTCTCTGTTTGGTTATCATGTCAGAAAGGCTACCATAAGAGAGATGCGACTGAATCTGATGCCCCCAGCAGGCTGGACTTTTGGCGGTTTAGGCCTTTTGAATGGAATGGCCCCGAGATGGGTAAAAATATTGGGATTCTGAATGGATCTTCTGCTTTCCCAGATCAAGAGTGGGTTCAGTCAGTAGAGGATTGAGAGGTGCGTCATCTGGAGTGTTTGCACTTGGTCTGATCACAGTGCCTAAGGTGAGCGTGGAACTACCGGAAGGATCCTGCCACTGCCATAGAATTCCTCATCTTGTTCTTTTTTTTGGCTGGTGTGGCGCTTTCCATGGCTACCTAAATGTATTCTTTGAGTTTCTCCACCCTTGCTTCTAATGCCTGAACCTTTTCGATAATTTTCCACACCTGACATTTGGTCACGGGGAGCACGCGGGGAGCGATTTGTTTTTCGGAAGCCATGACTTATTTTCTTTTGTGACCCCTGAAAGTAAAAAGGAAACAATTATGAGTCTTAGGTTATAGTTGACACATATGTGATCTTTCGTTCTGAGGTCTCCATGCTGCGAGAAAAGGAGAAGGGTTAGTACGATAATAGCAATAACACCATAAAAAATCACAAACATGGAGAATTACAAAAATAATTGAGACAAACTTATAAACATGGAAAAAACACGAAAGAATTTGCATGTGAAAAATTGAAGAATTTTTACACACATGGAAAAAAATTTGGAAAAAATTTATCAATGTGAAAAATTACGAGAAAAACTCGCACCCGTGGAGCAATTTGTGGAGAAATTGCACACGTAGAAAAATTGCGAAAATATTGCATACGTGGCAAAGATTTTCCACACGTGGAAGAATTGTGGAAAAAGATCAGAAGTGTGAAAGTTGCGGAAAAGGTTGTACACGTGAAAGAATTGCGGAAAAATTTGTAGATATTGAGAAATCGTGGAAAATTTTTGCAAACCTGGAGACATTAAAAAAACATGCAAATATGGAGAGATTGCGAAAAATTTGCAAATGTGACAAATTTACGGAAAAATTTGCCAGTACGGAAATTTTGCGGAAACTGTTCCCAACGTGGAAAGTTGGCGGAAAAAGATTTCCGATGTAGAAAGTTTGCGGAAAAAAATTGTAAATGTGGAAGAATCATGGAAAAATTTGTAAACAAGACAAATTTGTGGAAAATTTTGTAAATGTAGAAAATTTGTGGGAAATTTTGTAAATGTAGAAAATTTGAGGAAAAATTTGTAAATGTGGAAGAATGTACGAAAAATTTGTAAACGTGGGAAAACAGTTGTAAATGTAGAAAAATTGCGAAATTAGTTGTAAGTGTGGAAAAAATTGAGAAATCAGTTGTGGAAAAAGTGAAACACAGTCACAACATACGCATTTAAATATGATGCATATGCTGGGGTGATATCTACTACTTCTAACTGGCTGGAAGGCTCCCAGACGATACCATAAAAGTGGTCCCTTAGTAAATGGATATGTGATTGCTTACCGAAACATCAAAGAATCGGGGCGCTCACCCATTTAAGGGTTCAAGTCTGAGTTTAGCGTTCGTGAAAGCTTACTGGGACACGTGTCCCAGGACTTCACTACTAACCTCCTAATCTTATTTGGAAATGCCCGGCGATAGGGATTATGCGTGGATATGCATATGCGATGACAGTTTATCAAAGCGAGTAACACATAACAACAAATCATGTATAAACAATTTATCAAAGCGAATAAAAGCAATTAATCATAAAAATCATGTGATAATTCATCATAGCAATTATGTACAAAAGAAATCATACGAGAAAAAAAAAACAATTTATCGAAGCAAATAATAAAGAAAAAAAACAAACACCTCGAAAAAATTCCGGCTTCGACCCTATCATTCCCCAGCGGAGTCGCCAAACTGTCGCACCCCAGTTTTGGGTTTATATCCTAATGCGACGCTGGTTTGGGACTATATGTGAGACGAAATCGGACTCATCTCACATGATGTGATGAAGTCGCCACCCTAATTTTTTCTAGGTTTAGGGAGCCTATTTGTCATGCATAAAAATAAAAATAAGGCGAAATGGGTCTGAACCCGAGAATAGTGGTTCGGGGTCGATTTATGGACTCGGGAAGGTGTTAGGCACCCGAGTCGCATCCTAAAAGGTTACCGGAAAGAGAGGTGTTTGAAACATGCTTTGAAAAAAATAAATTCCTAAATTACGTGATCATGCCCAACAGATTAAATTTTAATAATTCTAACTATTTATGCATACGATTATGTATGAAAAAACGTGAAATAAAAGGGTAAGAAACGTTTACTTGATAAAGGGGTACGGGTGATTTACCCCTTTTTATCGGAGTTATCGGCACGAGGAGAAAATAACGTTGAACGATTAAATATTTGGCAATTACTGCACGCGAGCGAAAATAATTAATTAATTTGGCCGAACAATTATCTAAGCATGCATAGCGGGCGAAAATAAACAAACATACAAGCGTACGAAAAATAAATAGTGCGGGTGCGAAATAAATAAATAGTACAAGCATGCGAAAAATAAATAGTGCAAGTGCGAAAATAAATAAACAGTACAAGTGTGCGAAAAATAAATCAGTAGCAAGGGCGAAAATAAATAAATAGTACAAGTGTGCGAAAAGTAAATCAGTAGCAAAAACATACGAAAGTAAATAAATAATTAAACATGCAAGTATGCGAACATAATAATTAATTAAACATGCAAGCATACGATAATAATACTTAAACATGCGAGCATACGAAAATTAAATAAACAAGTACAGCATACGGAAAGTGGATTAATAATAAAAATAAAAAATAAATGCGACGGGCCCAAAATTGTGCATGGGCCGAGAGTGGACCCACCAACTGGGCCAAGGCCAGCCCAGCTTTCCTCTCCACTCGCTGGGCCTGAGCAGGCCCAGCTCCCTCTTTCCATCCAGCATGGGCTTGCGTCCCAACGCAGCCCACGCCTCCTTTCTTTTTTTTATTTTTTCTCCTCTTTTTCTTTTTCTTCTTTCTTTTCTTCTTGGCTGCGGCCCTCTCCTTTCTTTCCTCTGTTTTCTTTTTTATTTCTTTTTTGGCCGCCAACGATGTGTTGGGTTGGGGTTGGGTTTGAAGGTGGCTGCGATTTGGTATGGATTTGGGTTGTGGCTGAGGCGCGACTGGGATTGGGCGGTTGCGGCTTGGATTGGCTGAGCGGCTGGGGTTGGGGCTGTGGTGAGGCTGGCTGGGATTGGTGTGGTTGTGCGGCTGACTGTGGTGGCGGCGTGGCATTGATGGTAAGGCTGGCGATTGAGCAGCGGCGGTGGCGGCTTGGATTAGGCGGTTGCTGGGATTGGGCGGTTGGCGGTTGCGGGTTGGATTGTGCGGCTGCGGGTGGCTTGGATTGGGCGATTAGCTGGCTGAAATTGGCGGCTGCGGGTTGATTGCAGCGGAGGTGCGGCGTTGCTAATTTTAAATTGGTATGGAAGGATGGGATTTTGATTGAATTGAGCATTTGATGTAATTTTGCAATGGGATTGAATTAATGCTTGCGTGGGTGAATTGGTGCCTCCATCCCCCCATTTTTACGGTTTGGGCTTCGCCATTTATAGCCGGAGTTGAGCCGGTGGAGAGATGATGACGTTGCTTGGGTGACGTCGGCGTGATGACGCGGGCCGTGGTGAGGCTCGAGGCTGCTGGTCACGTTGTGGTGCCGCTCGAGGAAGTCGTGAGGATCAAGGGAGGAAAGGAGGGATAAACTGATCTCTCTAGCTCCTGCGCAGAAAGGTGGTGAGAAATAGGGGAAACCTATTAATTAGAGAACCGTTTGATCTTGGTTGACTTGTAAGTCAACCAGATCAACGGTTAAGATCAAATCTTGATCTTCCCTTTGATTTATCCTGGTTTGAACAGGTGGTACGAACAATTTTGCCTGAAAGTGAATATAAACTCGGACTGAAGTCACTAAAATGTAGAGTAAAATAAAATAAAATTATTAGTACACAGTAAATGGTGAAAAGTTCGCTATATAGTTTGATAAAAAATATTTACTTATAAGCAATAAAAGTTCGAGCGTAATAAAATACTAAAATAAAAATTTAACGAAATGGAAAGAGATAGCACGAGTTAGAAAAATAATAACAGATAAGTAGCTAATGAGCGGAATTGTTCGACCGTCGGTTTCAAGAATTTTACTCGGGATCAATACGGGTTCGAACGAAAAAAGTGATAAAAATGCGAAAAAAGTATGGAATAAAATTTAAATGACATTAAGTGTAAAAATAAACATCAGACTGACGTAAATAAATGGAAGTACGATTTTAGAAAATTAATGACAGAAAGGCGACAAATGAAAATTTTAAAATCAAAAATCGGGTAGCAACAGTCACCTTGATACCATTGTCATCAGTCATCCAGTGTAGGAGGTACAGTTTCGGATGCTTAATGGTCTGTAATCCCAGCTTGTGAACCATTAACGAGCTAGCACAGTTTGTGCAGCTCCCGTTGTCAATAATGATTGAGCAGCCCTTGTTATCAATCACACCACGGGTATGGAATAAATTATCCCGCTGCTCCTCGTCAAACACTTCATCCTTTGCTTGGGTACTTAGATTCCGCCGCACAACAAGCAAATTAACCCGCTCACCTCGCTGATATTCATCATCCGAATCAACACTACTACCCTCCTCAAGTTCGGACCCCTCATGGTCATCATCCGACTCTTGATCACCATTGTGCCTTAAGATGAAAACTCGCTTGTTAGGGCAGTCCGCCTTCTTATACCCCCTCCCATTACACTTAAAACAAATGATGTCCTTGGTGGCTGGTCGATCAGTAGGTGGAGTATAGGGCTTGTTACTAACCGATTTGGGAGTTGCAACCGTACTAGAGGTGCCCTTGGAGGAATAAGGTAACGCCTTTGGTGTAGCAACCGCACTTTTGTCATCATTAACCCAAGATGACTTCTTCCAAGATGATGAACTCGTAGAAGGCTTATAGGAGCTCTTAGCCCTCCTATGTTTCTCAATCTTAAGAGCCATGTGAAGCATCTCCTCAAGCGTAGTATATTGCGTCAATTCTAACGCATGAGCAATCTCTTGATTCAGCCCACTAGTGAAACGGGCCATAGTCACTTCCAAACTTTCCTCGACCCTTGCTTGAGCCAAGGCTATTTCCATCTCATTAAAGTAGGTACCAACACTCTTACTTCCTTGTGTCAAGGTCTGCAATCGTTGGTGAAGTTCGCGGCTGAAGTGTGTAGGGACAAAGCGTTGTCTCATGACCACTTTCATCCCATTCCAGGTCTCAATTGGTACATCCCTCGCATTGGCTCGTTTAAGATTAGTTTGCTCCCACCAATGAACCGCATATCCACTAAACTCCACTGCTGCGAGCTTGACCTTCTTGTCCTCGGAGTAATTATGGCAAAGGAAAATGGACTCTACCTTCCGTTCCCATATCAGGTACGCATCTGGATCATCAGCACCATCAAATTGGGGGATTTTCATTTTGATGCTGCCAATATTTGCATCAACCCGAGCCTCGTCCCTGGGCTGTCTCTCGGCCCTTCCCCTTGGAACATCTCGGTAGTGAATAAACCCTTCACCCCCATCGGGCTCGTCCTCCCAATTCATGTGTAGCACTTGAAGTCCACGTCTAGCAGCCCTCCTCGGAGGTACTGGTGCTAGGGCTCGTTGTGGGTTGGCGTTGGCAGCCGGGGGCACATGTGGCTGCCTACGCGCATTATCCTCCTCATCGGACACATCCGAAACATGACCGTCCCTTGGGTCATCCGCCGCCAGAGGGTTAGCGTTTATGGTTCGTAGGGATGCAACCCTTGCAATCTCAACTTCAGCGGTCAGTTGTCGTTCTTGTATGGCCCTCAACATTTCGTGGATAGCTGCAAGTGCAGCCGCCATATCTCCTTCTTGAGACATCAAATTTTCCTGAAAATCACAACACAAAATAAAAGCGTAAAATTGCACTAGTCCTAGCACTCCCTCACGTGTTTACTCTCATGTTTAATCACTCTAATAATCTCACCAATAAATCACTCAATGTACCTGCAATTGTTCAAGTGTTAATGAGACTCAAGAGATCAAGAAAAGCTGCCAAGAAGACTCTCAAAGAAAACTAGTTTCAAGAAAGTGATGAGACTTGGTATTGGATTGATTGCAAGAACAAACAATCAATCAAATAACAAGCAGAATAGAAGGCAATATCAAGGAATCAAAGAAGAGCTCAATTTGACTCGAAAGGACTCAAATAAAAGCAATTTCCAATTCTGATTTCAAAACACAATTGTCCTTCAACTCTAATTCGCTTCAAACTGAAAAATCTGATTTTTGTAGTACACAAATCGAATCCCTTTCTTTCTTTTCTTTTTTTTTTTATTTTTTTTTGACAGCAAAACACAATTTAGTGTTTTGATCAGAACTTTTTACTCTGAACTTCGAATCGACTGATTCTTTTTGATTCGGAAGCCTAACAAATACACCTTTCCAACGGGTCCTTTTTCACTCAAAACGGACTTCAGTAGCTATATATATAAATTCAATTTCGACAACTGAAAATTATGCAGGATTTGGCAGAAAACACAATTTAGTAAATCGACTATAGATTTTGACTCCGGTGTCCGAATCACTTGATTATTTTTGATTCAGAAACCTGACAGGTGCAGCTTTCCAACAAGACCTTTCTCACCAAAATCAGACTTCAATAGCTATGTATTAAAATTCAATTTCGACACTGCCCGAAATTTGCACATATAACGAACCAAGCACAGCAAAGAAATCGGTTTTGAATGGAGTAGAAGGGAATACCGATTTCAGCAATGAAAACTAAAAACACAATTAAAGATACTTACCAATCTTTGAACGCCTTAAGCTCCGCTACCAACTGATACGATCCTAGTTGCTTTGGATGCGTAGCACCAATTCTGATCGTTGTCAAAGATGGATTTCGATGCGGAAGTAATGAACTCGACAAGTACGAGCTTAGACCACTTAGCTAACCTGTACTAAGAGCCCTAATCGATTTCAAGTCAAGGATCTTGAATCGGATTCTTAGGACTAGACTCAACGATGTGAGAATCACACTAAGAGAAACGACACAATAACGCAATTCCAAGATTTACTTGTATACGACTCAAGTATTGTAGACTCAAGAAGAACAAGGTTCAACACGTTGAACAAGGGGCAAATATTGAAGAACAAAGGTTCTGAAATTATCAAATAAAAGCCAAGTTTCTAAGGAGGCCAAGCGGCTCCTTATATAAGGTTACAAGGAAACCCTAATAGGAATAGAAGTAGGAGTTCTAAATAAGGTAATTAACTTATTAAATAAACTGATTAACTAATTAATTAAATAAATGGAAACAAAAGTTGCTGCCATTATTTAATTAATTAATTAAGGAAACTAATTAACTAATTGATTCAATAAATGGAAACAGAGGTGTTGCCAAAATTGGACAAGACCAAGCAGCCAGCCGAGGAATCCTAGCGTGCGCGGGACAAGGAGTCCTCGCAGCGCAAGGACTCGCGCACCCGGATTAGGGTTGCGTGCGCCTCCGCACCCTAGATTAGGGTTTGGGATATCTTCCAAACGGCTCGAGATTTTCCGATGAAACTTGGGCTCCCACTTCTGGACATGTTGTCGTACATGTCGAACCTGATAGATGGATAAGGTCGGCCCATCTACGCGCCGATCTGCTGCTCAGCAGAGATAACGTCAAGCGTCGTGATAGTGAGTAGGTTGACCATGCGTGGGGTCTTCTCTCGAAGTGCAGCCTCCTCACTTGTCATCTCACACTCCAGCTCCTTGTGAATGCGAGATGACAACTTGTCTTGAAGCTTTCTAGCTCTTGCTCGTGTCATCGGACTAGTAGGCGGCAAAGGCATGTCGATGCGTGGGTTCGCATCACTTCATGAGGTAGTTCTTAGCTGCAGTGACCTTCTTTGCATCAAACTTGTCCATATGACTATTGAATTCTTTTTCTGTCATGGAAAGAGCGGATGCATCCAATATATCCTTCAACTCTTTATTGTGTCATTCTCGCTTAAGTTTGAAGTTGCTATACACATGTCTCAAGCAAAATCTGTGTTAAGATTTTCTTTCTTTTAAAGCGGGTATCAGTTCCTGCACAATTAAACAAAATATTTTTAATAGATGCAATATAAAGAATATAAAGAATAAAACATGTAATAATGTATTAAATATGTAAATTAATATGAACTATGGTTCACCTTTTGCTGGTTAGACATAAAAGCCCAGTTATTATCCTCAATACTCTCAATTGCCTCTTCCAATTGATCAAGAAACTAATTCCATGTGTCTTTGGATTCAATCTCCACCACACCAAACGCGAGTGGGAACATACCATTGTTACCATCAAGTCCCATTGTCGCAATCACTTGACCAAGATATTTACCTTTGAGATGGCAAGCATCCACGTGTATAATCGGCCTACAATATAATTTGAAAGCTTTGCTAAGAGATTCTAGGCACACAAACACTCTTTGGAATCTCGATAGCATGTTGTCAACATCAGGCGATCAATGTGCTTTCAAGACATAACCTGGATATTTTAGGTTAAGCTCTTCAAGATACTCCCAGATCTGACTATATTGAGCCTCATGGTTTCCATTTATAATTTCAAGAGTGTCAAGTTTTGCTCTGTAACACTTCTTTATACTCACATTTACATTGTGATCTGCATAAACTTCTCTTTCAATGCCTTTGGTGTCAAGTTGGGCTGGTTCCTAAATCTGTTAAGATATTTTCTTGTAATCCAGTCTTGAGTTGAAAGTGAACTGTTTATGAAACTATTACAAGTGTGCTTTGGTTCATAAGACACTATCTTTAGAATCTTTTCAAAATTCTTTTTCGAACCATATAGCCTCCAAGGACACTTCCCTTTAGAGCAGACAACAATTACTCTGCGTGTGTCACTTTTTTGAATTTTGATTGGATAACTGAACTTTATGCCATAATCCTTAATGACATTGCGAAGTTGGTTAGTATCTATGAAGACCATATTCTTGCTAAATGGATCATCTAAATCTGTGTTCTCCTTGAAGGATATTAAAACTTGTGCAGCTTCATTGTCTGAGTCTTGTGGTCTGGCATAATCCTCATCTGAATCCCCAAGTCCTCTACTCTTCTCATACCTCATCATCCTCGCATAACCAGCTTCAAAATCAACATCATCACAAACAGTTTGGTTTGTCAACGTCATACTTAATTCTATATCACCATCTCTTCCATAAACCTCCTCCCCTTCTTTGTCATCATGTTCATCAAAGCATGCCTCCTCACCCTCACAACCTGCTTCACATGAATTATTCGTAACTATCTCCTGAACATCATCAAGTTCCTCCACCAAGGGTGCTAAATATGTATGTTCAACATAAACATCAACAAAAACCTCACTCCTAATACAATTAATTAATTCGTTGAAATCTTCAGTAGTAGATAATAATTTACAGTCTGTTGCTAAATCACTACCGGGTGCATTCCAAATAAAATTTTGTATATTCCTAATTCCAACCACATGTGCTCTCGCTACCAAGTACCCTAAACCCCATGTCTTTGGATCACAATCATCAATAATCACCACATCTCCACCATTGTACTTAGCAGGGGGAGGTTCGTGGGTTAATTTCCCACCATGGTACAAGATGATATGAAACTTCCAATTACAATCCATTATAATTGCAATTGAGTAAAACACCAAATTACTAAGTGAACAAAATCATCCAAAACTCAAGCTAATTTATCTAACATTATTAAACAAATAATAGTTAGGTGTATTTAGTACAAATAATGAAAACAATCAAATACTTGTAGAAGATGCTTTGTATGGTTGTCACCTCTGGTACGGTCTCCACCTTCCAACACACTCTAAACGATGCACGGAGCCTGAAAACGATGTCATTACAACACAGGAGCAGTGGTCCTGCTTAGGGTTTTGCGACCTTTCTTCCCCTTTCTGTTCCTTACGACTCAAAACGACGAAAGGAGCCTCAAAATGATGTTGTTGCAACACTAGAGCAGTGGTCCTGCTTAGGGTTTTGCGACCCTTCTTCCCCGTTAGAAAAAATGAATAAAAATCAGAAGGGAAGCCCGAAAGTACCTAGTGAGCTCATATTTTGATAGGGAAACTAACTCTGTTTGGTTAAACCAGAGAAAAGAGCAGGTAGCGCACTTGATGTTACTAACTTCCTCACTTTTTAGTCGAGGTTTTCGCTTCTGCCACCAACCAATTCTCCTGTTCTTCCACCTGACGGAGGAATTTGGAGGGAAAATAAGAGTTCTAACGGTGTTAGTGAAGGGTTGTTGATAAGTGGGTGGCACGGTGGCTTAATTGTCTAACGGTAAAAACGTTGGTTGTTAAATTGTCTAACGGAGAAACCTTGGGTGCCAATTTGGTGACATTGAAAAGTGGGTGGCTAAACTATCAAATCAAACATCTTATGGGTGACAATCTGTCTTTTTCCCTTTAATTAATTTAATTAATATCTTTTGCAGTATTTAACTTTATGCAATTAGTAAATTTCTTATTTATTTATGAATATAATCCGTATTTTCTTAGATATTTAATATACTTTATCAAACTAATCCTTTAATATACCTTTACATAAAATCAAGAAATTAATTTAAAAATATGTCATAACTTTATCATTCTAGACTTTAAATTTAATTTATTAATTTTTTATAATCTGAAAATTAATAAATCTGTTCCTTTTTTCAATCTATTTTTGCCACATAAATACATTTATTATAATATAAATTATCATTACCTTATCTTCTAGTTTTTATTAATAATAAAAAATGTTATTTAATCTAGAACTTTTTTTTTGAATGAGTATTTTGATAATTCATTTTTTTGGTAGAAGTATTTAGATTTTTTCTATTTTCATGAATTATTTATTTATATCCTACACTGTTTAAAATTCAAAATACATTATATTATAGTCCCATTTTTTCAAGTTCGTATTTTTTTTAAATCTCGATCCGATTACTGTTTGACCTTAGTTAGATATTAAATCTTGAACCTCTCGCCTCCCCGATTCTGAGCCTGGTCTGGTTTTACAACCTTGGTAACTACATAAGTGGTTGTTTTGAGGGATTCAACTCTTCATGTTGAGTTGGAATTCTAGTTCGTTATTGATATGGTCTTGGTACCAAATAGAGAGATGAAGCCGAAATGATGGAGAAGCACAGATCTAGTCCCCTTTGTGAGGTTGGCGTGAGCGAGTGATAGATTGAACAAGTGAATGATAATATAGGTGATAAATGGAGTAGACGCAGCAGATTTAATGGAGGATAATCAAAAGTGTATTGATGATGACAATAAGGAACTTACAAACTTGCAAACCCCCTGAAGTCTTGTTTGAGTAACCTTGCCAAAAAGTGAGTAAGGATCTTTAACAATCACGACCCTCTCAAGTCTAGCTTGAGAAACCCAGATTTGTATAGATAAAGATAGATGGTTCTAAGACCCCTAAATTAACTAACCTAAGATATATGGTCTATGTTTGGAGATTCACTCAATCAAATCAAAGCCAAGGCATAAAAGAGGCTAAGTCCTACAATTTATACCTATGAATTATTATATGGGAAACCCCCAAATTACCCTTTAGATATAGGGCCTTGGACGTTTGGCTTGGTGGGCAAGGAGGTGGACCGTAAGGGCTAGGCGAGGAAGCTCATGGGCTTGGCGGGAGCGCTCATGGCTTGCTAGAGTTTTGGCGCGGTCCGAGTCATGGTTTCGTCGGCCAACCCGTGAGGAACTCTTGGCAAAGATAGGCCAAGCGGGAGGCCTTTCATGTGCAATGCGCGCAGGCACGGGTGGTTCCACGCTTGTAGCAATTATATAACTATTTTCTTTATTTGTTTGCTCTTAAAAATGAAATAATTATATTTTGGACTCTCTTTTCTTTATTATTTTGGATTTTCGTAGGAGCTCAGATCTATCTTGAATTTCCCCCATAAAGGTCCAAAATAACAATCTCAAGCAAGTAGATGGTCTATAATAACTCAAAAGTTAATGAAGGGTCCAAAATAACAATTTTTCTTGAATAGAGGGTACAAACCATCACTATCCGTTTTAAATGATAATTCCTTTAATTAATTATATCTTTCTTTTTCCTTTGCTATTCATACCACCCAATCTCAATATATTATTTCATGTTCTTATAATATACTTAATCTCGTAAAATATATATGAATACATAGAAAATGGTCAAATTCATACATGTATTTGTACCAAATGTTAAACCAAATCTCTACATTTATATATGATCCAAATCCACTTTACAGTTTATATGATTTGTAAACATTGGTCGTTAGTGTCCAAAATAGTTTACACCATGTTTGGTACTTGGAAATTTAGACTTAGTATATGCTTACCTGGAAACAAAAATGGTAAGAAATAAACTTTGCCTTAATGCAAATTTTAATAAAAAATTAAGAAAAAACTCAAAAATTTTAAAAAGTAGAAAAGTAGGAAAACTAATTTAGAAAACAAACTTTAAGTGTGAAAAAAAATGGCTTAATGACTTAAAAACCCCCTATACTTTAATGTCTTATTTAATTACCCTAATGTACTAATTGTTTGTTTAATAACCCCCCTCTACTCAGTCTTTTTTGTTTAATTACCCCCCTAGCGTTATGAATTGTAAATCTGTCACATTTTTCGTTAAAAAATCCTCACGTCGGCACAATTTTGCCACGCCAATACATTTTTCTGACCTATTCTCCTCTCAGGTCGTTATAATTATATAAATACCCTCATCCCTTCTCCTTCTTCCTCCTTATCATCCCCAATCCCTAAAAAATTACAAAAACACTGTGCACAAGAAAAATAAAAAATCACAATAATTCAGTAGACCAAAACATATCTCCCATGTCTATCAACATCTCTATCATTCTTCTCCTCCTCTTCCTCCTCCCTCTGCTTCCTTCCACGTCTGCTGGAAAGCCCCACGTCATCAATTTTCGTTCCCCAAACCTCTACCCTGAGGGAATCGCCTATGATCTCGCTGCCCAACACTTCATCTTCGGCTCTCTTCGCGACCGCACCCTCCTCTCCATCTCCGACGCCGGAACCGCTGAATTCCTCATCTCTGACCCTTCCCTCCCTTCCAACGCAACAATCCTCGGCCTCACTGCCGACACCGACCATAACATGGTGTAAGCTAAAATAACCAACTAAAGAAAAAAACAAAAACTAAACAATGGCATGCCATTTTTCACCCTATTCCTCTTTACCAATCGGGAATAAAAAGTATTCACCCACATTGCAAGTCCATAGACCTAGATACCAAAAATGCAAAAAATAGAAGGTTTAGGGTTGGACCTGTCTTTCTAGTTCAAATGCTAAGGGACTATTTATTTTTCTTAAGCACAATGTTTTTGTAATTTTTTAGGGATTGGGGACGATGAGGAGGAAGAAGGAGAAGGGATGAGAGTATTTATGTAATTATAATGACTTAGGAGAGGGATAGGTTAGAAAAATGTACGTGGCTAAATTGTGTTGACGTGGCTAAATTTTTTTTAACGAAAAATGTGATAGATCAGCATTCCGTAACGGCAGGAGGTAATTAAACAAATAAGACTGAGTATAGGGGGGTGATTAAACAAACAATTAATACGGGGGGTAATTACAAAAAATATTAAAGTACATGGAGTTTTAAGTCATTAAGCTGAAAAAAAATATATAAAAATATAAAAATTGTCAGAGTAAAAAGCTAAATGAGGATAAATTTTTCAAAACATGGAAACAAAATGTAAATGTGAAAAAAGAAATTAAAAAAGTAGAAGAAATATGGAAATATAGAATGTTAAAGAACTATGAAAAAAATGAAAAAATATCACCTATAAAATTGTATTTATTTTTTCTTAAAAAGGTTGTCCAAATTTTAGTGTTTATTTGTTTTTTTTTACACTTTTATATTTTATATTTTAAAGTTTTCCTATTATCTGATAGGTGAAGGAGTATCAAACACTAAAAGTCTCTAGACATTTTTAACTATAACAAATAAGAATGAAGTATGTTATAAACAAATATGGCATAAGTTACAAAAAATAGTGTGTCGTACCCCCTTTTCGGATTTTATCCTAATGCGACGCGAGTTTGGGACGAGATGTGAGATGAAATCAGACTCATCTCACGTGATGCAAAGAAGTCGTCACCCTAATTTATTTCTGGGTTTAGGGAACCTATCGTTTGAGAATAATGGCAACAAACAAAATAAAAAGCTAAGGCAAAGTGGGTCTGAACCCGAGAACAGAGGTTCGGGGTCGATTTTTATGAACTCGGGAAGGTGTTAGGCACCCGAGTCACATCCTAAAAAGGTTACCGGATAAACGAGGTGTTTAAATCATGTTTGTAAAATAAAAGTCCTAATTTCTGTGATCATGCCCAATGGATAAATTAAATTTTAATAATTTTAAATATCATGCCTACGAACATATATGCGAAAAGCATGGAATAAATGAAAGGGTAAGAAACGTTTACTTGTGAAGGGCATCAGTTGGTTCACCCTTTGATCGAGATTGAAGAGGATGAGTATTTGACAATTATTATGTTCGAGTGAGGATAATTAATTTGAACAAGCAAACACAAGCACGATAATTACCTAGACATGCAAAGCGTATGAAAATAATTAAACATGCAAGCATACGAAAATAAATAAACAGTACACGCATAAGAGAAATTGGTACGAAAACTGAATGTGATGGGCTGAAAATTTGGATTAGGTCCACTAGGCCTAGCAATTGGGCTCATTAGTAGCCCAACCCTTTCTTCTTCCCTTTCCCGTTTGGGCTTGGCACAAGCCAAGCCCATGACCAATAAAAAAATGAATGACCAGCCCATCTTCTTCCTCATCCCTTACACTGTTCTTCCTCTTCCTTTAGAAGCGAAGAACCAGACACGCAACGATGGAGCGGCAGAGCAAGGAGCAGCACGGCAGCGATTCAGCAAGGCGAGGCAGTGACGAGCGGCGACGAGGCAGCTCCCTCGGCGGACCAGTGTGTCGAATGCAGCAGTGGCAGTGGCGGTGGCAAGACAGTAGCAGCGACTAGGAGGCGGCGACGTTGGTTTCCGTATGTCAGTTCCAGCGGTTCAAACGATAATCCCAGCGACTCCGGCGATTCAAAAGGACCAATAAACGAAAACAAGGAACAAGAAATGGAAAAACGAAGAGGTAGAGCAAGTAAATAAAGCTACAAAAATTAAATGGAATTAAACTACTATTTGCCTTGCTTGTTGCCGAGAGATTTGAGAGAAGAAATGCTTGCGAATTTGTGTGGCCACCTCACCGTTCCTCCATGAAATTTGTGGGCTCGTGTGTGTGTGCTCCTGTGTCCGAGAGAAAACGTGAGCCATGCTATTTATAGCGTGCTTGAGGCAGTGGAGGAGAAGGTGACGTCGGCATTGATGACGTCGGAGATGGTGACGAGGCAGAGCAACAGTGTCGACCTTGAGCAGCACGTCTGGGTTGCGTGGCGGAGATGAGGTGATGGGCATTAAATGCTTGCTTGAAGACCAAGGAGAAAAGATGAGGACGAAGATGACTCAGGCATGAACCATTTGATTAATTATCTCTACCCTTGATCTTGTTTGACTTTCAAAGTCAACTAGATCAATGGTGGAGATGAAGCCCTTGATGTATTATTTAACTATTCAGTTCAAGTAGACGATACGAGTAATTTTGCGTGGAAATGAACATAAACTCGAATCGAAAATATTAAAATGTATAATAAAATAAGCCAAAATGATTGACATACAGTGAGTGATGAAAAGTTCGCCGTATCGCTCGATAAAATTTCACTAAAATGGTAAAAGTTCGAATAGAAAAGAAAATGCTAAAATTTAAAATTGCACGAAGCGCCATGAGATAGTGTGAGTTAGAAAAATAATAATAAAAAATAATTAGCTATTGAGCGAAATTGTTCGACCATCGGTTTCGAGAATTTTACTCGGAACCGATATAAGTTCGAACGGAAAAAGTGATAAAACTGCGAAAAAAGTATGAAATAAAATTTAAATGACATTAAGCGTAAGAATAAACACTAGTTGGAGGAAAATAAACGGAAGTACGATTTTTGAAAAATTGATGATAAGAAAAAACGTTTGGACAAAGAATTTAAAATAAAAAATCAGGTAGCAACATAGTGTTAATGAAAAAAAGAAGAAGATGCAAGTTACAAAAAATAATGTTGTAATTAAGTTTGAATGAGTTATGAAAAAATGAATAAAAAAGAAAAAAAAAGGGTGGCTACTAGACACTTTGAGTGTCAAATGACTGGTCCTATCTGATTTTATATTTTTTTTCACAAAATATTTTTAGATTTTTTTTTAAACAAATCATAAACAAATTTTTCGAAGGGAAGTAGTTATTTGTAAATTAAAATAATAACATTGATAAAACTTTTGCTTTGCCAAACACTACCATTTTTCAATGCACTAAAGTTCTTTATGGTTTTGAACTCATTTGCCCCAATTTGACCTCTCATTCAAGCTATTCCTTACCATTTCTTTAAAAGGCCTTTCATTGTTAGGTGCTCTACTCCTAAATTTATTTAATTTTTATTTTTTTTATTTATTCAATGCAAAACTTTATTTAGGGCACGCCAACAATCTCCTTCCTGAATAAAATACTATATAGGCCATAAAAAATGCCCAACATTTTCTCTCTCTTAAAATGAATACATAGAACTCATAATATTCATGTTTTTTTTGCCATCTCAATATATAGAATAATATTGTCCATTTTAAATCCAAATCCTCACAATTTCCCCCAAACATCTTTTAGAAAATCATTCCTCTTTTATGTAACTTTTATTTTACTTTAGTTTGCACAACCAACAGATAATATAACACAAACTATAACGAAACCTCTACTAATAAAATAATTTAGAACTTTATTGATAAAATGAATAATGGCCTTCATTTCTTTTTCCATTTTCATCTTTAATATTACTATATTTTAGTTTTTTATTAATAAGTATAGTATTTAGATTTTTTTTGTTTGCAAGAATTATTTATGTGTATACTACACTATTTAAAATTCAAAATACATTATGTATATATTATAGTCTCGTTTTTTTAAGTTCATACTTTTTCAAAATTCCGGTTCGACCCTAATCTTGAACCTCTCGCCTCATCGGTTTTGAACCCGATCCGGTTAATACAACCTTGGTAACTACGTGCGTGGTTGTTTTGAGGAATTCAACTCTTCATGTTGAGTTGGAATCCCAGTTTATTATATATGATCCAAATCGACCTTTATATTTTATTGATTTGTAAACATTGGTCATCAGTGTCCAAAATAGCTTACAACATGTTTGGTAATTGGAAATTTGGACTTAGTCTATGTTTATATGGAAACAAAAATGGTAAGAAATAAACTTTGCCTCAATGCAAATTCCAAAAAAAAAAAAATTCAAAAATTTAAAAAATAGAAAAGTAGGGAAACCAATTGAGAAACAAACTTTAAATGTGAAAAAAAAAATTAAAATCTAGCAAAAAAGAAAAGGTTAAAATCTGAAAAAAAATTATAAAAATATAAAAATCGTCAGCAATAAAAAACTAAATGCGGATAAATGTAAATTTGAAAAAAGAAATTAAAAAGCTAGAACAAATATGAAAATATAGAATGTTAAAGAACTATGAAAAAAGGGGAAAATATCACCTTTAAAATTGTTTATTTATTTTTTCTTTAAAAAGTTATCCATGTAATAAGTTATTGGTTTTTACAAATTGAGATGTTGAAGTATTAACATGTATTTGTAAAAACTTCGAAAGATATGTTGAAGTATTAACATGTATTTGTTTAATAATAGATATATTTTTCAATTTATAATGAATAATTTCTTTTCCATAAAAGTACTTTATTATTTTATTAAAAAGAAAATTAACTAGTATAATCTTTTTAAAAAATAAAATATGCGTAATGCTTCTTTATTATATTAATTTTAAAAACCTTTTAAATTGAGTTAACGACTTAATAAGTAATACCTTTTTTAATATATAAAAACTTTATTTTATATCCATCAAATAAATGAGAAAAACTTAGATATAAATTTTGTAAAGACAAATCATTGAGCATCAACGCTGTGACGCTTGTCTGAACAAGTAACAACTAGCAACACACCCATTTTAAAAAAAGTTCTCAAAAAGAAAAGCAGAAAAGAAGAGAAAATCCTCGATTTCCTCTCACACTCCCTACATTCCTGCCTCTTTTGCTCTCTAGTTCTGAACACACGACAGCGCCAAGAAATGGAAGAGCCACTAATTGATCTAAACGACGGCGTTCCCTCCTCCTACGCTTCTCCCGCCCAAGGCAATGCTTCTCCTTCTCCCTCCTCCTCCCCCGTCTCTGCACCCAGGATTTTCGACCGTTACTTCGCTTCCTCATCCTCTCCATCGTCCTCTTCCGATGATGAATCCCAGCCCTCTAATTCCTCCATGGAAGCCACCACCAGACGTCTTGATTACATGATCCAGTTCCTCGACCGCAAGCTCTCCACCTCTCAATCGTCCCACAACCAGACCTCCTCCCTTCCACAGAACCACAACGGCACTCTCAGCAGATCCTCCGCCTCCTCAGCTTTGCCGGAGTTCGTCGGCAGAGGAGGCGGAACCGGAATCTTCAAACTTCCAGTCCGAAGCGCCGTCCACCCTAACCGCCCGCCCAGTCTAGAAGTGCGCCCCCACCCGCTTAGGGAATCCCAATTGGGCTCTTTCTTGAGGACTATTACAGCTACCGAGACTCAATTATGGGGCGGCAGAGAAAATGGTGCCGTACAGGTGTGGGAGTTCAAGGAAATGTACGGAGGAAGGGGAGAGACGGCGCCGTTTGTGGAGTCAGTGGCAGCGGGGTCAGCAGTAATGAGTATGGTTGGGGATGAAGGGAGTAAAGTGGTGTGGAGTGGGCATAGAGATGGGAAGATCCGTTGCTGGAAGATGGGCTCTGGTTCAGAGCTGCTCAAGGAAGTCTTATCGTGGGTTGCCCATAGGGGCCCTGTTCTTTCCATGGCTATTTCTTGTTATGGTGCGCATGTAATCACGCTGAAGTAGTGTTTTACTATTTATTTTTCAAAACCAGTTTTTTTTTTTTTTTCCTTTTTTTCTGAAGTTTTTGATTTTTCAGGGGATTTGTGGTCGGGATCAGAAGGAGGTGCCATCAAGGTTTGGCCATGGGAAGCTGTGGAGAAGTCCTTTACTTTTACCATGGAAGAAAGGCACATGGCAGCATTGTTGGTGGAGAGGTCGTACATCGACCTTAAGACCCAAGCCACCCTGAATGGCTATGGCAATGCGTTGAGTTTTGATGTTAGATACTTGCTCTCTGATAACTCTAGAGCCAGAGTGTGGAGTGCTGGTTTCCTGTCTTTTGCCCATTGGTATGTCTCTCATCTGCTTTCACTCTGTTACCCAAGTTTGAAAGTTTCATATTGTTGCATACAATATGCCTTTATATTTTTTTGTATTTTCATAGGGTCTGTGTTTGATTTTTATTTTGGAGGGACATTGTTAATTTTTTTCCAATAAGCTGCAATCATTTCTTATTCTCTACTATGTCTCAACATTTTTCTCTCCTAATTTAGAAGTACTAGTAACCAACTTATTAAAATGGAAAGCACTTTGAGTATTTACTTATGGAGTGAAATATTATTGTGTTTATCATTTTTTCTTTGTTTTGGCTATAGTGTTGACTGGTGTAAAGGTCAAGATTGGCTAAGCAGTCTTTCTTTTCCGCTCAAAACATTCATTTCTCATCATTATTGCTGTTGGAGTACTAGGTTTGCCACTTGTATTACCCAACAAAAGATTGCCGATGTATTTACAATTTCGTTAATATTTGTGGAGATGCACTGGCAATTGTATCGACATTCAGAATTTTCTTTTCCAACTCTAATTTTGTGTTACTTTCAAACTTATTGCTTTCAACTTCATTCAGAGTTCAATTTATTACTGTATGCTGTTAGTTCTGCAGTGCGGTTCTATCTTTAGTTGTGACTCCTAAGACCTGAGGTCCTATTCCTAAAGTTGTCTTTTTTCTCTATCTTGCTTTTGTAACCCCTTTCGCTGCAATGTCCTGACTCTCAGGAACTATTTACAGTTCAATTTCCATCTCTTTTTAAACTGTTAGTCTGAAACCTAGGAGCAAATCTATACAATTCTCAACATGACATTGTCGCAAATTCATCTTAAACACTTCAAATCCACATAAAAGCAGTCCTGTTGTGGACTGTTGCAAGGCTGTCCTGCATAACGGGCTAAACATCTCTCCCCAACACTTTCTCAATTACAAGCATTTTTGGGGACTAGCTCACTTTCAATTACTCAGGAAGGCAACTCTTTGTACATAAACATGTAACCAAGCTAATTGTCAGGTCGATAGTTTGGCTCATCCTTTACTTGCTTCATATGTCCGTGTTATTATTGGTGTTTAAAATCATCTCAGTTGTGTTTTGTCCTTTGGTTAAGGCTTTTGCATTTCATTAATTCACTTTTAATTTTTATGATATTTGTATTTTAAAGGGATGCTCGTGCAAGGGAGCTGCTGAAGGTTTTCAATATAGAGGGCCAGATTGAAAGGATGGACATGTCATTAGGACAGGACTTGACATTTGAAGATGAGATCAGGATGAAAATTGTTGGAGGGTCAAAGAAAGAAAAGATGCAAACTTCGTTTGGCTTCTTTCAACGTTCACGAAATGCTATCATGGGAGCTGCTGATGCTGTTCGTCGTGCTGCTGCAAAAGGTGGCTTTGGGGATGATAGTCGGAGAACAGAGGCACTAATGCTAACAATGGATGGAATGATGTGGACTGGGTGTGCAAACGGCATGCTTGTGCAGTGGGATGGAAATTGCAACCGTCTGCAAGATTTCCATTACCATTCTTTTTCTGTTCAATGCTTATCTACTTTTGGGCCACGAATATGGGTAGGTTATGCAAGCGGTACTGTCCAGGTCTTGGATCTTGAGGGTAATCTACTTGGAGAATGGGTAGCTCACAATAGTCCTGTAATCAAAATGGCTGTTGGGGCTGGTTATGTTTTCACCATGGCTAATCATGGTGGCATACGTGGATGGAATGCCATGTCTCCTGGGGCTCTTGACAACTTATTGCGTTCAGAACTGGCCGGAAAAGAATTTTTGTATACAAGGATAGAAAATTTGAAAATATTGACTGGTACATGGAATGTAGCTGAAGGAAGAGCATCCCATGATTCACTCATATCCTGGCTGGGTTCTGCTGCTGGGGATGTTGGCATTGTTGTTGTTGGGTTGCAAGAAGTTGAAATGGGTGCTGGTGTCCTTGCAATGTCTGCGGCTAAAGAGACAGTAAGCATTTTTCAACTTTGTTTTAGAAGTAATCTCATGATTGCTCCATTTCATAAAGTTAATTAGGTGTGTAGAACTGGAATTAGGTATTGGGACGGACTTTGAAGCACGGTAGATAATATTGGGCACTGAGTCATAATATAATGTTGTGCTTTTCGATAAAAGTATCATCCATGAGGAAATAAGTACAATGAAGAGGTTAGGAAAGCTAAGATGAGAACTACGAGCTGAATCTATGAGTTTTTAAGGGAAAAAGTTTCCAGTAATCTAACTGACTTTGAAGCATGCTAGATGTAGAACTGTAATTAGGTGTTGGGACTGACTTTGAAGCACACTAGATGATATTGGCCACTGATTCATAAAATAATGTTGTGCTTTTCGATAAACTATCATCCATGAGGAAATAAGTACAACAAAGAGGTTAGGAAAGCTAAGGCGAGAACGACAAGCTGAGTCATGATCTTTGTAAGAGAAAAACTTTCCAGTAATCTAACTAACTTTGCAATGTGTAGTTATGATCTTTCTGTTAGACAATTCACTCCATGACTTGAGTGTCAGTGACAAGCTTGTGCTACAAGATGGATGGTAGTCATGGGAGCATCATGTCTTAGTAACTTGACCTTTTTACAGAAAAAAAACTAAATTCCATTAAGTAATAGTCCTTAGATTACCAAGAACAAGGACAAATGGTTTATTTTTCTTGTATGTCTTTTGTCTTCGGGAATAGTAATTCTGTATATGTGAATGGGGCACTGCATTCATATTGTACTTGGATAGCACTGGGTTAATATACTAGAAGTTTATCCAAGAATAATCCTTTCATTGTAAAAGGAAAAAAAACTTATGCTGGTTGATGAATTGGTTTCTTGACGTAAACTTAGCAATTCGATGTTCTTTGAAAAGTGCACATTTTCAGCTGAAGCAATAAATCTAGGACGTGCAGAGACGTTGATGTCACTTTTAACTTTTTTCTTTTGCTGGTTGTGCAAGTAATGAAATTGATGAACGTAACTTTTGTTGTAAACCCTCGTACTAAGATAGGGTAAGGCTTGGGTTGGAATCAACATTGATATGTTCTAGCTATGCTGTTACTGATTCCTTAATATAGATGCAAGTAGGGGCAGGCTTTCTGGGATATTGTTTGCTTTTGCCTTTTCCTACCATCTATCTATTATGCATTTTTTATTATTATTGTTAATTATCTATTCATCTTCCTCACTGGTTTTGATTATTTTAGTTTTCACATGCTTGTCTAAAAACCTCCCATGAAGATGAAGTTTCGTCAGTGTTTGTTGTCTTTGCTTTTTCCTCACTACGCTTGTTGATTTCTTTTGTTTTGAATAACAGGTAGGACTTGAGGGTAGCTCTGTCGGACAGTGGTGGCTGGAGATGATAGGCAAGACACTGGATGAAGGGTCTACTTTTGAACGCGTTGGTTCTAGGCAATTAGCAGGATTGCTCATTGCCATTTGGTTAGTATCTATGGTGGGATTTGGAACTTTTCTTGTTTATTATCAAATGGATTTTTCTGGTTGCAAGTCAATTTTGTAAAAGTTGAGTGTTCTATTCATTAGATGGGATTATAAATGCTTGCTAGATTGTTTTCCATTTAGGAGTACTGCCATTAAAAGCGAGTAAAGCATCATGGGGGTTCTCTGAGGTTTGTTAAAAATGAAGAACTCAGTCCCTTGGCTAAGTTTTGGTTTTATAGTGTAAAGTCCACTAAGATGTTGCAATATCATCCTTGCCATTCCAAAAAAAGAACTGCTTAGAATCTCACCTAGTTTTATTTTTATTTTTAACTCCTTTCCGTGTGAGCAGTTGATAATTAGCTATGCCATATCACCAATCCAACTCAGAATAGTCAATACACCACAAAACTCAAGAGGTTTTGAATTGTTGTGAACTAGATTGATATATGGCATTCCACAATTATCAAATTGGATCCCACAAGCATTTACTTAAAACAAAAAATGTAAAACTCAGATCTTTACCAATGCTGTTTTTTTTTTTGTAATGACAAGGACAGTATTGCATCATCTTAGTAAATGCAATACTCTTTACTTACTCCAAGTGGGTCTGTAATGAGTGTTTTATGCAGGCTGTGAAGTGATTGTTATTAGCTGGAATGCTGATATGGCATCGTCCACTCATCAAGGAAGTCCCAGAGTAACCAAGAATGAAAAATAAAATATAAAAGATAAAAATAGAAAGCAAACAACAAAATCCTGGAGAACTTTTTTTTTTTGTCGACAGAAGGCCGGTTTGCACAATCGTAGAATGTCAGACACTAAAGTTGATGGTATGGGTCTGACATGTCAATTTTGACGAACATGAAGCACTCTTAGATGCTTTAATTCTCAACATGACCATTTGCGTTTCTTATGTAACTTTTATTTATTTGGTTATGTTGGGATTAGATAAGGTCATTTGAGTGACCCTCTTTAATGAATCCTTATGGAAAATGTCAGTAGGCTGATTGAATTTGATTATGATTTCTACGATCCTTCGGTTGTGTGCCATTTCATTCTCTATTTTAGCTTAGGTATTTTACATCTTCTAGGCTTTCATTAGTCTTGATACTTGTGTATCTTGCTTCTGATGGTGAAAATAATTTTTCTTTCAGGGTCAGGAGTACTCTTAAAGCTCATGTAGGTGATATTGATGCTGCTGCAGTTCCATGTGGCTTTGGTCGTGCAATTGGTAATAAGGTATGCCTGACCTTTGTATGGGTTACATGCATTTTCCTTGTATGTTTTTCCTGAATTTTGGATAGTGGCATGCTATTTATCATAATTCTGCATCCTAGTTTATTTAATCTACCAACCACTTCTTAGCTTTAGACAGATGTTTGGTATACTTCTCTGGTTGTTCATAGTATTGGTGTGGGCTAATGTTGTCTTTTCAGGGAGCTGTTGGTTTGAGGCTTAGGGTATATGGTCGAATAATGTGCTTTATCAATTGCCACTTTGCAGCCCATTTAGAAGCAGTTAATAGACGCAATGCTGATTTTGACCATGTATATCGAACAATGACCTTTGGAAGACAACCTAATCAGTTCCATACTGCTGCTGGTATGGTCCCACACCTGTTCTTGTATTGCTGGCTTGCGTGCTTGATATATTTATTTTGGCTTGTTTATAGATATGGCTTGCCATTACTCCTTTCTGTTGCAGCTGGTACTTCATCTGTAGCCCAAATGTTCCATGTTGCAAATGTATGCCTCTACTCCTCTCAGTATCTTGTATCTTGTGGTTGATTGCTATGTAATTATTTGACATAACTTACTGTGATAAGCCTGTGGATATGCACAGATTATGGGGAGTAGTACTGCAGAAGGAATGCCTGAGTTATCTGAAGCAGATATGGTCATTTTCTTTGGAGACTTTAACTATCGGATTGATGGTATTTCTTACGATGAAGCCAGAGATTTTATTTCACAAAGATGCTTTGATTGGCTTAGAGAAAGGGATCAGCTTAGAGCAGAGATGGAAGTGGGGAACGTCTTCCAAGGAATGAGGGAGGCAGTTATTAGATTTCCTCCAACATATAAGTTTGAAAAGCACCAGCCTGGTTTAGCAGGTACCTTTACTCAATTGCAAATTTGTGAGTAAACTAAGTTTAGTAGACAGGGATTTTTACTAACAGACCTGTTTATGGAGCTTTGATCACTGTCATTTTGTGCATATTAGTTTCAGAACTTCAATCAGGGTAAACTTTTTCACTTTTCTGCAGGTTATGACTCTGGAGAAAAGAAGCGCATTCCTGCCTGGTGTGATAGAATACTGTACCGTGATAGTCGGTTAGCTCAGGCGTCTGAATGCAGTTTAGACTGTCCTGTTGTTGCTTCAATATCACAGTAAGTTTTTAGTTTTAATTTTTAATTTTTTTATAACTAAATGACACTTGGGGATCAAAACTGTCTTGATTGACTCTTGCTTCTTCTTTTGTGGACATGCTGACATTGTTTGCACGCGTCTGATATGCCAGTACTTTCACTTTGGAATTATTTACATGCCTAAGGAAAACTGTTATTTGATTGCAAACATTTCTGCATGTGTGCATGTGATTCCGTGAGTTCTAACGTACCTTCATTTGCACAGGTATTATGCGTGCATGGATGTTACTGACAGTGACCACAAGCCTGTTCGTAGCATATTTAATGTTGATATTGCGCGGGTTGACGAGTCAGTGAGGAGACAAGAATTTGGAGACATAATTAAATCAAATGATCAAATTAAATTCATACTTGAAGAACTAGGCAACATTCCGGAAACTATTGTCAGCACTAACCACATAATCCTTCAAAACCAGGACACCACTATTTTGCGGATCACAAATAAACGTGGAAAAGATACGTTCTTTGATATTATTTGTGAAGGTCTGTCAACAATTGATGAGAATGGGCAAGCATCAAATCACCATCCGAGAGGCTCCTTTGGCTTTCCGCTATGGCTTCAGGTAACTTCTACTATTTCATGGAAAAATTGGCTATAATACAAATTGTCTTTACAGTAAACATGCGATTGAGTAAGGTGTGGTAAATTATGACATGGCTAATCCTAAAACAATCCAAACCTACGTGCAAAATTGGTGCCAGGAGTTTTTTTTTTTTTATAATCTGGTGGCATGAGTTTATGTCCTAATTGATTCCAACCCGAAATAACCCTGAAGTGTAGGGTAACCTAGCCAACCCCTATGCTTTGAGCTGAAAAATGTATTGGTAGCATACACATTGCAAAATGAAGTCAGTATCTTAATAAATTATTGGTAAAGAAAATTCAATTTTTTTCCTCGTGGAAACATGCAGGGTGAGATCACCCAACTTTCATCTGCCAACCAGATCTGATTGCCACCTCTGGCTAAATCCTCATAATTCTTCATGTTCTTTTGGTTAACGTCTTACGCAGGAGATTAAGGGTGGTAGAAAGAAAAATTGTTGGGGCTTATCAAACACCTCAATCCAATTGTTGTGATTAATTATCAATAGCTGAATAATCTGGTTTTACCTTAGTGGAATGCTTTTCTTACATGTTCGTGCCTTCGTGGTAACTTCAATTACTAGAAATATGTGAAAATTTGTACTACTTGTACAGGTCACTCCAGCAGCCGGCATTATTAAACTAGATCAGATTGCTGAGGTGTCAATTCATCTTGAGGATTTCCCCACTCTGGAAGTGTTTGTTGATGGTGTTCCTCAAAATTCCTGGTGTGAAGATACCAGAGACAAGGAAGCTATATTGATTGTTAAAGTGCGTGGTAGTTACAACACAAGTGAGACAAGAAATCATCGCATCCGAGTGCGCCATTGCTGTTCTACGCAGATAGCAAAGATTGAACCTAAATCCAATGGTTCTGGGCCAATCCATGGGAATATTCTCCACCGATCTGATTTCCAGCGGCTTAGCAGCTCATTTGATGTGGTTAACCACCTTCGTAATTTGCATAGTCCTTAACATCAGTTAAACAATCATGGTGGTTGAATGGCGAAGAGGCTGATATAAATACCTACTCAGCTATTAATGGGTCTTGATATTGGATGAGTTCCATTTCTACAAGCACCGTTTTGTGAATACTCGCACTTGCAGCAGACCTGTTGATTGTTTGGTTCTACAAGTACAGCATTCATCTGGTGCGGAAATTGATAAGAAGCAAATGTACATAAAGAAGCAAATGTATCATGTCAAATTTTTCTTTACGATTCCTGTTGTTTCACACTTATAATGTTTGAAATATTATAAAAACTTATGATAATTTAATTTTTTTTCCGCCGAAAGCTTGTTTTACAAATGACATTGTTCTATTATTTTGGTGCTATTGATTCATCTGTATAAGTGTATATACTTTTGAAGTATACGCGCGGCTTAACGCTCATATCAATCTATACTAAAGAGTTCTTTTTGTTTTAGATGACTTTATTATATTTTATGAACATACTAGATATCTTTTCGAGGTTGTTTGATCGTGGAATTCTAAGACTCTTTGGAAATAAATTTTACCTTGTGAATGCCTAGAAGTTTAGGATTGTTAGGAATATAACATCATCTTGTTTGGTTGCATTAGTGAGAAAAGTAAAATCCTTTATTTAGATGAAACTAAAATTCTTTATTTAGATGAAACTTGATTATTAGATTTTTATTTTATCATACCAAAAGTACCCTCATATGATATATCAAGTCATCTAAACTAATCTTTATTGGCTAGGTTTCTTATTTTTTAAATTTAAAAAAAAATGATTATATTATTAATTATCATTACTCAATTTGAACCTATAACCTCATAAACACAAACATGTAGTAATTAGTAGGGTTGGCAATAGAGCGGGTATGGAGCGGGTAAGGCACTATCCATACCCGCACCCGCAAATTTGCGGGTAATCCATACCCGCACCCATACCCGCGCGGAGCGGGTAAGAGAAGATAAATTGTACCCGCGGATTACCCACGAATACCCGCGGATACCCGCAAATTTCTATTTCATGTTTGATATTTTCAAACACACTTTTGAAGTCATTTAAATTTATGGTTTGTATTATTCACTAAAAAGATTTTTATTTCGCTAAACAGTTGGATCAAAAAGTTAATTAAACCAAAAAATACCTCTTTTTAGTGCAATTATATATAGGACGTTTCCCATGGTAAGCTTTTTTGCTGTAAAGTTCAACCTTTTCTAAAATGGCAAGCATCGGAAATCCATGAAGAAACAGTAATACAGAACACAAGAAATTCTCTGTCCGCCACAACGAGCTTTCAAAATATTGAAATCACAATAATCGGGATAGGTGTACTTGAGCATTTGAAACTTTAAAATACTTTGAATTGGAAAATAGTTAAAAAATTAATTTACTGGATATGTAAACTATATATATCATAAAATTTGTAAACCTTAGTAAATCCCTTAGTTAAACACAAACCATAAATTAGATAGATATGTTAAAAAACCTAGAGATAGAAATTGCACGTGTTTTATAGTATTTACTGGGTTTGCAAAGCATTACTGCTCCCCAGCCTTCTTTACTACCATCACATTCTATAATAATATAATCTGTTGTTAAGGGTAGTTCTAATGGCTTTATCTTCTTAACTTGTTCTTTAATCTTTTTTACTAATTCTATGTCTTCTTTATTAAAATTTCTTTGACCATTTTTTGTTGTTTTACTATATAATGGTCCTACTAATTTACTTAAATTTTGAATAAATTTTCTAGCTTAGTTTAATATCCCTAAGAAAGCTTGTATCTGTTTTAATCCTTCTAATTTATCTGGGAAACTTAATATTTTTTCTGCTATATGTGGTTGTAATTCTATCTTTCCATCTCCTAGTTCTAATCCTAAGAAGGATATCTTTTTCTTATATAATTCCATTTTTCTTTTACTAACTACTATACCATGCTTTTCTATTTCTTGGAAAATCTGCTTCAAATGATCTTCATGTTCTCTAATGGAATCACTAGCTACTAAGATGTCATCTATGTATACTAAACAGAACTCATATTTTAAGAATATTGAGTCCATATATCTTTGAAATACTGCTGGCGCATTTTTCAAGCCAAAAGAAAGAACATTCCATTCGAAATGTCCTTCTGGGCATGTAAACGCCGTCCACTGTTTAAACCATTCTTCTAATTTTAGCTGATTGTAGCCTGATTTTAAATCAAATTTACTAAAAATCTTTTTCTTTTGTATTAACATTATTAGGCTGTCTTTATTTGGAATATTGTATGCATCGTCTATTGTGTTGTCATTCAATCTTTTATAATTATAAACTATTCTAGCTTTCCCTCTTTTTATTTCACAATGATTTCTTACTATAAAGGCTGCTGATCTATGTGGGCTGGTTGATCTTTTTATTAATCTTTGTTTTAACATTTCAGGAATCTGTTTTCTAAATTCTTCTTTGTCTAACGGGCTGTACTCTATATTTGCTGTTACTATCCTTATATCAGGATTTTTAATCTTTATTTTTACCTCATAGTTTATTCTGCTTTTGGTAATATCTTCTCCTATTAATCCTATCTTTTCTAATTTCTGTATTATAGGATAATTTTTACTAGTCCTTATGTCTGGTCCTTTCTTATTGCTGGAAACATGGCAATCAGAAAGAAAATAGAATGTTTCATTGACTCTACACTTCCTGTGGCGAGAGGCTTTGAAATTATTCCTGCAAAGAAGAGGATCTTCATCTTCTCAGCAGACAGAGAAGAAGAAAGTCTACACGATATCCATATGGTAATCTCACTATCTCCATATGACTTTCAAGAAATTGAAAATACAGAAATTTACAGAGCTGCTCAAGATCCAATGGTCTTATACACACCAGAAAATTGGAGGAGCTATCATCTCTTAGGAGAAGGATACTTCATTCAAATTTACAATACCAGAGAGTGGAGAATGTTTCTTCCACATTCAGGAGACGGACGCCTCCTAGATGAAGAACACATAACCAACCTAATAGCAGATCTTGAAGACCAAGAGATGACAGAAGCAGGAAACAATAGTGACAACACTATTCCAGACACACACAGAGATCTCTAGAAGAATCAACAAAACATAAGCAATGACTCAACAGATCAACAGACGTCAGCCATGACGACTACAGACACAGCTGTCTAAAACAGCTGTCCACCAGCCGCCTGTCTTTTGGCAGGATGTAATTATTATCACTTTACTTTTTCTACTTTAAATTAGGACCTTTTTCTAATTCCAAGGCTAATTCTTTTCCTAGCATAGTATATGTTTCATTTTCTATATGCTCTGTTCTCTTATTATCTGGTTTTAAAAATTCTAGGGTGGGTTGTCCACCACGCTTTCGTGCTAATTCCACTGTTTGTATATATTTATTTGTTGGGAAAGTATATACATTTTTACTAATTGTTATGCTATTTCTAGCTATAGTAATACTACCATTTAAACTACATATGAAATTTAATCCTGGTCTATCATTCCCATATGAAAAAATGATAGAATCTTTTTAAATGGCATGTCTGTGGTGTTGAGATCTACTTGTAGTTTGAATAGACCTGCTGTTCCTGTTCCTCCTATATGTCTTGCAATTTTTCCTGCAAGTCTGCAATAGGGCTTCTGTACTATCTTAACTCCTTTGAACTTCCAATTTATTTCTTCAAAATGAATACTTACTAAATCTTTCTGTGCATTGATCAGATCTTCTAAATGCCTACTTTCTGTTTTCTGTTTAATAATTTCTTCTCCCTCATGCCATTGATCAATCAAAGGCTTTAGGGTGAATTGTGCTGACATATCTAATAACCTGGCTCTAAGTTGTAGAAAGCTTCTATTTTTTGGTTTATTATCTTTTATGAACTGATCTAGTTGTTGTAATTTTGTATTCAATCTGTTCATGGTGGTATTACTCTGTTGGAATTGCTTTTCTACTACTTGGGATTGCTTTTCAGCTTCCTCCTTTTTCTGTTCAAGGAAAGCTATCTGTTTAGCTGTTTGTTGTTGTATTTGAACCATCTGTTCTTCTAACTGTCTGTTCTTATTTTCTAATCTTACTATTGTCTGACTCTGATTTTCTCGGGCTATTTCTGCAGATGGCCTTACTGTTTCTGGTTCTATATAAAAGTTTGGGCCTAGTTGGGCCCTTGCCTCTTCTAAAGCCTCACTGAAACTGTGATAACCCACATAAATAGGGTTTTGACACATTATAAAGTTTTTAACTGTATTAAAGCTGTTAAAGACTCCTGTTTTTAATCCCCTATATATCACGTAGTGTGAAAAAGACTTTTTCTGTATTTTGGGATTCTTTTCTGAGAAATACATGCTTAAGGCATTTAAGCATTGTTCCTTGAACTGTGTTGCTACTGGAGCTGTCTGTATATGCCAGATGTTGTCTAGCAAGCACTGTTGCTCTCTGTCTATGTTTAATCCTTCAAAGGGTTATGATTCTATCATTTTTTCATATGGGAATGATAGACCAGATGGTCCTACCCTGTATAGAGTTCTAGGATTTAGAGCATCTAATTGCTCATTGTTATATATTTCTAAGTTTCTTTCTACATCTATTTCTTCCTCTAATTGAACTACTGTTTCTGAACTGTTACTGCCTGACCCTCTACTAAATACTCTTCCTAAAAATGAATTGTTAACCTCTTCTCTAGAAGATACACTTCTTCTAGATTCTTCTCTTCTACTTGATTCTTGTACTGTTCTACTGGATCCACTAAAAGGTGTGAAGTTATTCATTTTCTGGGTAACCAATGATTATATTTTATGGGTTTAATACTAATTCTTTGATTATTATCTAGTTTTAACCTATCCAAGGCCTTTGTTAATCCTAAGATATCTTGTGACTCTTCTGGTCTTTTGTCTGTAGTTCTAGTCTTTTTAAATTCTGTAAGAATATACTCGTTTTGTCCTCTGATATAATCTAAATTTTCTGTTATAATTTTTATAAATCTATTATTTTCTGATATAACTCCCGTTATATTACTGATCTGTTTATTAATACTTTCCTTTTCTGTTTCTAGATGATTTCCTAGACTTATGATTAGATCTGTTAATCCGTTTAAATGAGCGTTCGTACTATGAAGTTTGTGCTCTACGGTTTTATCTACTCTGCAACTAATTTCACTTCCTTCTGTTGATATTCTATATTTTTCTTTTGATACTTTTAGATATAAGTATTCGATGCGTTTGAGCCTTTGATTTGCAATTTTGTAACACTTGAAAGATGTTTGAAAAAGGTTTCAGATTTTAAGATAGTTTCTAGCTTTATAGCTTTAGTTCCCTTAAAGATTAAGCCCAATTTATAACAACATAAATCAAAACAAACATAAAAGCTTCTACACAAGTTTATGATAAACAGAACTTTAAACAAGTTCTTTAAGAAAACTGACTCACCCTAGCGGGTTCGTGGCTAAAGCAGGCTTTACTCCTTCTGTGGATACCCTGACCACGCCTGTCTCGGTCTTTTGTCAGATTTGCCCAAAGGATGTCTGAGCTCCGCTACCAATAAAAACACGAAGGCCGGATATAACAAAGCTGGTATTGAAGATATACAGTTACCAACAGTCACCGGTTTGACTCTTTTTTTTTTTTTTTTAATATATATGGGCTACTGTTTAGTGCTTGGGAACTAAGGGGCTGTTAAGGCTAGAAACTAGAGAGAGAAATTAGTGAGACATAGAGATTGAAGGAAATGCTCTCGTTGTATTGATTTTTTCGTGTTTTACAAATGAAGGGGGAGTCCCCTTATAAAGAAAAACTGATACTAAGGGCCAAAACAGGTGGCCGACAAGGAATAAAGCTTAAAGAAAAGAACCTTTAAAAGAAATGGTCTGGTTTAAACTTTTTGTTTCCCCCATCAGGAAATTCTGTGAGGTACATAGTACCAAATCTGATTTCATTCTGTGCTCTTCTTGTGGGAATGTTTCTGTTTGTAAATGGAGTCTGTATGCTTGAGGATGATGATGATCCTCTTTCTGTGGCTGTGACAGGCATTGCCAAATTGTTTCTGTACATAATGGTTTGGTCTATCAGGGCTTTCTGTTCTTCTGTCTTTTGTTCTGTTTGTGCTCGGGGTTTTATCACCCGTTTCTTCATTTCTACCTGTATCATTTAAAGAATTTTTCAATATTTCTAGATAATAAATCTGCTAGACTATTATTTTTTCCTTTAATATGTTCAAAGCAAATTTTGTAACCATTTCCTTGTATTAAATTATGTAGGTTAACCCATCGGGTTCTATTTATCGTTTTGCTATTTTCGTTTTTTAGGAACTTGACTATGGCTTCACAATCTGTTCTAACTGTGAATTCATTCTGTAGATATATTTTAAACTTATCTAAAGCATTTATTAATGCTTGGATTTCATAGTCTAAACTAGTCCAATTTTGTCCTGTTTTAAAATTGCCACTTGTATACGCAGCAATTCTTTCTGTTTCTTTATCTGAGTATTTACTGGGTTTGCAAAGCATTACTGCTCCCCAGCCTTCTTTACTACCATCACATTCTATAATAATATAATCTGTTGTTAAGGGTAGTTCTAATGGCTTTATCTTCTTAACTTGTTCTTTAATCTTTTTTACTAATTCTATGTCTCACTAATTTCTCTCTCTAGTTTCTAGCCTTAACAGCCCCTTAGTTCCCAAGCACTAAACAGTAACCCATATATATAAAAAAAAAAAAAAAAAAGAGTCAAACCGGTGACTGTTGGTAACTGTATATCTTCAATACCAGCTTTGTTATATCCGGCCACATAGAGTAAAAGAACTTGAGAACCAACATGAGAAAAGGAAGCAAGTAGATGCAGAATCTAGTTATCTCACAGAACAAATTCAGGAAGAATCAACCTTTACTATTAGTAAATGTATAGCAAGCCTAATAACCCTTAAATGTAGACTTTGGTTAGATGCAAACACCTTTGTAGAATTAAATGCTATTTTAGACACAGCAAGCTCAAAAAGTATGGTAGGATATAGCTTAATACCACTAAAATATCATAAAAAATTACAATATAGAATAATTACAAAAACAGCCGAACAAAGAACAATGGTTATAACACATCAAGTAGAAGCCTTAGGAATACAGTTTATAGATTTTGCACAGAATTACAGTATAAAATACGACATTCCACAGATTAATATAGCCCCTGAAGAAACAAAGAGTAATGACTTTTTATTATGATTAAATTTCATATGTAGTTTAAATGGTAGTATTACTATAGCTAGAAATAGCATAACAATTAGTAAAAATGTATATACTTTCCCAACAAATAAATATATACAAACAGCGGAATTAGCACGAAAGCGTGGTGGACAACCCACCCTAGAATTTTTAAAACCAGATAATAAGAGAACAGAGCATATAGAAAATGAAACATATACTATGCTAGGAAAAGAATTAGCCTTGGAATTAGAAAAAGGACCAGACATAAGGACTAGTAAAAATTATCCTATAATACAGAAATTAGAAAAGATAGGATTAATAGGAGAAGATATTACCAAAAGCAGAATAAACTATGAGGTAAAAATAAAGATTAAAAATCCTGATATAAGGATAGTAACAGCAAATATAGAGTACAGCCCGTTAGACAAAGAAGAATTTAGAAAACAGATTCCTGAAATGTTAAAACAAGGATTAATAAAAAGATCAACCAGCCCACATAGATCAGCAATCTTTATAGTAAGAAATCATAGTGAAATAAAAAGAGGGAAAGCTAGAATAGTTTATAATTATAAAAGATTGAATGACAACACAATAGACGATGCATACAATATTCCAAATAAAGACAGCCTATTAATGTTAATACAAAAGAAAAAGATTTTTAGTAAATTTGATTTAAAATCAGGCTACAATCAGCTAAAATTAGAAGAATGGTTTAAACAGTGGACGGCGTTTACATGCCCAGAAGGACATTTCGAATGGAATGTTCTTTCTTTTGGCTTGAAAAATGCGCCAGCAGTATTTCAAAGATATATGGACTCAATATTCTTAAAATATGAGTTCTGTTTAGTATACATAGATGACATCTTAGTAGCTAGTGATTCCATTAGAGAACATGAAGATCATTTGAAGTAGATTTTCCAAGAAATAGAAAAGCATGGTATAGTAGTTAGTAAAAGAAAAATGGAATTATATAAGAAAAAGATATCCTTCTTAGGATTAGAACTAGGAGATGGAAAGATAGAATTACAACCACATATAGCAGAAAAAATATTAAGTTTCCCAGATAAATTAGAAGGATTAAAACAGATACAAGTTTTCTTAGGGATATTAAACTACGCTAGAAAATTTATTCAAAATTTAAGTAAATTAGTAGGACCATTATATAGTAAAACAACAAAAAATGGTCAAAGAAATTTTAATAAAGAAGACATAGAATTAGTATAAAAGATTAAAGAACAAGTTAAGAAGATAAAGCCATTAGAACTACCCTTAACAACAGATTATATTATTATAGAATGTGATGGTAGTAAAGAAGGCTGGGGAGCAGTAATGCTTTGCAAACCCAGTAAATACTCAGATAAAGAAACAGAAAGAATTGCTGCGTATACAAGTGGCAATTTTAAAACAGGACAAAATTGGACTAGTTTAGACTATGAAATCCAAGCATTAATAAATGCTTTAGATAAGTTTAAAATATATCTACAGAATGAATTCACAGTTAGAATAGATTGTGAAGCCATAGTGAAGTTCCTAAAAAACGAAAATAGCAAAAAGATAAATAGAACCCGATGGGTTAACCTACATAATTTAATACAAGGAAATGGTTACAAAATTTGCTTTGAACATATTAAAGGAAAAAATAATAGTCTAGCAAATTTATTATCTAGAAATATTGAAAAATTCTTTAAATGATACAGGCAGAAATGAAGAAACGGGTGATAAAACCCCGAGCACAAACAGAACAAAAGACAGAAGAACAGAAAGCCCTGATAGACCAAACCATTATGTACAGAAACAATTTGGCAATGCCTGTCACAGCCACAGAAAGAGGATCATCATCATCCTCAAGCATACAGACTCCATTTACAAACAGAAACATTCCCACAAGAAGAGCACAGAATGAAATCAGATTTGGTACTATGTACCTCACAGAATTTCCTGATGGGGGAAACAAAAAGTTTAAACCCTTTGAAGGATTAAACATAGACAGAGAGCAACAGTGCTTGCTAGACAACATCTGGCATATACAGACAGCTCCAGTAGCAACACAGTTCAAGGTACAATGCTTAAATGCCTTAAGCATGTATTTCTCAGAAAAGAATCCCAAAATACAGAAAAAGTCTTTTTCACACTACGTGATATATAGGGGATTAAAAACAGGAGTCTTTAACAGCTTTAATACAGTTAAAAACTTTATAATGTGTCAAAACCCTATTTATGTGGGTTATCACAGTTTCAGTGAGGCTTTAGAAGAGGCAAGGGCCCAACTAGGCCCAAACTTTTATATAGAACCAGAAACAGTAAGGCCATATGCAGAAATAGCCCGAGAAAATCAGAGTCAGACAATAGTAAGATTAGAAAATAAGAACAGACAGTTAGAAGAACAGATGGTTCAAATACAACAACAAACAGCTAAACAGATAGCTTTCCTTGAACAGAAAAAAGAGGAAGCTGAAAAGCAATCCCAAGTAGTAGAAAAGCAATTCCAACAGAGTAATACCACCATGAACAGATTGAATACAAAATTACAACAACTAGATTAGTTCATAAAAGATAATAAACCAAAAAATAGAAGCTTTCTACAACTTAGAGCCAGGTTATTAGATATGCCAGCACAATTCACCCTAAAGCCTTTGATTGATCAATGGCCTGAGGGAGAAGAAATTATTAAACAGAAAACAGAAAGTAGGCATTTAGAAGATCTGATCAATGCACAGAAAGATTTAGTAAGTATTCATTTTTAAGAAATAAATTGGAAGTTCAAAGGAGTTAAGATAGTACAGAAGCCCTATTGCAGACTTGCAGGAAAAATTGCAAGACATATAGGAGGAACAGGAACAGCAGGTCTATTCAAACTACAAGTAGATCTCAACACCACAGACATGCCATTTAAAAAGATTCTATCATTTTTTCATATGGGAATGATAGACCAGATTACATTCCAACTAGAAGAAGAAGGAAGTATAGATAAATATCTAGAGGAATTAGGAGAAAGGTTCTTTCTTATTGCAGGAAACATGGCAATCAGAAAGAAAATAGAATGTTTCATTGACTCTACACTTCCTGTGGCGAGAGGCTTTGAAATTATTCCTGCAAAGAAGAGGGTCCTATTCCTAAGTCTACTATGTGACCACAATCTCTATTCCATTCTTCATGCATTGATCTACCTAGATCTTCATCTTCTCAGCAGACAGAGAAGAAGAAAGTCTACACGATATCCATATGGGAATCTCACTATCTCCATATGACTTTCAAGAAATTGAAAATACAGAAATCTACAGAGCTGCTCAAGATCCAATGGTCTTATACACACCAGAAAATTGGAGGAGCTATCATCTCTTAGGAGAAGGATACTTCATTCAAATTTACAGTACCAGAGAGTGGAGAATGTTTCTTCCACATTCAGGAGACGGACGCCTCCTAGATGAAGAACACATAACCAACCTAATAGCAGATCTTGAAGACCAAGAGATGACAGAAGCAGGAAACAATAGTGACAACACTATTCCAGACACACACAGAGATCTCTAGAAGAATCAACAAAACGTAAGCAATGACGCAACAGATCAACAGACGTCAGCCATGACGACTACAGACACAACTGTCTAAAACAGCTGTCCACCAGCCGCCTGTCTTTTGGCAGGATGTAATTATTATCACTTTACTTTTTCTACTTTAAATTAGGACCGTTTCTTTTAAAGGTTCTTTTCTTTAAGCTTTATTCTTTGTCGGCCACCTGTTTTGGCCCTTAGTATCAGTTTTTCTTTATAAGGGGACTCCACCTTCATTTGTAAAACACGAAAAAATCAATACAACGAGAGCATTTCCTTCAATCTCTATGTCTCACTAATTTCTCTCTCTAGTTTCTAGCCTTAACAGCCCCTTAGTTCCCAAGCACTAAACAGTAGCCCATATATATAAAAAAAAAAAAAAAAGTCAAACCGGTGACTGTTGGTAACTGTATATCTTCAATACCAGCTTTGTTATATCCGGCCTTCGTGTTTTTATTGGTAGCGGAGCTCAGACGTTTCCTTTGGGCAAATCTGACAAAAGACCGAGACAGGCGTGGTCAGGGTATCCACAGAAGGAGTAAAGCCTGCTTTAGCCACGAACCCGCTAGGGTGAGTCAGTTTTCTTAAAGAACTTGTTTAAAGTTCTGTTTATCATAAACTTGTGTAGAAGCCATCTTTCAAGTGTTACAAAATTGCAAATCAAAGGCTCAAACGCATCGAATACTTAGATCTAGAAGTATCAAAAGAAAAATATAGAATATCAACAGAAGGAAGTGAAATTAGTTGCAGAGTAGATAAAACCGTAGAGCACAAACTTCATAGTACGAACGCTCATTTAAACGGATTAACAGATCTAATCATAAGTCTAGGAAATCATCTAGAAACAGAAAAGGAAAGTATTAATAAACAGATCAGTAATATAACGGGAGTTATATCAGAAAATAATAGATTTATAAAAATTATAACAGAAAATTTAGATTATATCAGAGGACAAAACGAGTATATTCTTACAGAATTTAAAAAGACTAGAACTACAGACAAAAGACTAGAAGAGTCACAAGATATCTTAGGATTAACAAAAGCCTTGGATAGGTTAAAACTAGATAATAATCAAAGAATTAGTATTAAACCCATAAAATATAATCATTGGTTACCCAGAAAATGAATAACTTCACACCTTTTAGTGGATCCAGTAGAACAGTACAAGAATCAAGTAGAAGAGAAGAATCTAGAAGAAGTGTATCTTCTAGAGAAGAGGTTAACAATTCATTTTTAGGAAGAGTATTTAGTAGAGGGTCAGGCAGTAACAGTTCAGAAACAGTAGTTCAATTAGAGGAAGAAATAGATGTAGAAAGAAACTTAGAAATATATAACAATGAGCAATTAGATGCTCTAAATCCTAGAACTCTATACAGGGTAGGACCTCTAAATGTAAACACAGTACTTATTAGAAGTAATAGAGAAGAGAGTCTAAGGGTAGTAGATACCGCAGAAACAATAGATTTATTTACACCAGAAATGATAAATAAAATAAAGAAAACAGGGAAAATGTTTGCACACGTAGGATTAGTAGTAATAGGAATAAAAGGATTAGGAAGAAAAGAACTAGGAACTAAAGTTTTAGTTTTAATATTAGATAAATCATGGAAAACAGATGTCAAAAAAGCAACCATAGCAGGAATGGAAGTAGACCTTAGTAAGAACTGTGCACTTTTTTATTGTGCGCCAGCAATACTAAAAGATATTAGAGATTTAAAAAACCTAAAAATAGGACTATCAACAAAAGGCTATGAAGACTACAAAGGGAATAATCTAGTAATTAGTATAGGAATTCTAGGAAAAGCTAGTAATAGATCAGGAATGAATTATAATATTAATATAGAAGGAATTGTAGAAAACTTAGCAAGTCGTGGTATAAGGATGATAGATCCAGTTAAAATAGATGCAGAAGAATCAGCAGGATTAGAATGGCCTCTAAAAGAATTTATAGACACGACAGAAAAAATTTTAGTACCAGAAAAAAGTGTGATATATGAAGATAAAGATGGCAACTATAGCATGAGGTTTAATAATTATGTAGAAAAAGAACCAACCAAAGAAGATGATAGTGATCAAGAAGCCAATATGATGAATGCAGATTTAGGAGAACCAGTATATGATACAGACGGAGAACTAGATCCTATATATGATACAGAAAATGAAGAAATAGAGGATCTTATAGGGTACGGTTTATATGAAGAACTAGGCGAAGAAGCGGAAGAGCTAGAAGAAGTAGCTGGTTTTAAAACAGAAGAAGTTCAAAAGACATTTGAACAAATAGTTAATAAAAAATTTACAGAAACCAACCTACAAGAACAAGTTGACGACATGATAATAGAATGTATGACAGAATTAGGGATAGAATATGAAGAGGCTTATAACAAGCTAAATGAAGTGTTTAACCTACCACTAGTAACTGACATAGTCAATGGGAAAATAGTAATTAGTGATTTTTACAAACCAGAAGTTAGTTTTATGGATCAAAATATAGATTCAAGAGGAATAAAAAGACCTAAACCTGAGTTCGTGACACCTGGAACAGCAGGAACAGAAATGTTAGGTAGAGAACCTTGGACACCTGCTACGGTAGTATACCAGGGAGAGTCAAACTTTAAAGGAAGAGGGGCAAGAATGCCAATAGGAAAATTGTATAGTTCAAATATGTTGTTAATAGAACAACAGAGTCCTCAGTTATGGCCAGACGAAATACTAGTATGGGAACAAACAGTAGTTAGAAATTGGGAAACCAATAAAAGAGATGATATAGATATGTTTTCTTATTTAGAAACAACATTAGGACCAACAACCTTAGGTATTTGGCAAAGTAAAAAATTAAAGGATCCAGATAGTATAAACACTATTAAATCATTAGGAGACAATCCCTATAATTTCACAAGCCAAATTAGAATTTTATTGTTAGGAGTAGACCCAGCAAAGGAAAATACATTTATACAGGATACTGCAGTCAGAAATTTAGAACAGCTCAGTATTACAGATTTCAAATATATCAAAGAATTTAGCTCAGATTTTGCCAGATTATTAGCTCAAACTGGTAAAGCCATGGATGATGATTTATGTAATAAATATTTCATAAAACTTCCAGGCGATTTAGGTAGATCAATGCATGAAGAATGGAATAGAGATTGTGGTCACATAGTAGACTTAGGAATAGGACCTAGAATTACATACGTATTTAAAAAATTAGAAGATAAATGCAAAGAAGCTACAATGCAAGAACAAATAAAACGTCAAGCTTGGGCGTTTTGTAGAACAACTATTTATACACCACAGGCATATGGATACTACGATAAAAAGAAGAAATTCCTTAGAAAAAGCACGTCTTATAGAAAGGATAAACCTTGGAAAAATAAAGATAGATATGTTAAAAAACCTAGAGATAGAAATTGCACATGTTTTATCTGTGGGGATCCACAACATTTAGCAAATAGATGTCCTAACAAGCATAAAAATATAGATAAAACAAATTTAGTAGAACAATTAGGAGAGTACGAAATAGAAAATATTAAGACAGATTCCGATAATGAATCAGTATACAGTATAGCATCAGAAAATGAACCAGAAAATAGTACAAAAATTACATATACATACATGAATAGAGAACAGAATGAAGAAGTAGTAGAATGCTTACATGAATGGATTAGAAACAGAGGAAACAATCATATAAATTGTTATAACTGTAGACTATATCCAGCTATAGACAGAAGATACCAATGTAATAATTGTTTTAAAGAAATATGTTTTATGTGTATTAGAAAATTATTCCAGATAGAAACAGATATATCAGGAAAAGCCATAGATAGTAATCGCAGTGATACGGTAGATGAAACACTTAGGGAGCAAATTAAAAGGCATGATGTAGAAATAGAACTCCTAAAACATAGAGTAAAAGAACTTGAGAACCAACATGAGAAAAGGAAGCAAGTAGATGCAGAATCTAGTTATCTCACAGAACAAATTCAGGAAGAATCAACCTTTACTATTAGTAAATGTATAGCAAGCCTAATAACCCTTAAATGTAGACTTTGGTTAGATACAAACACCTTTGTAGAATTAAATGCTATTTTAGACACAGCAAGCTCAAAAAGTATGGTAGGATATAGCTTAATACCACTAAAATATCATAAAAAATTACAATATAGAATAATTACAAAAACAGCCGAACAAAGAACAATAGTTATAACACATCAAGTAGAAGCCTTAGGAATACAGTTTATAGATTTTGCACAGAATTACAGTATAAAATACGACATTCCACAGATTAATATAGCCCCTGAAGAAACAAAGAGTAATGACTTTTTATTAGGATTAAATTTCATATGTAGTTTAAATGGTAGTATTACTATAGCTAGAAATAGCATAACAATTAGTAAAAATGTATATACTTTCCCAACAAATAAATATATACAAACAGCGGAATTAGCACGAAAGCGTGGTGGACAACCCACCCTAGAATTTTTAAAACCAGATAATAGAATTTTTAAAACCAGATAATAAGAGAACAAAGCATATAGAAAATGAAACATATACTATGCTAGGAAAAGAATTAGCCTTGGAATTAGAAAAAGGACCAGACATAAGGACTAGTAAAAATTATCCTATAATACAGAAATTAGAAAAGATAGGATTAATAGGAGAAGATATTACCAAAAGCAGAATAAACTATGAGGTAAAAATAAAGATTAAAAATCCTGATATAAGGATAGTAACAGCAAATATAGAGTACAACCCGTTCGACAAAGAAGAATTTAGAAAACAGATTCCTGAAATGTTAAAAGAAGGATTAAAACAGATACAAGCTTTCTCAAAGAATTTAGCTCAGATTTTGCTAGATTATTAGCTCAAACTGGTAAAGCCATGGATGATGATTTATGTAATAAATATTTCATAAAACTTCCAGGCGATTTAGGTAGATCAATGCATGAAGAATGGAATAGGGTTTTTTAACATATCTATCTTTATTTTTCCAAGGTTTATCCTTTCTATAAGACGTGCTTTTTCTAAGGAATTTCTTCTTTTTATCGTAGTATCCATATGCCTGTGGTGTATAAATAGCTGTTCTACAAAACGCCCAAGCTTGACGTTTTATCTGTTCTTGCATTGTAGCTTCTTTGCATTTATCTTCTAATTTTTTAAATACGTATGTAATTCTAGGTTTGACTCTTCTTTTTTTTTTTTTTTTTATATATATGGGCTACTGTTTAGTGCTTGGGAACTAAGGGGCTGTTAAGGCTAGAAACTAGAGAGAGAAATTAGTGAGACATAGAGATTGAAGGAAATGCTCTCGTTGTATTGATTTTTTCGTGTTTTACAAATGAAGGGGGAGTCCCCTTATAAAGAAAAACTGATACTAAGGGCCAAAACAGGTGGCCGACAAGGAATAAAACTTAAAGAAAAGAACCTTTATATATATAATATATATATATATATATTGCGGGTATTATTGCGGGTATCCATACCCACATTTTGCGGGTATTTAGTGCGGGTATTGGAGCGGGTAAGCACTATCCATACCCGCATCCATACCCGCACTTTGCGGGTGCTGGTAAATCCATACCCGCAAAATACCCACAAACTGCGGGTAATACCCACCGGCAATTGCTGGTATCCGGCGGATATCCATATCCGCGGGCGGAAATTGCCAACCCTAGTAACTAGTCAAACCATAACAAAATATACTTATTGGCTAGTTTAAAAGAGATGATAATTTAGATTGATAGAAGAAAAAAAACAATTTAGGCGGCGTCTGTTTGAGTATACAAGACAAAGATAAACTTATATTCCCTCCGGTCTTGAATAATTGACGATTTGGTACTAATTTTTTATCATAAATACTTGTCATTTTGGTGTTGCCAATGCACATGTTTTGTGCAGATGACAAAACAGCATGTATCCGTTAACCTAATTTGCAAGTTGTCCAATTTTAATACAATAAAAATGTTGATAATTTAAATAGAAAATTTGGGTAAAAATGAAACAAAATATAATAAAATTAGCCACCAATAATTGCTGCTACTATTTCTAAACGTATATTAATAAGGGAGTACAAAAAAAAAAATATAAACATAAGGGACAAAAATTATGTCTCTATTTTATTTGTAAGTATTCTTTTTTCACAACAAAATATTCATACAAACAAAAATACCTTCCTAAATGGAAAAAAAGAGGAAGAGAGAATAAAAATAAACTATAATTTATTAACTTAGGTGATTTCTTTTTTAATTAAACCACAAAATGATAGAATCTGCCGCTACTACCTTCATCAACCATGACATTAATGCCATGTAATTAGATTATTTTGTATTATGTTTTGTTAGTTTTTTTTTAAATGAGTTCTTTTGACGTACAAATTTTTTTATTTATTCTTAACATCCTTTTTTTGCTCACGATAACTGATTGAATGCTAATTTACATGTTTTTACTGAGTATTTTTACATAATTTAGACAGTAAAATTATAGATTGAAGTTGATTTTTCTCACTTTTGCATTAAGGAGCCAAGCAGACAACTTTGGATGGAAAGCAACAGAAAAAGACTAAAAGCAGCTAAGGACCAAGCAAGCCAACTTCTTAGCCGAGAACGAATCCACTTCAGAACTAGCATTTTTGGCCAAGAAAGATTCCAGACCGATCAGTCTTGACCAAGATAAATTCCTGGGCTGGATCCTGACAGTAGATATGATGCGATCATGGAACCATCACACCTTGAGGCTGAGGATACCGAACCTAAGGGGCCAATCACACGAAGTCAAATAAAGAAGCTAGCCCTTTGGTTCGAGTACGAGATGAGCAAAGACCAACAAGAATCAAGGAACGGGTCATAATGGTGCTCGCGCACCATATCGGGAATCTATCGGGAAATCGACAGATTATCGTGAACCTATCAGGAGGCGTGGGCGAAGCCAACACCAACCCTAAGTCCTTCGTGCAAGTCAATAGGAATCTATCGGGAGATAGAAAAACTATCGGGAGCCTACCGGGAGGCCTAGGCGAAGCCAACGCCAACCCTACATTCCTTGCGCAAGTTAACGGGAGGAGCTTATCGGAAGATCAACAAGCTAATGGGAGAAACCTGGACCATCCATCAAAGTGACTCCTACCTTGGCCGGGCAACCACGAAGACTTTCCGCAAGCCTCATACCTTCGTCGGTCATCGCATAAGGAATCCTCGCACCAACCCTACCAAGCCATGAAATCTTCCGGACCTTCGACCTCGAGCCATTCAATGCCGTTTTGCTACCTTAGTATAAATACCGAACTTAGCTACTATTTTTATTAGTTTAGATATTTGAGTGATTTTTTTGAGTAGATATAACTCCTCCTTTATCACTCTAAACTCATCTTGTGGACTTCTAAGCCTTGATGGTGCTTTGATACTCTGCAAGTAAAATGTAAAGCATCAACCTTTGTATTTGTGTAATTGTTTGCTAGCCGTTCTTGTAAATGAATTCCTTGTGAGATATAAGTGTATGATTCTGTCTATTTCCAAATCCTTACCCTTGTGTTCAACGTGCATCTCAATCTTCTTCACCACGCTAAAATCCTTCTACATCTCTTTCATGTTTATCTTGGTAACATTCTTCCTTTCGTTGTTCATCTTTGCTTCCATTCCACTACGCATCCGTACCGTCTTCTTCCTTCATTGTATTTATCATTGTGTTTTTGTTTGTCTAAGTAAAATCTTAAGCTAGATCCCCTAAAGCTCTGTAACATACATTCGGCCAACACTCACACGGAGGCCGGATCGTATCAAGTGGTAGCGGAGCTCTTGGCGCCTTGGAGTTTTCTTTGTGTTGTCACTGTTTCCCCACCTAAAAAAAGTGTCAAAAATTCATTCATCTTGTGTCAAGCATTTTGAGTTTACATCTTCTTGAGTTTGACTTATCGTGTCACACTTCGAAATACCTTCCGACCACAACCCGGGCAAGACAGAATTGCCGACCGAGGTAGTCCATGTTCGTTCTGTGTTCTTGAGTTGTTTTGAGTTTGACGTATGTATGTTCATCTTGTGAACAGTGTCAATCGAGTCTTCCTCTATCATTTCCAGTTTTTCTTGTGTCTTGAGTCTTGTTCTTTGAGTCTAGATTTGTGTGATATAACTTGGTGATTTTTGTGGTAACATTTTCTAGTTCAAAAGGCCAAAGGCCGAAAGGTGTGTTCTTGGTGTTCATCATTGTTCATCCGAGAAGAGAGTGGTTTGTGTGAGGGAGCAAAATTTTGATCCAAAATACTTGAAAAAAGCTTAACCATTTGTGTTTCCCTCTAAACAATTATTTTCCTTCAAATTACCGGCTATCAACGTCCATCCCATGCATTTAATGCACAAGACAGGTCAGCCACTAGGATACCACCTGGGCTGGTCCTTGAAGTTATGCACAAAACCAAGCATGACATCAAACTCATACAGACTCAACTGATGCCACTTCCCACACAACCTAAAATTAATTATGTCTCCCAAACGGATATTGAGACGTTCTTCTGATTTCACATCTAGGGCGAAAGAGTCAAACCAGAAGGTGGAGTAAAACTCCAAGCATAACTCATAGTAAACATGCTCAATAGGGAAGAAAATAGGTCCCCAACCTATATTATTGACCATCTGTTTACGCCTAGCAGACAAGCCTAGGCTATGCATCAAGTTATCATCAAGGACAATGCAGGGAGTGATTGTAACCTTCTCCGAGCGATTGAGAAAGGGAATCCTCTCTGGCTCTGAGCTAAAGTCCAACCATCCCCCGTATTTAGAGCGAGAAAGGAGAAGTGGTAAGTTACCTATGCTACAATTGGTGAGAGGCTCTAGCTGGCCCCAGAATTCAGGTTCTGGTTTGGGTTCGAGGTTCATCATGGGTGCTTTTCCCTCCCTCTGTCTTTTGTCAGAGGAAGAAGAGGATCATGCAGGAACTAGAACGGCAGGGGTTTGGACTAGAGTATGGGCCAAGACGGGAGTCACCCTGGCTAAGGAAGGTGGAGGCACGTCCATTCGAATTTGATGGCCAGATCATTAAATTTAACATGCTTGAAGCAATGCGATATCCTTCCGAATTTTCTAGTCTCAATTATGTTGATTTGATTGATCCACTTGTTGATGAAATAGCTGATTTAAATTCCATTGATCCGTTGCAGCATGACCTCGACAGGAGTCTCACACTAGAAGAATTAGATGACTTGGCCTCAACAGTTGTTACACCTGAGCTACACTCAGTTGTTGTTGCACTAGAGGAGCACCCTACTCTCTCTCTACAACCTACCGTTATCTCTCCTCACCAGGATGATCATATCAAGCTTCCTTCCTCTCTCGTGCAAGCGCTGATTCTTGAATTAAAGACCTTACCGTAGCACCTCAAATATGCTTATCTAGGTGCCGACGAATCGCTTCCGGTCATCATATCTAACAAGCTTGAAGAGCCAGAAGAGAAGGAGTTGATTTCTTTATTGAAAGAGTTTAAGCAAGCCATCAGATGGACAATTGCTGACATCAAGGGCTTGTCACCAGCCCTGTGCACTCATAGAATACATCTTGAAGACGCCAGCAAGACAGTTCGTCAACCTCAGCGTAGATTGAATCCTCCCATGATGGAGGTGGTAAAGAAAGAGGTGCTGAAGTTATTGGATATCGGTGTTATCTACCCCATCTCTGATAGTCCATGTGTGAGCCCCGTCCAGGTCGTGCCTAAAAAAACTAGCATCACTATCACTACGGGGCAAGATGGTGTATTGATCCCAACCAGAATTCAGAATGGTTGGAGAGTGTGTATAGACTACCATCGTCTAAATTCAGCCACGAGAAAAGACCACTTTCCACTCCCATTATTGATTAGATGTTAGAGCATCTCATGGGCAAGACGCATTATTCTTGTTTGGATGGCTATTCAGGCTTCCACCAAATTCCAGTTGCCCTAGAGGATCAAGAGAAGACGACCTTCACCTGCCTGTTCGGTACATTCACATATTGAAGAATGCCCTTTTGCTTATGTAATGCGCCTGCTACTTTCCAGCGATGCATGATGAGCATTGTTTCTGAATTTGTTGAAAAAGGCATCGAGGTCTTTATGGACGATTTCACCGTTTATGGAAACTCTTTTTCCGAATGCCTTGTCAACTTGAAGAAAATTCTACAACGCTGCATCGAGACCAATCTTGTATTGAACTTTGAGAAGTTCCACTTTATGGTAGATCAAGGTCTCATCTTAGGCCACGTCGTACCCAGCAAAGGCATCGAGGTTGATAAAGCGAAAATCAAAGTAATTGAATCCTTGCCTTATGCCTCATGTGTTAGAGATGTGCATTCCTTTCTAGGGCATGCTGGTTTCTACAGGCGGTTCATCAAGGATTTCTCTAAGATTACCCAACCCATGTGTCGTTTGCTTCAGAAAGATGTCGACTTTGTGTTTGATGACAGTTGTAAAGCCTCATTTGATATGCTCAAGAACAAACTCATCACTGCTCCCATCATTCGAGCCCTTGACTGGTCACTTCCCTTTGAGATCATGTGTGATGTTAGTAATCATGCCCTCGAAGCCGTCTTGGGCCAGAAGAAAGATAGGGAGACGCATGTCATCTACTATGCTTCAAAGTTGCTAGATCCAGCCCAGCAGAACTACACCACCACAGAGAAAGAGCTTTTGGCTGTTGTCTATGCCCTAGACAAATTCAGATAGTACCTCTTGGCACGCATGTCATAGTCTATTCAGATCATTTATACCTTAGGCCGATGCCAAGCCCCGCCTCATTAGATGGATTTTGTTACTGCAAGAGTTCAACCTCTTGATCAAGGATAAAAAAAGGTAGAGAGAATCTAGTCGCTGACCATTTAAGCAGACTGCCAGCCCAAGAGGACGATTCGCAAGTACCCATCCATGATACTTTCCCTGATGAACACTTGTGTCTTACCCAAGCTGTCCATTTCCTATGGTTCTCTAATATAGCTAACTATCTTGCGACTGGTGCTTTTCCTACTGATTCCTCAACATCCGAACGTCAACGCATCAAGAAACAATCAAGGTACTAGGTCTGGGACAGTCTTTACTTATGGAAGCACTGCTCGGACCAGATCATCAGGAGATGCGTAACAATGGATGAAGTGCCCTCGATCTTAAAATTTTGCCATTCATCAACAGAAGGTGGTCTGCAGCAAAAAAAACCTGCTCTAAAAGTCCTCGAGGCTGGTCTCTATTGGCCGTCAATTTTCAAGCACAATTACATGTATTGTGTGTCTTGCCCTCGATGTCAAGCAACGAGGAATATAGGTGCTTGCAACCAGATGCCCCTGACCAACATCATTTCTTGTGAAATCTTCGACATCTGGGGATTGATTTCATGGGTCGATTCCCGAACTCATTTGGGAATACATACATCCTTCTTGCTATCGATTATGTATCTAAGTGGATCGAGGCCAAGGCAACAAAAACTGATGATTCTAAAGTTGTGGTGAACTTTCTACGCACCTATATCTTCAACCGATTTAGAACCCCTCGAGCCCTCATCAACGATCGTGGGACACATTTTTATAACCGTATTGTCTATTCCCTTCTCAACAAATATAGGGTGACCCATCAAGTCTCTATGGCATATAACCCCCAGACGAATGGGCAAGTTGAAGTGTCCAATCGGGAAATCAAGTCCATCCTTGAGAAAACAGTCAACCAATCTTGCAAAGATTGGAGTTTGAAATTGGATGATTCTCTTTGGGCTTATAGGACTGCTTTCAAGACCCCAATTGGGATGACTCCTTATAGGCTGGTCTATGGTAAGCCATGCCATCTCCCAGTGGAAATCGAACACAAAGCCTTTTGGGCTATTAGAAAGGTCAACATGGATCTAGGGGAGGCAGGCAAGCATCGCCATTTGCAAATCCAAGAGCTTAAGGAACTTCGTGATGATGCCTATGAGAACGCCCTCATCTACAAGGGCAAGACAAAAGCCTACCACGATAAGTTGCTATCTCCTAAATATTTTCTTGTTGGACAGAAGGTTTTATTGTACAACTCTCGTTTAAGACTTTTTGCAGGAAAGCTCAAATCAATGTGGACAGGTCCATACAGGCTCACGATCATGTTCGACTATGGAGCCATCGAGATCCAAAGTCTAAACTCAGGAACAATCTTCAAACTGAATAGCCATTGCCTGAAACCCTTCTATGAAGGATTCAAGCCCCACACGACTAAGGAAGAGGAGGTGGTAATCCCACCCGTCCAGGCCTAGACGTAGCCAGAATACGTCTAGGCCTGGACGTTAAATGAAGGCCAGTAGAGGCATTGCCTCACATTTTGTCTCCACCAGTTACCTTTAATTTGTTGCGAGGCCTAGCTGATCAAATCCATCCGAAATCTAGTGAATAATACATCTTTTTGATATTTCCTCTCCAAAAGCTAAGATCTGCAAATAGTAAGGAAATAAGGGTAAATTAGTAGCATCAAGATCTAAAAGAGCCTAGGAAAGGAGGGGAAAATGTGCACAAAATACATCATATCACCTTGTATCTTTGAAAAGTGGCAAGAGCATTACACAAACCAAAGGGCATTCTTTTGTCCGCAAATGTTCCGAAGGGACAAGTGAAAGTCATTTTCTCTTAGTCCTCAGGTGCTACAGGAATTTGGTGAAATCCTGAGTAACCATCAAGAAAACAATAATGAGATTTACCTACAATCCTTTCAAGCATTTGATCAATAAAGGGCAACGGAAAATGATCTTTTTTGGTCAAATTGTTGAGGCATCTGTAATCAATACAGACCCTCCATCCATTCTAGACTCTTGTTGGTACCTACTTGCCATCCTCACTTTCTATTACAGTAATTTCGGTCTTCTTTGGAACCACCTGCACAAGGGAAACCCAATCTCTGTCAGAAATTGGATAGATTACTCCTGTATCTAGTAGTTTGAGAACTTCTTTCTTGACCACTTCCATCATAGGCGGATTGAGCCTCCTTTGTGGTTGTCTGACCGTGAGTTGTATCACTTAAACTTTCAACAATTTAGATTAAGTTACAAATGAAGAGTAAAATGCTATTTATACATATGTTGGTTTTAGGGCTGCTCTTGAAATAGTGATGGGCTTCACTTTGGCCCTTTGGTTGCCCCTTGCACTTGCTAGCGCGTTGCCCTCGCTACCGCATCTTGCACGTTTCTACTCCGCGTGTTGCCCTAGCGCCCGTGCACTAGGATTTCATCCCTCGTGTCTCTTTCTCGGCTTCCTTTTGGCTTGTCATGACATTGTCCTTCTTGTCCAATACTTTGCCCCTCTCATGCTCATATCATCTACTTTATTATTATTTTTCATACAGATAAAAACAGTAGCCGAGACTATTTAAGTTGCCAGAACTCTTTGGAGAGGGGGATTCTCTTGTGAGGTTTTTCTCTTCTCGATTTCAGAACAACAACTCTTTGCTCCTGTCGTTCTTCGACTTTGAAGCACAAAATTGTGCTTTTATGCAATTAATTAAATCATTTTCTTTAATTATGTTTAGCTAAATATTTTATTCCTAATAAGGGCAGCAGCGTTATGATCAATGGTGTTTCATGAGATCTAATCATTTTAATAATTCTTATGCATGCATTCATGAGTTTTGTAATTTCTTGTCATTGTTATTCATGTTATGTTTAGATTTGCTCAATCCATCTCTTAATTTGATTAGTAACAGTTGTTCTTGAAGGTGACAGTAGACCTCGAATCCGGATAGATAAAGTAGACAACTAATTCCTAGAAAGATTAGAGAAAACAAGTAATTTGATCTAGACCCTATTAACAATAGAGGAGCCTAGATCAAGAGGTCTTTTCCCTCTTTTCTTAATCAATCAAGTTAGTAAACCTTTTATTTACCAAGGTGCTAGTTGATTAGGACTACCTAATAGAGTGTCACTTTAGTTAGTTTGACAAAGGAGGGAAATAGGAATCTTAAGAAGTATACTTGAATATCTTTGAATTGATGATCAAATGCCATAAATCATAACTCGCACGTGCCTTTATTGGGAATCGTTTATCACAAACCACATCTTTGTTCTTGGCCTAGAATCTTCACGTTTTCTTGGCCTGGAATTTTTACATATTTTTTAATTTTTTTAAAGATTCGTAGTTTTAATCAAACAAAATCCCTTACCAATTGTTACTTAAAGTACTACTTATTGGTAAGTTAAGGATTACATTGACGGACTTAGTTTTTTACAATTTGGTACTTAAAAATTTTCGTATCGACATAATTTAATAATACATTGACGGAATATTCAGTAGAATTTTTTTTTGACAGAATTTCTGTCAGAAATTTATGGCGCCAGTGGCACCACACATTCCCGCTACATGTTTCCGACTGCAAAGACTGTTGAAAATATTTCAATGAAGAAAGTCAAAGAAAGAAAGTTATTGCGACGGAATGTTTATCGCAATAGGAGATTCCGTGGAAATGGTTTCCTAAATTTTCAACAGAAATATTTTGTCGCTAATTTGTATTTCCAACAGAAATACCATCGAAAATTTGAGATTTTCATGTTTTAGTTCTATTTTATTTTTATGTGTTGTACTATATATTTTAATAGATGTTATATAACAAATATATGTTTTAATAAGTTCTTATATTCTTAATTTGTTGTATTTCATTTTTATGTGTATACAAGGACTCTTATATATATAATACCAATTAATTTAATATAGCATGTAAAAAATTAAATAAAACATATATATTATTTGACAAACGTGTAATAATTTTAGTAAAATTAAAAGATTATATTCACTACAAAAAAATTGCTTATTTTCTACGAAAATTTCCGTCGAAAAAATAGGAAATTTCGTAAAAAATGAATGATTTCGACTGAATTCCGTCAGAAATGTTCCATCACAATTTGGTCCATAGAGACCGAATTGCTACGAACAGACCGACGAAATGAACATCCGTCGAAAAAAAATTGGATTTCTAGAACCCGTTTCGACGAAGAAATTCGGTAAAAAAATTGATAATTTTTCGACCGAAATATCCGTCGCAAAATGTTCTGACCGAAAGTCCATAAAAAATATAAAAATATTGTGAAGGTATGGCGACAATAATTTACAAGTTATCCTGACAATACATTGAATCTATTACGACCACAATTTTTTGTTGCTATATTTTTCCGACCGATAGTCCGTCGAAACTATCAAGATTTTTTGAAGGTATGTGGACAATAATTTCAAGCTATCCCAACAATACGTTGAATCTATTGCAGCCATAATTCTGGTTAGTAAATGTTTCTGATCGAATTTCGGTCAAAAAAGTTTCCGATTGGAAAATATTTCTAACCGAGTTTCGGTCGAAATTATTTTAATTTGCGATGGACAAACATTCCGTCGAAAAATATTTCTGACCAATTTTGGGCCAAAATTGTTTTTGACTGAGTTTCGGTCGAAAATGTTATAATTTTCGACTGGGAATTAGTTCGTCGGAATTTTGAATTTTTTTTTAATATTATCCAATATTTAGTAAAGAATTTTAATTTAATTTAATTAATTAATATTTATTAATAATAAATTATTTGAGGAGTAGTTAAAATAAATGACTTTATGGCTTGGTAGGGTTCTCGATGAGGCTCTTCATGCCTTAGTCGGCTATCCCATAATCCCTCACGGAGAGTGTGTTAGTGTGAACACAAGTCATCCATTGATCTCTTGCTTCCGTCTTGGTCTCCTCGGCTCTAAAGGTCTTTAAGAGAATGACCACCATTCCCTTGCTTCGCGTGAAGTATCCATGAGCTCCCGTGCTCGTATCATCCCCTCCCCTTTCGCGATGATTCGTCCTCGAATCTATAGGCCCGTCCTCTTGAAGATCCTTATCATCAGCTTCAAAGTGAGGGGACAAGTCATCAATATTAAAGGTAGGGCTAATGTTACCAAAAGAAGGAGGAATTTCAAGACAGTAAGTATTATCGTTGATTTTCTCCTAATGAGAAAAGGCCCATCTCCCCGTTGGCTAAGCTTGCCCTTCCTTAGAGTAGGAAAACGGTCTTTCCTCAAGTGCACCCAAACCCTATCGCCCACTTCAAAAGATTTGATGCGGCGTCCCGAGTTGCGCTTTGCCATCAACTTGGCATTTAAAGCCTCCAAGCGGTCCTTGGCCTTCGCATGCAACTTTTTTACCATTGCCGGTTTCTCCTCGCCATCTAAACTAGTACAATCCTTCAAAGAAAGGAGCAACAAGTCTATGGGGGTGAGAGGGTTAAACCCTGATACGAGCTTGGAAGAGTGCATAGTGCGATTGTAAGCAAACTCAATGAAAGGAATTCAATCATCCCAAGCCTTAACATATTGTTAGAACATGACTCTTAATATGGTGCCTAAAGTCCTATTGACCACTTCAGTTTTTCCATCCATTTGTGGATGACAAGAGGTAGAAAATAGCAATTTAGTACCAAGTTTAACCCACAACACATGCTAAAAATGACTAAGGAATTTTGTGTCCCTATCACTAACAATTGTGCGTGGCATACCATGTAATCTAACAATCTCATGAAAGAAAAGGGTAGCAATGTGCGAAGCATCATTTGTGGTGTGACAAGGTATGAAATGTGCCATTTTGGAGAAAAGATCAACAACGACAAACAAAAAATCCTTGCCCCTCTTGGTGCAAGGAAGGCCAACTACAAAATCTATTGAAATGTCACACCATGGATGAGATGCAATCGGTAAAGGCATATAAAGACCATGAGCAAGGCTCTTAGACTTGGCACGCTTACAAGGAAGACAAGCAGCAACAAAATGAGCAATATTTTTCTTCATCTTAGACCAAAAGAAATGTTCTTTAAGTGTGGTAAGAGTCTTATCTACTCCAAAGTGACCCATTAGTCCTCCCCCATGCACTTCTTTAACAAGTAATTCACGTGTACTACAATTAGGAATGCATAATCTACCCTTACGAAAAAGAAAGGTATCATGTAACACGAATGTGTCATGTGCACTATTAGAACAAGCAAGATAAGCATCTTTAAAGTCCACATCATTTTCATACAAAGAGGTAAGGTGTGCAAAGCCCAAGAGGCGTGAATGGAGAGAAGTAAGGAGGGCGAACCTTCGGGATAATGCATCCTCAAAGACATCATCTTTCCCCTTCAAATACTTGATGTGGTATGGGAAGCGTTCGATGAATTCCATCTATGCGGCGTGGCTCTTGTTGACCTTCCCTTGGCCCTTCAAGTACTTGAGGCTTAGGTGGTCCGTGTGCACTATAAATTCTTTGGGTAACAAGTAGTGTTCCCATACGTTGAGAGCCCACACCAGCGCATACAACTCGCGGTCGTATGTGCAATAGTTGAGTTGGGGTCCCTTCAACTTTTCACTAAAATAGGCCACTGACTTCTTTTCTTGAACCAAAACAGCTCCAATGCCTATGCCACTTGCGTCACACTCCACCTCAAAGGTTTTGTCAAAATTGGGTAAGGTGAGGACCAAGCTTGAAGAAAGCTTGTCCTTGAGTGTAGTGAACGCTATCTCTTGCTCATCTCCCCACACAAAGGACACATTCTTCTTTGTGAGCTTGTTGAGGGGTGCGACGATGGTGGAGAAGTCCGTGACAAAACGGCGGTAAAATCCGGCCAGCCCATGAAAAGAATGAACTTCCCCCACATTAGTTGGCGTGGGCTATTTAGCGATAGCCTTGATCTTCTCCTTATCCACTTTGAGACCTAAGGCACGCACAATAAACCCAAGAAAATGTACCTCTTCCAAAAAAAACTCGTATTTGGACAACTTAGCGAAGAGTTTATGCTTAGGAAGGATTAGAAAAATCTGGTGCAAGTGGTCCAAGTGGACTTGTGAAGATGTGCTATAAACCAATATGTCATCAAAATACACCACAACAAATTTGCCTATAAACGGTTTAAGAACGTGGTTTATAAGACGTATAAACGTGGTAGGGGCATTAGTAAGACCAAAAGGCATAACTAACCATTCATAAAATCCAAATTTCATTTTAAAGGTCGTTTTCCATTGGTCTCCCTCATGCATTCTAATTTGGTGATAGTCACTAACTAAGTCAATCTTAGAAAATATTGTAGCACTACTTAGTTCATCAAGCATATCATCCAAACGTGGAATTGGGTGAGAATACTTTACTGTGATCTTGTTGATGGAGCGGCAGTCAATGCACATAGGCCAACTCCTATCCTTCTTGGGCACTAGGGGAACGGGGATGGCGCAAGGAGAAAGGCTCTCCTTAATGAACCCTTTGGATAAAAGCGCATCTATTTGTTCTTGGAGTTCTTGTGTTTCCTTGGGGTTGCATCGATACGCCAGTCGATTGGGGAGCGTTGAACTTGGGAGAAAATCAATCCTATGCTCAATGCCGCGCACGGGTGGAAGTCCATTGGGAAGCTCCTCTGGGAAGACATCCTTGAAATCTAGCAAAAGAGGAGAAACATTGCTAGGAAGAGAGGAATTAGCGTTAGTGGCAAGTAAACAATTTTCCTTGAACCTAATTAGGATACAAGGTTTGCGCATAATGAGAACGTGCCTCACATCCTTGCCTTTAGCAAACAAACTCACCTTCTTGTTCATTTTCACTCCCCTCAAACACTCACTAGCTTCCTTACTTTTTTCAAGCCATGTATTACCACTCACGGCCACACAACTCTCTTTTTTCTCTCCACTCGGCGCATGCTCTCTTTTTTCATGCCCGTTCTTTTCCTCATATTCACCACTCACTTTCTTCACTCCACTCCACTCCACTCATCTTTCTTTCGAAGCAAAGAAGAGATTTCAAAAATGGGACAAGCCTTTTCCAATGTGAGTTGGTCTTCATAGACTTGGCTAGGAGGAAGTGGCGGAATTAGGAACTTGCGGTTCCCATGCTCTAGCTTGTATGTGTTACAGAATCCATCATGGATGACCTTCCTATCGAATTGCCACAGTCTACCCAAAAGAAGGTGGCTAGATTGCATTGGTGTACATCACACAACCTCTCATCCATATAAGTACGAATTTGAAAAGGGATGAGGACTTATTTTTGTACCTTAACCGTGCTGCCATCATTGAACCAATTGAGCACATATGGGTGTGGGTGCTTTGATGTCGCGAGGCCCAAAGAATGCACAAGGAGGTTGCTAGCCATATCCGCGTAACTTCTATTATCCATAATGATGGAAATGATCATTCCGTTTGCTACTCCACGGGTATGGAACAAGTTTTCCCCTCACTCAATGACCTCGTCATCCACTTTGGCCATGATACTCAAGTTACGTCGTACTACTAAGCACTTTGCCACTTCCCTTGATGATGGTGCCCGTAACGGTGGAACAACCTTATGTGGCCGGTGCAACGACCTATCAAGTAGTTGGTTTAGGGGTGCGGGAGGAGTTTAGGGTTGTGTTTGGGGCTATGTTTGTTTTAGGTGTAGGTCAAGGTCTCGGCTATAATGTGAAAGATGGCTACTGCCGGTGTCTAGAGCAAGAGAAGATTCCCCGAAAGGGTGCGCATCATACCAAATATCATCTTCATGACTAATACTACACTCGTCCGCACCTTCTTCAATGTCACTTTGGCATTGTGACCAATAGTAATCTATATGGGTAGGGTCATTTTGGTGTGGTCTTTGGTAGTAATGTGTGTCTAGGTATTGGTTGGAAGGGTGCAGAGGCGGTTGTGCGGCAGCCCTCGGATTCAATACGACAATGGCCTCCAAAATGTCTATGTTGGATTGCTCTAGGCATGCCCCTTGATGGTGTAATTCAGCCATATGAGTCGTGAGATTAGCTACTACCGAATTGAAGGTGGATGAGCTCACGGAGCCACCAACCAAAAAGGCATTATCATACGACATAATGAAATGTACCTACAAAAAGAAACAAACGCAATTGGGAAAAATCTGAAATTGTGTTCTTGACAAAAATACACCTTAACGTCAATTGTATTATTATTATTTTTTTGAATCTTAGGAACTTGATCTCTTTTTTATTTTTTTATTTGATCTTTGTTTTAGTTCCTTTCTCTTTTCTTTGCTATTTGTTTTTAATTGAGTGCAAGAGAGCTCACTTGTATGACATGTATTTTTGAGAATAGAACTGAAAGACGTAGTAGTTTTACAAGTGAAAAATTTTCTCACTAAATGCCAAAAAGTATGAGGTGGCAAGTAAAAGTGAGGTGTTAAGTGGTGTGTGGATGATTAGGCAAATGATGTGTCAAGTGAGGTGGATGTGCATGACAAGCAAGTGACCTTGTATGATAACCCAAAGAGATGTAATGTTTCAACCCTAGGGTTGGCTATGTGAAGTTGAATGGATGACAACTAATGCTACCAAACAAACTAGTTGCACATTGCTCCTAAGTGAGAAGAAAAATATGATCACATGCACATGCATGGACAAATGAGCCAAATAAGAACACCAAGCCGTTCAAGGGAAGAAGAAGAGTTGAGCCGTCTGGATGCAAATAAACACACAAAATGGCAGAAATTTTGTTTAAGCAAGATCAATCACACAAGAAGATACATTTTTTGCTAAACACCCCAATTTTGAAAAATGGTCCAAATGGAAAACCAATGAAACCTATGGTAGAGAAGATGATTATAACCGTAGAAATGATGATAAAATTAGGTTTACCAACCTAAAAGACGGCCTTGAAGCTCCACTACCACATGATAACTTCTCGGTTTCACTTTTGATGTTGAAGCCGTGAGTTGAATGGAGGAAAGGATCTAGTCTTCTTTGAGATGAGGTAAACGCTCAGATAGTGCTGGATAGATGGATGATTTTAGATGTGTATGGAGTAATAAGGCAGCAGCAATTAATGGAGGAAATGTAGAGATGTATTTAGGAAAGTACTTGTATTAAACTTGAAGTGAAATAGCTTACAAGGATCTCAAATCACACCTATCCCTACTTGATCATGAAAGATCAATCCGATAAACATTGATAAGATAAACAAAAAGACCGATTTTAAGAACCCTAAATTACTAAGCTATCTAATTGGTCTTGAAGGAGATTCACTCACAAAATCAAAGACAACACTAAAAGAAACTCTCTCTTTAGTATTTATACTTAAAGCTTAAAATAAGGGTAAATACCCAACTACCCTTAAACAAAGGGGGAAAGACCGGTCGGCTAGGAAGATGGGCTTGGGGCCTTGACGAAGGCTATAGCAAGGCTAGCGCGTCACACTCGTGGAAGGCTAGGGTTAGCGTGGGTCGTACGTTAGGCCTTGCGGGGAACTTCTCATGGCTTGCTAGGGTTCTCGGCGAGACTCTTCATGCCTTGGTCAGCTATCCCATGATCCCTCACGGAGAGTGTGTTAGCATGAACACAAGTCATCCATTGATCTCTTGCTTCCGTCTTGGTCTCCTCGGCTCTAAAGGTCTTTAAGAGAATGACCACCATTCCTTTGATTCACGTGAAGTATCCACGAGCTCTCGTGCTCGTATCAATATACGAATGGATTTGTATCCATCCACTTGTCCTCACCAACCTTAATGATGTTATGGGTTGGGTCTACCCTAACAGTGTCAAACCAATCACATTTGAACAAAACTTTGTTGGCCATGCCGACGTAGGCAACTTCCAGGATCTCTGTTATGATGCCAAAGTAGTCTCTGTCAAACTCATTGTAACATCCACCTTTCACACAAACACTACTGTTTTGAGATTTTCTCCCACCTCCATAACTCGATGTGTGAAATCATGTATATTCTAGCTCGCATATTGAACCTTAAAGGAATTGGAAGAAGATATTTGATTAACGTTTATTTTCATGTATTTTTACCATCTTAAAATACCTTGTTTAGGGTAAAAACAATCTCTTTTGCGTCAATTTGGTCTCTTTTGGAGGAAGTCTTGGGCAAGAGAAGATTTGAAGGAAACAGGTGCCTTGAGCGACAAAGTGGCAATCTTGGCCGCAGGCTTGGCCAAGATTGCAGAGATAGAGGCGTGCTCATCTTGGATTCACGGAAGGCGGGTTCGGATCAGGAAGCCAGCTGGCTGTTACATCCCTTGGATGAAATCTCGGATGTAATCTTATTTGAACAAAAACAATCTCTTAGTCTCTTATTTATTATTTAGTTTTCGAATTTGAACAATTGGGATTATATCCCTATCTTTTAGCTATTTGAAGTTTGGAATTAGGAAAGGAACGTGATTGGTGGGGACTCTAACCTTGTTAAAGGTTAGGGAAGGCTGTCAATTACAGGATCTTCCTTCTTTCAACTTTTGGTTCTTGTAAACATTCGCTCTGTGGTAATTCGGTTTTGAATATCACAGATTCTATTTTAATTCATGTTCTTCAATTATTCTCTTCTTAATTATTATGTCTAGTAGCTAAACACCAAATCCTTGGTAAGGGTTGAGTGGGTGTGCTTGTGATTCGTGAGGCCGATCGTTCTTATTATCCTCTCTTTCGTAATCAATGCAAGTTCTGTTTTAACAAACTGGTTCCCGTCTAGGCTAAGACTTGATCGATCTTAGGTAAGACGATGAATTTGTAGCGAGTCACGAAGGGGACGAGCCAAACCGGAGTGACGCAAGTAGGCAGCTAACCTCGCGGGGGTTAGTGAACTTAGATTGATATAGGCCTAACCAGACTGACAACCTAGGGCTCCGAGTTGGGAGTAGCTTGGCCTAGATTCTGTCTCTCCCTACGCCATTGAGAAAACGCATGTGCCTCAAGCCAGCAGCCAATTGGATAAACCCTTTAACCAGCAAGGTGTCCACTGACTAGGATCACTAGGAAAGGGGGTTCCCTCCAAGTGATTTGAATAGGAGGAAAGTAGGATTGGAAAGGGGTTCCTCCCAATCTATAGCAGAGTTATGAGAGAGAAGGAGAAAATCTAAGGTCAATGATCGATTAAAACAAGGAACACGCTCACGAATTCGCCCTTACCAGGAGTTTACCTCAGATAGTTCACAACCAACCTCATTCTGCAATCTTAGCTAAGATCTCCTTCTGCCTAAGATTGCCCCTTTTAATTTAATTATTGATTATTCTCTTTTATGCTTTATTTATCTTAATTGCAGGAACAAAACCCCTCAACTCCAGTGACGAGGAAGTCGAGTAAAGACTACAAAACCCCAACAAGATCTCTATGGACGAACCTCTTATCATGATTTACAAGTCCCTTGTGGATGAGTGATAAGTTGTATTCCTACCCCTCTTTACGTATATTTTATACAACTAAATTTGATGCCCTCGACACGTAATCAAATTTTGGCGTCGTTGCCGGGGATCTTTTGACGGTGTTTTTTTGTAGTTTTGTTTTTTATTTTTGTCTTTTGCAGTTGATGACTAGGTCCTCAAAGGAAGATTTATTACCTTTGAATCCAGAACTTACGAAGGCTGAAGCACAAAACAGAATGAAAGCCAAGAGAAAATTCGACGGTGAATTTTCTAGTACACAAACAGAATCTAGTTCTGTTAGCAGTCTAGGCCAAGATTCAGGCCCAAATGAAAACCCGATACCAATCATGGAGGAAAACCAACAAGAACAGACGATGAGGGAACAAAACAGGGGGGCAGAATGAGTGACCTATTCTTGTATTAATCTACCCCCGATGGCTAATGATTGGTCTATCAAGATAAACATCATAGCCAACTTAACCAAGTTCCATGGCCACTCAAACGAGAATCCGTATAACCATTTGAGGAACCTTCACCTCCAGTGTGACACCCTAAAACCAGTAGGAGTGTCAATCGAGAGAGCCAAACTGAAATCATTTCCTTGGTCTCTTGAAGAATCAGCTAAGAATTGGTTCTATAGCTTGCCCCATAACACTATTACAACATGGGGAGATATGTCCGCTGCCTTTCTGAACAAGTATTGGAACGCGACTAAGGCGGGTCTAGCTAGAAAGAATTTAGTTTCCATTCAGCTGAGAGGAGGGGAGAGCTTGAGCGAGTATCATCAAAGGTTTAGAGACCTTCAAGACATTTGCCCTACCCATGGAGTGGCTGACCATCTGCTAATCCAATATTTCTATGATGGAATGTGTGTGAAGGATAAGGAGAGATTAGATGCAGCCGCTGGAGGAGCACTCCAAGATCTTACACTAACAAGAGGCAAGTTGCTTCTCCAAACAATGGCCGATAATTGCCAAAATAACACCTCATTAGAAAGAAATTCTGCACCTTCTTCTTTAAATGCTATAAATGTTGAAAATAAGCTTGATAAGATTACTAACATATTGATGAATCTTTCTACAGGTGCCACATCTCAGGTACAAACTACAGTAGCAGCAACTAATCCTATGCCCTCGATTTGTGGGATTTGCTAACAATTAGATCATCCAACCCATAGTTGTTACATGGTAGAATAGCCGGGTGATCCAGCCCCAATCCCAGTGAATGCGGCATATGGTTACAATCAAGGACAACCTAGATTCCCATGTGAAAGTAACCAATACCCTTGGAGACAACATCCCAATCTAAGGTGGAGGAAAGATCCGCCTCAGCCTAGCCAACAACCACAACAACAACCACAACAACAATACAACCAACAACCACAACAATCCCCCATAAACTTTCAACACTTCGTACCCAGACCACCTCAATCAAACCAGACTAATGTCCCACTATTACCGCCTACACCTCAACCGCTTAAGATTACTGGAGTTCTCATAGAGGATACGTTGCAAAAATTCATGCAGGCAACCCAGTCTAGTCTTGTTGAGATGCAGCAATAGAACGTTGAAATGCAAAAGAAAATCAGCCAATTGACCCAACAGACGTAGCAACCTGAGTCAGGTGGCAAACTACCTTCCACCACTGAAAATAATCCTAGGCACAATGTAAGTGCTATTAATCTTAGGAGTGGAAGAGTCCTACTTGAAAGAAAGGGAGCAAAGTCGGACTAGGAGATACATAATCGACTATTTGAGGATGAGGATGATGATGTGGACGAAGAAATACAAGCAGAATCTCAGCTAGAACCAATCTTCGGTAAGACTGAGACTAACACTGACGATCCAGCCGAAACAGAAAAAGACCAGCGGAGATTCCACTACCCTATCCTCAAAAGTCTTCCAAACTGAAGAAGTTAGACGAGGCTAAGGAATTCATGAACATTTTTGGCAAAGTGGCAGTGAATATTCCTATGCTAGATTTAATTTCTAAAGTACCATCTTATGCAAAGTTTTTAAAAGAGCTCTGTACTAACAAAAGAAAACTTGCAGGAATGGAGAGAGTGAATCTTACATAGAATTTTTCCTCAATACTTCGGAGTAAACTCCCGGAGAAATACGGAGATCAAGGAACCTTCACCATCCCTTGTAAGATGGGGAACGAAATAGTGGAAAAAACTCTTTGCGACTTAGGGGCTGGAATCAACGTGACGTCCTTGAAAGAATAGAAGACATTACAAATGGGACCAGTGAAAGAGACACAGGTGGTGATTCAATTGGCTGACCGAACCGTAATTCATCCTAAGGGAGTATTAGAGGACGTTCTTGTCCAAGTCAATAATTTTATATACCCTGTGGATTTTTATATTGTTGAGATGGATTCTGACTTGCCTTCTTGTACAATAGATGTGCTTCTAGGGAGACCTTTCCTTAGGTCAGTTAGTGCAAAGATAGATGTTTATGAAGGAAGTATCATTTTGGAATTTTTTGGGAGCACGATTAAGTTCTATATGAAGGAGGGATTAAAATATCAAAATGAGACGCACGGTGTTAATTTTATTGATATTTTATACCCTATTAAAGAAGAAACTGCAGATTTGAGTGCTACTGACCTACTTGATTTTGTCTTACGCAGAAGTATCTCAGCTAAGACACTGACAGAATTGGAAGATTGAGTGGGAAACCGAGAAGATCTTAGGGGGATCTTAACAGATCTCCACGAGACTGAACCATTGAAGGAATCATTGAATTACCCATTGTTTAGCATGTCTGATTCTAAGGTTTTACCATCTATTATGCAGGCACCCAAGTTAGATCTTTAGGAGTTGCCAGAACACCTTAAGTACGCCTATCTAGGCCAAGACAAAACTCTGCCAGTAATAATCTCAGCTAAGCTTTCCAGCGAGGAAGAAGCCAGATTGACAAACGTGTTGAAGGAACACAAAGAAGCTATTGGATGGACCTTGGCAGACATTAAGGGCATATCCTCAACCATTTGTACCCACAAGATTCATGTGGAAGAGGATAAGAAAATGGTCCGACAGTTCATGGGTTTCCCCTGTGATGGAAGTTGTCAAGAAAGAAATTATTAAATTGCTTGATGTTGGAATTATTTACCCGATCTCTGACAGTTCATGGGTTTCCCCTGTGCAGGTTGTACCTAAGAAGACAGGAATTACCGTAACCGAAGGAGAAGATGGGGTAAAAAGGACCACAAGAATTCAGAATGGATGGAGGGTCTGCATAGACTACCGCAGACTTAACCAAGTCACGAGAAAGGATCACTTTCCATTACCATTCATCGACCAAATGGTGGAAAGGTTGACTGGAAAATCCCACTACTATTTCTTGGATGGTTATTTAGGATTTCATCAAATCCCAGTGGCGTTAGAAGACCAAGAGAAGACGACATTCACATGTCCCTTCGGAACCTTTGCATAGAGGAGGATGCCATTCGGATTGTGCAACGCACCAGCCACGTTTCAAAGGTGTATGGTTAGTATCTTTTCAGACTATGTGGAAAAAAGTATTGAAGTGTTCATGGATGACTTCACTGTCTATGGTGATAATTTCGATCAATGCTTATCTAACCTGAAAAATATTTTGAAAAGATGTGTGACCACTAATCTTGTGTTAAACTATGAAAAATGCCATTTTATGGTAGAACAAGGTATTGTCTTAGGCCATGTAGTTTCTAAGAAAGGCATAGAAGTAGACCAGGCTAAGATTGATGTTATAAAGAGTTTGCCTTACCCCTCATGCGTGCGTGAGGTTAGAAGTTTTCTTGGCTACGCAGGATTTTACCGCAGGTTTATTAAAGATTTTTCAAAGATAGTGGAGCCGATGTGCAAGCTTTTACAAAAAGAAGTGGACTTCAATTTTAATGAAGCTTGCCAAGTGGCGTTTGACAAAATTAAGGAGAAACTCACATCAGCCCCAATCATCCAAGCACCAGATTGGAGCCTTCCATTCGAATTGATGTGTGACGCCAGCAACTCAGCCGTGGGCGCGGTTCTAGGGCAGAAACATGGTAGAGATCAACACGTGATCTACTACGCCTCTAAGATGCTTGACGATGCACAAAAGAACTATACCACAATTGAAAAGGAATTGTTTGCAATAATCTTTGCATTGGATAAATTCAGATCGTATTTGTTGGGAACAAAAGTCATAGTCTTTTCTGACCATGCGGCCTTAAGGTACCTCCTGACCAAATCAGAATCTAAGCCAAGACTGATCCGCTGGATTTTACTTTTGCAGGAATATAATCTGGAGATTAAGGACAAAGCAGGAAAGGAAAACCTAGTCGCGGACCACCTGAGCAGATGCCTTGTAAAAGGAGATCTAGGACCAATCAGAGATGATTTTCTGGATGAACACCTATTTTCTGTCCAGGCGATAAGACCACGGTTCGCTGATCTAGTCAATTTCTTAGCCACAAGTAAGCATCATGGGGACGTAACGACTCAAGAAAAGGTAAAGATTAAGCATGACAGCAGGTATTTCGTCTGGGATGACCCCTACCTATGGAAAATTGGATTTGATCAATTGATTAGGAGATGTATTCCTGAAGGTGAGATTCCGTCTATCCTAAGATTTTGTCCTTCTTATGCATGTGGTGGACATTTTGGAGCCAAGAGGACAGCCTTAAAAGTCCTTAAGTCGGGATTTTATTGGCCTACTCTATTTTATGATAGTTGTAGGTTTTGTAAGACATGTCTCGAATGCCAAAAGATAGGAAACATAAGTCCTAAAAATCAAATGCCCATGAATGTTATATTAAATTGTGAGATTTTTGATTTATTGGGTATTGATTTTATGGGGCCTTTTCCTATGTCAAATGGAAAGCAATATATATTGCTTGATGTGGATTACGTGTCTAAATGGATAGAAGCGAGAGCAACTAGGACCAATGATGCTAAAACTGTTGTTTCATTTTTGAAATCTAACATTTTGAACAGATTTGGTGTGCCTAGGGGAGTCATTAGCGACCGTGGGACACATTTTTTCAATAGTATTATTGTTTCACTTTTCAGGAAATATGGTGTTACCCATAAAGTCTCCACTGCTTACCATCCTCAGTCAAATGGCCAAGCGGAGGTATCAAACAGGGAAGTCAAGTCGATCTTGGCTAAGACAGTTAGCCTAGATCGGCGAGATTGGAGCCAAAGACTGGATGATGCGTTGTGGGCATATAGGACTGCCTATAAATCTCCCATAGGAATGACTCCGTACAAGTTGGTGTACGGGAAAGTATGCCACCTGCCAGTAGGTATGCAACATAGAGTTTATTGGACAATTCGGAAATGCAATCTAAGGTACGACCAGACAGGCGAGGAAAGGAAACTTCAAATCCACGAGATGGAAGAATTGAGGAATCAAGCATATGACAACCAACTCTTAGCTAAGATCAGGATGAAGACATACCATGACAACAGGATTGTTGAGAAGAATCTCCAACTTGGGGGAAAAGTCCTTCTATACAATTCCAGATTTAAGCTCTTTCCTGGTAAGCTTAAGACTAAATGGGAAGGTCCATATGTTATCACTAATATCTACCCTCATGGTGCAGTGGACATTAGGAATGAAAAGACAGGAATAGTGTTCAAGGTCAATGGACAGCGACTAAAACCATTCCAAGAAGGATTTCCAACATTTAAGGAAAATCAGGCGATTGAAGCCCCACCTGAGATTCATTAAAAGAGAAGCAAAGTCACGCCTAGGACTATAACTAGGGCACTACATGGGAGGAAATCCATGTTTTTTTTTAAAATTCTTGTGAATAAATTGATTGTTCAAATTTAGTCTAGAGTCACTTACTGATTTTCTCTTTCAGGAATTTTTGGAAATTTTATGGAGTTTTCTAGAGTGACAGCAAGGAATTAAGTGTGGTGAGGAGGCTTGGCTAAGTCTTTTTGATCTAGGTCACATTTTATTCGGCCAAGAATTGGGTGACACGCGGAGAAAAAGGGAAAGAAGAGCATATTACGTGTAAAAAGGAGGAGAAAAAGCAGGAGCAACGATTATATATTTTTTTTGAAAAATTAATTATCAGATGGGAATTAATTTTTAAATTTAGAGATAGACTCCTTACCTTCCACTTACACTAAAATCCCTCAAATCCTTAAAATCTCGCCCTCACCCGACTATCACTCAAAACATCCTCAGCTAAATCACTCCACTCTCCTAAAATCACTCCATTCTCCTACTTTCACTCCATGATCAATCGACTTTAAACATGGGAAAATCCAAGAGATCCGCAAAGAAATCAGCCACACCAAAATCTACCCCGATAAGACAGGAATCTCCTTCGCAATCTCCCTCTCTCAAATCCAGAGAAGGATCTGCCCCAGAATCTTAACGAAGTGCTCAGTATAGCAAGGACAATCATGTCCATGGATGCAGCCCCCTCTGGTTCCCCAAAGCTAGATCTTTCCACTCCTCCTCCAGTTCCTACCTCTGAATCTCATCAAGACTCCCTCCCGACCAAGAGGAAGATTGATCTCCGAGAAGAGCCGAAAATCTAATCTAGGGTTAGCAAACCAGGCAACTCAGAGGTAGAGGTGATTTCGGAGACTGATTTCGATGAGAAACCCTCTGCTAGAGCTAAGAAGGTGGCTCGCAAGCAGGTTGGGAAGAAGGGAGCTGATTCAAAACCACAATGTAAAGAAGGTTCGGCAAAAGAGAAGAGAGCAGGGAAAAGAAAGATAGAAGCGGGTAGTGAATCAACCCCAACTAAGAGGACGCGTTCTGTGGTAGCAAAGGGGAAAAAGAAGGTTGAGGAAGCTGATCAGGAAGATGGCTCAGACGATAAAGCAGCTGCAGTCTTGGCCAAGCCTACGACCAAGACTGCCAAGGTATTCCTTCCCCCCTTAAACTCATTGAATGGCTGTTTGAGGCCTGATACCCCTAATCTTAGGGTTAGATTGAATGAGAAGCATGCATGTGAGATTACTCAATTTGCTATCCTTGATTTCTCATTTCTTGATGCCTTGGGTGTGGGTAATAGGATTAGGCAGTACATAATCAATCTTGGGTGGGAATGTTTTATGTACCTTGAATTGCCTGCTTATACTGAGTTGTGTTTGGAATTTCATACATTTTTCTGGCTTGATCAGGATAGGTTGTATGCTAATGGTAGAGCCAATCTTGATCTTGGCACGTCTAATGTTGTGAATTTTAGGTTGCTTGATATGTGGTCTCATTTATCTATTGATGAATTTAATCTCTTGCTTGGATTTGCAACTGAAGAAGGACTAAATTCTGATGAGTATAAGAATGCCCTTACTGATTATCCCCCTGATTAGGATAAGACAGTAACCTATGGAGAGTTGATTGGTGACCCTAATGGAAAACTTGATAAGAATGCCAAAGCCTATTAGATCCGAGATCCTACCTTGAGGATGCTCCAAAGGATCTTGTCTATTAACCTTTCTGGCAAAACTACTATTTCAGGCAACATCTCTAAGTTAGAAGTCTTTCTGCTTTGGTGTATGCTTCATAATAAGAAGGTTAATTTGGGTTATTGGATTGTTAGGCAAATCAAGGCATGCGACTCTCTCCCTAAGCTGATCCTAGGAACTCTTATTTCCCATATTACTGCTACTACTAGGGGAATTGATCTATCTACTTTGAATATGCATAAATTCTGTGCCCAAATGGGTCATTTCCACGAGGAAAAAGGCTATCTTTATTTTAATACAGGTTTTACGCAAGTAGTAGATCACCTCTTTCGCAAGAGGATCAATGGAAACTTCAAGATGCGGCCAATCTAGCTTGATGATGTAGACAAAGAGCCCAATCTTGGGCAAGATGAGAAAAATCCAAAGACAACCCAATGCGACCTTGATCCAGACCACCCTCTGCTTCCAGAATGGGATGACCAACTCCTGAAGTTTGTCAATGAGCAACTCATATTCTTCACTACCAACCAGAAGCTGTTCCAGATGCAGCATATTATAGACCAGTAGCAGGCTCTGTTCTTGAGCACTGAAAGAAACCAGCAGGAGCGGCTCGATAAGTTTTTGGAGCAGCAGGAGGTTAAGTTCCAACAAATCCAGACCCACCTTGATGTTTCCTTCAAATTCATCCGAGCCATGGATAAGGCTGTTGCGCACATAAGAGACAAAGTGGGTGACCATTTCAGCAGCAGCAGTGATGACTCCTCTGATGAAGAAGATGGTTCTGCACCAACTGTGCAAGACCCAAAGCAGCCACATCCACCTCCCGCAACACAGTGAATGCCCCCAGGTCGTGTCTTTCTTTCTTTCTTTTCTTTTTACATGTTTAGTGTCTTTTTACTCTCATTTACACATTGAGGATAATGTATCCTTTAAGTGTGGTAAGGGTGTTTTTATGCAATGTGTCTGTATATACATGTTTTTGATGTGCTTTTGTGTGACTTTCTTTAGTTGCATGAATTTTTTTGTGAATCTAGGCGAAGATAGTTGGCCTAGATTATCTAGTTAGAGTCTGATACATGATTTTCTTTATTTTCATGACTTTTTTTAGGCTTGTGTGTTATGTGTTTTATGTGAGTGTCGGCAAAAATCTAGACTATGCTTAAGACCTTTTCCCTAATGTCTTAACCTTGACCTTTAGCATCCTTCACCTTGTGACCCCGTAACTTTTGATTAAGGCATTTTAATGGGTTAACATATTCAACACCAGTAAGGATGCGGGTCTTGGTATCCATTAAACATCCATATTGTACATGATCATGAGGTCTAGCATTGTGTAACAGACTCAACAACTAGGCAAGCTTCCACCAAATATTTTTAATATCCCCTTAAGGAAAACTGCTAGTGGATAACGGAGTTTGTTGCCTTGTGTTGTGCTGAATTGCTCTAATACAGAGAACTACTTTTATACCCAGTAATTTGCATGCTCTTAAAAAAAAAGCAATAAAAAGATGATGAAATAAATGTCTTGATATTTCTGCCTCACCAAGTGGAAATACTCAAGAAACTTTCAGCAGAGCAATGAAAAAAAAAATATATTTGTATTTGTCTTGATATTTCTGCCTCACAAGCATTAATATTCAAGAAACTATTAGCAATACTGGAATAGGAAATTTTCAGACAAGGTATTTGAATGCTGATGTTGAATCGTTGAATTAAGGGGAGAATACCCAAGTAGGTGGATGTCTTGTCTTGTTGAGTCTGTTGTGGAATGCAAAGATGTTATGATCATGTGGAATTTGGATGTTTGGGGGTGTTGAATAGACCTTCTGCATAAGGGTTGGGATCCATTGAGAAGTATGGTGACTGTCATAGGTATGAAGGTATAAGGGAATCGGTTAAGGGTTGTCTATCCAGAAATTTGCCACTGTTTTAAGTTTGTCTATTTTGAGTCTCTCTGTTTTGAGTATGTCTTTTCTTTTTCTTAGTTAAGAGTCCAGTATGCTTGGGGGCAAGCATTGTTCAAGTGTGGTGAGGTTGATTGACATTTATTTTCATGTGTTTTTACCGTCTTAAACTACCTTGTTTAGGGTAAAAACAATCTCTTTCGCGTCAATTTGGTCTCTTTTGGAGGAAGTCTTGGGAAAGAGAAGATTTGAAGGAAACGGGTGCCTTGAGCGACAAAGTGGCAATCTTGGCCGCAGATAGAGGCGTGCTCATCTTGGATTCACGAAAGGCGGGTTCGGATCAGGAAGCCAGCTGGCTGTTACATCCCTTGGATGAAATCTCGGATGTAATCTTATTTGAACAAAAACAATCTCTTAGTCTCTTATTTATTATTTAGTTTTCGAATTTGAACAATTGGGATTATATCCCTATCTTTTAGCTATTTGAAGTTTGGAATTAGGAAAGTAACGTGATTGGTGGGGACTCTAATCTTGTTAAAGGTTAGGGAAGGCTATCAATTACAGGATCTTCCTTCTTCCAACTTTTGGTTCTTGTAAAATAAAACAATGTAAAAAATTTAATAATTTATACTTTCTATTTCATGTATCATATAATAACTGAATTAATTGTGTATATATATGTAAGAGTTCTTAATTACTCATTAACTTTCATACTAAATATATTGTACTATATATATAAACCAAAAGATTTATAGATTTTGTTTATCATTTCAATATATATGGGTACATATCTTAAATAAAGTAAATGTTATACAACTTAACTTTAATTTGAACATCATAATCTACCGACTATATATGTTTTTTTTCTTTCTAAACTCAATAAGGTATTAATGAATCTATTAACCAATGCACACAAATGTTGTTGTATGTCCTATATAAATTATTGGTTAGTAAATTAATAGTTAAGTGTACGCATTTAAGTAGGAGAATATTTATCGACTACAATTAACATTTTAAGGATAATTTTTTAGGGTTAATGATTAAAAGATATATTTATACAAGGTGTTTACAAGAATATTATGGTCTGATTTTTGGTAAACAAAATTATACTGGGTCAAAACAATTTGTCAAGAATACGTTCTTTGCAAACATGAAGTAACTAGTTTAAATACACATAAATGGTAAACGAAATTTACCACCAATTATGGATATAAATGTATAAAAGAAAGATAATCTTTTAAATGTATTGGTATGTATTATGTACTAATTTTACCACCGTATGAATTGTTACGAGAAGCTTCAAAGTTAATTAATGTTGTACATATATACAAGGTTATAGTTTTAATTAGTTTTATAGTTTTATTTTAACAATTTTATATGTATTGTTTGTCATATATATATATATATGGAATGAAGATTATCGTCTTTTAAGTGTGTAGAAATTAAAAGTGTTGTGCTTGGGTACTAGTGGGTGATTTTAATGATTGTAGTTGTGCTTCTGAGAAGAAACGAGGAAGGTAATTTATTTATTTATATATATAGCATAAATTAGTTCTATAGGTTTTTATTAATTATATATATTTATGTATCTTGAAATATAAATGTTGTGTTTATTTTTTAAGAATTTTAATTTGAACATTACAATTTATCGATTTTAAGTGTTTGTTTCTTCCGGATAAAAAGAATATATTAACTAGTGTACAAAACTGTTTGTTATATATGCCATATTTATTAACTAGTATACACAACTGTTTTTATTGGAATGTTTAATGTCAAGTAGCATTTTAAGTAGAATTAAAAATATTTATATAACATTGTTTTTCAAAAAAAACAATTATGTAAAATAAAAAATTCCGTCAAAAAGGTGAAATGCAGCTAGCGTTTCACCAGTTTAAAGATACAAATTCTAGGTAGAAAATAGAGCTAATCCTACACGAGTACACGCGTAAAAATTATTATATATATAGAAATTATAAGTTAATAGACTTAAATTTGGGAACTATTTTCATTACTTAGATATAGAATTCCACTTTTTTTGCTCAATCAAAGATGATATTGAAGAAGTCGTACTAAACTATATAATATATAGATAGATAAAAGTAAAAAAAAAAAAAGATGCGTCATAAACTATACGAAGCAAATTAAGTTGATAACCAAAGTCTCCCACATAACATGAAGTAAAATAAAAACTACTCCAAATTTAATAGCCAATCCAAATAACTTGAAGCAATATATAGTTTAAAGCGTGCTGCTATGTATTATTAACGTGAGGTCTCATGCACCTATTGGCTATTGCATGGCATGCCAAGAATAAAGCTGCTGGCCGTCCCTTTAATTGGTTGAGTAGTATTAATTGCAGCGTACGTGTTTGTATCAGATTGCAAAGACATTAAGCACTACATTCAAGAAAAAGGATTTGGAGGTGATCATATATAAAAAAAAACCCTAAACCTCTAAGCGCGCCCGGTGCGCCATCACCCCTGATCCCCTCCGGCCAGCCCACTGCTGCCGGAGTCCCATATAATACTAGACACTCATTGTGCTGGCGTAAAACCTCCCATCCCGTAATGACTTCGATGCGGGATTTTGCCAAACCCATTACAACTTTCTACCTTGAGAATCTTTCTTTTCATGTTGATCACAAAATCCTAGAGTATCTCTTGATCCGTAGATGGCGAATCCCCCCATTCCAATGGGTTCGTGACGTATTCATTCCGAGACGTTGGAACAAGGCAGGGCGTTTTGGTTTTGTCCGTTTGGAAGGTGTCCAGAATCCGATGGAGATGGCGACAACCCTTGATAAGTAGTTCATCAGGGCTTCGGTAATTAGATATAGTCTGGAGAAATATGGGAGAAAACATAACATAGGAAGCGAATCAGACAAGAAAGAAGCTATAAAAAATAGGCTTGCAACTGAGAAGAATCAGAAGACAGTTTCGCTACTATCGATGAGACCCACAACGGTGGTGGAAGAAACAAAGGGGTCGCAAATTCAGTTGCCAGCGACTAGACAAAACAAGGAAATTTCTTCAGAAAGCCAAGCTGATCCGGAGATCATCATTGAATTATCCATCCCTGCTAAAAACAAGGCTTGGCTAGATAGAAGCGCAGTTGGAATCCTCCGTAGGATTGAACAAGCTCCCGAGATCCAGGAACTATTAACGAAAGTAGACTTGATTTGTGAGACGAGACTGATGGGTAGAGGGTCAGTTTTATTGGAATTTCCTAGTCTTGAAGAATTTAATAGGGTTATGATGCGAACCAATCCTGCGGTAGATGATATTCTTAGTAAGGTAATGCCTTGGAAGGACGTGATAACGAATAGGGGACGTTTATGTTAGGTGCAATGCTCGGGACTCCCTGTTCCAGCGTGGGGAATGGACTCCATTAAGGCTATTGCTAATGTGTGCAGTCAACTCATTTGTGTGGATGAAAACAAACTACAACGCAAACGGTTGGACGTGGCAAGATTTCTGGTCTCGGTGGATTCGATTAATATAGACAGGGAGATTAGGGTCCGCTTAGAAGATAAGATACATAAGGTTTGGATTCATGAGGAACCTATGCAAGGTGTGATTTCACACCTTGACTGGATGGTGGAGGCAGACATGGAGGTAGAGAGTGAGGAAGAAGAGGAAGAGGAAAATCTGGTGAGAGAAGAGGGACATAGTATGGCTGACTAGGTGCAGGATTCATTGCAGGAATCCTTGCCCCCCCAATGAACACTCCTCTAGGGCACCTCTCGTTACAGTTCGACGCCCAAACTACAAAATTAAGAGGTTTGCAGGTGGAAATGACATCCTTCAATCGGATCAATTAGGGGAGGGGTCGACTACGGTAGTGGGGAGAGTCGAAGATGATGACATACTAAATATGAATCGGACCATCGGGAAAACAATCATGGCTGGAGCTGCTTGGGAACTTGGAGTAGCGATGTCCCTTATGAACAATGTTAACGAAGAGGTTTTCTGAAAGTTTGACAGAGAACGTTTTGAGTGTGAAGTAAGTAACTACAGGAATTAAGGAGCTGTTGGTAGCGAGAGCAAATGGTTTAATGGTTAGATTGCTTTCATGGAATAGTAGGGGGTTGAGTGGTCTGCCGAAGAGGCAATTCGTAAAACAAATAATTCGAAGAGAACGTTTGGAAGTGGTCTTTATTCAAGAGACCAAACGGGAACAACTTTCTGATTTTTTCGTGAACAATTTATGGAATGGTACTGGGGTGAAGTGGGCGGTTGTCCCTGCTAGTGGGAGATCGGGGGGCCTAGTTGCGATGTGGAATCAAGATGTCGTTGAGGTTTCTAGGGTGATTATAGGGGATATATTCATTTGGTTGGAGGGGTGTATTAAGGCGCTGAATTTTAAATGTGTCATGGTGAATGTTTATGCTCACACGGAAGCTGCAAATAGGGTGGTCTTATGGGACCAGCTGAGTAATTTGATTAGGAATAGCTTGGACCTGGTTCTGGTAGCGGGGGACTTTAATGAGATTCTTACTACGTCGGATAGATCTCGTGAGACGGTTGAGACCCGTGGTTCTCGGGACTTCCAAAGATGGGTTAGTGAGAACCAACTCCGGGATATTTCCCTGTTAGGTAGAAGGTTTACTTGGGCCAATACGGCTAGTAGGAGTCGGCTTGATAGGATCTTTATTCAAGCGAGTTGGGATGTGAGATGGCCGAAGTTGAAGCTGTCGGCTTTGGACAGAAACAGTTCTGATCATGTGCCGCTCATGATTAGTTGTTTGGTTAAGGATTGGGGGCCAAAACCCTTTAGGGACATGACGGCTTGGTGGGACCACCCGGGGTTCAAGGAGCTTGTAAGTTCTCTATGGAAGGAAGCAAGTGTGGCACATCTTGGGATGCATAAGGTGACTAAGAAATTAAAATTCATCAAGGAAAAGCTTCGAACGTGGAACAAAGAGGTCCTTGGATATATAGGAACTAAATTGCAGGCTCTCACTAATGAATTAAACCAACTGGATAGCGCTGCTGATGCGCGCAACTTGACAGCAGTGGAAAATAGAAGACTTCAGGAGATCCAGCTGGAGTTATGGGAGACTCAGGGCCAAGCGTGTAGTATGTGACAACAAAAATCTAGGAAGAGATAGGATTCCCATGGGGACCGGAATACTAGCTTTTCCATTTATCAGTGAAATGGGATATGTTGAGATGTAATATTACTGAGATTTTCCAGGGAAATAATAGGCTAACAACCCCGTTGGATATTAAGGGTGCGGCGGCTTCTTTTTATGCGAAATTCTTCAAAGAAGTCAGTTGGAACAAACTTCGCATGACCGACCCGGGATTTAATAAACTCAGCGCTCAAGAGGTGGAGAACCTCGATAGAGATGTGTCTACAGACGAGATGTGGGAGGTTGTGCAGGGATTAGGAAGTGACAAGACCCCCGGTCCAGATGGGTGGTCTATGGGTTTCCTGAAATGGGCTTGGGAGATAGTTGGTTACGATTACAACGACCTTGTGAAGCAATTTTTTTGGTCAAGAAAATTTCCAGGCGGGACCAATACTTCCTTTCTTACCTTGATTCCGAAAATAAAAGGAGCTAAGAAATTCACAAAATTCAGGCCAATCAGTTTGGTTAGCAGCTTCTACAAGGTGATCTCGAAACTTTTAGCCACGCGACTAGCTACTGTCATTTCTTCGATGGTAAGCACGTCTCAATATGGTTTTATTAAGGGTAGATGTACCTTAGATTGTGTTATGGCTGCCAATGAAGTGGTTCACGCCATGAAATGACACGGGAAATCTGGTCTCCTTTTCAAATTGGACTTTGAAAAGGCTTATGACTCTGTGGAATGGACGTACTTGTTTGATGTCCTTTGTCTTATGGGGTTCGGCTAGAAGTGGTTGGAGTGGATCCGTCGATGCCTTAGTACAACGAGAGTGTCGGTCTTGATTAATGGTTCTCCATCTGCAGAGTTTGGTCTGAGTAGGGGGCTTCGCTAAGGATGCTCCTTATCCCCGTTTCTTTTCAACATTGCGGTAGAGGGTCTCCACCTCCTAATCACGCGAGCCCAAGAATGTGGGGTGCTTCGCGGGATTAATATTGCAACTGGTTTGACTATCACTCACCTCCAGTTCGCAGATGACACGCTCATCTTCGAGAACAATGAAGAAGAGGAGGTGCAAAATGTCAAGGGGCTCCTTCTTTGGTTTGACGCCTTCTCTGGATTGAAAGTCAACTACCACAAGAGTACTTTGGTCAGAGTAAATGTTTACAGGACCTTAGGTAAATCTATGGCGCGTAGAGCAGGTTGCAAGTTTGAATCCTTACCATTCAATTATTTAGGTTCGAAGGTGGGCATGAATCCGAGAAGGCTATCCAATTGGACATATTTTACTAGGAAGATGAGGGAGAAACTTGCTACTTGGAAGGGGCCGCTCTTGTCCTTGGGAGGCCATATTACGTTGATTAAATCAACGCTTGCTAGACTTTCGATTTATCACATGTCAATTTTCAAAATACCGAAGGGGATCATTAAGAAATGTGATCAAGTAATGTGGCAGCTTTTATGGAGTGGAGGGGGTAGTAAAACTAGTTTAGCCAAGGTCAAGTGGGCCTTGATCACACGGCCGAAGGAGTCGGGAGGGTTGGGTTTGAGGGACTTGTAGTTGAGAAATGAGGTCCTGCTTTTCAAATGGATTTTGGGGGCTCTAAAAGGGGGAAATAAGCTATGGGTTGAGATCATCCGTACTCAATATAAATGCACGAGTATGGGAAGTCTGTGGAAATAAGAGCATGGTGTCCCCTCTCCTATTTGTAGCGACATCTTATCGACATGGGGGAGAGGGGGGATAGATTTCATCAATGGACAGACCAGACTCGGCTCTCCCTAGGGACGGGGGTACCTTGCTATTTTGGTGGGACCCTTGGGCTACTCGGATCCCCCTAGTGCTCCGCTTCCCACGGCTTTACAACCTTATTGGAAACAAGGATGGTAGGGTTAGGAATTTTAGGGAATGGCAAGGAGATATTTGGGGTTGGAATTGGTGTTGGCGAAGGCTTTATTTGAATGGGAAGCTGAGGAAGTCCACGAGATGGTTAATTTTCTACAAACTCCACGGATCAATGGGTCGAAGGACGAGGTAGCTTGGATGCTGGAACCGTCCAAGAAATTTTCGGTTAATACCCTTTCCTCCTTCATCGAAGGCAATATTTACAAGGGACAAGATAATGATCTCTTGAGCTCCTGTTGGCAGCGGTTGACCCCCTACCGTGTCGAGACGTTTATATGGCTTGCGCTCCAAGATAGGATTGTGACTCCTGACTTCCTTAGGCGTTGATCCTTCTTGTCTGAGGAAGACAGTAGTTGCCCTCTGTGCTCGGGTCCGATTGAGTGTGGTAATCATCTGTTCATACACTGCACTTCTGCGGATCAGGTTTGGGAATTTCTGGTTCGCTGGGTAGGAGTGAAGTGGTGTATGCCGAGGACGCTCCAAGACCTTTGGAGGAGCTGGAGTGGGTTGATTGACTGGAGGAACAAACAAGCCAACCAGATTTGGAGGATGCTTATTTATGTGGTGTTGTGGCACATGTGGAATCAACGAAATAGCAAGGTTTTCAGCAACGTCAATCCGTGCTCCTTCCGTTTGGGGCGTGTTATTTTTTGGACTTAGTACCGATGGATCAAGAACTGGGCGCCTGCTTTCCCTTACTCTCCCGTGCAGATGATCATCTCTCCTCCTTGGCTGGAATTGTGGCAAGGTCAGGATGTGCAAGATAGATAGCATTTTCTTGTAAGCTGTCAGAGTAGTGTTGTTTCTTGTTTTATTTTCCTTGCTGTTTCTGCTTTTCAATAACTCTCTTGTTTGTCATGTTCCCTATTGATATGGTTCCTAAATCGGAAACCTTCCAAGTGATGGATCGTTGCTCAGCGACAAGGATTTGAATGCGGAAAACTAACTCGTCGGAAACTCCAACCCTCCTAAGTGCAATACCTAGGCAACCTGGACCAAATCCTTCAAGGATCTTCAATAGAACTCTGACCCTCCTAGGTGCAATACCTAGACAACCCAGACGAAACTAAGGAATGGAGTGATAGACTTCGTGCTTTACTTGCAACTATATGCGGCTTATCAAACCGGATGTAGGACAAGGATCTTGAGGGATCAACTGAAGAAACCTCTTCTAGTTTTTTTTATCAAAATAACGTCTTAAGAAAAACAATAGCAGTGGCATACTCTTTATAAGGAAAGAGATGCGCAAAACCCTAATTAGGAAGTTCACTTGCGCTTAACTACTTAAAAGCGCTCCTAATTACTTAAACTAAAATCCACCTAGATAAATAAAGTCAAACAACTTAAAACAAAGTCAATATAATCATTCCAGACCATCCCAGAGGCATTCGCATCATCAGGCCACGGTTTGGGCCGACTTCTCCAAGTCGCGGTCTGCTCGCGTTCACACTGTGCGCCAAAATGTCTCACCGGGCTAGCTTTTGATTGACTTGTCCGATTGGGCTGAAACTTGTCCCATTCGAAAGATAACACCTGAAAATAGTGGAAAAGGTCCTCTCTCCCTGGTCCAGGCCTGACTGGTCTGAATAATAGTCGTTGGCGTTGACAGACGCGTTTTGAAGTCCTCATCCGCCTAGGATTGCCGTCAGTGCAAATGTTTCGATCCATAACAAATAAACGGCTCTTCCGTTTGACCTGAAAATTGGACAAAAGAAAGAAGACATCCTGAGGTTTCAGAATTGATATAGATCGCACGATTCTGACTTCTGATGATCGAGATATGGTCCGACGAAGTTGTCCATCACGTTTGCGCTTAGGCCACTTGTGCATGCAAAAGTAGAAACGGGCCATCTTGCAAACTGCTCGTCCAAATGTCCTCAAACTTGGCAGAGGCTCTCCTAAGATCCCAATCGGTCTTGTATTTATCTTGGAACCCGATTTAGAACCTTTCTTCCATGAATTGGCTCGTGTAGATGTGCAACCTTGCACTATGCGCCTCCAAGCCAACTTCCATGTCATCCTTCGCCTAAGGACTTGATCCAGCAACGTTCCTTGCCTAGTTCCCATGTCTAGAGGTTGTTGTAACCTCCCTTGGAGCTTTGGAACATCTTGGGCTCGACGCTTTGGGTTGATTGGCTTTGGTCGCAAGGCGTGTGCGCGTTGTGCGTGCGCTAGGGCTAGTCTCGAGGCTAGGATCGTATCATCCCCTCCCTCTTCAAAAAGATTCACCCTAGAATCTACATCTAGACCTGCACCACAATACCTTAAGTTAGTAATATCAAAGTAAGCACGCAATGAACCATACCAACCTCTCAATTTCAACTTGGCGGCTATGTCTTTGAATATGACAATGCATCGAATAAGACCATTGCCCCAAGCGATCTTCTTCACTTGAACTTGGATTGGAACCCATACTTGGTGTAAGCACTTCCAAATCCAAGTTCCTAACTTGAAGGATTCGCTCATCCTTCCTTGACATCTCAAAATTGCCATCTTGACATGCAAACGTATACGGTAGCGCTTGGTTTGTCCATGGGGTGTCCGCATCATCTCAATTTCCTTGCTGCCATCTATACTGAATAATAAACTCAAAAGCAGCAACATTAAATTGAATAATGTCATTCCAATCATACCACAACAACTCATCAAACAACTCTCAAATGCATCATATTCATTAAAATTTCGCAAAAGGTCATGTGACCTAAATAAGCGATTGCGCTTGAAAAGAATTCCCTCAAGTCCAGTTGACTTACTCACAAATTTAACATTAAATTCACACATGGAAGAATGATTATGTAATGTAAATACATGTGAAAATTCAATCAATTTGGTGTTAGGGAAAACATGATGCACACCTCTCGGCCTAGTCCAAATGTCAAAATGTTTGTGCTTTCTCAAGTAGTTTTCAAATACATATGACTTGGCCTTCGGCTCTTGCATATAACCATCATTCATTAAAATATTTTTAAGACCAGAATCATAAGAGTTAATGAGGTTAACATCCTCACACAAATCAGACTTAAGGATGGAAAGATATACCATACCGTTGTGGCTAGGGTTAGCCGAACTAGGCACCATGGATGATTCATACTCCTTAAGTTCTCTTGGCACTTTTGAATGAGACTTCTCTCCTGTCAACAACCTTCTCTTTATCTGAAAATTAGGAGAAACAATAATAGTAGAGAAAACAAACGAGTTAAGGTTAGAAAAATCTAAACGCAATGGCCAAAAATTCAGTTTTTGGTGGCTTGCGCAAAAACAGATTTTTCGCTCACATAATGCCTTTCTCTCCTGTCCTCTCTTGGCGTAAACACTCACCTCTCCTTTTTAAAATTCGCCACTCTCTACATGCTCTTTATTTTCATGCAAGTGTTTTGAACTCTCACTCTTTTCATCTCTTGTCCCATGCTCAATCTTTTCATGGGGGCTGTTTTGTTCACTCTCTCTTTGCCCATGCTCACTCTTTTCATGGGGGCTGTTTTGCTCTCTTTATTTTAAGGCTTCCAATTCTTTTAAGCCTTTTTCTTTTATTTCTTTTTGAAAGTCCGAATATGACTTAACAACATACTCTTGATCTTCATGGACTTCCGAAGGTGACAAAGGCTTCAATATGTGTTCTCGGTCGTCCGTGACAACCGAAAAATGATTGCTCTTGCCCTTGTGAACTGCTTTCATATCATTTTGCCACGGTCTTCCCAAAAGGATATGACTTGAAGTCATGGGTACCACGTCGCAAAAGATAGTACACTCAACTCTTCCAATGGAAATAGTGACCAAAACGAAATGTGTTACCTCTATCTCCTCGTCGTTGGTCATCCATTGAAGTTTGTAAGGCTTCGGCATCTCAATCAATGGGAGATTGAGCTTGTGTACTAATAAGTCGCTTACACAATTCTCTGGACTCCTAGTGTCAATAGTCAATGAGCACACCTTCTCTTTAACTCGGCAACGGGTGTAGAATAACCCTTCTGTTTGTTCTTTCTCACTGTATGTCTCGGGTTTAGCTATCAAACCAACCGGATCTTTCCTCCTTTCAACCTCTCCTCTAGGATGTCTCGGTGGAGGTCTCATTGGCCTAGGTATAGTCTGAGTCACCCTTGTATCAGGCCGGCCATTAGGGTTGGATCCCTCTCCGGACGGCATGCCATAGACGTATGGTGAACTCCTTGGTTTGAGAACTTGGGTGTACCGAGTATAGGCCTGCCTTATAGCATTGGCAACCACTTCCTTTTCTTGGGTGACCTCCTTTCGCCATGCCTCTATCGCATCAAACCTCTCGTTGAGGTTGCGCATCCTCTTGAGCAATTCATCTTGCGATTGCGACTCCGTGCTCTTGGCTGAATGGTCTGACATCTAAAATCACAATAACCAACAAAAACAAGCGTAAAATTGCCCTATCTAAAGCATTCCCTCACGTGTTTAAACCCTCGTGTTTAGTCACTCTAATGCGCTCACAAATCACTCAACAAAAATTCTTCTTCAATCAATCCAAGATCCGTAGACTCAAAGAATGTCAAAAGAAAAGCTTCCAATAATTTGCAAGGACAACTCAAGCGTAGAAAGAATATAGATGGGATATAATTGAAGATTACTTTGACAACTAATCAATCAATTATAGCACAGAATAGATAGGTCATGTATCACAAGAGCTCAAAGAAAGACAAGATATTTGAACTAGTTCGGATTTATTTTAGAACTAGGTTACTAAGTGTCCGATTTGTTTCTTTGATAACTTTTGATTTACAACTCCGTTTTCTATGATTCTTGTTGTGTTGGAACACTCTTTTCTTGATGATTTTGATTCTGTATAGATCTCAAGGTTCCTGATTTTTCAATGCACTGAAAATTTTGAATTTCGCTTCTGTTCTATTTTTGTGCGAATTTGTGTTCTTTCTTTTGTTTTTGTTTTTTTTTTGTAATTGAAATTGCAAATACTTGAAACAAAATAAATTGACACTTTGTAGGACTTTATTTCCTATTTTCTGACTCAAAGAAGATAGCAAATCAAAGGCCTTGATTTGTTACCTAAACAAGACGCAACTAGTTACTAGTTTCGACTCACTAACACAAACGGGAAACAAAACAAGATTGGTATAGATTTGGCTAAGGAGACAAAGAAACCAATCTCAACAAACGAAAACAATAATTAAAGGATAGTTATCTATTCGGTGAGCAGCCTTTGCTCCGCTACCAGCTGATATGGTTCCTAAATCGGAAACCTTCCAAGTGATGGATCGTTGCTCAGCGACAAGGATTTGAATGCGGAAAACTAACTCGTCGGAAACTCCAACCCTCCTAAGTGCAATACCTAGGCAACCTGGACAAAATCCTTCAAGGATCTTCAATATAACTCTGCCCCTCCTAGGTGCGCAATACCTAGACATCCCAGACGAAACTAAGGAATGGAGTGATAGACTTCGTGCTTTACTTGCAACTATATGCAGCTTATCAAACCGGATGTAGGACAAGGATCTTGAGGGATCAACTGAAGAAAACTCTTCTGGTTTTGTTTATCAAAATAACGTCTTAAGAAAAACAATAGCAGCGGCATACTCTTTATAAGGAAAGAGATGCGCAAAACCCTAATTAGGAAGTTCACTTGCGCTTAACTACTTAAAAGCGCTCCTAATTACTTAAACTAAAATCCACCTAGATAAATAAAGTCAAACAACTTAAAACAAAGTCAATATAATCATTCCAGACCATCCCAGAGGCATTCGCATCATCAGGCCATGGTTTGGGCCGACTTCTCCAAGTCGCGGTCTGCTCGCGTTCACACTGCTCGCCAAAATGTCTCACCGGGCTAGCTTTTGATTGACTCGTCCGATTGGGCTGAAACTTGTCCCATTCGAAAGATAACACCTGAAAATAGTGAAAACGGTCCTCTCTCCCTGGTCCAGGCCTAACTGGTCTGAATAATAGTCGTTGGCATTGACAGACGCGTTTTGAAGTCCTCATCCGCGTAGGATTGCCGTCAGTGAAAATGTTTCGATCCATAACAAATCAACGGCTCGTCCGTTTGACCTGAACATTGGACACAAGAAAGAAGACATCCTGAGGTTTTAGAATTGATATAGATCGCACGATTCTGACTTCTGATGATCGAGATATGGTTCGACGACGTTGTCCATCACGTTTGCGCTTAGGCCACTTGTGCATGCAAAAGTAGCAACGGGCCATCTTGCAAACTGCTTGTCCAAATGTCCTCAAACTTGGCAGAGGCTCTCCTAAGAAACCAATCGGTCTTGTATTTATCTTGGAACCTGATTTAGAACCTTTCTTCCATGAATTGGCTCGTGTAGATGTGCAACCTTGCACTATGCGCCTCCAAGTCAACTTCCATGTCATCCTTCACCTAAGGACTTGATCCAGCAACGTTCCTTGCCTAGTTCCCATGTCTAGAGGTTGTTGTAACCTCCCTTGGAGCTTTGGAACATCTTGGGCTCGACGCTTTGGGTTGATTGGCTTTGGTCGCAAGGCGTGTGCGCGTTGTGCATGCGCTAGGGTTAGTCTCGGGGCTAGGATCGTATCACCTATGACATCCATTCATTAATAAATCCTCAGTTTATTTAAAAAAAGAAAAAGGATTTGCGTATTTTTCATTTGAGCCACAGCGCTGCTTTCTTGCATCTACATTTGCGTTAACTCACTCCCTTATGACCTACACTACTCATAATTATATATGTTAATAACACTAATTATAAATATATGCAAATGTACGTATGCGCATAGCGATGTAATCCGACCTGTACGTTTATCCATTTATTTCTACTTAGTAAACTAATCTTGCATAAATACCCATAAACATTAGCATAATTAAACAATCAATTACTCGGATCGATCGCTACAACATTGCAACATTCCATTAGTTGCATCACATACTAAATTCTAATTACTCGCACAAATCAAGGAAAACGTATGCATGAAGATGGCTAATCACTCACTACAGGTCTTATTGTTGGTTGTCATGCTTGTATTGCTCTTTACATGTGTAACATCAATAAGTTTTAATGTGTTGAGACATGGAGGGAACCCAACTGGGAAAACAGACAACAGTGGGGCTTTGGTCCAGGCATTGGTCGCTGCATGTGCCACTACGGAGGTGATTGATCGTTAATTTCTTATGATTTATTGTCTAAAATTTGGCTAATTTGGACAGTTAAGCTATTTAATTTCTATTAGTTCTCTTGCATTTGCAGATCATGATTGGAGGCAGAGAAAATGGAGAAAAAGACAGCCAAGAGATATGCTACACTGGGAGTGACGGGATTGACAGATTTGGTTGACAGCTGGAGGTTGTTGGAGATGATGAGATGCGATCCAAGATCAAATATTTTATTTTAGTTTTGAATTTTAACAATTAGTTTTAACTTGAATTTGTAATAATTAGATTTTATTTTTTTAGCGTTAGAGTCAAGATAGGACAACTTGGGCAGTGACTTTAAAAGTTGTAGCTAGGCGACTTAGGAAGGGGACTTGGTCTCTCAACTCGACTCCTTCTCCTTTCTCTATTCTTAGACAATTTGCTCTGTATTTTCCGATTGGAATTTACAAATTTTATTTTCCTTTGGATGACAAATAAAATTCCATTTTCTTCCATGATTATGTCCGGCTAGATCATCATTTCTGGTAAGAGCTCAAGGTCTATGTTTCTTATATTTTCGTGAGATCTAATTACTCTTAATAATCTTTATTTTCGTAATTATTTATTTTCTTGTTTAACAATTTTCTTGTTAAAGTTTAGAACTGACAACTCATATTTTAGCTTGGAAGACCCAGTTAAATGAATAATATAATTCAGACCCGACTGACAACCGTGAGCCTAGACTGACAACCGAGGGTCAACTTGAGTTACGCGTTGTCTTATCCATAGCAGCGCTACAGAGATAGAAATGAACACCATTGAATCATAAGAACATATTTCACTTACGCTCTTACTATTTCACCTTTTTTTACTATTTTTAATCTTGATCACCTGTCTTGGCCAAGCCATATTTTCCAGTTTTGTTTTCATTTGCAGTTTCTTACAAGTAAACAACCAATCAATTCAGTGACGAGGAAGTCAAAACTAGAACTATAATTCCCTAGAGGTCTCTGTGGACGATCCTCTTACCGCTCTCTACAAGCCCATTTTGGGTAGAGTAAGTTGTAATTTTCCCCCTATTTCACATCCATTCATACACTTATTTTTGACGCTTTCGACAAGCGATGAAATTTTGGCGCCTTTGTCGGTAGGGGTGTAAGCAACCGGACCGAACCGAAAACCAAACCGGAACTGGAGAATTTTGACCCGAACCGGCCCGAATCGTAACTTTCCGATTTGGTCCGGTTCTAACAATCTAGAACCAGAAAATTTCTGGTTCGGTACGTGTCTACGAATATAAAACCCGTAAAACAGAACCGTAGAACCGTTTGAACCGGAAAATTATATATATATATATATATATATATATATATATATATATGCATTAATTATCAAAAGTTTAGCTTTGGTTTAGTGGTTAAATCTTTCACTCTATTATAAAAGGAAAGGGGAGGACTCGAATCCCCTTCCTCTCAAATTTCTTTATTTTTTTCCTTCATTACAGGGGCCGGGGCTGGGGCTGGGCTGGGCTGGGCCGGGCCATTTCTATATTTTTTCTTAAAAAATCCATTTTTTCTTAATTGTTTTAAAATATCCATGATAACAAAGAAATATTTTTTTTGCATGAATAAATAGTAGTTTTCCTAATTGTTTTAAAAAAATTAAAAAAATATATTTTAAAAAAACGACCGAAACGAACCGAAAATTCCAGTTCGGTCCGATTCTAGCCCTAGAACCGGACCGAACCAGCCCGTTTACACCCCTATTTGCTGGGGACTTCTAACGGTGTTTTGTAGTTTTTGTGCTTTTATTTTTGTTTTTGTAGATTTTGACAGCGAGCTTGGCCAAGCAGAAAATCAGATTCCAATCATGGCAGAAAATCCACCAAAACGGACCATGAGGGAACTTAACAGAGGAGCCGAACAAGAGACCTATTCTTGTATTCAACTAGCCCTGATACCAAATGATTGGACCATAAGAACCAATACCATAGCCAATCTTACCAAATTTCATGGCTATGCAAATGAAAACCCATACAACCATCTAAGAAATCTTCACCTCCAATGTGACACTCTAAAATTAGTAGGTGTTACCATTGAAAGAGCCAAGCTAAAAGAGTTCCCATGGTCACCAAAAACTGGTTTTATAGCCTACCTCATAATACCATCACCACATGGGCTGAAATGTCCAATGTTTTCCTTAACAAATATTGGAATGCAACCAAGGCAGGGGCAACAAGGAAGAACTTAGTTTCTATCCAGCAAAGAAGTAATGAAAGCCTTAGTGAGTACCACCAAAGATTTTGGGATTTTCAAGACATTTTCCCGACACATGGAGTGACTAACCAAGCCTTGATTCAGTATTTCTATGACGGGATGTGCCAAAAAGATAAAGAGAGAGTAGATGCCGCAACTGGAGGAGCCCTTCAGGATCTCACTCCCACCCGGGCCAAGCTACTACTCTAGACAATGATGGATAATTGTCAAAATAATGTCTCTGCAGAGAAAAATTATGTCCCTTCTAATTTAAATGCAATTAATGTTTAGCAGAAATTATTTGAAATATCTAACATGCTTCAAAATTTCTCTGCAGGTGTACTAGTACAGGCAGAAGCCCCTGAATAGGAAGCCTTAGTATGTGGAATATGTCAACGACAAGATCCACCCCAGCAGAGTCAGCTTGGCCAACCTCAGCATACCCCCATTGATAAGATCCGAGATCTCTTCTGGTCGGAAACGGCTGCAGCAGCTAGTCAGATGGGAAGCGATCGGCGTCGGAGGTACCTGCAAAGCGCCGGAGGGGGACTCCGGCGTAGACACTCCGATGCTTAAGTCAGTTCGAGTTTTCAGAATGGTAGAGGTTCTCCAAGATGATCTCTCTCTTACCTTCTGTTTGGAATTCGTGGGGGTATTTATAGGCTTAAGATGGCGATACCTTACAGCGATAGGGGTAGGCAACGTTTGTAACCATCGCTTCGGGCGATATCAGTTCCGTCATTGGGGCGATAATCATGTAGGGTCTATCGGGAGCGATATCCTCCTTGGTCCCCTAGGATGGGATGACGCCGTGCGCATAAAGGTGCATGAGATCCCCCCCCGCTGAAGTCGACCATCCTAGGAGACTTCCGCTGGCAAGGGCGATAGGCAGATGTCTCCGAGAAGCTTATAGAACTTCGTCCAAGATAGATACCATAGTTGCCGTGTAGCCGTCAGGAGCGCTCTAATTGTTATCATAAACCCAACTGAAAACTAGCCCGGGTGTTCACCAAGGGCTATCCATGTCTGCCATCTTAGATATGAGTAGATTCCTTCGTGAGGTGATATCTCCACAGGGCGTCTGAGCCCCCCCGTTGCTCAGCGCTGCTCAATTTTAGTGTCGAGTCCGAACTTGGATCCGTAAATTTCCATCGCTCAGATTAACCTCATCCTTTGTTTAAGATCCGTCTCCCTGAGACGTTAAGAATTCTTACTAAGAAACCGCTATCGCTTTCATGGTTTAGAGGTCGTTTCTTTCGCTCGGCGATATTAGTCTACTTGGCTTCTTTGACAAGGCTTGTGAAGCTTTGGCTTCGTTCGAGTCATAGAAGGACCGTTGACGGGTTACTCACGACACCGTCAAGGGTATTCAACCAGATCATGCCAGGGAGCGGCGTATATTCCAGGTCTGCTATCCTTTTAAGTGTACTGCAAAGACACAGAGGAGATAGATATCTATATAGAAGTTAGCAAACTTCATACTTACAGAGGTTCGAAGTCACGTGAGCCCCCTTTATGCTTCACATCCGAGAAAACAGCGATATCGATGCGGCTTTACGCCATCAGCTTCCTTATGATTAGCGCGGCTTCACACCACCAGACGCCTGTGATGCCAGCGCGGTTTTACGCATCTAGGGCCACCTGTGACATCAACGCGGCCTTATACTGTGGATACCGGTAACCTTATGGTTTTAGCGTCAGGACTACCAGTGATATCGTGTTTATCGGCGTTTTTTCAGACTCTGTTTCGTACTCCTTCCCATATACATATCGCAGACAGCGTACGATCGTCACCTTTTCCTTCCGTTTCAGGCCTATCGGTCCTTGAGGCTTATCGGGATGGCTCGTCTTTTAAGGACCTTATTTTCTTCTCTTTTTCCATGGCCTCCCTCCGTTGGAGCCTATAAATCGAAGAGCTTTCTCCACCCACGTTCTCCTCATCTTTATCAGTCAGTATTATGGATCACTTGACCAAGAATTTTCTTCTTTCTAAGGGCCACTCTCTTAAGAATCTCAATGATGGTGACATCGGGTTCCTGGAGAATATGATAGTCAAGACCTCTGAGGATATCCTGGAGCTGCAAGGGATGCTGACCCCGCTTCATTCTAGGCTGGGAGCTATCTCCCTGGAGGATTTCAGTCCCTTGGAGAGCATGTCGAAGCTGACCGCCTCCATCGCTCGGATCCAGGTGGTGATTGCCATGCTGCAACAGCGCAAGGACATGTTGGGGTGCTGTCTGAAGGGGATGAGGGCCACTTCCCATGATCTTGTCCTGGTCATGGATTCCTTGAGGGACCTTCCTGAGGTGCCCGAGGATGCTGGTTCTGACGCCTGATAACGGTGGCTCCCTTTGGGCCTTTTTCTTTTCCTCTTGCCTTGTAAATGTATCTTTCGGCCGGTAGGCCATAATAAATAAATCGTTTCAATCATTCCGCCTTGTAACTGTTCTTCCTCTTTGCTGCGCCCTTCGTCGTTTTCCAATGAAGATATTCTTAGCCCAACTGAAAACTGTCTGGCTACTGGGTGGTTTTCTGTTGGTCGTTCTATATTAACTCAGCGTCGTCCCCATTGTAACAACTGATTGGGGGATATATTCTTGATTAGCGCGAGATTTCAACAGGCGTGACTGCAAATCTATGCTTGCACTTCAGACTGTACACGTGCCAATCCTCAAGAGTCGGGTTGGGTGATCGAAGAGTCCCTCCTACTCTTTTCCCCGCTATTTAATGGGACGATTCTTTTTTCATTTTCGTCTATTTTTTTTTTCTCAATTTGTACTCCTTGCAGGAGACCGTTGTAGTTACTGCTTCCGCTCCTTCAGGCGATATGAATCTCACTTATGTGTTGAGGGGTTCCGCGAAGAGGGCCCGGATAGAAGGCGAGGATGAGAACATACCCTCCTCTAACATCGCGGGGGAAGGTGGTTCCGTTAACGTTCCTAATTCCGCAGTGGTTCCTCCAGGTGGACATTCCGCGGAAGTTTTGGGGAACCTAGGAGGTGCGGACCCCTTTGGTGCTTCGCCCAGTTCCTTTGGTGGGCCTGTGCATCATTATTCCTCTTCTTTAGGCTATCAAGACGTCTTGCAGGACCTTTCGGGCTATCAGCCTCATGGTACCTTCCTGCCCCCGGGCAGTTCTTCTTCACAGGTTCGCGCCCCTGGTCCTCTGGCTTTCGTTCCCTCTAGCGTTCCTTGGCGGCAACGCTATAATGAAGTCGGAACCTCTTTCAATTTTGTGGCGGATCTTTGTCCATTAAACGGGCTCAGCGAAGTGACCCATCAGGTTGAGTTGTTCGACTTCCGTGCCCGTGGTTTGGCAGCCATCGGGGGCGATGGTTCAGATGAGGTTTCTGCCCTGCTGGCTTCTCAAATTCTGGCCTCATCTGCAGAACGGGAAACTTTCCTTTCCCAGGCGGAAGATGACAAAGTGAACTCCTTCCGTGCTAGCCTTTTCTCCAATATGATGAAATTTCACTACTGGGCGGAGGAGGTGAAGCATCAGACTGTTTCCCTCCGTTCTGTTTCGGCGGAGCTGTCCAAGGAGCAAGATGAAAGGAAAAAGGTGTTGGCAGATCGTTCCAAGATACTGCTGGCTCACCACGATTTACAGAAACAGCATTCCGCTCTGGAAACAGCTTTGTCAGAGGAACAGGCCAAAGTGACTGCTTTGGAGAATGAGAAGTCCTCTTTAGAAAAGGAGAAGGCAGCTTTGGCGGAAGAGTCAGTCGATATGGGCTGGTGGCATGCTAAACAGACCGCCCGTGTTCTAGTTAAGTGTTTCGAAGAAATTCATGGGGTGGATGCGTACAAGGGCGAAGATGTCGCGAAAGCCTTTCTACAGAGTTCTGCCCATATCAACGAGGCAGGCTATCGCCAGGCCAAGGCAGCGGGCTGGAAACGAAAAGACCCCGAGAGCTGATATGTCGCGATATTTTGCCGTTCCCTCCAGCGATCAAATATCGCTTGGCTTTTGTCTTTTGTCTTTGCGGCATAATTATTTTGAACATTGAATCTTTGTAAATCCTTGAGATGCCTTTAATATTTCTAGACAATCCCTTTATTGATATTCCTCTTTTATTTTTCTCATCGCGAGACTTCTCTCGTCATTGGGGTTGCCTTATCCTCACGGTGCGTTTACTTTCTTGAGCAGATCCTTGGTATTTATACCAAGATGACCAAGATCTATGTCGGGTTGGCCTTTCGATAAGCCTATCGGTATCATGACCACCGCTCCTTCTGCTGCTCAGAAGTATTCTGCACATTTCTAATTGTAGATCATCAGTAACAAAACGAGATTTGAGAGATAGTGATTACCCGTAGGAGCCTGTTCGCTGCCATCATTAGGCTTTATCACGGAACCCGTTTCGAATCGCGTTTTCCCTCAGCTCTATACTTCGCCAGGGATTACTCATCCGGTTACTAGCTGGAATTACGCGATCCTTCACGTTTCCCTTATCTCTCGTTCGGCCTTTCTAAGTGCCTCATCTCGTGAGCTGTCGGATCGGGACGGCTATCACAAGGCTAGGGAATTTTCACTTTTATAGGCGTTGTCCTCTCGTTTAGAACCGTGTCCTTACTTAATGGTTTAGCTGCACCAGCCCGACCGTTAAGATAGGATTCTTGTTTCTAAACAGAGTTTCTAACTCTTTGGGGCGTGTCTTGTCTTGATGTACCGTCTCCACGAGATCGGTTATCATTAAAGAACTTTTCACTCCCAAAGATACCGGGCAGTGCCCTCACTTAGTGAGCCATCTGATCAAGATCGGTCATCACAAGGATAGGACTTTTCACCCCCGGGGGCGTCAAGGATCTTTCAATCCGACGCTAATCAAGGATACACTAGGGTCGTGCCCTCACTTAGTGGGCCATCTGATCAAGACCGACCATCACAAGGATAGGACTTTTCACTCCCAGAGTACCCCCCTTTTTACCTGCACAAAAGCAACCACAAACCCACGAAAACTCTCCTATTGAGCGTTAGCCACGGTTAGGGTCGTTATAATCCAAATAGTGCAGATAAAATTAAACTCTAGGATAATATAACTTCAAACGAGCGATATTCTAGGAGTTGGATAAGGGCGTACCGTCAAGTGTCTCCAGGCGATAGGCCCCTCTTCCGACAATGTGGGTTACGCGATACGGTCCTTCCCAGTTAGGACTAAGCTTTCCCATACGTTGTCCGGTTGCTCGCCTGTCTCAGAGCACCAGGTCACCGTTTTTCAACAATCGCTCTTTGACCTGCCTGTTATGATAACGGGCCATTTTTCTTTTGTAGTGTTGCGTTTTCAGTAGGACTTCTTCTCGAACCTCTGGTAACGCGTCCAGGTTAGCACGTAACCGTTCCTCGTTCAGTTCCTCACGAAAGTGAGCCACCCGTAGGCTCATGGCCCCAATTTCCACTGGCGTAACGGCTTCAGTTCCAAAAGCCAAAGCGAAAGGCGTTTCTCCAGTGCTAACTTTTACGGTCATGCGGTATGCCCACATCACGTATGGCAATTCATCAGCCCACTTCTTCTTAGACCCCTCTAGGTTTTTCTTAATACCTCTGAGGATGCTCCTATTAGTTACCTCTGCCTGTCCGTTGGTTTGTGGGTGAGCCACGGAAGAGAATCTCTGCTCAATCCCGAATTCTGAGCATTGGTCTTTGAAGAATTGGCTGGTGAACTGGGTCCCGTTATCGCTGACAAGGATACGAGGCACCCCGAATCTCATGATAACTTGATGTTTGAAAAAACACCATGTTTTTTCTGCCGTGATTGTGGCAACCGCTTCAGCTTCCGCCCACTTCTTCTTCCATTTTCGCATAATTATGGGCTTTAAGTCTTAGTGCGTCCAAGGATATTGGAGGATCCACCATCAATGCATCTTTCAGTTTTCCATAGTGGCAGTTTCTTTTCAGAGCTTCTATGGCGAAATCAATAGTAACGCCCGGCGTTAATGACATTTCCAGATCGAATCGGCTGAGAAATTCTTTCAATGTCTCTTGGGGCTTCCGCTGTATGTCAAATAACGCTGCGGCAGATTTCCGAATTGGAATTGCTGTACTAAATCTGCTCCGAAATTTGGATTCCAACTGTGCGAAATTACTAATGGATCCGCCAGGAAGACCTTCAAACCAAAGACGAGCAACTCCCGATAAGGTCATAACAAATATCTGACATAAAGCCGCATCACTGTGGGTTTGAAACTGGACGAAATCCTTCACTTTGTTGATGTGCGAAATAGGATCTTTAGTACCATCATAAGTATCAGCGGGAAGCTTCACTCGCCTGCTGACCCTGTGACGTCTTACACGACGACTGAAAGGGTGACCTGAGGTATCATCAAGAATCTCACGCGCATGACGTGGGGGAGATATGTCTCCTTGTCGCCCTCCTTCCCTTGGTTCAGGTATATGATGTCGCCTGGGAGACCGACTGCGACTCCTGGGAGAACGACTTCGATATCTTCTGCTACTGGATCTTTCACTGTACACGGGAGATAAACTCCTGTTTGTTCCTTCCCTCCGTCCGGCCCAACGGTTCCTCAACGCCTCAAGCTGCCTGTCTTCCTGCAGAAGAAGTCTTTGCGGCATTTGTGGTACATAAGCCTCTACTCCTCCTTGAGTGAGCTGTACATGACCAACCGGGGGATTTCCTGCGGATAAAGGCACTTGGGGGTTCTCTGGAAACAACGGGGGCAGAGGTCGATCAGCAACAATAGATGGTGTGAACATGACGCGAGGAGGAACGCTAGATCCAGAAGCACCAGGCGTGACTCTAGTGGCCATTTCAGTCAAATATTCCAAGCGGGAACGAAGGGCCGCTATTTCCATAGCAAAGGGATTTTCATTGTTAAGCACTGATCCTTCTAAAAGAGGAGTGTAAAGATCAGATCCCACCGTCTGTGATGAAGAAATGACCGTCTGTGAGGAGATAGATCCTCCGGCGATCCCGACCGAGAGGTCCAGAGGTCCCGAGATAGTCGATTGCGTCGTCATAGAGAGATCAGCAGTAGCAAAAGGAAATAACCGCCTGCGAGTTGAGAAAGGAATATTAGAAAATGTAGACCGGTCTGGCTCCGATCTGGCTGTCATAACCATTCCGATCTCCCAACTAAACTGAGCTTGGCTATTAAGGACGCTCACTTAATACACCAAAGCTCTCAACGAAAGCACCATTTGATAAGATCCGAGATCTCTTCTGGTCGGAAACGGCTGCAGCAGCTAGTCGGATGGGAAGCGATCGGCGTCGGAGGTACCTGCAAAGCGCCGGAGGGGGACTCCGGCGTAGACACTCCGATGCTTAAGTCAGTTCGAGTTTTCAGAATGGTAGAGGTTCTCCAAGATGATCTCTCTCTTACCTTCTGTTTGGAATTCGTGGGGGTATTTATAGGCTTAAGATGGCGATACCTTACAGCGATAGGGGTAGGCAACGTTTGTAACCATCGCTTTGGGCGATATCAGTTCCGTCATTGGGGCGATAATCATGTAGGGTCTATCGGGAGCGATATCCTCCTTGGTCCCCTAGGATGGGATGACGCCGTGCGTATAAAGGTGGATGAGATCCCCCCCCCCGCTGAAGTCGACCATCCTAGGAGACTTCCGCTGGCAAGGGCGATAGGCAGATGTCTCCGAGAAGCTTATAGAACTTCGTCCAAGATAGATACCATAGTTGCCGTGTAGCCGTCAGGAGCGCTCTAATTGTTATCACCCATAAACTTCAACCATTTTGTACCAAGACCTCCTCAAAATCAGGCCCCTGTCCCTCAGTTGCCACCTACACCTCAGCCTCTAAAAATTATTGTTGTACCCATAGAAGAGACCTTGAAAAAATTTATGCAAGCCACCCAGTCAACCTTGACAGAGATGTAGAAGCAGATTGGCCAACTAACACTAAAATAACAGCTTGATGGCTAAGGCAGATTACCTTCTGCCATTGCAGATAATCCTAAGTACAGTGTGTGTGCTATCAATCTCAGGAGTAGAAGTGTACTGCTAGAAAGGGAAGGTGCAAGAACTGACAAAGAGATTAAGCAGTTCCGTGATGAGAAAGAACATGAGGATGATGAGGCAATCTAGATAGATGTAGTCTTGGCCAAGCCTGACACTCCAGCAGAGAAGGAAGACCCAGTCTTGGCCAAGCCAGATGAAAAAGTCATGAACCAAGAGGAAGAGATAGAGATTCCACCTCTTTTTCCTCCTAGACCCTCAAGGCAAAAGAGAAAGGATGAAGCAAAGGAATTTATGAACATTTTTGGAAAAATTGTTGTTTTTTTTATAAAAAAAATTGGAAAAATTGTTGTTAATATTCCTATGCTTGATTTAATTGCTAAAGTTCCCAGTTATGCTAAATACCGTAAAAAATTGTGCAGCAGTAGGAAGAAACTTGCAGGAGCTAGGAGAATAAATGTGACTCAGAATGGATCTACAATCCTATAGGCAAAACTTCTAGAAAAATGTGGGGATTAAGGCACTTTTACAATTCCATGCAAAATAGGTAAGCAACAAGTGGAAAAAGCTTCATGCGACTTGGGAGCAGGTATCAATGTGATGTCTTTTTATGAATATAAAAAATTTAACATTGGTACCATGAAAGAAACTAGGATAGTAATTCAACTTACTGACAAATTTGTTATACTCCGTAAAGGAATTGTTGAAAATGTATTGGTGCAGGTGAATGATTTTGTTTATCTTGTAGATTTTTATATTGTTGAGATGAACACTGACCTACCTTCCAACTCCACAAATGTACTCTTAGGAAGGCCATTCTTAAGAACATCAAGAGCCAAAATTGATGTGTATCATGGACCTCTTACCTTAGAATATGGTGGTACAACAATAAAGTTTGACATGGATAATGCCAACAAAAATCCTAATAAAATACATAGTATCAACTTTGTGGACAACCTTGGACATGATACTGATAAGGGTTATGAATCAAATACAACTAACCCTCATCACCATGCTCTTAGCAGGGGAATTTCGGGTGAAAAAATGAAGGAAGAAGAATTTGTAGCTAATGATGGTTTGCAAGACATTATTTCTAATCTTAATTTTTAGAACCAAATACTGATATTTCTAACAACCATGCATTACCAAAAGCTTATCCTAACCCTCCTTCTAGCTAGGACAGCTTGGGTAGTGGCTTTAAAAGCTATAGCCAGGCCACTTAGGCAGGGGACTTGGTCTCTCGACTCGACTCCTTCTCCTTTCTTTATTCTTAGAAAATTTGCTCTGTATTTTCCCATTGGAATTTTCTGATTTTATTTTCCTTTGCATGACAAATACAATTTCATTTTCTTCCATGATTATGCTGGATCATCATTCCTAGTAAGAGCTCAAGGGCTATGTTTCTTATATTTTCGTGAGATCTAATTACTCTTAATAATCTTTATTTCTGTAATTATTTATTTTCTGGTTTAACAATTTACTTCCTTGTTAAAGTTTAGAACTGACAACTTAGGTTTTAGCTTGGAAGACCCAGTTAAATGAATAATATAATTGAAACCTGACTGACAACCGTGGGCCTCAACTGACAATCGAGGGTCAACTTGAGTTAGACGCTGTCTTATCCACAGCAGCGTTGCAGAGATAGAGATGAACACCATTGAATCAGTGATCGAATCATAAGAACATAGTCCACTCATGCTCTTACCGGGAACCTATTTTTACTATTTTTAATCTTGACCACCTATCTTCGCCAAGCCTCCGGCCAAGACATATTTTCCAGTTTTATTTTCTTTTGCAGTTTGTTACCAACAAACAACCAATCAATTCAGTGATGAGGAAGTCAAAACCAGAACTACAATTCCCTACAGGTCTCTGTGGAAAATCCTCTTACCGCTATCTACAAGCCCATTGTGGGTAGAGTAAGTTGTAAGTTTCCCCCTATTTCACATCCATTCATACACTTATTTTTGACGCTCTCGACAAGCTATCAAATTTTAGATTTGATTGATCATTCTTTTTATATGTTGTTACCATTTAATTCTAGCAAATTGAATGGTAAAACTACTTAAACTATGTTAAATTTCCTTACTTGTGCAGATATTCGTGGGGGTGGAGAGAATGGGAAATATGCCAGCCTTAGAGCTTGTATTAGACAAACAAGCTATCTTGGCCACAGGCTTGGCCAAGATTGCTAAGCTAGAGACGTGCTAGGTGTGGAATCAGGGAGTCACATGTAGATTGGAGCAATAACTGGACATGCACTGGAGGGCAAAGTCATTTGCTAAGTGGACTCACGGATCCTGATCCGATCATTTTTGAACAAACAATATTTTATCTGTATCCTAGTTTTTTTTGAATTTGAACAATTTTAATTTGTAATAATTAGAATTTTGAATGAGTTGGAGTTGGAGTAGCACGACTTGGTAGCAGATTTATTAGCTGTAGGTCTCTCACTCTCGACTCTATCTTCTTCCTCTGTTCCAAAAACACTTAGCTCTATAATTTTCCAATCGGATTTGCAGATTTAATTTCCTTTTTTCTATATTTAATAAAATTCCATTTTTCTTCCAGGATTATGTCCGGCTAGATCATCATTCCTGGTAAGAGCTCAAAGGCTATGTTTCTTATATTTTTGTGAGATCTAATTACTCTTAAAAATCTTTATTTATGTATTTATTTATTTTCTGGTTTAACAATTTACTTCCTTGTTAAAGTTTAGAACTGACAACTCAAATTTTAGCTTGGGAGACCTAGTTAAATGAATAATATAATTCAGACCCGGCTGACAAGCTTGGGCTTCGACTGACAACCAAGGGTAAATTTTAGTTAGGCGCTGTCTTATCCACAACAACACTGTAGAGATAGAGATGAACACCATTGAATTAGTGATTGAATCATCAGAACATAGTCCGCTCATGCTCATACTAAATTCTAATTAGTCGCACAAATCAAGGAAAACGTATGCATGAAGATGGCTAATCACTCAGTATAGGTATTATTGTTGGTTGTCATGCTTGTATTGCTCTTTACATGTGCAACATCTACAACTTTTAATGTGTTGAGATATGTAGGGAACCCAACTGGGAAAATAGATAGCAGTGGGGCTTTGGTCCAGGCTTGGTCCGCGACATGCGCCACTACGGAGGCAAACTTGATATACATCCCCAAAGGAAGATACTTGGTTGAATCTCCTGTGATTTTTACAGGAGATGACTGCAAAAGTCCTAACATTACCATATAGATAGATGGGAACCTCGTGGGCCCCTCGGATTACCGGATACTCAGCCAAGCTCAAAATTGGCTTAGCTTCCAACATGTCAATGGTGTTTCCATTGCTGGAGGTACACTTGATGCAAAAGGATCATCCTTATGGGCTTGCAAAGAATTGTCAGGCTATAATTGTTAATGGAGCTACAATAAGTATTATTAATGGAGCTACACTAAGTATTGTATATATTTTCATACTAATTGATTCAGGTTTTAAGATACATCCAAAATTGTCATGCTAACGAATATGACAAAGTTTTATGTTGTTGATGATTTGTTGATGATGATCGGTTGAATATTATGCAGACACTGAGGTTTACAAACTCCACAAATATAAGGTTGAGTGGGATCATGTCCTTAAATAGCCAGATCTTTAACATAGCGATCAATCGGTGCCAAAATGTGCATGTTGAAAATGTGAAAATAATAGCAGCTGGTGAGAGCCCAAACACAAATGGTATCCATGTTCAATTATCAACTAATGTTGTCATATTCAATTGCACTATCAGGACTGGAGATAATTTCATCTCAATTGGGCCTAAGACTAGTAACTTGTGGATCTAAGGGGTAAGATGTGGTCTTGGTCATGGCATCAGGTACACATAGTCTCTCCTTTTGATTTTTGATTGGTTAGAATATATACTTTTTTGGTTTCTTTGTCTTTTTGCCCCTTTTAAATAGGAGATTAAATCTTGTTTGACTATCTGATACGAGCTGGGTTCCTCTTGTGAAGATAGGGCCGTGAGTTGCTTGATGGAAGGATTTAGTCTCCTTTAGGAGGTGGTAAACACACTAATAGAATATGGATTTGATGGATGTATTCGATGTTTAATGGAGTTTATAGGTAGCGGCAACAATGGAGGAATTATAGAGATGTATTTATGGATAAATGGAGAAGATACACTAGAAGGAGTGCAGATTATGCAGCGGAATAAATGGAGGAAAATGAAAGTGTTTTGATGATTAACAAAAAATAGAACTTACAAACTATTGCGCCCCCGAAAATAAAAATTCGCGAGTGTGCAACGAAGTTGAGACCTTCAGATGCTCGGCGTAAACAGACGCCTCGCAACATGCAATGAAGTCGCCACCCTAATTTTGTTGCTAGGTTTAGGGAACCTTAATCGTCATGGCATAAAAAATAAAATAAATAAAAAACTAAAGGCATAAAAAAGGGTCTGAACCCCAGACAAAAGGTTCGGGGTCGTATTATGGTCTCGGGGAGGTGTTAGGCACCCGAGTCACATCCAAAAATGGTTACCGGTTGATGAGAGAGGTGTTTAAAAGGTGTTTGATAAAAATGCGTTTGAAAATGGGGCCCCTAGAGGAATCGTCACTTTAGTCTTTTCCACAATCGGGATCGTTCAGGAATAATTGATCGTTGAACCGATCGATTATTCCTGACCGTAGTGATGGGACTGAATTTTTCGTAAGACTGAATGAGCGCCCTCTATTTCATCATCGGGCCATGCATGATTAAATCAATTACTACGTGATTCTATCGTGGATAGCTTAACAGAGTACAAATTAGATGAGGGGTTTTGAAATGATAAACTAATGTGGGGTTGAAAGCCCCCATGTACATGCAGTCAATATAAGCGAGAAGTTAAAATCAAATGAACATGGCATTTTTAAGCAAGCCTTTAAACACATTGTTCATGTGGGTTGATTTCAAATTCTAGCAATTCCATATATCATGCGTACGATTGATATTTACGAAAAGTGTTGAATAAATAAAAGGGAACGAAAGGCGTACTTTCGAGCGAAGCTTGAATTTAAAACCTACAAAATGAGAGTGTTAGTGATAGCTCGAAAAAATAAATAAGCAATTTTATGAATACGCATTTAAATAATGACTTGATACATACAAAAATTTAAGTGCTGATTTGATGTGTGCGGGAAATGATGATTTGATGCATACGAGAATTAAATGATGATTTGATAAGTGCAGAAAATTTAAATGCTGATTTGATGTATGCGAGAAATGATGATTTGACGCATACGAAAATTTAGATGCTGATTTGATAAGTGCAGAAAATTTAAATGTTGATTTGATATATGCGAGAAATGATGATTTGACGCATACGAAAATTTAGATGATGCTTTGATAAGTGCAGAAAATTTAAATGCTGATTTGATAAGGTGCGAAAATTAAATGATGACAATTGATACGTGCGAGAATTTAATTGATGATTTGACGAAAAATTAAGTGATGCTTTGGCGAAAAATTAAAGACTTGATATTTGCAGAAATTAAGCAGTTGACGATTTGCAGAAAATTAAACAAGTGATATTGCAGAAAATTAACAGTTGATGATTTGCAGAAAATAAACAGGTTGATATTTGCAGAAAATAAACAGTTTGATATTTGCAGAAAAATAAACAGTTGATATTTGTAGAAAATAAACAGTTGATATTTGCGACCGACCATGTAGGCGGTAAATTGAATTTAAATTGCCGAAAGTAAATTGCGAAAAATTAAAGTGCGAATAATGTAAACAGTTGATAGGTACAGAAAATTAAAGTGTTAGTACGAAAAATAATCATACAAAATATACGAATATTTTTACGAAAAAGCGTGATCCAAGGTCTCGAAAAAATGAAGATGGGTTGGGCCCTATTTGAAAAAAGGCAAGGAAATGGGCCAGGAATAGTTCCTGGCCCATGAAAAATGAAAGAATGGTGATGGGCCAAGCCTATCACCTTTGACGCGTGAATAGGCCATTATGGCACTATTCACCGTCTTCTTCCTTGGTCGCCGGCGCTACTTCCGGCGGCCAAGCTCCGGCCACCCATGGCCGAAATGAAAAACCTTCGTACCGAGATGCTCGTCTCCTCGATGACTTCCCGACCGTACGAACCTTGAATTTTATTTTTAACCGTACCGAGTTTAATTTTGAAAAAATGACGAAACCGTTAATTACCGAAAACTAATTAATTCACACGATTTAGCTAACGATTAATCAAATTAAAAGCATGTATTTAATCTACAACATGCATATGAATTAATGGCATAAAAACAAACAATTTATTTGATCAAAACAATGCTAAACGAATTAAAGAAATAAAATGCATAAAAAATGAAGAAAAGAAAAGCTTGAAGAAGCTTACTGCCAAACTTTGAACTTGACGATCGATGCTCTATATGAGCTATCAATCAAAGAGGGAGAAGAAGCAAGCTGCTTAGGTGAAATTGGTGCCCGTTTCACGTTGGGAATGGCTTGGTATTTATAGGCTGAAGTCGCGTGGCGTTGAAGCGCGAGTGCTACCCGTGGTGGCCAGATCGTCGCGCTGGCGGGGCTAGGGGAGGCGAGGTGGCAGCTACGGCGGTTGAGGGGACGGTTGGAAGTGACAGGAAGCGACGGGAGCAGGCTGCTCGGTGGCCTGCTCCGCTGCTGCTCCGCTTCCATGGTGCATGCGCACCATGCACCTTAAATAGCCAACCGTTGATCTGGTTGACTTCTCTTGGTTGACCAGATCAACGGCTATGATCAAATGGCCCTTTAAGTCTACTTAAATGGCCTCGAGCCAATTTCGCGAACGAACGTTCTGAATTTTTGAGCCAAAAGTGCCAGCGCGTAGAGAAAAATAAGGAGAGTTTAACCATCTGCAGCGAATGACGAGAATTTTTCGTTTAACGTGTTTATTTTCTCGTTCAGAAACATGAAATGTTCGGATGAAAAATAAATGACGTTATGACGAAAATTACGCGAAACACTATTGGTCGGCGTGAAGGAAAAAAAGAGTAGGAACTAGTTGATGGAAGACATTCCGAGTTTGAGCTATTGTCCGAGCGAACTTACTCGGGTCCAATAAAAACTCGAACAAAAATAATAATGAAAAAATAAAAATGCTAAAAAAATGTGATAAAATACTAAAAATCCTAAAATTCGTGTGATGACCTAAAACGAAGAAATAACTAGTAAACGACTAACGGATAATTAAAAATGTGATTTTTAAGGCTAAAAATATTAATGATAATAATAACGAAAATACGTTACGAAAAATTAAAAACGCAATTTCGAATGCTGACGATGCTAACAACGATGATAAAAATGCGATGAGAATTGAAAAATGCTAATGACAGTAAATTAATTAAGAATGACAGTTAATTAAATAAAATGACGAAAATGCTAAACTTAATTAAAAATGGCGTCAAAATTCGGGTATCAACAGTTGTCCCCTCTTTACTGTCTTATCGAAGTATTTGATAAGCAGTAAAGACGGTTGCCCCCACATATCTGAATTTTGGCGACACAACAGGTCTTACCTCAATCTCACCATGTTGATGTCACTTTGGGAGGAGGTAGATTCTTTGCTGTCACTCTGGGAGGAGGTATGCTTTTGATGTCACTCTAGGAGGAGGTAATCGTTGATGTCACTCTGGGAGGAGGTAGATTCGTTGCTGTCACTCTGGGAGGAGGTATGCTTTTGATGTCACTCTGGGAGGAGACATTGTTGTAGATGTCGCTCGTGGAGGAGATATTGTCGTAGATGTCACTCTGGGAGGAGATATTGTCGATGCCATTCTGGGAGGAGATTTTTTTTTGATGTCACTCTGGGAGGAGGTATAATTTGATGATGTCACTCTGAGAGGAGATAAGTCGTAGCTGTCACTCTAGGAGGAGATATGTTTGATGTCACTTTGGGAGGAGATAATTGTTGATGTCACTCTGGGAGGAGATACGTCATAACTGTCACTCTGGGAGGAGGATATAATTTGATGACGTCACTCTAGGAGGAGATAGATTCGTAGCTATCACTCTGGGAGGAGATAGTTTTGATGATGTTATTTGTTGATGAGGAAATTGATGCTGTCACTCTGGGAGGAGGTAATCTATTGATGTCACTCTAGGAGGAGATACATTCGTAGCTGTCACTCTAGGAGGAGGTATTGTTGCTGTCGCTCTAGGAGGAGACATTGTTGTAGATGTCACTCTGGGAGGAGATAGATTTGTTGATGTCACTCTGGGAGGAGATAATTTGATGAATGTCACTTTGGGAGGAAATAGATTGTTTGATCGGATGTCCTGCAAAGATGTAAACTTAAATCTACTCGGGCATTGAGAGAAACATAAGTTGCAGAAAATGTAAATGATGACTACTTTGACTGGAATGGAAGGTAATTTTACGAAAATGTAAATGACGGCTCCACTGGGGGGATAAGCGTTTGACATGTGACTGACGTTGCTTCAGGAGGATAATGCATGATTCGTAGAAGTACGAATGATTTATCCTAATGATGTCACTCTAGGAGGAGGAGATGCAAATGATGTCACTCTAGGAGGAGGAAATAATTATGCGGAAATGTAGAATTATGTAAATGATGTCACTCTGGGAGGAGGAAATGCAGTACAGAAATGTAAACAACGTCAATCCCGTAGGAGAAGACGTGAAATGTGGAGATTAAACTAAGGTCACTCTAGGAGGAGAAAAATGCTGATGCTGTCACTATGGGAGGAGAAAAATGCAAATGATGTCACTCTGGGAGGAGAAGAATGCATAATGTTGTCACTCTGGGAGGAGGAAATGCAGTACAGAAATGTAAAAAACGTCAATCCCGTAGGAGAAGACGTGAAATGCGGAAATTAAACTAAGGTCACTTTGGGAGGAGAAAAATGCTAATGCTATCACTCTGGGAGGAGGAAATATAAATGATGTCACTCTAGGAGGAGGAAATACGTGCTATCACTCTAGGAGGAGATAATAATTATGCGGAAATGTAGAATTATGTAAATGATGTCACTCTAGGAGGAGAAGAATGCTTTTGTTACCAGCGGCCTTGATACGAACCTAGAATGCACCTGCATCCTATTTAGGAGGTAACGACCCCAAGGATAAGACTTTCCCATAAATTGCAGCCGTAAGCAATCCTCACCTTATATTAGTGTTTGCGCTCACGCTCTGAAACAAGGTTAAGTGTTTTATGCTCATAAAGATGCAACTAACATGATACATAATTTTCAATTCGCAATGTCAATCCGAGTGAATAGACTTCAAATGAAGATGCACATGCATGGGCATTCTAATAATCGATGGGACTTTTACGGAAAATAATGAAAGGACATGAATTGTCCGGAAAGAAGCTTGTTTTGGTAAAGATGTGCTTTTCTGATGAGTTTGAAAAGATGTGCTTTTTTGTTTTGGAAGGACTTGGCGTGCATTTTACTTCCGACTGGCAATCTTAGCTGAAACTGCTCCTTGGCTCCCGGGGTATGAGTGATAGTGAAGGCTTTGGTAGGAGTGATGGCACATGTGGTGGAAAGAGGGAAGAAAAACAAAAAAATGGAGAAGGTCGTAAAAGTCCCACGTCATTTTATTGTTATCCAATGTCTAATTGCACATATTATGCGAATTCAACTAGTACCTAGTCAGGAACTTACACTCATGAAAAGATAAGGCGCGATGGCTCGAAAATGCTTACCGGGATTTATCTGTGACTGCTTACGTCTGAGCAAATCGTGGATATAAGAGCAAGCAATTAAGATCATGCATGGCATGTAATTTTGATGGATGCTTTATTTAATAGAGGGATTGGACATCCCCAACCTATGCAATGCATGAATATGCTATGAGAGTAGTATGGATTTTCGTTTTAGCCGGCCTAAAAAGGGATTTTTTTTTGATTGATTGATTGACAGTTTAAAGCGAGGACGCGGGGGATGACCTATTTGCAAGAATCCAACGGGAACCTAAAGGGTTGCCCCCCCAGTGGGCCAGACGACAGTATGCAACTTAAAGCTAACAAAGTAAGCCGGAACGAAAAATAAATTTTAAATGAAAGTGGGAGGGAAGATGAACTCCCCTGAAGTGTGCAGCCCCGCTGCAAGGGCATCTTCCACAAGCTTTACGTGGATGACAATGGGATGATTCAAGTCCCTGCGAAATAAAGAGGGGACAACAGAGTAGAAAAGAAAGATCGATTTGAAAACAAAAATGACATAAGTTTAGGGATTCTCCCTTTCCTTAGCCCGACTTTCCGAGGGCGCCTGCGGCGTGGTCCCAGTTCAGGAATGCTTAGCTTAGATGCTTTGATTGGTTTCTTTTTCAGCTTCTTTGCAGGAACCGCCGATCTAAATCGGAGTGACGATGAGATCCGTATTTTTGTTCGTTTGCTTACTAGCCCTTGCCGGACCTTCGCTGATTTGCTCCGTGATTGCTCTGGGATAAAAGTAAAAAACCTTCTATCCCCGAAGTGTGCAGCGGGGCTGCAAGGGCGTCTGCTTACCGTTCTTATGCAGGTAACAAATGGGGGTGACCCAGTTCCTGAAAAAGATAAGGCGAGAACAAATGAGGAGTAAATGAAACACGATGCTTAAAAAAAGTAATGCGATTGATAAGTTTTAAGCTCTCCCTTTTGGACGGGCCATCCGTGGGTCACTGCGGTGTGACTTGCATCGGATGTTGGTTGATGATGGCTTTGCTATTAGATGCTTTGTCGCAATTCCTGCCTCGGCGTGGGTGATACTTGCAGTCCGGATGTCCCTCTTCAGAGAGGAGTTCTGACGCTTTACAGTAAGGGATTGTGGATAAAACAAATGAATGCGATCACCGTCAGTCAGCAGTTAGTAACCCATAAATTAAAGGGTTGATCTTCATCGTGTTTATCATGGTGCGAATGTTGAGAAGTTTCTTGAACGAGACCGCATTAAGTATGTTGATTTGTGGTCCTGGAAGGACAGCTTTTCGTCGTGCTTTTTCTCCAGGAGTTCTGCCTGCAAAGGTGCGCTGGGCGACCATGGCATTTTGATGATGAGTTCCTCCGAATAGGTGAATGGAAGTGGGAGCCTATGTCCCTCGCATTCCGACGGCTTGGCCAGCATGGGATGGGCTTTGTGACTTTGGTCCAGCATTCAGTCCTCGCTCAAACTGGATAATAGTGTTGCTGCGAATTCTGACGGTGGATAGTCTTTAAGTTCTTTGAGTAGTGTTACAGGCTCAGACAATCCTCTAGATGATCGGATGATAGCTTTGCGGGGTGATCTCCCTTTATGCGTTCAGTCCTTTGAGACTGGTTGCAGGATGTGCTGGTAGTAATGCGAGGAAAAAGAATTTTTGATTCAGATGGTGACAGGTTTTTTTAAAATCTTTCCTGATTCGCTTTTTAAGGTGGCGTGTTGTGGCAATTCAAGAGCTGCTACGAGGGGAACTCCCTGGTCCTATCGTGATGAAGAGATGAGACATTATGTCTCTGCAAAACTTTAAGATTGATTAGTGGCGTTAGTCTAAGTGTCGTGCCTTATGTCTTGAATTACTCCTTGGGAGCCACCGATGCCATGCTTCCTTTTGTCATCTCACGAGTTTACGAAAAAGGAACAAAAAGTTTTAAAACAAAAAGCATCTCCTGAAAAAACTCATTTTATTAATTTCAGGATAAACATTCGAGCGATATTGTCATGATAAAACCCTATGTCTTTGGCTCGGCCAGATGCGCGATGCGTGATACTTTAGCGAAGTATATCTTGATGGCATCGGCGTTTACCGGTCTTGGTAGATCATCTCCGTCCATGTCGGTTAGCATTAGGGCACCCCTCGAGAATGCACTTTTAACTAGATATGAACCCTTGTACTTTGGGGCCCACTTTCCTTGACTAGCCTCCTGATGAGGGAGAATTTTCTTCAATACTAAATCCCCGGTCTTGAACTTACGAGGTCGCACTTTCTTGTTATAAGCGCTGGCCATCCTTTGCTGATACAATTGCGCATGGCAGATAGTGGCCAAGCGCTTCTCGGGAAGGAGGTTTAACTTCTCGTACCTCACCCTTGCCCAATCCGATTCTTCTACTTCTGACTCTGCCAGGATTCTGAGAGAAGGGATTTCTCCCTTAAGAAGAATTACGGCTTCCATGCCGTAAACTAACGAGTAGGGAGTTGCCCCTGTGGACGTACGGGTTGCTATCCGGTAAGCATGCAGTGCGAAAGGAAGCATGTCATGCCAATCCTTGTGAGTGACCACCATTTTTGGATGATTTTCTTCAAGTTTTTGTTTGTTGATTCGACTGCGCCATTCATGTCTGGACGATATGGGGAAGTGGGAAGTCGTCTTTAGGGCTAGCTCGATTAAGATCTCGAAAGTCCACGCACATGCGAACTTTCCCATCCTTTTTAGGCACTGGCACTATATTGGCTATCCATTCTGGGTACTCGGCGACTCTCAAGAAACTCGCATCTAGTTGCTTGGTAACTTCTTCTTTGATTTTCAAAAGGATGTCTGGATGCATCCTCCGAAGTTTTTGTTTGACAGGCTTAAACTCACGCTTTAATGGGATACGATGCTTAACTATCCCGGGATCAAGACCTGGCATATCGGCGTATGACAATGCAAATACGCCCGAGTAGTTTTTTAGGAGAGAAATCAACCTTTCTCTCTGAGTTGTGTCCAGGGTAGTTTCGATCTTAACCAGCTTCTGATTCTCATTGCTTGCCCCCATATTTACTTCGTCCAAATCCTCCCTATGAGGGGTTATTTCCTTTTCCGAACTTTCCAGTAAACGGGCCAATTCGTCGGAGATTTCGGCCTTGTCTTCGGTTGTAACGATGATTTCTTCACCAGTAAAGACATAGGTTTTATCATGACAATCCGAACTAACATTCATCCTGAAATTAAAAATGCGAAAAGAAGAGATGCGTAAAATGAAAATTGCATATATATTGATTTTTAACAAAAGGGGAATGTGAGTTCCTACAAAAATGTTTTCGTAAGAAAACGTGCAAACATATATTTTTCTAAAAGGAGTAATTACGGAGAGACATCCGGAAGCATGGTGATGGTCCGGTTGCACACAGACTCCCATGACTTCTTTACGAAAATGATTGAACCAGGTGACGATTCTTCTTCTCCCAGAGTGCAAATACGGAGGTCCGATACCCTGACCGGACTTCCATTGATGGTTTCGGCTGCGAAGGGGAACGTGGTTCTAATATGGAGGATTTGCATTTTACCACCTGGCGTAGAACGTCCAAATAACTTAGCCAGCTGCTTTTCTTTCTTTTCTTGGGCAATTCTGGCAAAATCAGCCTCGCTGGGTTGGTACCCTAAACCAAAGCGGTCTCCGCAACTCTTTGGAGATGCCCAACCTTTTGACCCTTGTAACTCGGGGCCGAGCCATTTTCCTAGTTGGAAAATTCCCTTTGGTATAAACTTAGTGGTTGCTTCGATCATTTCAGATTTTGAGGCTTCAAAAATGGGGGATCCTCCCTCGATCCAATCCGCGTTGACGATTTTGAAGGCTTGAAAAGAGCTCTCTAAAGTTTCAGCAGTTTCGATGTAAGGCACAAATGTATGTTTGGCCAAGATCAAGGCTTCTTCTACCTTTATCGTGACGAGGGCATTATCTTTGACTTAATTGAGGCACTGATGCAGGGAAGAGGGGACGACTCCTGCTGAATGGATCCAAGGCCGTCCTAGAAGCATGCTGTAAGCGGGTTGGATTTGCATGATCTGAAATGTCAAGGCGAAAGTGTGGGGCCCGATGACTATATCCAACTCAAAGTTCCCGATGATCTCTCGAGTGGTGCCGTCAAAAGGCCTAGCCATCATTCCGTTAGGTTTCATGTGAGAGAAATCGACCGGTAGTTGTTCGAGGACATGCCTTGGCATGACATTCAGTACGGACCCATTGTCTATCAGGGCCTTTGCTATGATATGTCCCTTGCATTCTGCCGTGATGTATAGGGCCTTGTTGTGATCTTTCCCTGTGGGGTTGATCTCTCCTTCGGAGAAGGAAATGCTGCTTAGGGCTTGAATCCTTTCGACAAGGTTTTCCACCCCTTCCGTGGTGATATCCTTAGTCATGAAGGCTTGTTTTAAGACTTTTAAGAGAGCCTGGCGATGAGGCTCTGAAGTAAGGATTAGCTCCATGATAGAAATACGAGTCGGGATTTTCTTTAGTTGTTCGATGATGCTGAACTCGCTATGTTTCATGATCTTGAGGAACTCAGTTGTCTCGTCCTTGGCTACAGGTTTGCTCAAACCTTGCGTCTCTTCTACCGTCTCTCCGCGGATCACAGGATTTTCCCCTTTGGCTTGTCATTGTTTCTCTACTTCCTCCGATATGTAGCATCTCCCGGTGCGGGTTATGCCCCCGATATGAGAGGTTTCGCCGATAGCGAGTCCTGTTGGTGTGACTGCAGGAGGGGTGGTGACCACCATGTATCCGTAGTTGAATGAGATCGCGTGTAAGTCTCTTCTAGGAGTATTCACAGCTAACATGAACACTACTTTGCGTGGGGTCATGGCCGTATCCCCTGTTTGGGCCACATATTCAAAGGAATACAGTGCTGGAGGATTGTCCTCGATGGCGTTGATTACTCCTCGGATTTTCCCTTCGGTCTGAATGATCCCGAATGTTGTGAGTTGCTTGAATTTCTACCGAAAAAGTCTGCAATCCTGGATTTCGTGCTTGCTTTCCCCTTGGCAGAATAGGCATTGGGCCTGATTATTCTCCGGAAATGGCAGGTATGCATTTTTAGCTAATGCGAAGAATAGTTCTTCATTGGGTGCTTCCTTTACTGAAGGGTGAGATTCGTCGATTTCTCTGGAAAGGATGCCGTTCATCCTAGGATTATGGTGTGACAGATGACTGGTCGCCACATTAGGACCCTTTGCTAAAACTTCAGAAGAGATTTGTACTTGTTTGGTTAGGTGATCGACCTTTTCTCTAAAGGCGTAACAGTCTTCCAGGGAGTGTCCTCGGGTTCCAGCGTGATATTCACAGCTAACCTTTGGATCATACCAACTAGCGTAAGGAGTTGATTGAGGCGAGAGCGGGGATGGTGTAATCTGCCCGTCTGCCAAGAGGCTTGCGTAGATCTCCTTCAAAGGAAACAGAGGAAGTGACCACGTCGGTGAAGGGTATGATTCGGAATTCGAGGATTCCTAAGAGGATAGTAATGGCGCTGTGCTAAAATGGGAGGGTGGTGCCGAATACATGACAAGGTAGTCGAATTTCCCGAAAGGCTGGCCCAAAGTGTCAATGTCGCGGTCTCCCTCGTCGCGGCGCGTGGAGAACCGTTTGCACGACGAAGTCGACCTTTTCTTTTGGGTGATTTGGAGTGGGGTTCCTTTGGAGTTAGGTGGGGTAGGAAGTCCTTCTCCGATGGCGTTAATGGATCCTTCCCCGTGGGTCACCTTCTGGGTTTGTATTACTCCAAGACTCGAGAGTTGTCTCACCTTTCCTATGAACAACTCGCAGCCTTGGATCTCATGACCGTCGCTTCCCTTGTAGTACATGCAGTGACTTGGATTGCTCTCCAAGTATGGCATATATCCTCCTCGAGCTAAGACCAGGAAAAGCTGCTCTTGTGGCCAACTCGATACCAAAGAAAAAAGATCGTTGCTTTCTCCTGCCGAGATGGCATTTACCCCTCCCTTTCCTTAGGAATGATTGGGGAGAGGGTTGGTGGATGTGTTGGGTCCTTTTGCTAACCCTTCGAAAGATACCCATCCACTTTTGATCAAGTGATGGACTTTTGCTTTGAATGCGAAGCAATTTTCCAGAGTGTGACCCGGGGCTCCAGCGTGATATTCGCACCTTGCGTTGAGATCATACCATTTCGGGTAAGGAGGCATTTGAGTCTGAGCTAGAACTGGTACGATCTGTCCGGCTGCCAAGAGATGCTTGTAGATTTCTCCCGCGAGAAGAGGAAGAGGAGGCAAAGGCTCTCGGTTCCACCGATTATTGGACGTGTTTTGGTTATTTGGGTCTTTTGGTGGGTTAAATGGCTTAGGTTGCATGGGTTGTAATGTTTATGCCGGAGGTGGTGGGAAATGTGTAGGATTTTGAGGCGCGATATTAGCAACGGGTGGTAAGGTAAAAGGAAAGAAGGTGGGTTGATATAGTGATGGCAAAGGGTAGGGCGGTGGCGATAAATAAGGCGGAGGTGGTGGAAATGGTTGCCCGTGATTAGCTTGGGGAGCGACAAATCCATCATCCTTTTTCACGATGGACGCTTTCTTTGGCACATACTCTGGTGCCGAAGGTATGATTCGTCCGGACTTAATCCCTTGTTCGACTCTTTCGGCAATTAGGACCATGTCGGAGAAGCTGTTTGAAGGATTCGAGATCAGGTAGGTGTAGTAGAGAGCTTTGAAGGTGTGCAAGAAAATTGACAAGAGTTCCTCCTCCTAGTTGGATCAGGCCAACGCCTTACTGGAGATGGAGTCCTCTTTCCAAATCTGAAACTTTGCCTTGTACAGGCCTTTAACGGAGTGTACCATAGGTGAGCGTTTGAGCTTCGCCGCTGCCTTGCTTACCCCTTGTTTACTAACATAACTTTTCGCAGGGGAGACCATCGCTCGACCGCTCTTCGAAGGTGACGCTCCTCACAAGGTTGTCGCCCCTTCAACGACTGCTCCCTCTACTTCCGCTGGGGCTCAAGCTGATCACCGTATGCCCATAAAGAAAAGAGCTTTAGACGAGATTCTTTCCAGGGAAAGCGGTTCCTCCTTCCGCACTTCCCGCTTCATGGAGAACTGGTTACCCAGTCGGAAGAAGAGGTCCTGGTCTGGTTTGCCAGTGACTGAGACAAAGATTTTCTCCTACGGAGTCGAGGACATGGAGGACATGGACACGGAACTGAGCCTCCGCCCGACTTCCTCAGCTCAACGAAAGAACTTAGGGAAGCAAGCGAAGCTCCAGTGACCAAGATGGCTGCTCAATCTCCTCCAAGCGACGCCGCCACTACCATCGCTTCTCGGATAGCCGCTTCTCCTGACACCACTATGGAGGGTGCCGCATCACTGGGTGGTGCTTCTTCGACTCTGGGGCTGGCTGCCCCCAACAAGACCTCCTCTGCCGCGACAATGCCACCATCTACTGCAGATTCCACTCCTGTCATGGAGCCTCCACACTCGCCCATTGACCCCTGTATTCCTGACGTGAGTCCCTCAGTCCCAAGTGGGCCTGGTTCTTCTCACTCTCCCCCGAAGTCCCCTTGCCCGTTGTTCCTTACTTCAATTCGAGACATCGGGGGCTCAGGCGGTATCTCCGCCCCTTGTTTTGTTGCTGATCTTTCCCGTGACGGGCCTCAAGGGGCCCCCTCTCACCGGCTAAATCTGTCGAAATTTAGGACTGATGGGTTCCGTGCCCTGGGTATATCAGACCTTTTATCGCAAGATCAGCCCACGGCTATCTTGGCCTGCGAAATGTTTCGCGCCTCCGAGGAGGAGAGTAGGCTACTGCAACTTCCTCCCGAAGTTCAGTATGTGCGCGTCATGAACAACTGCCTTGCTGCCTTTCGACAGCTTCATTACTTCATCAAGGCTCGTGCTACACAATCTCAAAACTCTGGTGCCCTATTAAAGGTAGAGGAGCTGTCGCGACTCCACAAACGCGCTCAGGCCGAACTGTGCGAGTGCCGCGCTGACCTTTCTCGGGAAAGATCTAAAGGAAAAGCCTAGGTTGAAGCTTTAGAGGCTGAGTTGGTGGCTGAGAGGAAGAAGAACTCATTCCTTCTTGAGGAGGTATCCTCCCGCGATGCGGACCTATCGAAAGCTTTCAAGAAGGTGACCTGGTGGAAGAAGAAGACTGAACAACCCTTTATCGCTGGGGTGACAGATCAGCACCGCAGGAGGTCCGCTGATCCCGCTGAGGTCGCCAGGTATGCCTCCGCGAGGGTGAAAGAAATTGATGAGAGCCAAGAGGGTTTCCTCTCCTCCGAAGAGGAGTAGTGGATCAGTGCCTGGGAAGGGCCCATTTGATGCCGCTTGATTATTGGTGTCACTTCTTTACTTACTCCCTTATTGTATTATTTTTCCCATTTGGACTTTGACGTCGCCTCCTTGCTTGTAATAATTAACAGATCTTGTAATCTTGACCAAATAATGCCTGCTTCTTAGCGATGTCACCCTTTATCACATGCCGCTTGACTACATTTTCTTCGCACTTTGCCTCTTGCATGCCGTGGCATTACATCTTGCCGCTCCTTTTCGCCGGGTTTGACTGCGCCCTTTTCAGAGCATTTAATGCTCTGACTCCTTTTATTTGATACGGGGGAGACAGTCATGATGCTTTGAGCCCACGTGTCATCAAAGGGGAACGCTAAAAGACTGGCGGGCTGAGCATGTCTTTTCGCTCCTCAGAGGTTGTACCCGCTTCCCGCGTCTCTTTGCCCTTGACACGTCACACACTACGATCACTTGACCCATCATTCCCTTTAGTCCTTAGGGTTATAAAACCCCCACGTGCTTTCTCTTTATCTTTTGTTACCTTTCTCTTTTGAAAAATGAAAAGAAAGAAAAGACAATTCCTCTTCTTCCTCCTACGATCCGCCGGCGCCCTGGTGCTTCGATCTTCTTCTCACCACAGGTACCTTCCTCTCTATCCTTCTTTTAACCTTGTACATGGCTCGTAATCGCCGCTATCCCCGCTCTGCTAGGGAGGGGGATATTGACACTACTGTTTCCACCATTGCTTCCACTGATGTCCTTCGACAGCGTCTGCGGAGCTATAATGCTACTCTCGACCAGCTGGAGGGGTATTCTACTGAAGTTGCCCCAAAGTCCCTTCGCCTTAATAGCGAATTACCTGGCAACCGTAGGGTTCTTTATGCCAAAATGTTTCATTATGGTTTTCGGTTGCCTCTAGATCCTTTAATTGCCGAGTTATTCTCTGAATTTGATCTGAATGCTGCCCAATTGAGTCCAAACGCCTATTGTGGCATTTATGCTTTTATAGCCCTCTGTAGATATATAGGGAATGAATCTCCTTCCTTGTTGTTACTTCGCTCCCTTTTTCAATTATACCACCATAACAATGGCATCATAGCGATATCGCCTCGCTATGATGTTGAAGCTCTAACCCCTTTACCTGGAAGCTGTTATTCCTTGAATCTTCTATTGATGCTTAGAAGAAAGGATTCTTCATCATCAATCTGCCCCAGCCTTTGTCGCAGAGCGGGTTTAATCTCGTCGTCAGAGACGCTGCCTGGGGTGGCAGGCCAGAGTTAGGACCGGTTGACCAAGGCTGGCTGGACAAACTGCTCAACCTATCGGGCATTCCCGGTGTTCGCACTCGCGAACTCGCGTGCCGGGGCGACATCCAGAATTGCATTCAAAGTGAGCACTGTCCCTTTGTTCACTGTTCCATACCAATACTAACTCTAACATTCATTTCTTATTTCTAGAGATCCTCCCGCCGGGTGGAAACCTGACTGCATCAAGAAAAGAGAGAGAAGAGCTCAGCAGAAGAGAGAAAAAAGGTCTCTTTCTGCCACCTCGGCTGGTGCCGTGACTGACACCACGCACGCGTCCACTTCTGCACCTGAGTCCTCTTCTCTTCCTCGAGTAGAGGCTACTGCCACATCAACTGCTGAGCCAATTTCCTCCCCTAGCGTTGTTCCTACATGAGCGTCATCTTCTCGTCCTCCCCTTGCAAGAAAGAAGAAAAGAACTCTCCGCCTTCGCGTTATCACTCCTACCCGTCCTCCTGTTCAGGTGGTTTTTACAAAATTTTCTCTGTCTATACATTTTGTGTCCGTTTCTTAATTCCCCTATTTCTTTTGCACGTAGGATACCACTGCTGTTGCCTCTTCTGCTACTCCTTCGCGCGATGGCATGGATTTGTCGGGTATTCTTGACCCCAAGCGACCGCATTTTAGTGAGGACTCAGCTTCAACGAACGACTTTACCGCTGGTCAGGAGAGGCAAGGCGGCGTCACCAATACCGGCCCCTTGGCGGGTCATAAAGGCTCTGGCCTGGCAGGGAATGGGGCTACCTCTGCGCCACTTCACTCTTCTTTTGCCACGTCATCTCCTCCACCTGGCAATCCCTTGGACTTCCTAGAGGATCTTACAGAGGAGGACTTTCCTTCCCTACCAACCGGCGGTTTCAATATTGACGCTGGACCATCTAATCGTTCCCCTCCGTCCCCTCTTGATGTCTTCTTCATTCCTACTGCTGTTCAGAAAGTCTCTCCCTCTCTTCCCCCCGTGGACACTCCGCGCATGGTGGCTGACCTAAGCACTATACTCTCTAGCGGGGCCGTCACCCATCAAGTTGATTTAAGCAACAATCGCCAGCGCGGGTTCCCAGCATTGGGAGGCGACAGCTCCCTAGCGACTTCCGACTATCTGGTAGGGCATCTGTTGTCGGTTGAGGAGGAGGAGCAGGCCTTCCTCTCTATTGCTGAGGGCGAGCAACTGCAACAGATAAGGACCCAACTGTTCTCTAGCTTTCAGGGTTTCCATTACTGGTCTAGGAATGTGACGAAATGAATGAGCTCTCTCCAATCTTCCTCCCAGGAATGGCGCAACACTAATCACCAGCTCTTGGAAGAAATCAGCAAGTACCAAAGGGAACTTCATAAAACTCAAGAGGAGCTGAGGAAGAGTGTTGAAGAGCGACAATGTGCGGAAGCCAGTTTGGGAGTTGCGAGGAAAGAGTTGGAAGAGGCCAAATGACACCAGGCCACGAGTGATGCCGCCCTTCAAGCGAAGCAAAGTAAGAATGCCGCTCTTACGGAGGAAACAGCGGACAGGTGTAAATGGTTTCTAGAATAGACTGCAGGCCTCATGGCCGACTGCTTCATTGAGCATCACGGCTGCAATTTCTTCGACGCTGATGCCATTATCTACCTGTTCAAGCAGAAGTCTGGGTTCCTCACGGAAGAGGGCTACCGTCAAGCGAAGAGGCCATGACATAGCGAGGGGGATAGCAGCATGCCCAGGCCGTAAATGTCACTTCTCTTTTTATCGATCGGGCGCCCTGACTTCTTTTTCCATTTTGTGTTTTTGGGGCCTTTTGTTTAAACAAGTATCCCCTCTTGTACAAACAATTTGCACAATTTGCCATCATTTTACTTTATCGATGGTCTTTCTCACTTTACTTTCGTTAGCCCTTCTTTCCAAAACTGGTTGCCACCGTTGAACTGATGTGGCCTGCGCCTTTGAACTTCCCTTACGGGGCCACAACATGCCCTGTCGTCGTGCATTTCTCCTCGCACAATAGGGTAGATCCGCTCCTCACCATTATCTCATACCATGCTTGAGACGACTGGATCTCCCCTTTAGACGCTCTGCCTCTCCACGGCGTCATTATTTTCCAAGTGCTCCATCACTTTGACACTTTACTAAATTTTCTGTGCATTTTACTTATAACTTTCGTTAGTAGCGACATATTCCCGAAAAGCCTTAGTTACCTTGGGCCATTGCCGCGCGCGCTCCTCACTTTCTTAGCGCGATCCTTCCGAGATATCACTTGTGCCGAATTTTCTGCACATTTTTACTTATCATTTACATTAGTAGCGACATCTACTAAAATATCTTAATTACCTTGGGGTGTGGGTGCGTATTTCCCCAACTCACTTGGCGCGATTCCGCCCGATGTCGCTCATGTCACGTACTCTTCCAGCCAAACTTCACCGGGTTTGTCCCTTCCGGTTACTAGCTGGGGTACCGTGACTTCCCGCATTTCTCCAATCGGCCGGGAAGTGCCCCCTCTTAGTGCACCGCCTGATCAGGGCCAGCCATCACGAGGATAGGACTTTTCACTTCCTCAGCGTTGCCCTCGCACCTCGGAACGTGCCCCTTCTTTACGAGGGGGCTATGTTAGCGCTACCCTCGTAAGGATAGGATTTTCACTTGCGAGGTGGAGTTTTTATCTTCCCTAGGGTCGTGCCTCACTTAATGATCATCCGCCTATGTGAGCACAGGCTGTCACAAGGATAGGACTTTACACCCCAAGGGGAGTCGGGACGTGCCCTCTCTGGGTTTCCCCAGGATAGGATTTTCACTCCCGACAGTACGGGAGCGTGTCTCGTCTTAGCGAGCCGCCTGATCAAGGCCGGCCTCACAAGGCCAGAATTTTTCACTTCCAGCACCATATATTTCCAGGATCGCCGAGGAGTGCCTCGTCTTGACGACCCATCTGCATTAGCCCGTTCTGCCCCAAGGCTAGGACTTTTCACCCCCGACATCCTCCTTTCCTTGTTATCTGCACATTACACAGACAACCAACAAGGAACAAGAAATATTTCCACAACAATTGTTAGATCATGCCCAACGGCATGTCACATTTCATTATTTCAATTTCTAGACCATGCCCACCGGCATGTCACATTTCAATTTCTAGACCATGCCCACCGACATGTCACATTTCATTATTTCAATTTCTAGACCATGCCCGCCGGCATGTCAATTTTCATTATTTCTATTTCAAGACCATGCCCAACGGCATGTCACTTTTAATTTCTAGACCATGCCCAACGGCATGTCACTTTTAATTTCTAGACCAATTCAATTTCTATTTCAAGACAAATTCAATTTCTATTTCAAGACCAATCGACATGTCAAATTCTAGCATGATATAATTTTAATCGAGCAATATTTCAAGAGTTAGGTAAGGGAGTACCGTCAAGCATTTCGAGGTGATACGCTCTCTTTCCGATAACACGAGTGACGCGGTACGGGCCCTCCCAGTTTGAGCTAAGTTTCCACATTCGTTGGCCCGCTGCTCGTTTGTCCCTGAGCATGAGGTCTCCCGCCTTGAACAGCCGCTCCTTAACATGTCTGTTGTGATACCGCGCCATTCTTCTTTTGTAGTGCATTATTTTCAAGAGGACTTCCTCGCGCGCCTCAGGCAGCATATCAAGGTTAGCACGTAACCTTTCCTCGTTTAACTCCTCCTTGAAATATTCCACCCTTAAGCTTAGGGTGCCAATTTCGACAGGCGTTACTGCTTCGGTACCAAAGGCCATCGCAAAGGGCGTTTCCCCCGTACTAGTTTTGACGGTCATGCGGTAAGCCCAAATTACATAGGGTAGCTCATCTGGCCACTTCTTTTTCGACCCCTCAAGATTTTTCTTAATACCGCTCAGTATGCTTCGGTTGGTTACCTCCGCCTGGCCGTTAGTCTGAGGATGCGCCACAGAGGAGAACCTCTGCTCGATCTGGAATTCATCACATTATTCTTTGAAGAAGCGGCTGGTAAACTGTGCCCCATTGTCGTTAACTAGCATGCAAGGTACCTCGAAACGCATGATCACTTGGTTCTTAAAGAAGTGCCATACCTTCTCCGTCGTAATACTGGCTACCGCTTCCGCTTCTACCCATTTGGTAAAGTAGTCCGCTGCCATAATTACAAATTTCAGTTGAGACCTAGCCTTAGGAAAAGGGCCTAAAATATCGATTCCCCACTTGGCAAAAGGACAAGGTGCCACGATCTGAGATATTTCAGTGGCGGGTCGTCGAGGGATTTTGGAAAATTCTTGACACTTATGGCATGATTGCACAAAGTTGTTACAATCCCTGCGAATAGTGGGCCAATAGAATCCTGACCGAAACACCTGCGCGGCCATGGTACCACCCGACACGTGCATGTCGTAGATGCCTTCATGAATCTCGCGCAGGGTATGAAGGCCTTCTTGTTCCGTTATACATTTTGCGGCTGGGTGCGAGGAACATCTCCGAATTAACTCCCCATCATAATAAGTGCACCTTGCCGCTTGCTTCAGTACTTTTTTCTTCTCTGTACTGTCGCTGGGCAACTCGTCGTGCTTCAAAAAATTTATCACAGGGACCTTGTAGTCCTTTTCAATCTCCTCCACACATAGCGACAGCTGTTCCTCCATGAAGGACGGTAATGACCTTTCCTCATAGTGCATGCCTTCTGGTATGACAGCCTCCTGATTAGCTGCCGCCTTGGCAAGATTATCCGCCTCCGTATTGTCCTCCCGCAGAATGTGTTCGAAAGTAACATACACGCCGCTTTGTTCCATTTCTGCCAATTCCCTTTTTCCCTTTCGAGAGGTATTGCGCCATGATCGATTCTCTAGCTTGGGAATGTCCCAAGACTTGATCAATTATCAACTTGGAGTCCCCTCGTATTTTCAACCGTGGGGCTCCTACTACCAGGTCATTTTCAGTTTTAGCGAAGAGGCTCCTTCCTACTCTAAGCCCCGCCAACAACGCTTCATACTCTGCTGCGTTGTTGGATAATGGTTGCAGGATTCTAATGGCATGCCGCACCTGCACATTATGTGGCCCGATCATGTATATGCCAGCTCCCGCCAGCTCCTAATTTTTGGCGCCATCTACATAGATGACCCATATGTCCGCGGGGGCCTCTGAGAGTGGGACCTTTGCATCACTTTCTTTCTTCTCGAGCGGCTCCGCCGCCTTGTCCCTAGTAAATGTACACTCGGCGATAAAATTTGCCAAAACCTGAGCTTTTACGGATGGCCGAGCTTTGTACTGTAATCCATATTGTTCCAGCTCAATTGACCAAATCAACATCCTCCCCGAGGATTCTGGTTTCCTAAGAATTCTTCTCAAAGGCTGATCCATGAGCACGATGACTGGATGGGCCTGGAAGTACATGTCCATCTTCCGTGTGGACTGTAGCAGGGCGAATGCCACCTTTTCAATGTGGGTGTATCGCACCTCGACATCTTTTAACACATGGCTAACAAAGAACACGTGGCGGTGGGCGTGATTATCCTCCCGGACCAAAACGACACTGACCACTTCATCTGCGACGCCGAGGTACAAGAATAGGGTATCGCCCGGTTCCGGTCGTGTTAGTACCAAGTCGGACGACAAGTATGTTTTCAAACCCACGAACGCCTCTTCGTACTCTTGTGTCCATCCGAAAGAAGCTTTCTTGCATATGACTTTAAAGAACGGCAAGCACTTCTCGCCCTGCTTAGAGATGAACCGCCCCAGCGGAATGACGCGTCCTGTTAACCTCTGAACTTCCTGGAGGGTTCGCGGCGATACCATATCATGGATAGCCTTAATATTTGACGGGTTCGGCTGGATGCCCTTTTGGCTTACCACATACCCCAAGAATTTTCCCGTTTGGAATGCAAATGCGCACTTACGGGGGTTCAACTTTATCTGGTACTTTCTCAGTGTATCAAACACTTCCTGCAAATCGGCCAGATGGTCACTGAAACTTCAGCTCTTGACCAATACATCATCTACGTACGCTTCTACATTTCTCTCGATTTGCTTTTCAAACACTTTGTTGGCCATACGCTGGAAGGTCGCCCCTGCATTCTTTAAGCCAAACGACATTGCCGTGTAGCAGTAGGTGGCCTTCGGAGTTATAAATGCCGTCTTTTCCTCATCTTCCTTGGGCATAGGAATTTGATGATATCTAGAATTGGCGTCCAGGGAACTCAAATATGGGTACCCTGCCGCTTGATCGACCAACTGATCAATCTGAGGGAGCGGATAACAGTCCTTAGGACAAGCATCATTCAAGTTAGTGAAATCAATACACATGCGCCAGTCTCCGTTGGGCTTGTGGACTAAGACAGGGTTGGCCAACCAAGTGGGGTATTGAACTTCTCGGATGAATCCTGCGTTCATCAGTTTTACTACCTCCTTATCAATCACCACCGAATTTTTCGTGGAGAATGCTCGCCGCTTCTGTTGAACTGGCGTGGCGCGCGGGTCAATGTTGAGTCAATGCTCAGCCACTTCCCTAGACACGCCAAGTATGTCCGCCGGTTTCCACGCGAACTCTCCTTTGCACTTGTTCAACAGCCGGGCTAATTGTGCTCTCTCCTCAAGGGTCAACTTGTCACTGGCCTGGAAGCTCGCCTTATCATTGCCTTGGACGGGGATGGATACCATCGCATCTACTGGTTGGGTTCGCCTTTCATCCCTTTGCTCATAAGGATCCTAGAATGGGTCCCGCCACCCCAAAACGATTGAGGAATGGTCGCCCTAGAATGGCATTGTACGGTAGGATGAGATCCACAACCAAGAACATCAACTCTTCTGATCGTTTCGACGCGTCTTCTCTAAAATACACAGGCAACGTTGTTACTCCAATTACAGGTATAGGGATGCCATCCACTCCAATAATTGGTTTCTTGCAAGGCGCCAGTTCACCGGTAGGGTGTTTCATGAGATTATATGCTTCCAACAAAAATAAGTTTACCGCACTGCCGTTATCAATGAGGGTCCTTCGCATGCCATGGCTCCCAACAACCGGTGTGACTACTAGCGCGTCATTATGAGGGAAGACAATGCCCTTCTCGTCTTCTTCCGAAAAGGATATTACCATCCTGTCCAGTGCATCGATCACTCCCTTTTTTACAGGCTGGCTTTCCCGTTTCCGCTTCTCTCCTGCCACGAGTGTTGCTGGGGTAATCTCATCTAGGAACGACGCCCCCCCAGCGATAATGTTAATGATGGGGATGTCCTCATCATACATCATTAGCGCTTCTTTCCCCTTTGCCTAAGAAGTCCCGCTGCCCCCAAGAGGGGGAGGCAATTGATGGTCACCTAACGCCCCATGCAGAGGGTCGCTCCTGGTTTCTTCTCTCATACGAGTGGTGAATTCTCCGAGATAGCCTTCTTCCAACAGGTGCCTTATTGCTAACTTCAATTCCCTGCATGCCTCTGTAGAATGCCCCTTAACCTTATGGAATTTACAAAAAGTATTTTCCCTTCCTCCCATGACCACCCCTGGCTTCACAGGGGTTGGATAGCGGATCGGCAGGTTCCGCTGCTGAATGATGGCTAAGATTTCCGCTCATGGGAGTGTAAGGGGAGGAAGGTCGGGATCGTACGTTCGACCCTTAGGGGGATCCCCCTGTCGCTGAACATTCAGACCGCCGCCCCTTCCTCTAGAGTAATTACCCTTCTGGCAATTCGACGCCTTGGGGATGTAATCTTTCCGCTGGGTGTATTCGTCACCCGGACGGGTGTCGTGGGTCATACTGCCTTGAGCCGTGGGAGCAGGAGGGGCGTTCTGGGGCACATCCCGTATCCTGTTTCTATATTCCTCTTCTTCCATTCTCGCATAATTGTGAGCCTTCAACCTTAACACGTCTAAAGTCGTTGGGGGATCCACCATCAGCGTATCTCTCAGCTTCCCATATCCCCAATTCCGGTTCAACGCTTCTATGGCGAAATCAATAGTAATACCGGGAGTTAACGACATTTCCATATCAAAACGACCAAGATAACTATTCAAAGACTCCTCTGGTTTTCTACATATATCAAACAAGGCTACTGCAGACTTTCGAATGGGGATAGCTCTGTTGAAGCGACTCTTAAACTTGGCCTCCAGTTGCGAGAAATTATCAATTGATCGAGCAGGAAGTCCTTCAAACCAGAGGCGGGCTACTCCCGACAATGTCATGACAAATATTTGACACAACGCCGCGTCGTTGTGCGTTTGAAACTGGACGAAATCCTTCACCTTATTAAGATGCGAGATGGGGTCTTTGGTGCCATCGTATGATTCCGTGGGGAGCTTAACATGTCGGCTGACCCTGTGGTGCCTTACACGGTGGGTGAAAGGATGACCAGCGGTGTCGTCCAAGATCTCATGATCATGACGAGGAGGAGACATGTCCAAGTGTCGCCTGTGGCCTCGAGGCTCCGGGGTGCGTTGCTGCCTGGGAGACCGGCTACGACTCCTAGGCGAACGGGTTCGTCGCCTCCTACTGCCTGATCTCTCACTCCGCTCCATTGATACCTCCCTACCGGCTCCCTCTCTCCTGCCGTCCCAACGCTCTCTGTATTCATCTACCGGTCGCTCCACTTGGGAGACAGAAATCTGCGGTATCCGCGGTACGTAGTGCTCCTCCTGTCCGTCTGCCAGTTGCGCAAAGCTGAATGGCATGCTTATCGCAGGTGAGGTCAGAGGGACGCTCTCCTGGCGATGAGGCGATACTGGTCGATCAGCGACAATAGATGGAGTGAAAATAACTCAAGGAGACACACCTGATGTCACTGCACTAGAAGTGGGGCCTGCGGCCATCCCAATTAAATAGTCCAAGTGGGCACGAAGAGCTAACATCGAGCTTACCGAGAGAGTAGTAGGGCCATCCATCCTAGAACTTACAAGCGGAGGGGCGGAGTGACTGGATCCGCCCGTGTGGGAAAACGGGGCACCCATTGAGGAAATAAGGGAACCCATTTGCGGAAACGGGCTACCCGTTTGAGAAAACGGGGTGCCCATTTGAGAAAACGAGGTGCCAGTTGTCAGCCCGAAAAGAAAGTCTGTCTGCGCAGAGGAAGTTTCACGTGATGTGACATATGTACTTGCCGAAGACGTGGAAAAAAGTTCCCTACGCGCGTGAACCCCACGAGTATGAGGGGGCGTAGATTTTGAATCTGAAGCCATGATCCTTCGACTCTCAGAAAGAACAGAGCTTGGTTACTAAGGAAAACTCACTTAATTAACCAAAGCTCTCAATGAAAGGACCACTTGATAAGAGTCCGGGGGATACTGAGCTGGATCGGCCTGATCTGGCCTGGTCGGGAACACTGTACTGGGGTCTTCGTCACCTGCAAAGCGCCGGAGTGGGTCTCCGGCGTAAACACTCCGATGCCAAAGTCAGTGCAGATAGTCAAAATGGCAGGGGTTCAGTACGCTATCTTAGGCTTAACCCCTTGTCTGAAAAGGTGGGGGTATTTATAGACAAAGGAAGGAGTGTACCGACAGGGGGTGGGAATAATCCCTGGCAGGTGTCGCTGGGGTGATATATGCCACTGGGGTGGCCTTGAGTGACGTCATGCGGAGTGACGTCATGGATGACTTGGGATGGGATGCCGCCGTGCGGATGCCGTATGAGAGCCCCCCCCCCCCTCCCGCTGATGTCGACCATCCCAGGGTCGGTCGCCAGGCTAAGGGCGGTAAGAACATGGTCTCGTCTCCCGCGGCGAGTACAGTATGCTGGCCGGGTCACCCGGCGGGGTAGTGGAGATGCCGCTTCTGTGGTATCGATAGTTATCAGAAATAATTAAAGCATTAACTAATTATTACAACAACTAAGATAAATAATTAAAAGAATTACAACAAGTCAAAATAATTAATCAAGCATTTATAAAAAATATTAAACAACCATACGATTTAAGCATACAATTTAAAAACATGGCATACGAACATTTAAATAAAACACGAAAATGATGCACGAAAATAATGCGACGTTTTAACATACGAAAATCTAATGGGACTGGCTTAGGCCCATTTTCTAAATTTGGACAACAAAAAATGAGCTTGGAACTAATCCAAAATTTAAGTTAAAACAAATGGGCTTTGCAAAAGCCAAGCCCATCACCTTTCTTTCCTTTCTTTCCCGCCAAACCCACTCTCTTCTTCCTCACCACGTCCCCGACGCCATGGCTGGCGACCAAGGTGGCACTTACATGTTAGAACTCACTCAAATCAACCGCAAGCATGGCAGCAACTCAAATCCACGAAAAATAGCAAGTTTTTTAAACGGAAACAGTGGCAAATTTCTAATGAAATAACAAGCTAATTAATTTGCATATATTGCTATTAATTACTCAAGATATCATACAATCAAATTGAAGCAAAGGAAATGAAATTGGGATGAAAACTTTGCATGTGAGGCAAGTTTTAGCATGAAAAAGAAAAAAACTACATTTTTGAACCTTCCTTAAATTGAGCATGTCATCATTTTATCACATCGCGGATAACTTGTGCGTTCATTAGAAATTACATGACATACACGGTCGTGTCTATTAACGAAAACTTAGCATGTGAGGTAAGTTTTAGCATGAAAAAGAAAAAACTACGTTTTTGAACATTCCTTAAATTGATCATGTCATCATTTTATCACATCGGGAATAACTTGTGCGTTCATTAGAAATTATATGACATACACGGTCGTGTCTATTAACTCTTATATCCATGACATGATTTAGACGTAAGCAGTCACAAATATATCCCTGCGAGCATCTTGGGCCTTCACGCTTTATTTCGTTCATGACTGTCTAAAAGACATTCATTCAAAGCATAAAAAATTAAATAAAAGAGTTTAAGTTAATCTTACCTTTTTTGACGAACCCCAAAAGATGAGCAACGAACAATAATAGCGTAAGTATAGCGAACATACACGATTTTTACTAATTACCTCCCTAATTTTTACAACAACTGAGATAAATAATTAAAAGAATTACAACAAGTCAAAATAATTAATCAAGCATTTATAGGAAATATTAAAGAACCATACGATTTAAGCATACAATTTAATAAACATGGCATACGAACATTTAAATAAAATACGAAAATGATGCACCAAAATAATGCGACGTTTTAACATACGAAAATCTAATGGGCCGAGCTTAGACCCATTTTCTAAATTTGGACAACAAAAAATGGGCTTGGAATTAATCCAAAGTTTAAGTTAAAGCAAATGGGCTTCGCAAAAGCCAAGCCCATCACCTTTCTTTCCTTTCTGTCCCGCCAAACCCACTCTCTTCTTCCTCATCACGTCGCCGGCGCCATGGCCGGCGACCAAGGTGACACTTACATGTTAGAACTCACTCAAATCAACCCCAAATAAACCCCAAGCATGGCAGCAACTCAAAGCCACGAAAAATAGCAACTTTTTTTAACGGAAACAGTGGCAAATTTCACATGAAATAACAAGCTAATTAATATGCATATATAGCTATTAATTACTCAAGACATCATACAATCAAATTCAAGCAAAGGAAATTAAATTGGCATGAAAACATAGCATGTGAGGCAAGTTTTAGCATGAAAAAGAAAAAACTACATTTTTTAACATTCCTTAAATTGAGCATGTCATCATTTTATCACATCGCGGATAACTTCTGCGTTCATTAGAAATTATATGACATACACGGTCGTGTCTATTAACTCTTATATCCATGACATGTTTTAAACGTAAGCAGTCACAAATATATCCCTGTGAGCATCTTGGGCCTTCACGCTTTATTTCGTTCATGAGTGTCTAAAAGACATTCATTCAAAGCATAAAAAAATAAATAAAAGAGTTTAAGTTAATCTTACCTTTTTTGAGGAGCCCCTAACGATGAGCAACTAGCAATAATAGCGTAAGTATAGCGAACGTACACGATTTTTACTAATTAGCTCCCTAATTATTACAAATTGGAGATCGGAATAATTAATCTAGCTAATTATTACAACAAATGAGATAAATAATTAAAAGAATTACAACAAGTCAAAATAATTAATCAAGCATTTATAGGAAATATTAAACAACCATACGATTTAAGAATACAATTTAAAAACATGGCATACGAACATTTAAATAAAGCACGAAAATAATGCGACGTTTTAACATATGAAAATCTAATGGGTCGGGCTTTGGCCCATTTTCTAAATTTGGACAACAAAAAATGGGCTTGGAATTAATCCAAAATTTAAGTTAAAACAAATTGGGTTTGCAAAAGCCAAGCCTATCACCTTTCTTTCCCGCCAAACCCACTCTCTTCTTCCTCATCACGTCGTCGGCGCCATGGCTGGCGACCAAGGTGATACTTACATGTTAGAACTCACTCAAATCAACCCCAAATAAACCCCAAGCATGGCAGCAACTCAAATACACAAAAAATAGCAAGTTTTTTAAACGGAAACAGTGGCAAATTTCACATGAAATAACAAGCTAATTAATATGCATATATTGCTATTAATTACTCAAGACATCATACAATCAAATTCAAGCAAAGGAAATGAAATTGACATGAAAACTTAGCATGTGAGGCAAGTTTTAGCATGAAAAAGAAAAAAACTACATTTTTTAACATTCCTTAAATTGAGCATGTCATCATTTTATCACATCGCGGATAACTTGTGCGTTCATTAGAAATTATATGACATACACGGTCTTTTAACTCTTATATCCATGACATGTTTTAGACGTAAGCAGTCACAATTATATCCCTGCGAGCATCTTGGGCCTTCACGCTTTATTTCGTTCATGAGTGTCTAAAAGACATTCATTCAAAGCGTAAAAAAATAAATAAAAGAGTTTAGGTTAATCTTACCTTTTTTGACGAGCCCGGAATGATGAGCAACGAGCAATAATAGCGTAAGTATAGCGAAATAATTAATCTAGCTAATTATCACAACAAGTAAAATAATTAAAGCATTAACTAATTATTACAAAAACTAAGATAAATAATTAAAAGAATTACAACAAGTCAAAATAATTAATCAAGCATTTATACGAAAAATTATACAACCATACGATTTAAGCATACAATTTAATAAACATGGCATACAAACATTTAAATAAAACACGCAAATGATGCATGAAAATAATGCGACGTTTTAACATACGAAAATCTAATGGGTCGGGCTTAGGTCCATTTTCTAAATTTGGACAACAAAAAATGGGTTTGGAATTAATCCAAAATTTAAGTTAAAACAAAATAGCGTAACCTTTCTTTCCTTTCTATCCCTCCAAACCCACTCCCTTCTTCCTCATCACGTCGCCGGTGCCATGGCCGGCGACCAAGGTGAGACTTACATGTTAGAACTCACTCAAATCAACCCCAAATCAACCCCAAGCATGGCAGCAACTCAAATCCATGAAAAATAGCAAGTTTTCTAAACGGAAACATTGGCAAATTTCACATGAAATAACAAGCTAATTAATATGTATATATTGCTATTAATTACTCAAGACATCATACAATCAAATTAAAGCAAAGGAAATGAAATTGGCATGAAAACTTAGCATGTGAGGCAAGTTTTAGCATGAAAAAGAAAAAACTACATTTTTGAACATTCCTTAATTTGAGCATTTCATCATTTTATCACATCGCGGATAACTTGTGCGTTCATTAGAAATTATATGACATATATGGTCGTGTCTATTAACTCTTATATCCATGACATGTTTTAAACGTAAGCAGTCACAAATATATCCCTGCGAGCATCTTGGGCCTTCACGCTTTATTTCGTTCATGAGTGTCTAAAAGACATTCATTCAAAGCATAAAAAATTAAATAAAAGAGTTTAAGTTAATCTTACCATTTTTTACGAACCCCGAACGATGAGCAACGAACAATAATAGCGTAAGTATAGCGAACATACACGATTTTTACAAATTACCTCCCTAATTATTACAAATTGCAGATCGGAATAATTAATCTAGCTAATTATTACAACAAGTGAAATAATTAAAGCATTAACTAATTATTACAACAACTAAGATAAATAATTAAAAGAATTACAACAAGTCGAAATAATTAATCAAGCATTTATACGAAATATTAAACAACCATAAGATTTAGGCATACAATTTAATAAACATGGCATACGAACATTTAAATAAAACACGAAAATGATGCACGAAAATAATGCGACGTTTTAACATACGAAAATCTAATGGGCCGGGCTTAGACCCATTTTCTACATTTGGACAACAAAAAATGGGCTTGGAATTAATCCAAAGTTTAAGTTAAAATAAATGGGCTTCGCAAAAGCCAAGCCCATCACCTTTCTTTCCTTTCTTTCCCGCCAAATCCACTCTCTTCTTCCTCATCACGTCGCCAGCCCCATGGCAGGCGACCAAGGTGACACTTACATGTTAGAACTCACTCAAATCAACCCGAAATTAACCCCAAGCATAGCAGCAACTCAAATCCACAAAAAATAGCAAGTTTTTAAAACGGAAATAGTGGCAAATTTCACATGAACTAACAAGCTAATTAATATGCATATATTGCTTTTAATTACTCAAGACATCATACAATCAAATTGAAGCGAAGGAAATGAAATTGGGATGAAAACTTTGCATGTGAGCCAAGTTTTAGCATGAAAAGGAAAAAAACTACATTTTTGAACCTTCCTTAAATTGAGCATGTCATCATTTTATCACATCGCGGATAACTTGTGCGTTCATTAGAAATTACATGACATACACGGTCGTGTCTATTAACGAAAACTTAGCATGTGAGGTAAGTTTTAGCATGAAAAAGAAAAAACTACGTTTTTGAACATTCCTTAAATTGAGCATGTCATCATTTTATCACATCGGGGATAACTTGTGCGTTCATTAGAAATTATATGACATACACGGTCGTGTCTATTAACTCTTATATCCATGACATGATTTAGACGTAAGCAGTCACAAATATATCCCTGCGAGCATCTTGGGCCTTCACGCTTTATTTCGTTCATGACTGTCTAAAAGACATTCATTCAAAGCATAAAAAATTAAATAAAAGAGTTTAAGTTAATCTTACCTTTTTTGACAAACCCCAAAAGATGAGCAACGAACAATAATAGCGTAAGTATAGCGAACATACACGATTTTTACTAATTACCTCCCTAATTTTTACAACAACTGAGATAAATAATTAAAAGAATTACAACAAGTCAAAATAATTAATCAAGCATTTATAGGAAATATTAAAGAACCATACGATTTAAGGATACAATTTAATAAACATGGCATACGAACATTTAAATAAAATACGAAAATGATGCACTAAAATAATGCGACGTTTTAACATACGAAAATCTAATGGGCCGAGCTTAGACCCATTTTCTAAATTTGGACAACAAAAAATGGGCTTGGAATTAATCCAAAGTTTAAGTTAAAGCAAATGGGCTTCGCAAAAGCCAAGCCCATCACCTTTCTTTCCTTTCTGTCCGCCAAACCCACTCTCTTCTTCCTCATCACGTCGTCGGCGCCATGGCCGGCGACCAAGGTGACACTTACATGTTAGAACTCACTCAAATCAACCCCAAATAAACCCCAAGCATGGCAGCAACTCAAAGCCACGAAAAATAGCAACTTTTTTTAACAGAAACAGTGGCAAATTTCACATGAAATAACAAGCTAATTAATATGCATATATTGATATTAATTACTCAAGACATCATACAATCAAATTCAAGCAAAGGAAATTAAATTGGCATGAAAACATAGCATGTGAGGCAAGTTTTAGCATGAAAAAGAAAAAACTACATTTTTGAACATTCCTTAAATTGAGCATGTCATCATTTTATCACATCGCGGATAACTTCTGCATTCATTAGAAATTATATGACATACACGGTCGTGTCTATTAACTCTTATATCCATGACATGTTTTAAACGTAAGCAGTCACAAATATATCCCTGTGAGCATCTTGGGCCTTCACGCTTTATTTCGTTCATGAGTGTCTAAAAGACATTCATTCAAAGCATAAAAAAATAAATAAAAGAGTTTAAGTTAATCTTACCTTTTTTGAGGAGCCCCTAACGATGAGCAACTAGCAATAATAGCGTAACTATAGCGAACGTACACGATTTTTACTAATTAGCTCCCTAATTATTACAAATTGGAGATCGGAATAATTAATCTAGCTTATTATTACAACAACTGAGATAAATAATTAAAAGAATTACAACAAGTCAAAATAATTAATCAAGCATTTATAGGAAATATTAAACAACCATACGATTTAAGAATACAATTTAAAAACATGGCATACGAATATTTAAATAAAGCACGAAAATAATGCGACGTTTTAACATATAAAAATCTAATGGGCCCGGCTTTGGCCCATTTTCTAAATTTGGACAGCAAAAAATGGGCTTGGAATTAATCCAAAATTTAAGTTAAAACAAATGGGGTTTGCAAAAGCCAAGTCTATCACCTTTCTTTCCCTCCAAACCCACTCTCTTCTTCCTCATCACGTCATCGGCGCCATGGCTGGCGACCAAGGTGATACTTACTTGTTAGAACTCACTCAAATCAACCCCAAATAAACCCCAAGCATGGCAGCAACTCAAATACACAAAAAATAGCAAGTTTTTTAAAAGGAAACAGTGGCAAATTTCACATGAAATAACAAGCTAATTAATATGCATATATTGCTATTAATTACTCAAGACATCATACAATCAAATTCAAGCAAAGGAAATGAAATTGACATGAAAACTTAGCATATGAGGCAAGTTTTAGCATGAAAAAGAAAAAAACTACATTTTTTAACATTCCTTAAATTGAGCATGTCATCATTTTATCACATCGCGGATAACTTGTGCGTTCATTAGAAATTATATGACATACACGGTCTTTTAACTCTTATATCCATGACATGTTTTAGACGTAAGCAGTCACAATTATATCCCTGCGAGCATCTTGGGCCTTCACGCTTTATTTCGTTCATGAGTGTCTAAAAGACATTCATTCAAAGCGTAAAAAAATAAATAAAAGAGTTTAGGTTAATCTTACCTTTTTTGACGAGCCCGGAATGATGAGCAACGAGCAATAATAGCGTAAGTGTAGCGAAATAATTAATCTAGCTAATTATCACAGCAAGTAAAATAATTAAAGCATTAACTAATTATTACAAAAACTAAGATAAATAATTAAAAGAATTACAACAAGTCAAAATAATTAATCAAGCATTTATACGAAAAACTATACAACCATACGATTTAAGCATACAATTTAATAAACATGGCATACAAACATTTAAATAAAACACGCAAATGATGCATGAAAATAATGCGACGTTTTAACATACGAAAATCTAATGGGTCGGGCTTAGGTCCATTTTCTAAATTTGGACAACAAAAAATGGGCTTGGAATTAATCCAAAATTTAAGTTAAAACAAAATAGCGTAACCTTTCTTTCCTTTCTATCCCTCCAAACCCACTCCCTTCTTCCTCATCACGCCGCCGGTGCCATGGCCGGCGACCAAGGTGAGACTTACATGTTAGAACTCACTCAAATCAACCCCAAATCAACCCCAAGCATGGCAGCAACTCAAATCCATGAAAAATAGCAAGTTTTCTAAACGGAAACATTGGCAAATTTCACATGAAATAACAAGCTAATTAATATGTATATATTGCTATTAATTACTCAAGACATCATACAATCAAATTAAAGCAAAGGAAATGAAATTGGCATGAAAACTTAGCATGTGAGGCAAGTTTTACCATGAAAAAGAAAAAAACTACATTTTTGAACATTCCTTAATTTGAGCATTTCATCATTTTATCACATCGCGGATAACTTGTGCGTTCATTAGAAATTATATGACATATATGGTGGTGTCTATTAACTCTTATATCCATGACATGTTTTAAACGTAAGCAGTCACAAATATATCCCTGCGAGCATCTTGGGCCTTCACGCTTTATTTCGTTCATGAGTGTCTAAAAGACATTCATTCAAAGCATAAAAAATTAAATAAAAGAGTTTAAGTTAATCTTACCATTTTTTACGAACCCCGAACGATGAGCAACGAACAATAATAGCGTAAGTATAGCGAACATACACGATTTTTACAAATTACCTCCCTAATTATTACAAATTGCAGATCGGAATAATTAATCTAGCTAATTATTACAACAAGTGAAATAATTAAAGCATTAACTAATTATTACAACAACTAAGATAAATAATTAAAAGAATTACAACAAGTCGAAATAATTAATCAAGCATTTATACGAAATATTAAACAACCATAAGATTTAGGCATACAATTTAATAAACATGGCATACGAACATTTAAATAAAACACGAAAATGATGCACGAAAATAATGCGACGTTTTAACATACGAAAATCTAATGGGCCGGGCTTAGACCCATTTTCTACATTTGGACAACAAAAAATGGGCTTGGAATTAATCCAAAGTTTAAGTTAAAATAAATGGGCTTCGCAAAAGCCAAGCCCATCACCTTTCTTTCCTTTCTTTCCCGCCAAATCCACTCTCTTCTTCCTCATCACGTCGCCAGCCCCATGGCAGGCGACCAAGGTGACACTTACATGTTAGAACTCACTCAAATCAACCCGAAATTAACCCCAAGCATAGCAGCAACTCAAATCCACAAAAAATAGCAAGTTTTTAAAACGGAAATAGTGGCAAATTTCACATGAACTAACAAGCTAATTAATATGCATATATTGCTTTTAATTACTCAAGACATCATACAATCAAATTGAAGCGAAGGAAATGAAATTGGGATGAAAACTTTGCATGTGAGCCAAGTTTTAGCATGAAAAAGAAAAAAACTACATTTTTGAACCTTCCTTAAATTGAGCATGTCATCATTTTATCACATCGCGGATAACTTGTGCGTTCATTAGAAATTACATGACATACACGGTCGTGTCTATTAACGAAAACTTAGCATGTGAGGTAAGTTTTAGCATGAAAAAGAAAAAACTACGTTTTTGAACATTCCTTAAATTGAGCATGTCATCATTTTATCACATCGGGGATAACTTGTGCGTTCATTAGAAATTATATGACATACACGGTCGTGTCTATTAACTCTTATATCCATGACATGATTTAGACGTAAGCAGTCACAAATATATCCCTGCGAGCATCTTGGGCCTTCACGCTTTATTTCGTTCATGACTGTCTAAAAAACATTCATTCAAAGCATAAAAAATTAAATAAAAGAGTTTAAGTTAATCTTACCTTTTTTGACAAACCCCAAAAGATGAGCAACGAACAATAATAGCGTAAGTATAGCGAACATACACGATTTTTACTAATTACCTCCCTAATTTTTACAACAACTGAGATAAATAATTAAAAGAATTACAACAAGTCAAAATAATTAATCAAGCATTTATAGGAAATATTAAAGAACCATACGATTTAAGCATACAATTTAATAAACATGGCATACGAACATTTAAATAAAATACGAAAATGATGCACTAAAATAATGCGACGTTTTAACATACGAAAATCTAATGGGCCGAGCTTAGACCCATTTTCTAAATTTGGACAACAAAAAATGGGCTTGGAATTAATCCAAAGTTTAAGTTAAAGCAAATGGGCTTCGCAAAAGCCAAGCCCATCACCTTTCTTTCCTTTCTGTCCGCCAAACCCACTCTCTTCTTCCTCATCACGTCGTCGGCGCCATGGCCGGCGACCAAGGTGACACTTACATGTTAGAACTCACTCAAATCAACCCCAAATAAACCCCAAGCATGGCAGCAACTCAAAGCCACGAAAAATAGCAACTTTTTTTAACGGAAACAGTGGCAAATTTCACATGAAATAACAAGCTAATTAATATGCATATATTGCTATTAATTACTCAAGACATCATACAATCAAATTCAAGCAAAGGAAATTAAATTGGCATGAAAACATAGCATGTGAGGCAAGTTTTAGCATGAAAAAGAAAAAACTACATTTTTGAACATTCCTTAAATTGAGCATGTCATCATTTTATCACATCGCGGATAACTTCTGCATTCATTAGAAATTATATGACATACACGGTCGTGTCTATTAACTCTTATATCCATGACATGTTTTAAACGTAAGCAGTCACAATTATATCCCTGTGAGCATCTTGGGCCTTCACGCTTTATTTCGTTCATGAGTGTCTAAAAGACATTCATTCAAAGCATAAAAAAATAAATAAAAGAGTTTAAGTTAATCTTACCTTTTTTGAGGAGCCCCTAACGATGAGCAACTAGCAATAATAGCGTAACTATAGCGAACGTACACGATTTTTACTAATTAGCTCCCTAATTATTACAAATTGGAGATCGGAATAATTAATCTAGCTTATTATTACAACAACTGAGATAAATAATTAAAAGAATTACAACAAGTCAAAATAATTAATCAAGCATTTATAGGAAATATTAAACAACCATACGATTTAAGAATACAATTTAAAAACATGGCATACGAATATTTAAATAAAGCACGAAAATAATGCGACGTTTTAACATATAAAAATCTAATGGGCCCGGCTTTGGCCCATTTTCTAAATTTGGACAGCAAAAAATGGGCTTGGAATTAATCCAAAATTTAAGTTAAAACAAATGGGGTTTGCAAAAGCCAAGTCTATCACCTTTCTTTCCCTCCAAACCCACTCTCTTCTTCCTCATCACGTCATCGGCGCCATGGCTGGCGACCAAGGTGATACTTACTTGTTAGAACTCACTCAAATCAACCCCAAATAAACCCCAAGCATGGCAGCAACTCAAATACACAAAAAATAGCAAGTTTTTTAAAAGGAAACAGTGGCAAATTTCACATGAAATAACAAGCTAATTAATATGCATATATTGCTATTAATTACTCAAGACATCATACAATCAAATTCAAGCAAAGGAAATGAAATTGACATGAAAACTTAGCATATGAGGCAAGTTTTAGCATGAAAAAGAAAAAAACTACATTTTTTAACATTCCTTAAATTGAGCATGTCATCATTTTATCACATCGCGGATAACTTGTGCGTTCATTAGAAATTATATGACATACACGGTCTTTTAACTCTTATATCCATGACATGTTTTAGACGTAAGCAGTCACAATTATATCCCTGCGAGCATCTTGGGCCTTCACGCTTTATTTCGTTCATGAGTGTCTAAAAGACATTCATTCAAAGCGTAAAAAAATAAATAAAAGAGTTTAGGTTAATCTTACCTTTTTTGACGAGCCCGGAATGATGAGCAACGAGCAATAATAGCGTAAGTGTAGCGAAATAATTAATCTAGCTAATTATCACAGCAAGTAAAATAATTAAAGCATTAACTAATTATTACAAAAACTAAGATAAATAATTAAAAGAATTACAACAAGTCAAAATAATTAATCAAGCATTTATACGAAAAACTATACAACCATACGATTTAAGCATACAATTTAATAAACATGGCATACAAACATTTAAATAAAACACGCAAATGATGCATGAAAATAATGCGACGTTTTAACATACGAAAATCTAATGGGTCGGGCTTAGGTCCATTTTCTAAATTTGGACAACAAAAAATGGGCTTGGAATTAATCCAAAATTTAAGTTAAAACAAAATAGCGTAACCTTTCTTTCCTTTCTATCCCTCCAAACCCACTCCCTTCTTCCTCATCACGCCGCCGGTGCCATGGCCGGCGACCAAGGTGAGACTTACATGTTAGAACTCACTCAAATCAACCCCAAATCAACCCCAAGCATGGCAGCAACTCAAATCCATGAAAAATAGCAAGTTTTCTAAACGGAAACATTGGCAAATTTCACATGAAATAACAAGCTAATTAATATGTATATATTGCTATTAATTACTCAAGACATCATACAATCAAATTAAAGCAAAGGAAATGAAATTGGCATGAAAACTTAGCATGTGAGGCAAGTTTTACCATGAAAAAGAAAAAAACTACATTTTTGAACATTCCTTAATTTGAGCATTTCATCATTTTATCACATCGCGGATAACTTGTGCGTTCATTAGAAATTATATGACATATATGGTGGTGTCTATTAACTCTTATATCCATGACATGTTTTAAACGTAAGCAGTCACAAATATATCCCTGCGAGCATCTTGGGCCTTCACGCTTTATTTCGTTCATGAGTGTCTAAAAGACATTCATTCAAAGCATAAAAAATTAAATAAAAGAGTTTAAGTTAATCTTACCATTTTTTACGAACCCCGAACGATGAGCAACGAACAATAATAGCGTAAGTATAGCGAACATACACGATTTTTACAAATTACCTCCCTAATTATTACAAATTGCAGATCGGAATAATTAATCTAGCTAATTATTACAACAAGTGAAATAATTAAAGCATTAACTAATTATTACAACAACTAAGATAAATAATTAAAAGAATTACAACAAGTCGAAATAATTAATCAAGCATTTATACGAAATATTAAACAACCATAAGATTTAGGCATACAATTTAATAAACATGGCATACGAACATTTAAATAAAACACGAAAATGATGCACGAAAATAATGCGACGTTTTAACATACGAAAATCTAATGGGCCGGGCTTAGACCCATTTTCTACATTTGGACAACAAAAAATGGGCTTGGAATTAATCCAAAGTTTAAGTTAAAATAAATGGGCTTCGCAAAAGCCAAGCCCATCACCTTTCTTTCCTTTCTTTCCCGCCAAATCCACTCTCTTCTTCCTCATCACGTCGCCAGCCCCATGGCAGGCGACCAAGGTGACACTTACATGTTAGAACTCACTCAAATCAACCCGAAATTAACCCCAAGCATAGCAGCAACTCAAATCCACAAAAAATAGCAAGTTTTTAAAACGGAAATAGTGGCAAATTTCACATGAACTAACAAGCTAATTAATATGCATATATTGCTTTTAATTACTCAAGACATCATACAATCAAATTGAAGCGAAGGAAATGAAATTGGGATGAAAACTTTGCATGTGAGCCAAGTTTTAGCATGAAAAAGAAAAAAACTACATTTTTGAACCTTCCTTAAATTGAGCATGTCATCATTTTATCACATCGCGGATAACTTGTGCGTTCATTAGAAATTACATGACATACACGGTCGTGTCTATTAACGAAAACTTAGCATGTGAGGTAAGTTTTAGCATGAAAAAGAAAAAACTACGTTTTTGAACATTCCTTAAATTGAGCATGTCATCATTTTATCACATCGGGGATAACTTGTGCGTTCATTAGAAATTATATGACATACACGGTCGTGTCTATTAACTCTTATATCCATGACATGATTTAGACGTAAGCAGTCACAAATATATCCCTGCGAGCATCTTGGGCCTTCACGCTTTATTTCGTTCATGACTGTCTAAAAGACATTCATTCAAAGCATAAAAAATTAAATAAAAGAGTTTAAGTTAATCTTACCTTTTTTGACAAACCCCAAAAGATGAGCAACGAACAATAATAGCGTAAGTATAGCGAACATACACGATTTTTACTAATTACCTCCCTAATTTTTACAACAACTGAGATAAATAATTAAAAGAATTACAACAAGTCAAAATAATTAATCAAGCATTTATAGGAAATATTAAAGAACCATACGATTTAAGCATACAATTTAATAAACATGGCATACGAACATTTAAATAAAATACGAAAATGATGCACTAAAATAATGCGACGTTTTAACATACGAAAATCTAATGGGCCGAGCTTAGACCCATTTTCTAAATTTGGACAACAAAAAATGGGCTTGGAATTAATCCAAAGTTTAAGTTAAAGCAAATGGGCTTCGCAAAAGCCAAGCCCATCACCTTTCTTTCCTTTCTGTCCGCCAAACCCACTCTCTTCTTCCTCATCACGTCGTCGGCGCCATGGCCGGCGACCAAGGTGACACTTACATGTTAGAACTCACTCAAATCAACCCCAAATAAACCCCAAGCATGGCAGCAACTCAAAGCCACGAAAAATAGCAACTTTTTTTAACGGAAACAGTGGCAAATTTCACATGAAATAACAAGCTAATTAATATGCATATATTGCTATTAATTACTCAAGACATCATACAATCAAATTCAAGCAAAGGAAATTAAATTGGCATGAAAACATAGCATGTGAGGCAAGTTTTAGCATGAAAAAGAAAAAACTACATTTTTGAACATTCCTTAAATTGAGCATGTCATCATTTTATCACATCGCGGATAACTTCTGCATTCATTAGAAATTATATGACATACACGGTCGTGTCTATTAACTCTTATATCCATGACATGTTTTAAACGTAAGCAGTCACAATTATATCCCTGTGAGCATCTTGGGCCTTCACGCTTTATTTCGTTCATGAGTGTCTAAAAGACATTCATTCAAAGCATAAAAAAATAAATAAAAGAGTTTAAGTTAATCTTACCTTTTTTGAGGAGCCCCTAACGATGAGCAACTAGCAATAATAGCGTAACTATAGCGAACGTACACGATTTTTACTAATTAGCTCCCTAATTATTACAAATTGGAGATCGGAATAATTAATCTAGCTTATTATTACAACAACTGAGATAAATAATTAAAAGAATTACAACAAGTCAAAATAATTAATCAAGCATTTATAGGAAATATTAAACAACCATACGATTTAAGAATACAATTTAAAAACATGGCATACGAATATTTAAATAAAGCACGAAAATAATGCGACGTTTTAACATATAAAAATCTAATGGGCCCGGCTTTGGCCCATTTTCTAAATTTGGACAGCAAAAAATGGGCTTGGAATTAATCCAAAATTTAAGTTAAAACAAATGGGGTTTGCAAAAGCCAAGTCTATCACCTTTCTTTCCCTCCAAACCCACTCTCTTCTTCCTCATCACGTCATCGGCGCCATGGCTGGCGACCAAGGTGATACTTACTTGTTAGAACTCACTCAAATCAACCCCAAATAAACCCCAAGCATGGCAGCAACTCAAATACACAAAAAATAGCAAGTTTTTTAAAAGGAAACAGTGGCAAATTTCACATGAAATAACAAGCTAATTAATATGCATATATTGCTATTAATTACTCAAGACATCATACAATCAAATTCAAGCAAAGGAAATGAAATTGACATGAAAACTTAGCATATGAGGCAAGTTTTAGCATGAAAAAGAAAAAAACTACATTTTTTAACATTCCTTAAATTGAGCATGTCATCATTTTATCACATCGCGGATAACTTGTGCGTTCATTAGAAATTATATGACATACACGGTCTTTTAACTCTTATATCCATGACATGTTTTAGACGTAAGCAGTCACAATTATATCCCTGCGAGCATCTTGGGCCTTCACGCTTTATTTCGTTCATGAGTGTCTAAAAGACATTCATTCAAAGCGTAAAAAAATAAATAAAAGAGTTTAGGTTAATCTTACCTTTTTTGACGAGCCCGGAATGATGAGCAACGAGCAATAATAGCGTAAGTGTAGCGAAATAATTAATCTAGCTAATTATCACAGCAAGTAAAATAATTAAAGCATTAACTAATTATTACAAAAACTAAGATAAATAATTAAAAGAATTACAACAAGTCAAAATAATTAATCAAGCATTTATACGAAAAACTATACAACCATACGATTTAAGCATACAATTTAATAAACATGGCATACAAACATTTAAATAAAACACGCAAATGATGCATGAAAATAATGCGACGTTTTAACATACGAAAATCTAATGGGTCGGGCTTAGGTCCATTTTCTAAATTTGGACAACAAAAAATGGGCTTGGAATTAATCCAAAATTTAAGTTAAAACAAAATAGCGTAACCTTTCTTTCCTTTCTATCCCTCCAAACCCACTCCCTTCTTCCTCATCACGCCGCCGGTGCCATGGCCGGCGACCAAGGTGAGACTTACATGTTAGAACTCACTCAAATCAACCCCAAATCAACCCCAAGCATGGCAGCAACTCAAATCCATGAAAAATAGCAAGTTTTCTAAACGGAAACATTGGCAAATTTCACATGAAATAACAAGCTAATTAATATGTATATATTGCTATTAATTACTCAAGACATCATACAATCAAATTAAAGCAAAGGAAATGAAATTGGCATGAAAACTTAGCATGTAGGGCAAGTTTTACCATGAAAAAGAAAAGAACTACATTTTTGAACATTCCTTAATTTGAGCATTTCATCATTTTATCACATCGCGGATAACTTGTGCGTTCATTAGAAATTATATGACATATATGGTGGTGTCTATTAACTCTTATATCCATGACATGTTTTAAACGTAAGCAGTCACAAATATATCCCTGCGAGCATCTTGGGCCTTCACGCTTTATTTCGTTCATGAGTGTCTAAAAGACATTCATTCAAAGCATAAAAAAATAAATAAAAGAGTTTAAGTTAATCTTACCATTTTTTACGAACCCCGAACGATGAGCAACGAACAATAATAGCGTAAGTATAGCGAACATACACGATTTTTACAAATTACCTCCCTAATTATTACAAATTGCAGATCGGAATAATTAATCTAGCTAATTATTACAACAAGTGAAATAATTAAAGCATTAACTAATTATTACAACAACTGAGATAAATAATTAAAAGAATTACAACAAGTCGAAATAATTAATCAAGCATTTATACGAAATATTAAACAACCATAAGATTTAGGCATACAATTTAATAAACATGGCATACGAACATTTAAATAAAACACGAAAATGATGCACGAAAATAATGCGACGTTTTAACATACGAAAATCTAATGGGCCGGGCTTAGACCCATTTTCTACATTTGGACAACAAAAAATGGGCTTGGAATTAATCCAAAGTTTAAGTTAAAACAAATGCGCTTCGCAAAAGCCAAGCCCATCACCTTTCTTTCCTTTCTTTCCCGCCAAATCCACTCTCTTCTTCCTCATCACGTCGCCAGCGCCATGGCAGGCAACCAAGGTGACACTTACATGTTAGAACTCACTCAAATTAACCCGAAATTAACCCCAAGCATAGCAGCAACTCAAATCCACAAAAAATAGCAAGTTTTTAAAACGAAAATAGTGGCAAATTTCACATGAACTAACAAGCTAATTAATATGCATATATTGCTTTTAATTACTCAAGACATCATACAATCAAATTGAAGCAAAGGAAATGAAATTGGGATGAAAACTTTGCATGTGAGGCAAGTTTTAGCATGAAAAAGAAAAAAACTACATTTTTGAACGTTCCTTAAATTGAGCATCTCATCATTTTATCACATCGCGGATAACTTCTGCGTTCATTAGAAATTATATGACATACACGGTCGTGTCTATTAACTCTTATATCCATGACATGTTTTAAACGTATGCAGTCACAAATATATCCCTGTGAGCATCTTGGGCCTTCACGCTTTATTTTGTTCATGAGTGTCTAAAAGACATTCATTCAAAGCATAAAAAAATAAATAAAAGAGTTTAAGTTAATCTTACCTGTTTTGACGAGCCCCTAACGATGAGCAACTAGCAATAATAGCGTAAGTATAGCGAACGTACACGATTTTTACTAATTAGCTCCCTAATTATTACAAATTGGAGATCGGAATAATTAATCTAGCTTATTATTACAACAACTGAGATAAATAATTAAAAGAATTACAACAAGTCAAAATAATTAATCAAGCATTTATAGGAAATATTAAACAACCATACGATTTAAGAATACAGTTTAAAAACATGGCATACGAATATTTAAATAAAGCACGAAAATAATGCGACGTTTTAACATATGAAAATCTAATGGGCCGGGCTTTGGCCCATTTTCTAAATTTGGACAGCAAAAAATGGGCTTGGAATTAATCCAAAATTTAAGTTAAAACAAATGGGGTTTGCAAAAGCCAAGCCTATCACCTTTCTTTCCCGCCAAACCCACTCTCTTCTTCCTCATCACGTCGTCGGCGCCATGGCTGGCGACCAAGGTGATACTTACATGTTAGAACTCACTCAAATCAACCCCAAATAAACCCCAAGCATGGCAGCAACTCAAATACACAAAAAATAGCAAGTTTTTTAAACGGAAACAGTGGCAAATTTTACATGAAAAAACAAGCTAATTAATATGCATATATTGCTATTAATTACTCAAGACATCATACAATCAAATTCAAGCAAAGGAAATGAAATTGGCATGAAAACTTAGGATGTGAGGCAAGTTTTAGCATGAAAAAGAAAAAAACTACATTTTTTAACATTCCTTAAATTGAGCATGTCATCATTTTATCACATCGCGGATAACTTGTGCGTTCACTAGAAATTATATGACATACACGGTTTATTGACTCTTATGTCCATGACATGTTTTAGACGTAAGCAGTCACAATTATATCCCTGCGAGCATCTTGGGCCTTCACACTTTATTTCGTTCATGAGTGTCTAAAAGACACTCATTCAAAGCGTAAAAAAATAAATAAAAGAGTTTAGGTTAATCTTACCTTTTTTGACGAGCCCCGAATGATGAGCAACGAGCAATAATAGCGTAAGTATAGCGAACATACACGATTTTTACTAATTACCTCCCTAATTATTACAAATTGGAGATCGGAATAATTAATCTAGCTAATTATCACAACAAGTGAAATAATTAAAGCATTAACTAATTATTACAAAAACTAAGATAAATAATTAAAAGAATTACAACAAGTCAAAATAATTAATCAAGCATTTATACGAAAAATTATACAACCATACGATTTAAGCATACAATTTAATAAACTTGGCATACAAACATTTAAATAAAACACGCAAATGATGCATGAAAATAATGCGACATTTTAACATACGAAAATCTAATGGGTCGAGCTTAGGCCCATTTTCTAAATTTGGACAACAAAAAATGGGCTTGGAATTAATCCAAAATTTAAGTTAAAACAAAATAGCGTAACCTTTCTTTCCTTTCTATCCCTCCAAACCCACTCCCTTCTTCCTCATCACGTCGCCGGTGCCATGGCCGGCGACCAAGGTGAGACATACATGTTAGAACTCACTCAAATCAACCCCAAATCAACCCCAAGCATGGCAGCAACTCAAATCCACGAAAAATAGCAAGTTTTCTAAACGGAAACATTGGCAAATTTCACATGAAATAACAAGCTAATTAATATGCATATGTTGCAGTTAATTACTCAAGACATCATACAATCAAATTAAAGCAAAGGAAATGAAATTGGCATGAAAACTTAGCATGTGAGGCAAGTTTTAGCATGAAAAAGAAAAAACTACATTTTTGAAATTCCTTAATTTGAGCATGTCATCATTTTTCACATCGCGGATAACTTGTGCGTTCATTAGAAATTATATGACATACATGGTCGTGTCTATTAACTCTTATATCCATGACATGTTTTAAACGTAAGCAGTCACAAATATATCCCTGCGAGTATCTTGGTTTTTCACGCCTTATTTCGTTCATGAGTGTCTAAAAGACATTCATTCAAAGCATAAAAAAATAAATAAAAGAGTTTAAGTTAATCTTACCATTTTTTACGAACCCCGAACGATGAGCAACGAACAATAATAGCGTAAGTATAGCGAACATACACGATTTTTACAAATTACCTCCCTAATTATTACAAATTGCAGATCGGAATAATTAATCTAGCTAATTATTACAACAAGTGAAATAATTAAAGCATTAACTAATTATTACAACAACTGAGATAAATAATTAAAAGAATTACAACAAGTCGAAATAATTAATCAAGCATTTATACGAAATATTAAACAACCATAAGATTTAGGCATACAATTTAATAAACATGGCATACGAACATTTAAATAAAACACGAAAATGATGCACGAAAATAATGCGACGTTTTAACATACGAAAATCTAATGGGCCGGGCTTAGACCCATTTTCTACATTTGGACAACAAAAAATGGGCTTGGAATTAATCCAAAGTTTAAGTTAAAACAAATGGGCTTCGCAAAAGCCAAGCCCATCACCTTTCTTTCCATTCCTTCCCGCCAAATCCACTCTCTTCTTCCTCATCACGTCGCCAGCGCCATGGCAGGCGACCAAGGTGACACTTACATGTTAGAACTCACTCAAATCAACCCGAAATTAACCCCAAGCATAGCTGCAACTCAAATCCACAAAAAATAGCAAGTTTTTAAAACGGAAATAGTGACAAATTTCACATGAACTAACAAGCTAATTAATATGCATATATTGCTTTTAATTACTCAAGACATCATACAATCAAATTGAAGCGAAGGAAATGAAATTGGGATGAAAACTTTGCATGTGAGGCAAGTTTTAGCATGAAAAAGAAAAAAACTACATTTTTGAACGTTCCTTAAATTGAGCATGTCATCATTTTATCACATCGCGGATAACTTGTGCGTTCATTAGAAATTACATGACATACACGGTCGTGTCTATTAACGAAAACTTAGCATGTGAGGTAAGTTTTAGGATGAAAAATAAAAAACTACGTTTTTGAACATTCCTTAAATTGAGCATGTCATCATTTTATCACATCGGGGATAACTTGTGCGTTCATTAGAAATTATATGACATACACGGTCGTGTCTATTAACTCTTATATCCATGACATGATTTAGACGTAAGCAGTCACAAATATATCCCTGCGAGCATCTTGGGCCTTCACGCTTTATTTCGTTCATGAGTGTCTAAAAGACATTCATTCAAAGCATAAAAAATTAAATAAATGAGTTTAAGTTAATCTTACCTTTTTTGACGAACCCCAAAAGATGAGCAACGAACAATAATAGTGTAAGTATAGCGAACATACACGATTTTTACTAATTACCTTCCTAATTTTTACAACAACTGAGATAAATAATTAAAAGAATTACAACAAGTCAAAATAATTAATCAAGCATTTATAGGAAATATTAAAGAACCATACGATTTAAGCATACAATTTAATAAACATGGCATACGAACATTTAAATAAAATACGAAAATGATGCACGAAAATAATGCGACGTTTTAACATACGAAAATCTAATGGGCCGAGCTTAGACCCATTTTCTAAATTTGGACAACAAAACATGGGCTTGGAATTAATCCAAAGTTTAAGTTAAAGCAAATGGGCTTCGATAAAGCCAAGCCCATCACCTTTCTTTCCTTTCTGTCCCGCCAAACCCACTCTCTTCTAGCTCATCACGTCGCCGGCGCCATGGCCGGCGACCAAGGTGACACTTACATGTTAGAACTCACTCAAATCAACCCCAAATAAACCCCAAACATGGCAGCAACTCAAAGCCACGAAAAATAGCAACTTTTTTTAACGGAAACAGTGGCAAATTTCACATGAAATAACAAGCTAATTAATATGCATATATTGCTATTAATTACTCAAGACATCATACAATCAAATTCAAGCAAAGGAAATTAAATTGGCATGAAAACTTAGCATGTGAGGCAAGTTTTAGCATGAAAAAGAAAAAACTACATTTTTGAACATTCCTTAAATTGAGCATGTCATCATTTTATCACATCGCGGATAACTTCTGCGTTCATTAGAAATTATATGACATACACGGTCGTGTCTATTAACTCTTATATCCATGACATGTTTTAAACGTATGCAGTCACAAATATATCCCTGTGAGCATCTTGGGCCTTCACGCTTTATTTTGTTCATGAGTGTCTAAAAGACATTCATTCAAAGCATAAAAAAATAAATAAAAGAGTTTAAGTTAATCTTACCTGTTTTGACGAGCCCCTAACGATGAGCAACTAGCGATAATAGCGTAAGTATAGCGAACGTACACGATTTTTACTAATTAGCTCCCTAATTATTACAAATTGGAGATCGGAATAATTAATCTAGCTTATTATTACAACAACTGAGATAAATAATTAAAAGAATTACAACAAGTCAAAATAATTAATCAAGCATTTATAGGAAATATTAAACAACCATACGATTTAAGAATACAGTTTAAAAACATGGCATACGAATATTTAAATAAAGCACGAAAATAATGCGACGTTTTAACATATGAAAATCTAATGGGCCGGGCTTTGGCCCATTTTCTAAATTTGGACAGCAAAAAATGGGCTTGGAATTAATCCAAGATTTAAGTTAAAGCCAAGCCCATCACCTTTCTTTCCTTTCTATCCCTCCAAACCCACTCCCTTCTTCCTCATCACGTCGCCGGTGCCATGACCGGCGACCAAGGTGAGACATACATGTTAGAACTCACTCAAATCAACCCCAAATCAACCCCAGGCATGGCAGCAACTCAAATCCACGAAAAATAGCAAGTTTTCTAAACGGAAACATTGGCAAATTTCACAGGAAATAACAAGCTAATTAATATGCATATGTTGCAGTTAATTACTCAAGACATCATACAATCAAATTAAAGCAAAGGAAATGAAATTGGCATGAAAACTTAGCATGTGAGGCAAGTTTTAGCATGAAAAAGAAAAAACTACATTTTTGAAATTCCTTAATTTGAGCATGTCATCATTTTTCACATCGCGGATAACTTGTGCGTTCATTAGAAATTATATGACATACATGGTCGTGTCTATTAACTCTTATATCCATGACATGTTTTAAACGTAAGCAGTCACAAATATATCCCTGCGAGTATCTTGGTTTTTCACGCCTTATTTCGTTCATGAGTGTCTAAAAGACATTCATTCAAAGCATAAAAAAATAAATAAAAGAGTTTAAGTTAATCTTACCATTTTTTACGAACCCCGAACGATGAGCAACGAACAATAATAGCGTAAGTATAGCGAACATACACGATTTTTACAAATTACCTCCCTAATTATTACAAATTGCAGATCGGAATAATTAATCTAGCTAATTATTACAACAAGTGAAATAATTAAAGCATTAACTAATTATTACAACAACTGAGATAAATAATTAAAAGAATTACAACAAGTCGAAATAATTAATCAAGCATTTATACGAAATATTAAACAACCATAAGATTTAGGCATACAATTTAATAAACATGGCATACGAACATTTAAATAAAACACGAAAATGATGCACGAAAATAATGCGACGTTTTAACATACGAAAATCTAATGGGCCGGGCTTAGACCCATTTTCTACATTTGGACAACAAAAAATGGGCTTGGAATTAATCCAAAGTTTAAGTTAAAACAAATGGGCTTCGCAAAACCCAAGCCCATCACCTTTCTTTCCTTTCTTTCCCGCCAAATCCACTCTCTTCTTCCTCATCACGTCGCCAGCGCCATGGCAGGCGACCAAGGTGACACTTACATGTTAGAACTCACTCAAATCAACCCCAGGCATGGCAGCAACTCAAATCCACGAAAAATAGCTAGTTTTCTAAACGGAAACATTGGCAAATTTCACATGAAATAACAAGCTAATTAATATGCATATGTTGCAGTTAATTACTCAAGACATCATACAATCAAATTAAAGCAAAGGAAATGAAATTGGCATGAAAACTTAGCATGTGAGGCAAGTTTTAGCATGAAAAAGAAAAAACTACATTTTTGAACATTCCTTAAATTGAGCATGTCATCATTTTATCACATCGCGGATAACTTCTGCGTTCATTAGAAATTATATGACATACACGGTCGTGTCTATTAACTCTTATATCCATGACATGTTTTAAACGTAAGCAGTCACAAATATATCCCTGTGAGCATCTTGGGCCTTCACGCTTTATTTCGTTCATGAGTGTCTAAAAGACATTCATTCAAAGCATAAAAAAATAAATAAAAGAGTTTAAGTTAATCTTACCTGTTTTGACGAGCCCCTAACGATGAGCAACTAGCAATAATAGCGTAAGTATAGCGAACGTACACGATTTTTACTAATTAGCTCCCTAATTATTACAAATTGGAGATCGGAATAATTAATCTAGCTTATTATTACAACAACTGAGATAAATAATTAAAAGAATTACAACAAGTCAAAATAATTAATCAAGCATTTATAGGAAATATTAAACAACCATACGATTTAAGAATACAATTTAAAAACATGGCATACGAATATTTAAATAAAGCACGAAAATAATGCGACGTTTTAACATATGAAAATCTAATGGGCCGGGCTTTGGCCCATTTTCTAAATTTGGACAGCAAAAAATGGGCTTGGAATTAATCCAAAATTTAAGTTAAAACAAATGGGGTTTGCAAAAGCCAAGCCTATCACCTTTCTTTCCCGCCAAACCCACTCTCTTCTTCCTCATCACGTCGTCGGCGCCATGGCTGACGACCAAGGTGATACTTACATGTTAGAACTCACTCAAATCAACCCCAAATAAACCCCAAGCATGGCAGCAACTCAAATACACAAAAAATAGCAAGTTTTTTAAACGGAAACAGTGGCAAATTTCACATGAAATAACAAGCTAATTAATATGCATATATTGCTATTAATTACTCAAGACATCATACAATCAAATTCAAGCAAAGGAAATGAAATTGGCATGAAAACTTAGGATGTGAGGCAAGTTTTAGCATGAAAAAGAAAAAAACTACATTTTTTAACATTCCTTAAATTGAGCATGTCATCATTTTATCACATCGCGGATAACTTGTGCGTTCACTAGAAATTATATGACATACACGGTCTATTGACTCTTATGTCCATGACATGTTTTAGACGTAAGCAGTCACAATTATATCCCTGCGAGCATCTTGGGCCTTCACGCTTTATTTCGTTCATGAGTGTCTAAAAGACACTCATTCAAAGCGTAAAAAAATAAATAAAAGAGTTTAGGTTAATCTTACCTTTTTTGACGAGCCCCGAATGATGAGCAACGAGCAATAATAGCGTAAGTATAGCGAACATACACGATTTTTACTAATTACCTCCCTAAATATTACAAATTGGAGATCGGAATAATTAATCTAGCTAATTATCACAACAAGTGAAATAATTAAAGCATTAACTAATTATTACAAAAACTAAGATAAATAATTAAAAGAATTACAACAAGTCAAAATAATTAATCAAGCATTTATACGAAAAATTATACAACCATACGATTTAAGCATACAATTTAATAAACTTGGCATACAAACATTTAAATAAAACACGCAAATGATGCATGAAAATAATGCGACAGTTTAACATACGAAAATCTAATGGGTCGAGCTTAGGCCCATTTTCTAAATTTGGACAACAAAAAATGGGCTTGGAATTAATCCAAAATTTAAGTTAAAACAAAATAGCGTAACCTTTCTTTCCTTTCTATCCCTCCAAACCCACTCCCTTCTTCCTCATCACGTCGTCGGTGCCATGGCCGGCGACCAAGGTGAGACATACATGTTAGAACTCACTCAAATCAACCCCAAATCAACCCCAAGCATGGCAGCAACTCAAATCCACGAAAAATAGCAAGTTTTCTAAACGGAAACATTGGCAAATTTCACATGAAATAACAAGCTAATTAATATGCATATGTTGCAGTTAATTACTCAAGACATCATACAATCAAATTAAAGCAAAGGAAATGAAATTGGCATGAAAACTTAGCATGTGAGGCAAGTTTTAGCATGAAAAAGAAAAAACTACATTTTTGAAATTCCTTAATTTGAGCATGTCATCATTTTATCACATCGCGGATAACTTGTGCGTTCATTAGAAATTATATGACATACATGGTCGTGTCTATTAACTCTTATATCCATGACATGTTTTAAACGTAAGCAGTCACAAATATATCCCTGCGAGTATCTTGGGCCTTCACGCCTTATTTCGTTCATGAGTGTCTAAAAGACATTCATTCAAAGCATAAAAAAATAAATAAAAGAGTTTAAGTTAATCTTACCATTTTTGACGAACCCCGAACGATGAGCAACGAACAATAATAGCGTAAGTATAGCAAACATACACGATTTTTACAAATTACCTCCCTAATTATTACAAATTGCAGATCGGAATAATTAATCTAGCTAATTATTACAACAAGTGAAATAATTAAAGCATTAACTAATTATTACAACAACTGAGATAAATAATTAAAAGAATTACAACAAGTTGAAATAATTAATCAAGCATTTATACGAAATATTAAACAACCATAAGATTTAGGCATACAATTTAATAAACATGGCATACGAACATTTAAATAAAACACGAAAATGATGCACGAAAATAATGCGACGTTTTAACATACGAAAATCTAATGGGCCGGGCTTAGACCCATTTTCTACATTTGGACAACAAAAAATGGGCTTGGAATTAATCCAAAGTTTAAGTTAAAACAAATGGGCTTCGCAAAAGCCAAGCCCATCACCTTGGGCCTTCACGCTTTATTTCCCTGCGAGCATCTTGGGCCTTCACGCTTTATTTCGTTCATGAGTGTCTAAAAGACATTCATTCAAAGCATAAAAAATTAAATAAATGAGTTTAAGTTAATCTTACCTTTTTTGACGAACCCCAAAAGATGAGCAACGAACAATAATAGTGTAAGTATAGCGAACATACACGATTTTTACTAATTACCTTCCTAATTTTTACAACAACTGAGATAAATAATTAAAAGAATTACAACAAGTCAAAATAATTAATCAAGAATTTATAGGAAATATTAAAGAACCATACGATTTAAGCATACAATTTAATAAACATGGCATACGAACATTTAAATAAAATACGAAAATGATGCACGAAAATAATGCGACGTTTTAACATACGAAAATCTAATGGGCCGAGCTTAGACCCATTTTCTAAATTTGGACAACAAAAAATGGGCTTGGAATTAATCGAAAGTTTAAGTTAAAGCAAATGGGCTTCGATAAAGCCAAGCCCATCACCTTTCTTTCCTTTCTGTCCCGCCAAACCCACTCTCTTCTTCCTCATCACGTCGCCGACGCCATGGCCGGCGACCAAGGTGACACTTACATGTTAGAACTCACTCAAATCAACCCCAAATAAACCCCAAACATGGCAGCAACTCAAAGCCACGAAAAATAGCAACTTTTTTTAACGGAAACAGTGGCAAATTTCACATGAAATAACAAGCTAATTAATATGCATATATTGCTATTAATTACTCAAGACATCATACAATCAAATTCAAGCAAAGGAAATTAAATTGGCATGAAAACTTAGCATGTGAGGCAAGTTTTAGCATGAAAAAGAAAAAACTATATTTTTGAACATTCCTTAAATTGAGCATGTCATCATTTTATCACATCGCGGATAACTTCTGCGTTCATTAGAAATTATATGACATACACGGTCGTGTCTATTAACTCTTATATCCATGACATGTTTTAAACGTAAGCAGTCACAAATATATCCCTGTGAGCATCTTGGGCCTTCACGCTTTATTTCGTTCATGAGTGTCTAAAAGACATTCATTCAAAGCATAAAAAAATAAATAAAAGAGTTTAAGTTAATCTTACCTGTTTTGACGAGCCCCTAACGATGAGCAACTAGCAATAATAGCGTAAGTATAGCGAACGTACACGATTTTTACTAATTAGCTCCCTAATTATTACAAATTGGAGATCGGAATAATTAATCTAGCTTATTATTACAACAACTGAGATAAATAATTAAAAGAATTACAACAAGTCAAAATAATTAATCAAGCATTTATAGGAAATATTAAACAACCATACGATTTAAGAATACAATTTAAAAACATGGCATACGAATATTTAAATAAAGCACGAAAATAATGCGACGTTTTAACATATGAAAATCTAATGGGCCGGGCTTTGGCCCATTTTCTAAATTTGGACAGCAAAAAATGGGCTTGGAATTAATCCAAAATTTAAGTTAAAACAAATGGGGTTTGCAAAAGCCAAGCCTATCACCTTTCTTTCCCGCCAAACCCACTCTCTTCTTCCTCATCACGTCGTCGGCGCCATGGCTGACGACCAAGGTGATACTTACATGTTAGAACTCACTCAAATCAACCCCAAATAAACCCCAAGCATGGCAGCAACTCAAATACACAAAAAATAGCAAGTTTTTTAAACGGAAACAGTGGCAAATTTCACATGAAATAACAAGCTAATTAATATGCATATATTGCTATTAATTACTCAAGACATCATACAATCAAATTCAAGCAAAGGAAATGAAATTGGCATGAAAACTTAGGATGTGAGGCAAGTTTTAGCATGAAAAAGAAAAAAACTACATTTTTTAACATTCCTTAAATTGAGCATGTCATCATTTTATCACATCGCGGATAACTTGTGCGTTCACTAGAAATTATATGACATACACGGTCTATTGACTCTTATGCCCATGACATGTTTTAGACGTAAGCAGTCACAATTATATCCCTGCGAGCATCTTGGGCCTTCACGCTTTATTTCGTTCATGAGTGTCTAAAAGACACTCATTCAAAGCGTAAAAAAATAAATAAAAGAGTTTAGGTTAATCTTACCTTTTTTGACGAGCCCCGAATGATGGGCAACGAGCAATAATAGCGTAAGTATAGCGAACATACACGATTTTTACTAATTACCTCCCTAAATATTACAAATTGGAGATCGGAATAATTAATCTAGCTAATTATCACAACAAGTGAAATAATTAAAGCATTAACTAATTATTACAAAAACTAAGATAAATAATTAAAAGAATTACAACAAGTCAAAATAATTAATCAAGCATTTATACGAAAAATTATACAACCATACGATTTAAGCATACAATTTAATAAACTTGGCATACAAACATTTAAATAAAACACGCAAATGATGCATGAAAATAATGCGACATTTTAACATACGAAAATCTAATGGGTCGAGCTTAGGCCCATTTTCTAAATTTGGACAACAAAAAATGGGCTTGGAATTAATCCAAAATTTAAGTTAAAACAAAAAAGCGTAACCTTTCTTTCCTTTCTATCCCTCCAAACCCACTCCCTTCTTCCTCATCACGTCGCCGGTGCCATGGCCGGCGACCAAGGTGAGACATACATGTTAGAACTCACTCAAATCAACCCCAAATCAACCCCAAGCATGGCAGCATCTCAAATCCACGAAAAATAGCAAGTTTTCTAAACGGAAACATTGGCAAATTTCACATGAAATAACAAGCTAATTAATATGCATATGTTGCAGTTAATTACTCAAGACATCATACAATGAAATTAAAGCAAAGGAAATGAAATTGGCATGAAAACTTAGCATGTGAGGCAAGTTTTAGCATGAAAAAGAAAAAACTACATTTTTGAAATTCCTTAATTTGAGCATGTCATAATTTTATCACATCGCGGATAACTTGTGCGTTCATTAGAAATTATATGACATACATGGTCGTGTCTATTAACTCTTATATCCATGACATGTTTTAAACGTAAGCAGTCACAAATATATCCCTGCGAGTATCTTGGGCCTTCACGCCTTATTTCGTTCATGAGTGTCTAAAAGACATTCATTCAAAGCATAAAAAAATAAATAAAAGAGTTTAAGTTAATCTTACCATTTTTGACGAACCCCGAACGATGAGCAACGAACAATAATAGCGTAAGTATAGCGAACATAAACAATTTTTACAAATTACCTCCCTAATTATTACAAATTGCAGATCGGAATAATTAATCTAGCTAATTATTACAACAAGTGAAATAATTAAAGCATTAACTAATTATTACAACAACTGAGATAAATAATTAAAAGAATTACAACAAGTCGAAATAATTAATCAAGCATTTATACGAAATATTAAACAATCATAAGATTTAAGCATACAATTTAATAAACATGGCATACGAACATTTAAATAAAACACGAAAATGATGCTTAGGCCCATTTTCTAAATTTGGACAACAAAAAATGGGCTTGGAATTAATCCAAAATTTAAGTTAAAACAAATGGGCTTCGCAAAAGCCAAGCCCATCACCTTTCCTTCCTTTCTTTCACGCCAAACCCACTCTCTTCTTCCTCATCACGTCGCTGGCGCCATGGCCGGTGACCAAGGTGACACTTACATGTTAGAACTCACTCAAATAAACCCCAAATAAACCCCAAGCATGGCAGCAACTCAAATCCACAAAAAATAGCAAGTTTTTAAAACGGAAACAGTGGCAAATTTCACATGAAATCACAAGCTAATTAATATGCATATATTGCTATTAATTACTCAAGACATCATACAATCAAATTAAAGCAAAGGAAATGAAATTGGCATGAAAATTTAGCATGTGAGGTAAGTTTTAGCATGAAAAAGAAAAAAACTACGTTTTTTAACATTCCTTAAATTGAGTATGTTATCGTTTTATCACATCGCGGATAACTTGTACGTTCATTAGAAATTATATGACATACACAGTCGTGTCTATTAACTTTTATATCCATGCCATATTTTAGACGTAAGCAGTCACAAATATATCCCTGCGAGCATCTTGGGCCTTCACGCTTTATTTCGTTCATGAGGGTCTAAAAGACATTCATTCAAAGCATAAAAATAAAAATAAAAGAGGTTAAGTTAATCTTACAATTTTTGAGCCCCGAATGATGAGCAACGAGCAATAATAGCGTAAGTATAGCGAACATACACGATTTTTACTAATTCCCTCCCAAATTATTACAAATTGGAGATCGGAAAAATTAATATAGCTAATTATTACAACAAGTGAAATAATTAAAGCATTAACTAATTATTACAACAACTGAGATAAATAATTAAAAGAATTACAACAGGTCGAAATAATTAATCAAGCATTTATACGAAATATTAAACAACCATAAGATTTAGGCATACAATTTAATAAACATGGCATATGAACATTTAAATAAAACACGAAAATGATGCACCAAAATAATGCGACGTTTTAGCGTATGAAAATCTAATGGGTTAGGCTTAGTCCCATTTTCTAAATTTAGACAATAAAAAATGGGCTTGGAATTAATTCAAAATTTAAGTTAAAATAAATGGGCTTTGCAAAAGCCAAGCCTATCACCTTTCTTTCCTTTCTTTCCCACCAAACCCACTCTCTTCTTCCTCATCACGTCCCCAACGCTATGGCCGGCGACCAAGGTGACACTTACATGTTAGAACTCACGCAAATCAACCCCAAATCAACCCCATGCATGGCAGCAACTCAAATCCACGAAAAATAGTAAGTTTTTAAAACGGAAACAGTGGTAAATTTCACATGAAATAACAAGCTAATTAATTTGCATATATTGCTATTAATTACTCAAGATATCATACAATCAAATTAAAGCAAAGGAAATGAAATTGGCATGAAAACTTAGCATGTGAGGCAAGTTTTAGCATGAAAAAGAAAAAACTACATTTTTTAACATTCCTTAAATTGAGCATGTCATCATTTTATCACATCGCGGATAACTTGTGCGTTCATTAGAAATTATATGACATACACGGTCGTGTCTTTTAACTCTTATATCCATGACATGTTTTAGACGTAAGCAGTCTCAAATATATCCCTACGAGCATCTTGGGCCTTCACGCTTTATTTCGTTCATGAGTGTCTAAAAGACATTCATTCAAAGCATAAAAGAATAAATAAAAGAGTTTAAGTTAATCTTACCATTTTTGGCGAGCCCCGAACAATGAGCAACGAGCAATAATAGCGTAAGTATAGCGAACATACACGATTTTTACTAATTCCCTCCCAAATTATTACAAATTGGAGATCAGAATAATTAAGCTAGCTAATTATTACAACAAGTGAAATAATTAAAGCATTAACTAATTATTACAACAACTGAGATAAATAATTAAAAGAATTACAACAAGTCAAAATAATTAATCAAGCATTTATACGAAATATTAAACAACCATAAGATTTAAGCATACAATTTAAAAACATGGCATACGAACATTTAAATAAAACAAGAAAATGATGCACCAAAATAATGCGACGTTTTAACCTATGAAAATGTAATGGGTCGGGCTTAGGCCCATTTTCTAAATTTGGACAACAAAAAATGAGCTTGGAACTAATACAAAATTTAAGTTAAGACAAATGGGCTTTGCAAAAGCCAAGCCCATCACCTTTGTTTCCTTTCTTTCCCGCGAAACCCACTCGTATCTTCCTCATCACGTCCCCGACGCCATGGCCGGCGACCAAGGTGGCACTTACATGTTAGAACTCACTCAAAACAACCCCAAATCAACCCCAAGCATGGCAGTAACTCAAATCCATGAAAAATAGCAAGTTTTTTAAACGGAAACAGTCGCAAATTTCAAATGAAATAACAAGCTAATTAATTTGCATATATTGCTATTAATTACTCAAGATATCATACAATCAAATTGAAGCAAAGGAAATGAAATTGGCATGAAAACATAGCATGCGAGGCAAGTTTTAGCATGAAAAAGAAAAAACTACGTTTTTGAATATTCCTTAAATTGAGCATGTCATCATTTTATCAGATCGAGGATAAGTTGTGCATTCATTAGAAATTATATGTCATACACGATCGTGTCTATTAACTCTTATATCCATGACATGTTTTACACGTAAGCAGTCTCAAATATATCCCTGCGAGCATCTTGGGCCTTCACACGTTATTTCGTTCATGAGTGTCTAAAAGACATTCATTCAAAGCATAAAAAATTAAATAAAAGAGTTTAAGTTAATCTTACCATTTTTTGCGAGCCCCGAACGATGAGAAACGAGCAATAATAGCGTAAGTATAGCGAACATACACGATTTTTACTAATTCCCTCCCAAATTATTACAAATTGGAGATCAGAATAATTAAGCTAGCTAACAAGTGAAATAATTAAAGCATTAACTAATTATTACAACAACTGAGATAAATAATTAAAAGAATTACAACAAGTCGAAATAATTAATCAAGCATTTATACGAAATATTAAACAACCATAAGATTTAAGCATACAATTTAATAAACATGGCATACGAACATTTAAATAAAACACGAAAATGATGCTTTGGCCCATTTTCTAAATTTGGACAACAAAAAATGGGCTTGGAATTAATCCAAAATTTAAGTTAAAAGAAATGGGTTTTGCAAAAGCCAAGCCCATCACCTTTCTTTCCATTCTTTCCCGCCAAACCCACTCTCTTTTTCGTCATCATGTCGTCGGCACCATGGCCGGCGACCAAGGTGGCACTAACATGTTAGAACTCACTCAAATCAACCCCAAGCATGGCAGCAACTCAAATCCATGAAAAATAGCAAGTTTTTTAAACGGAAACAGTGGCAAATTTCACATGAAATAACAAGCTAATTAATATGCATATATTGCTATTAATTACTCAAGACATCATACAATCAAATTAAAGCAAAGGAAATGAAATTGGCATGAAAACTTAGCATATGAGACAAGTTTTAGCATGAAAAAGAAAAAACTACATTTTTTAACATTCTTTAAATTAAGCATGTCATCATTTTATCACATCGCGGATAACTTGTGCGTTCATTAGAAATTATATGACATACACGGTCGTGTCTATTAACTCTTATATCCATGACATGTTTTAGACGTAAGCAGTCACAAATATATCCCTGCGAGCATCTTGGGACTTCACACTTTATTTCGTTCATGACGTGACCCTTCACGAAGCTTAAGAGATGACATGTGCGGGTGTGACCAGACACACCATTATCAGACGACATGTGCGTACCTGACCAAACACAACATTATATACACGATGTGGGGACGTAACCTTTCACAACGCTTGACAGACAACATGTGCGGAAGTGACCAGACACAACATTATCAGACGACTGTGCGGAAGTGACCAGACACAACATTATCAGACGACTGTGCGGACGTGACCAAACACACCATTAAAAACACGATGTGGGGACGTGACCCTTCACAATGCTTAACAGACGATATATGCGGACGTGACCAGACACAACATTATCAGACGACATGTGTGGACGTGACCAGACACAACATTAACAACACGATGTGGGGACGTGACCTTTCACAACACTTAACAGAAAACAAATGCAGACTTGACCAGACACAACATTATCAGATGACTGTGCGGACGTGACCAAACACAACATTAAAAACACGATATGGGGACATGACCCTTCACAACGCTTAACAGACAACATGTGCGGAAGTGACCAGACAAAATATTATCAAACGACTGTGCGGACGTGACCCTTCACAATGCTTAAGAGATGACATGTGCGGATGTGACCAGACACAACATTATCAGACGACATGTGTGGACGTGACCAGACACAACATTAACAACACGATGTGGGGACGTGACCCTTCACAACGCTTAACAGACAACATGTGCGGACGTGACCAGACACAACATTATTAGACGACATGTGCGTACCTGACCAAACACAACATTAAATACACGATGTGGGGACGTGACCCTTCACAACGCTTGACAGAGAACATGTGCGGAAGTGACCAGACACAACATTATCAGACGACTGTGCGGAAGTGACCAGACACAACATTATCAGACGACTGTGAGGACGTGACGAGACACAACATTAAAAACACAATGTGGGAACGTGACCCTTCACAACGCTTAACAGACAACATGTGCAGACATGACCAGACACAACATTATAAGACGACTGTGCGGACGTGACCAAACACACCATTAAAAACTCGATGTGGGGACGTGACCCTTCACAACGCTTAAGTGACAACATGTGCAGACGTGACCAGACACAACATTATCAGACGACTGTGCGGGCGTGACCAGACACAACATTAAAAACACGAGGTGGGGACGTGACCCTTCACAACGCTTAAGAGATGACATGTGCGGACGTGACCAGACACAACATTAAAAACACGATGTGGGGACGTGACCCTTCATAAAGCTTAACAGACGCTATATGCGGACGTGACCAGACACAACATTATCAGACGACATGTGTGGACGTGACCAGACACAACATTAACAACACGATGTGGGGACGTGACCTTTCACAACACTTAACAGAAAACAAATGCAGACTTGACCAGACACAACATTATCAGATGACTGATCGGACGTGACCAAACACAACATTAAAAACACGATGTGGGGACATGACCCTTCACAACGCTTAACAGACAACATGTGCGGAAGTGACCAGACAAAATATTATCAAACGACTGTGCGGACGTGACCCTTCACAATGCTTAAGAGATGACATGTGCGGATGTGACCAGACACAACATTATCAGACCACATGTGTGGACGTGACCAGACACAACATTAAAACCACGATGTGGGGACGTGACCTTTCACAACGCTTAACAGACAACATGTGCGGACGTGACCAGACACAACATTATCAGACGAATGTGCGGACGTAACCAAACACAACATTAAGAACACGATGTGGGGACGTGACCCTTCACAACGCTTAACAGACAACATGTGCGGAAGTGACCAGACACAACATTATCAGACGACTGTGCGGACGTGATCCTTCACAATCCTTAAGAGATGACATGTGCGGATGTGACCAGACACAACATTATCAGACGACATGTGTGGACGTGACCAGACACAACATTAAAACCACGATGTGGGGACGTGACCTTTCACAACGCTTAACAGACAACATGTGCGGACGTGACCTGACACAACATTATATGACAACTGTGCAGACGTGACCAGACACAGCATTAAAAATATGATGTGGGGACGTGACCCTTCACAACGCTTAATAGACAACATGTGCGGACGTGACCAGACAAAACATTATCAGACGACATGTGCGGAAGTGACCAAACACACCGTTAAAAACACGATGTGGGGACGTGACCTTTCACAACGCTTAACAAATAACATGTGCGGACGTGACTTGACACAACATTATCAGAGGACTGTGTAGACGTGACTAGACACAGTATTAAAAATATGATGTGGGGATGTGACCCTTCACAACGCTTAACAGACAACATGTGCGGACGTGACCAGACACAATATTATCAGACGACTGTGCGGACGTGACCAAACACAATATTAAAAACACGATGTGGGGACGTGACCCTTCACAACGCTTAACAGACAACATGTGCGGACGTGACCAGACACAACATTATCAGACGACATGTGCGTACCTGACCAAACACAACATTAAATACACGATGTGGGGACGTGACCCTTCACAATGCTTGACAGAAAACATGTGCGAAAGTGGCCAGACACAACATTATCAGACGACTGTGCGGACGTGACGAGACACAACATTAAAAACACAATGTGGGGACGTGACCCTGCACAACGCCTAACAGACTACATGTGCGGACATGACCAGACACAACATTATCAGACGACTGTGCGGACGTGACCAAACACACCATTAAAAACTCGATGTGGGGACGTGACCCTTCACAACGCTTAACAGACAACATGTACGGACGTGACCAGACACAACATTAATGCACACAAGGTGGGGACGTGACCCTTCATAACGCTTAAGAGATGACATGTGCGGACGTGACTAGACACAACATTAAAAATACGATGTGGGGACGTGACCCTTCACAACGCTTAACAGACAACATGTGCGGAAGTGAGCAGACACAACATTATCAGACGACTGTGCGGACGTTACCAGGCAACATTAAAAATACGATGTGGGGATGTGACCCTTCAAAACGCTTAAAAGACAACATGTGCGGACGTGGCCCTTCAAAACGCTTAACAAACAACATGTGCGGACGTGACCAGACACAACATTATCAGACGACATGTGTGGGCGTGACCAGACACAACATTAACAACATGATGTGGGGCCGTGGCCTTTCACAACGCTTAACAGACAATATGTGCGGAAGTGACCAGACACAACATTATCAGACGACATGTGTGGACGTGACCAGACACAACATTAACAACACGATGTGGGGACGTGACCTTTCACAACGCTTAACAGACAACATGTGCGGACGTGACCAGACACAACATTATCAGACGACTGTGCGGACGTGACCAAACACACCATTAAAAACACGATGTGGAGACGTGATCCTTCACAACGCTTAACAGACCACATGTGCGGACGTGACCAGAGACAACATTATCAGACGACTGTGCGGACGTGACCAAACACACCATTAAAAACTTGATGTGGGGACGTGACCCTTCACAACGCTTAACAGACAACATGTGCGGACGTGACCAGACACAACATTAATAACACGAGGTGGGGGCGTGACCCTTCACAACGCTTAAGACATGACATGTGCGGACGTGACCAGACACAATATTAAAAACACGATGTGGGGACGTGACCCTTCATAACGCTTAACAGACGATATATGCGGACGTGACCAGACACAACATTATCAGACGACATGTGTGGACGTGACCAGACACAACATTAACAACACGATGTGGGGCCGTGACCTTTCACAACGCTTAAGAGATGACATGTGCGGACGTGACCAGACACAACATTATCAGACAACATATGTGGACGTGACCTGACACAACATCAACAACATGATGTGGGGACGTGACCTTTCACAACGCCTAACAGACAACATGTACGGACGTAACCTGACACAATATTATCAGACGACTTTGCAGACGTGACCAGACACAGCATTTAAAATATGATGTGGGGACGTGACACTTCACAACGCTTAACAGACAACATGTGCAGACGTGACCAGACATAACATTATCAGACGACATGTGCGGAAGTGACCAAACACACCATTAAAAATACGATGTGAGGGCGTGACCCTGCACAACGCTTAACAGACAACATGTGCGGAAGTGACCAGACACAACATTATCAGACGACTGTGCGGACATGACTAGACATAGCAATAAAAACACGATGAGGGGACGTGACCGTTCACAACGCTTAAGAGATGACATGTGCGGACGTGACCAGACACAACATTATCAGATGACATATGTGGACGTGACCAAACACAACATTAACAACACGATGTGGGGACGTGAACTTTCACAACGCTTAACAAATAACATGTGCGGACGTGACTTGACACAACATTATCAGAGGACTGTGTAGACGTGACTAGACACAGTATTAAAAACATGATGTGGGGACGTGATCCTTCACAACGCTTAACAGACAACATGTGCGGACGTGACCAGACACAATATTATCAGACGACTGTGCGGACGTGACCAAACACAATATTAAAGAAACATGATGTGGGGACGTGACCCTTCACAACGCTTAACAGACAACATGTGCGGACGTGACCAGACATAACATTATCAGACGACATGTGCGTACCTGACCAAACACAACATTAAATACACAATGTGGGGACGTGACCCTTCACAACGCTTGACAGACAACATGTGCGGAAGTGACCAGACACAACATTATCAGACGGCTGTGCGGAAGTGACCAGACACAACATTAAAAACACATTGTGGGGACGTGACCCTTCACAACGCTTAATAGACAACATGTGCGGAAGTGATCAGACACAACATTATCAGACGACTGTACGGACGTGACCCTTCACAAAGCTTAAGAGATGACATGTGCGGGTGTGACCAGACACAACATTATCAGACGACATGTGCGTACCTGACCAAACACAACATTAAATACACGATGTGGGGACGTAACCTTTCACAACGCTTGACAGACAACATGTGCGGAAGTGACCAGACACAACATTATCAGACGACTGTGCGGACGTGACCAAACACGCCATTAAAAACACGATGTGGGGACGTGACCCTTCACAACGCTTAACAGACAACATGTGCGGACGTGACCAGACACAACTTTATCACACGACTGTGCGGACGTGACCAGACGCAACATTAATAACACGAGGTGGGGGCGTGACCCTTCACAACGCTTCAGAGATGACATGTGAGGACGTGACCAGACACAATATTAAAAACACGATGTGGGGACGTGAACCTTCATAACGCTTAACAGACGATATATGCGGACGTGACCAGACACAACATTAACAGACGACATGTGTGGACGTGACTAGACACAACATTAACAACACGATGTGGGGCCGTGACCTTTCACAACGCTTAAGAGATGACATGTGCGGACGTGACCAGACACAACATTATCAGACGACATATGTGGACGTGACCTGACACAACAATAACAACATGATGTGGGGACGTGACCCTTCACAACGCTTAACAGACAACATGTGCGGACGTGACCAGACACAACATTATTAGACGACATGTGCGTACCTGACCAAACACAACATTAAATACACGATGTGGGGACGTGACCCTTCACAACGCTTGACAGAGAACATGTGCGGAAGTGACCAGACACAACATTATTAGACGACTGTGCGGAAGTGACCAGACACAACATTATCAGACGACTGTGCGGACGTGACGAGACACAACATTAAAAACACAATGTGGGGACGTGACCCTTCACAACGCTTAACAGACAACATGTGCAGACATGACCAGACACAACATTATAAGACGACTGTGCGGACGTGACCAAACACACCATTAAAAACACGATGTGGGGACGTGACCCTTCACAACGCTTAACAGACAACATGTGCGGACGTGACCAGACACAACATTATCAAACGACTGTCCGGACGTGACCAGACACAACATTAAAAACACGAGGTGGGGGCGTGACCCTTCACAACGCTTAAGAGATGACATGTGCGGACATGACCAGACACAACATTAAAAACACGATGTGGGGACGTGACCATTCATAACGCTTAACAGACGATATATGCGGACGTGACCAGACACAACATTATCAGACGACATGTGTGGACGTGACCAGACACAACATTACCAACACGATGTGGGGACGTGACCTTTCACAACACTTAACAGAAAACATATGCAGACTTGACCAGACACAACATTATCAGATGACTGTGCGGACGTGACCAAACACAACATTAAAAACACGATGTGGGGACATGACCCTTCACAACGCTTAACAGACAACATGTGCGGAAGTGACCAGACAAAATATTATCAAACGACTGTGCGGACGTGACCCTTCACAATGCTTAAGAGATGACATGTGCGGATGTGACCAGACACAACATTATCAGACGACATGTGTGGACGTGACTAGACACAACATTAACAACACGATGTGGGGACGTGACCTTTCACAACGCTTAACAGACAACATGTGCGGACGTGACCTGACACAACATTATATGATGACTGTGCAGACGTGACCAGACACAACGCTTAACAGACAACATGTGCGGGCGTGACCAGACACAACATTAAAAACATGATGTGGGGACGTGACCCTTCACAATACTTAAGACATGACATGCGCGGGCGTGACCAGAAATAACATTATCAGACGTCTGTGCGGACGTGAGCAAACACACCATTAAAAACACGATGTGGGGACGTGACCCTTCACAACGCTTAACAGACAACATTTGCGGAAGTGACAAGACACAACATTATCAGACGACTGTGCGGACGTGATCCTTCACAATCCTTAAGAGATGACATGTGCGGATGTGACCAGACACAACATTATCAGACGACATGTGTGGACGTGACCAGACACAACATTAAAACCACGATGTGGGGACGTGACCTTTCACAACGCTTAACAGACAACATGTGCGGACGTGACCTGACACAACATTATATGACAACTGTGCAGACGTGACCAGACACAGCATTAAAAATATGATGTGGGGACGTGACCCTTCACAACGCTTAACAGACAACATGTGCGGACCTGACCAGACAAAACATTATCAGACGACATGTGCGGAAGTGACCAAACACACCGTTAAAAACACGATGTGAGGGCGTGACCCTGCACAACGCTTAACAGACAACATGTGCGGAAGTGACCAGACACAACATTATCAGACGACTATGCGGACGTGACTAGACATAGCATTAAAAACACGATGTGGGGACGTGACCATTCACAACGCTTAAGAGATGACATGTGCGGACGTGACCAGACACAACATTACCAGACGGCATATGAGGACGTGACCAGACACAACATTAAAACACGATGTGGGGACGTGACCTTTCACAACGCTTAACAAATAACATGTGCGGACGTGACTTGACACAACATTATCAGAGGACTGTGTTGACGTGACTAGACACAGTATTAAAAATATGATCTGGGGATGTGACCCTTCACAACGCTTAACAGACAACATGTACGGACGTGACCAGACATAATATTATCAGACGACTGTGCGGACGTGACCAAACACAATATTAAAAACACGATGTGGGGACGTGACCCTTCACAACTCTTAACAGACAACATGTGCGGACGTGACCAGACACAACATTATCAGACGACATGTGCGTACCTGACCAAACACAACATTAAATACACGATGTGGGGACGTGACCCTTCACAATGCTTGACAGAAAACATGTGCGAAAGTGGCCAGACACAACATTATCAGACGACTGTGCGGACGTGACGAGACACAACATTAAAAACACAATGTGGGGACGTGCCCTGCACAAGGCCTAACAGACTACATGTGCGGACATGACCAGACACAACATTATCAGACGACTGTGCGGACGTGACCAAACACACCATTAAAAACTCGATGTGGGGACGTGACCCTTCACAACGCTTAACTGACAACATGTACGGACGTGACCAGACACAACATTAAAACACACAAGGTGGGGACGTGAGCCTTCATAACGCTTAAGAGATGACATGTGCGGACGTGACTAGACACAACATTAAAAATACGATGTGGGGACGTGACCCTTCACAACGCTTAACAGACAACATGTGCGGAAGTGAGCAGACACAACATTATCAGACGACTGTGCGGACGTTACCAGACAGCATTAAAAATACGATGTGGGGATGTGACCCTTCAAAACGCTTAAAAAACAACATGTGCGGACGTGGCCCTTCAAAACGCTTAACAAACAACATGTGCAGATGTGACCAGACACAACATTATCAGACGACTATGCGTACGTGACCAGACACAACATTAAAATCACAATGTGGGGACGTGAGCCTTCACAACGCCTAACAAACAACATGTGCGGACATGACCAGACACAACATTATCAGACGACAGTGCGGACATGACCAGACGCAGCATTAAAAACACGATGTGGGGACCTGACCCTTCACAACGCTTAACAGACAACATGGGCGGACATTACCAGACACAACATTATCAGACGACTGTGCGGACATGACCAGACACAGCATTAAAAACACGATGTGGGGACGTGACCCTTCACAACGCTTAACAGACGACGTGTGCGGAAGTGACCAGACACAACATTATCAGACGACTGTGCGGACGTTACCAGACACAGCATTAAAAACACGATGTGGGGACGTGACCCTTCACAACGCTTAACAGACAACATGTGCGGAAGTGACCAGACACAACATTATCAAACGACTGTGCGGACGTTACCAGACACAGCATTAAAAACACGATATGGGGACGTGACCCTTCAAATCGCTTAACAGACAACATGTGCGGACGTGACCCTTCAAAACGCTTAACAAACAACATGTGCGGACGTGACCAGACACAACATTATCAGACGACTATGCGTACGTGACCAGACACAACATTAAATACACAATGTGGGGACGTGACCCTTCACAACGCCTAACAGACAACATGTGCGGACATGACCAGACACAACATTATCAGACGACTGTGCGGACATGACCAGACGCAGCATTAAAAACACGATGTCGGGACGTGACCCTTCACAACGCTTAAAAGATGACATGCGCCGGCGTGACCAGAAATTACATTATCAGACGTCTGTGCGGACGTGACCAAACACACCATTAAAAACACGATGTGGAGACGTGAGCCTTCACAACGCTTAACAGACCACATGTGCGGACGTGACCAGAGACAACATTATCAGACGACTGTGCGGACGTGACCAAACACACCATTAAAAACATGATGTGGGGACGTGACCGTTCACAACGCTTAACAGACAACATGTGCGGACGTGACCAGACACAACATTAATAACACGAGGTGGGGGCGTGACCCTTCACAACGATTAAGAGATGACATGTGCGGACGTGACCAGACACTATTAAAAACACGATGTGGGGACGTGACCCTTCATAACGCTTAACAGACGATATATGCGGACGTGACCAGACACAACATTATCAGACGACATGTGTGGACGTGACCAGACACAACATGAACAACACGATGTGGGGCCGTGACCTTTCACAACGCTTAAGAGATGACATGTGCGGACGTGACCAGACACAACATTATCAGACAACATATGTGGACGTGACCTGACACAACATTAACAACATGATGTGGGGACGTGACCTTTCACAACGCCTAACAGACAACATGTGCGGACGTAACCTGACACAATATTATCAGACGACTGTGCAGACGTGACCAGACACAGCATTTAAAATATGATGTGGGGACGTGACACTTCACAACGCTTAACAGAGAACATGTGCGGACGTGACCAGACATAACATTATCAGACGACATGTGCGGAAGTGACCGAACACACCATTAAAAATACGATGTGAGGGCGTGACCCTGCACAACGCTTAACAGACAACATGTGCGAAAGTGACCAGACACAACATTATCAGACGACTGTGCGGACATGACTAGACATAGCAATAAAAACACGATGAGGGGACGTGACCGTTCACAACGCTTAAGAGATGACATGTGCGGACGTGACCAGACACAACATTATCAGATGACATATGTGGACATGACCAGACACAACATTAACAACACGATGTGGGGACGTGAACTTTCACAACGCTTAACAAATAACATGTGCGGACGTGACTTGACACAACATTATCAGAGGACTGTGTAGACGTGACTAGACACAGTATTAAAAACACGATGTGGGGACGTGATCCTTCACAACGCTTAACAGACACAATATTATCAGACGACTGTGCGGACGTGACCAAACACAATATTAAAAAAACATGATGTGGGGACGTGACCAGACACAATATTATCAGACGACTGTGCGGACGTGACCAAACACAATATTAAAAAAACATGATGTGGGGACGTGACCCTTCACAACGCTTAACAGACAACATGTGCGTACCTGACCAAACACAACATTAAATACACGATGTGGGGACGTGACCCTTCACAACGCTTGACAGACAACATGTGCGGAAGTGACCAGACACAACATTATCAGACGACTGTGCGGAAGTGACCAGACACAACATTAAAAACACATTGTGGGGACGTGACCCTTCACAACGCTTAACAGACAACATGTGCGGAAGTGATCAGACACAACATTATCAGACGACTGTACGGACGTGACCCTTCACAAAGCTTAAGAGATGACATGTGCGGGTGTGACCAGACACAACATTATCAGACGACATGTGCGTACCTGACCAAACACAACATTAAATACACGATGTGGGGACGTAACCTTTCACAACGCTTGACAGACAACATGTGCGGAAGTGACCAGACACAACATTATCAGACGACTGTGCGGAAGTGACCAGACACAACATTATCAGACGACTGTGCGGACGTGACCAAACACACCATTAAAAACACGATGTGGGGACGTGACCCTTCACAACGCTTAACAGACAACATGTGCGGACGTGACCAGACACAACTTTATCACACGACTGTGCGGACGTGACCAGACAAAACATTAATAACACGAGGTGGGGGCGTGACCCTTCACAACGCTTAAGAGATGACATGTGAGGACGTGACCAGACACAATATTAAAAACACGATGTGGGGACGTGACCATTCATAACGCTTAACAGACGATATATGCGGACGTGACCAGACACAACATTATCAGACGACATGTGTGGACGTGACCAGACACAACATTAACAACACGATGTGGGGCCGTGACCTTTCACAACGCTTAAGAGATGACATGTGCGGACGTGACCAGACACAACATTATCAGACGACATATATGGACGTGACCTGACACAACAATAACAACATGATGTGGGGACGTGACCCTTCACAACGCTTTACAGACAACATGTGCGGACGTGACCAGACACAATATTATTAGACGACATGTGCGTACCTAACCAAACACAACATTAAATACACGATGTGGGGACGTGACCCTTCACAACGCTTGACAGAGAACATGTGCGGAAGTGACCAGACACAACATTATCAGACGACTGTGCGGAAGTGACCAGACACAACATTATCAGACGACTGTGCGGACGTGACGAGACACAACATTAAAAACACAATGTGGGGACGTGACCCTTCACAACGCTTAACAGACAACATGTGCAGACATGACCAGACACAACATTATAAGACGACTGTGCGGACGTGACCAAACACACCATTAAAAACACGATGTGGGGACGTGACCCTTCACAACGCTTAACAGACAACATGTGCGGACGTGACCAGACACAACATTATCAGACGACTGTCCGGACGTGACCAGACACAACATTAAAAACACGAGGTGGGGGCGTGACCCTTCACAATGCTTAAGAGAAGACATGTGCGGACGTGACCAGACACAACATTAAAAACACGATGTGGGGACGTGACCATTCATAACGCTTAACAGACGATATATGCGGACGTGACCAGACACAACATTATCAGACGACATGTGTGGACGTTACCAGACACAACATTAACAACACGATGTGGGGACGTGACCTTTCACAACACTTAACAGAAAACATATGCAGACTTGACCAGACACAACATTATCAGATGACTGTGCGGACGTGACCAAACACAACATTAAAAACACAATGTGGGGACATGACCCTTCACAACGCTTAACACACAACATGTGCGGAAGTGACCAGACAAAATATTATCAAACGACTGTGCGGACGTGACCCTTCACAATGCTTAAGAGATGACATGTGCGGATGTGACCAAACACAACATTAACAACACGATGTGGGGACGTGACCTTTCACAACGCTTAACAGACAACATGTGCGGACGTGACCTGACACAACATTATATGACGACTGTGCAGACGTGACCAGACACAACATTAAAAACATGATGTGGGGACGTGACCCTTCACAACGCTTAAGAGATGACATGCGCGGGCGCGACCAGAAATAACATTATCAGACGTCTGTACGGACGTGAGCAAACACACCATTAAAAACACGATGTGGGGACGTGACCCTTCACAACACTTAACAGACAACATGTGCGGACGTGACCAGACACAACGTTATCAGACGACTATGCGGACGTGACCAAACACACCATTAAAAACACGATGTGGGGACGTGACCCTTCACAACGCTTAACAGACAACATGTGCGGACATGACCAGACATAACATTATCAGACGACTATACGGACATGACCAGACGCAGCATTAAAAACACGATGTGGGGACATGACCCTTCACAACGCTTAACAGACAACATGTGCGGACATTACCAGAGACAACATTATCAGACGACTGTGCGGACATGACCAGACACAATATTAATAACACGAGGTGGGGGCGTGACCCTTGACAACGCTTAAGAGATGACATGTGCGGACGTGACCAGACACAATATTAAAAACACGATGTGGGGACGTGACCCTTCATAACGCTTAACATACGATATATGCGGACGTGACCAGACACAACATTATGAGACGACATGTGTGGACGTGACCAGACACAACATTAACAACACGATGTGGGGCCGTGACCTTTCACAACACTTAACAGAAAACATATGCATACGTGACCAGACACAACATTATCAGACGAATGTGCGGACGTAACCAAACACAACATTAAGAACACGATGTGGGGACGTGACCCTTCACAACGCTTAACAGACAACATGTGCGGAAGTGACCAGACACAACATTATCAGACGACTGTGCGGACGTGATCCCTTACAATCCTTAAGAGATGACATGTGCGGATGTGACCAAACACAACATTATCAGACAACTGTGCGGACGTTACCAGACACAGCATGAAAAACACAATGTGGGGACGTGACCCTTCAAAACGCTTAACAGACAACATGTACGGACGTGACCCTTCAAAACGCTTAACAAACAACATGTGCGGACGTGACTAGACACAACATTATCAAACGACTGTGCGGACGTGACCAAACACAATATTAAAAACTTGATGTGGGGACGTGACCCTTCACAACCCTTAACAGACAACCTGTACGGACGTGACCAGACACAACATTATCAGACGAACCTGATCCTTCACAATCCTTAAGAGATGACATGTGTGGACGTGACCAGACACAACATTAAAACCACGATGTGGGGACGTGACCTTTCACAACGCTTAACAAACAACATGTGCGGACGTGACCTGACACAACATTATATGGCAACTGTGCAGACGTGACCAGACACAGCATTAAAAATATGATGTGGGGACGTGACCCTTCACAACGCTTAACAGACAACATGTGCGGACGTCACCAGACAAAACATTATCAGACGACATGTGCAGAAGTGACCAAACACACCATTAAAAACACGATGTGAGGGCGTGACCCTGCACAATGCTTAACAGACAACATGTGCGGAAGTGACCAGACACAACATTATCAGACGACTGTGCGGACGTGACTAGACATAGCATTAAAAACACGATGTGGGGACGTGACCATTCACAACGCTTAAGAGATGACATGTGCGGACGTGACCAGACACAACATTACCAGACGGCATATGAGGACGTGACCAGACACAACATTAACAACACGATGTGGGGACGTGACCTTTCACAACGCTTAACAAATAACATGTGCGGACGTGACTTGACACAACATTATCAGAGGACTGTGTAGACGTGACTAGACACATTATTAAAAATATGATGTGGGGACGTGACCCTTCACAACGCTTAACAGACAACATGTGCGGACGTGACCAGACACAATATTATCAGACGACTGTGCGGACGTGACCAAACACAATATTAAAAACACGATGTGGGGACGTGACCCTTCACAACGCTTAACAGACAACTTGTGCGGACGTGACCAGACACAACATTATCAGACGACATGTGCGTACCTGACCAAACACAACATTAAATACACGATGTGGGGATGTGACCATTCACAATACTTGACAGAAAACATGTGCGAAAGTGGCCAAACACAACATTATCAGACGACTGTGCGGACGTGACGAGACACAACATTAAAAATACGATTTGGGGACGTGGCCCTTCACAACGCTTAACAGACAACATGTGCGGAAGTGACCAGACACAACATTATCAGACGACTGTGCGGACGTTACCAGACACAGCATTAAAAACACAATGTGGGGACGTGACCCTTCAAAACGCTTAACAGACAACATGTACGGACGTGACACTTCAAAACGCTTAACAAACAACATGTGCGGACGTGACTAGACACAACATTATCAAACGACTATGCGGACGTGACCAAACACAATATTAAAAACATGATGTGGGGACGTGACCCTTCACAACCCTTAACAGACAACATGTGCGGGCGTGACCAGACACAACATTATCAGACGAATGTGCGGACGTAACCAAACACAACATTAAGAACACGATGTGGGGACGTGACCCTTCACAACGCTTAACAGACAACATGTGCGGAAGTGACCAGACACAACATTATCAGACGACTGTGCGGACGTGATCCTTCACAATCCTTAAGAGATGACATGTGCGGATGTGACCAGACACAACATTATCAGACCACATGTGTGGACGTGACCAGACACAACATTAAAACCACGATGTGGGGACGTGACCTTTCACAACGCTTAACAGACAACATGTGCGGACGTGACCAGACACAACATTATCAGACGAATGTGCGAACGTAACCAAACACAACATTAAGAACACGATGTGGGGACGTGACCCTTCACAACGCTTAACAGACAACATGTGCGGAAGTGACCAGACACAACATTATCAGACGACTGTGCGGACGTGATCCTTCACAATCCTTAAGAGATGACATGTGCGGATGTGACCAGACACAACATTATCAGACCACATGTGTGGACGTGACCAGACACAACATTAAAACCACGATGTGGGGGCGTGACCTTTCACAACGCTTAACAGACAACATGTGCGGACGTGACCTGACACAACATTATATGGCAACTGTGCAGACGTGACCAGACACAGCATTAAAAATATGATGTGGGGACGTGACCCTTCACAACGCTTAACAGACAACATGTGCGGACGTGACCAGACAAAACATTATCAGACGACATGTGCGGAAGTGACCAAACACACCATTAAAAACACGATGTGGGGACGTGACCCTTCACAACGCTTAACAGACAACATGTGCGGACGTGACCAGACACAACATTATCAGACGACATGTGCATACCTGACCAAACACAACATTAAATACACGATGTGGGGATGTGACCCTTCACAATGCTTGACAGAAAACATGTGCGAAAGTGGCCAGACACAACATTATCAGACGACTGTGCGGACATGACCAGACACAACATTATTAGATGACTGTGCGGACGTGACCAAACACACCATTAAAAACACTATGTGGGGACGTGACCCTTCACAACGCTTAACAGACAACATGTGCGGACGTGACCAGACACAACATTATCAGACGACATGTGCGTACCTGACCAAACACAACATTAAATACACGATGTGGGGATGTGACCCTTCACAATGCTTGACAGAAAACATGTGCGAAAGTGGCCAAACACAACATTATCAGACGACTGTGCGGACGTGACGAGACACAACATTAAAAACCCAATGTGGGGACGTGACCCTGCACAACGCCTAACAGACTACATGTGCGGACATGACCAGACACAACATTATCAGATGACTGTGCGGACGTGACCAAGCACACCATTAAAAACACTATGTGGGGACGTGACCCTTCACAACGCTTAACAGACAACATGTGCGGACGTGACCAGACACAACATTATCAGACGACATGTGCGTACCTGACCAAACACAACATTAAATACACGATGTGGGGACGTGACCCTTCACAACGTTTGACAGACAACATGTGCGGAAGTGACAAGACACAACATTATCAGACGAATGTGCGGAAGTGACGAAACACACCATTACAAACACGATGTGGGGACGTGACACTTCACAACGCTTAACAGACAACATGTGCGGACGTGACCAGACACAACATTATCAGACGACTGTGCGGACGTGACCAGACACAACATTAAAACACACAAGGTGGGGAGGTGACCCTTCATAACGCTTAAGAGGTGACATGTGCGGACGTGACCAGACACAACATTAAAAATACGATTTGGGGACGTGGCCCTTCACAACGCTTAACAGACAACATGTGCGGAAGTGACCAGACACAACATTATCAGACGACTGTGCGGACGTTACCAGACACAGCATTAAAAACACAATGTGGGGACGTGACCCTTCAAAACGCTTAACAGACAACATGTACGGACGTGACACTTCAAAACGCTTAACAAACAACATATGCGGACGTGACTAGACACAACATTATCAAACGACTATGCGGACGTGACCAAACACAATATTAAAAACATGATGTGGGGACGTGACCCTTCACAACCCTTAACAGACAACATGTGCGGGCGTGACCGGAGACAACATTATCAGACGAATGTGCGGACGTAACCAAACACAACATTAAGAACACGATGTGGGGACGTGACCCTTCACAACGCTTAACAGACAACATGTGCGGAAGTGACCAGACACAACATTATCAGACGACTGTGCGGACGTGATCCTTCACAATCCTTAAGAGATGACATGTGCGGATGTGACCAGACACAACATTATCAGACCACATGTGTGGACGTGACCAGACACAACATTAAAACCACGATGTGGGGACGTGACCTTTCACAACGCTTAACAGACAACATGTGCGGACGTGACCAGACACAACATTATCAGACGAATGTGCGGACGTAACCAAACACAACATTAAGAACACGATGTGGGGACGTGACCCTTCACAACGCTTAACAGACAACATGTGCGGAAGTGACCAGACACAACATTATCAGACGACTGTGCGGACGTGATCCTTCACAATCCTTAAGAGATGACATGTGCGGATGTGACCAGACACAACATTATCAGACCACATGTGTGGACGTGACCAGACACAACATTAAAACCACGATGTGGGGACGTGACCTTTCACAACGCTTAACAGACAACATGTGCGGACGTGACCTGACACAACATTATATGGCAACTGTGCAGACGTGACCAGACACAGCATTAAAAATATGATGTGGGGACGTGACCCTTCACAACGCTTAACAGACAACATGTGCGGACGTGACCAGACAAAACATTATCAGACGACATGTGCGGAAGTGACCAAACACACCATTAAAAACACGATGTGGGGACGTGACCCTTCACAACGCTTAACAGACAACATGTGCGGACGTGACCAGACACAACATTATCAGACGACATGTGCATACCTGACCAAACACAACATTAAATACACGATGTGGGGATGTGACCCTTCACAATGCTTGACAGAAAACATGTGCGAAAGTGGCCAGACACAACATTATCAGACGACTGTGCGGACATGACCAGACACAACATTATTAGATGACTGTGCGGACGTGACCAAACACACCATTAAAAACACTATGTGGGGACGTGACCCTTCACAACGCTTAACAGACAACATGTGCGGACGTGACCAGACACAACATTATCAGACGACATGTGCGTACCTGACCAAACACAACATTAAATACACGATGTGGGGACGTGACCCTTCACAACGCTTGACAGACAACATGTGCGGAAGTGACAAGACACAACATTATCAGACGAATGTGCGGGCGTGACGAAACACACCATTACAAACACGATGTGGGGACGTGACACTTCACAACGCTTAACAGACAACATGTGCGGACGTGACCAGACACAACATTATCAGACGACTGTGCGGACGTGACCAGACAACACATTAAAACACACAAGGTGGGGAGGTGACCCTTCATAACGCTTAAGAGATGACATGTGCGGACGTGACCAGACACAACATTAAAAATACGATGTGGGGACGTGGCCCTTCACAACGCTTAACAGACAACATGTGCGGAAGTGACTAGACACAACTTTATCAGACGACTGTGCGGACGTTACCAGACACAGCATTAAAAACACAATGTGGGGACGTGACCCTTCAAAACGCTTAACAGACAACATGTACGGACGTGACCCTTCAAAACGCTTAACAAACAACATGTGCGGACGTGACTAGACACAACATTATCAAACGACTGTGCGGACGTGACCAAACACAATATTAAAGCCATGATGTGGGGACGTGACCCTTCACAACCCTTAACAGACAACATGTGCGGACGTGACCAGACACAACATTATCAGACGAATGTGCGGACGTAACCAAACACAACATTAAGAACACGATGTGGGGACGTGACCCTTCACAACGCTTAACAGACAACATATGCGGAAGTGACCAGACACAACATTATCAGGCGACTGTGCGGACGTGATCCTTCACAATCCTTAAGAGATGACATGTGCGGATGTGACCAGACACAACATTATCAGACCACATGTGTGGACGTGACCAGACACAACATTAAAACCACGATGTGGGGACGTGACCTTTCACAACGCTTAACAGACAACATGTGCGGACGTGACCTGACACAACATCATATGGCAACTGTGCAGACGTGAGCAGACACAGCATTAAAAATATGATGTGGGGACGTGAACCTTCACAACGCTTAACAGACAACATGTGCGGACGCGACCAGACAAAACATTATCAGACGACATGTGCGGAAGTGACCAAACACACCATTAAAAACACGATGTGAGGGCGTGACCCTGCACACGCTTAACAGACAACATGTGCGGAAGTGACCAGACACAACATTATCAGACGACTGTGCGGACGTGACTAGACATAGCATTAAAAACACGATGTGGGGACGTGACCATTCACAACGCTTAAGAGATGACATGTGCGGACGTGACCAGACACAACATTACCAGACGACATATGAGGACGTGACCAGACACAACATTAACAACACGATGTGGGGACGTGACCTTTCACAACGCTTAACAAATAACATGTGCGGACGTGACTTGACACAACATTATCAGAGGACTGTGTAGACGTGACTAGACACAGTATTAAAAATATGATGTGGAGACGTGACCCTTCACAACGCTTAACAGACAACATGTGCGGACGTGACCAGACACAATATTATCAGACGACTGTGCGGACGTGACCAAACACAATATTAAAAACACGATGTGGGGACGTGACCCTTCACAACGCTTAACAGACAACATGTGCGGACGTGACCAGACACAACATTATCAGACGACATGTGCGTACCTGACCAAACACAACATTAAATACACGATGTGGGGACGTGACCCTTCACAATGCTTGACAGAAAACATGTGCGAAAGTTGCGAGACACAACATTATCAGACGACTGTGCGGACGTGACGAGACACAACATTAAAAACACAATGTGGGGACGTGACCCTGCACAACGCCTAACAGACTACATGTGCGGACATGACCAGACACAACATTATCAGATGACTGTGCGGACGTGACCAAACACACCATTAAAAACACTATGTGGGGACGTGACCCTTCACAACGCTTAACAGACAACATGTGCGGACGTGACCAGACACAACATTATCAGACGACATGTGCGTACCTGACCAAACACAACATTAAATACACGATGTGGGGACGTGACCCTTCAAAACGCTTAACAAACAACATGTGCGGACGTGACTAGACACAACATTATCAGACGAACGTGATCCTTCACAATCCTTAAGAGATGACATGTGTGGACGTGACTAGACACAACATTAAAACCACGATGTGGGGACGTGACCTTTCACAACGCTTAACAGACAACATGTGCGGACGTGACCTGACACAACATTATATGGCAACTGTGCAGACGTGACCAGACACAGCATTAAAAATATGATGTGGGGACGTGACCCTTCACAACGCTTAACAGACAACATGTGCGGACGTGCCCAGACAAAACATTACCAGACGACATGTGCGGAAGTGACCAAACACACCATTAAAAACACGATGTGAGGGCGTGACCCTGCACAATGCTTAACAGACAACATGTGCGGAAGTGACCAGACACAGCATTATCAGACGACTGTGCGGACGTCACTAGACGTAGCATTAAAAACACGATGTGCGGACGTGACCATTCACAACGCTTAAGAGATGACATGTGCGGACGTGACCAGACACACCATTACCAGACGGCATATGAGGACGTGACCAGACACAACATTAACAACACGATGTGGGGACGTGACCTTTCACAACGCTTAACAAATAACATGTGCGGACGTGACTTGACACAACATTATCAGAGGACTGTGTAGACGTGACTAGACACAGTATTAAAAATATGATGTGGGGACGTGACCCTTCACAACGCTTAACAGACAACATGTGCGGACGTGACCAGACACAACATTATCAGACGACATGTGCGTACCTGACCAAACACAACATTAAATACACGATGTGGGGACGTGACCCTTCACAACGCTTGACAGACAACATGTGCGGAAGTGACAAGACACAACATTATCAGACGAATGTGCGGAAGTGACGAAACACACCATTACAAACACGATGTGGGGACGTGACACTTCACAACGCTTAACAGACAACATGTGCGGACGTGACCAGACACAACATTATCAGACGACTGTGCGGACGTGACCAGACACAACATTAAAACACACAAGGTGGGGAGGTGACCCTTCATAACGCTTAAGAGGTGACATGTGCGGACGTGACCAGACACAACATTAAAAATACGATTTGGGGACGTGGCCCTTCACAACGCTTAACAGACAACATGTGCGGAAGTGACCAGACACAACATTATCAGACGACTGTGCGGACGTTACCAGACACAACATTAAAAACACAATGTGGGGACGTGACCCTTCAAAACGCTTAACAGACAACATGTACGGACGTGACACTTCAAAACGCTTAACAAACAACATGTGCGGACGTGACTAGACACAACATTATCAAACGACTATGCGGACGTGACCAAACACAATATTAAAAACATGATGTGGGGACGTGACCCTTCACAACCCTTAACAGACAACATGTGCGGGCGTGACCAGACACAACATTATCAGACGAATGTGCGGACGTAACCAAACACAACATTAAGAACACGATGTGGGGACGTGACCCTTCACAACGCTTAACAGACAACATGTGCGGAAGTGACCAGACACAACATTATCAGACGACTGTGCGGACGTGATCCTTCACAATCCTTAAGAGATGACATGTGCGGATGTGACTAGACACAACATTATCAGACCACATGTGTGGACGTGACCAGACACAACATTAAAACCACGATGTGGGGACGTGACCTTTCACAACGCTTAACAGACAACTTGTGCGGACGTGACCAGACACAACATTATCAGACGAATGTGCGGACGTAACCAAACACAACATTAAGAACACGATGTGGGGACGTGACCCTTCACAACGCTTAACAGACAACATGTGCGGAAGTGACCAGACACAACATTATCAGACGACTGTGCGGACGTGATCCTTCACAATCCTTAAGAGATGACATGTGCGGATGTGACCAGACACAACATTATCAGACCACATGTGTGGACGTGACCAGACACAACATTAAAACCACGATGTGGGGACGTGACCTTTCACAACGCTTAACAGACAACATGTGCGGACGTGACCTGACACAACATTATATGGCAACTGTGCAGACGTGACCAGACACAACATTAAAAATATGATGTGGGGACGTGACCCTTCACAACGCTTAACAGACAACATGTGCGGACGTGACCAGACAAAACTTTATCAGACGACATGTGCGGAAGTGACCAAACACACCATTAAAAACACGATGTGGGGACGTGACCCTTCACAACGCTTAACAGACAACATGTGCAGACGTGACCAGACACAACATTATCAGACGACATGTGCGTACCTGACCAAACACAACATTAAATACACGATGTGGGGACGTGAACCTTCACAATGCTTGACAGAAAACATGTGCGAAAGTGTCCAGACACAACATTATCAGACGACTGTGCGGACGTGACGAGACACAACATTAAAAACACAATGTGGGGACGTGACCCTGCACAACGCCTAACAGACTACATGTGCGGACATGACCAGACACAACATTATTAGATGACTGTGCGGACGTGACCAAACACACCATTAAAAACACTATGTGGGGACGTGACCCTTCACAACGCTTAACAGACAACATGTGCGGACGTGACCAGACACAACATTATCAGACGACATGTGCGTACCTGACCAAACACAACATTAAATACACGATGTGGGGACGTGACCCTTCACAACGCTTGACAGACAACATGTGCGGAAGTGACAAGACACAACATTATCAGACGAATGTGCGGACGTGACGAAACACACCATTACAAACACGATGTGGGGACGTGACACTTCACAACGCTTAACAGACAACATGTGCGGACGTGACCAGACACAACATTATCAGACGACTGTGCGGACGTGACCAGACACAACATTAAAACACACAAGGTGGGGAGGTGACCCTTCATAACGCTTAAGAGGTGACATGTGCGGACGTGACCAGACACAACATTAAAAATACGATTTGGGGACGTGGCCCTTCACAACGCTTAACAGACAACATGTGCGGAAGTGACCAGACACAACATTATCAGACGACTGTGCGGACGTTACCAGACACAGCATTAAAAACACAATGTAGGGACGTGACCCTTCAAAACGCTTAACAGACAACATGTACGGACGTGACACTTCAAAACGCTTAACAAACAACATGTGCGGACGTGACTAGACACAACATTATCAAACGACTATGCGGACGTGACCAAACACAATATTAAAAACATGATGTGGGGACGTGACCCTTCACAACCCTTAACAGACAACATGTGCGGGCGTGACCAGAGACAACATTATCAGACGAATGTGCGGACGTAACCAAACACAACATTAAGAACACGATGTGGGGACGTGACCCTTCACAACGCTTAACAGACAACATGTGCGGAAGTGACCAGACACAACATTATCAGACGACTGTGCGGACGTGATCCTTCACAATCCTTAAGAGATGACATGTGCGGATGTGACCAGACACAACATTATCAGACCACATGTGTGGACGTGACCAGACACAACATTAAAACCACGATGTGGGGACGTGACCTTTCACAACGCTTAACAGACAACATGTGCGGACGTGACCAGACACAACATTATCAGACGAATGTGCGGACGTAACCAAACACAACATTAAGAACACGATGTGGGGACGTGACCCTTCACAACGCTTAACAGACAACATGTGCGGAAGTGACCAGACACAACATTATCAGACGACTGTGCGGACGTGATCCTTCACAATCCTTAAGAGATGACATGTGCGGATGTGACCAGACACAACATTATCAGACCACATGTGTGGACGTGACCAGACACAACATTAAAACCACGATGTGGGGACGTGACCTTTCACAACGCTTAACAGACAACATGTGCGGACGTGACCTGACACAACATTATATGGCAACTGTGCAGACGTGACCAGACACAGCATTAAAAATATGATGTGGGGACGTGACCCTTCACAACGCTTAACAGACAACATGTGCGGACGTGACCAGACAAAACATTATCAGACGACATGTGCGGAAGTGACCAAACACACCATTAAAAACACGATGTGGGGACGTGACCCTTCACAACGCTTAACAGACAACATGTGCGGACGTGACCAGACACAACATTATCAGACGACATGTGCATACCTGACCAAACACAACATTAAATACACGATGTGGGGATGTGACCCTTCACAATGCTTGACAGAAAACATGTGCGAAAGTGGCCAGACACAACATTATCAGACGACTGTGCGGACATGACCAGACACAACATTATTAGATGACTGTGCGGACGTGACCAAACACACCATTAAAAACACTATGTGGGGACGTGACCCTTCACAACGCTTAACAGACAACATGTGCGGACGTGACCAGACACAACATTATCAGACGACATGTGCGTACCTGACCAAACACAACATTAAATACACGATGTGGGGATGTGACCCTTCACAATGCTTGACAGAAAACATGTGCGAAAGTGGCCAAACACAACATTATCAGACGACTGTGCGGACGTGACGAGACACAACATTAAAAACCCAATGTGGGGACGTGACCCTGCACAACGCCTAACAGACTACATGTGCGGACATGACCAGACACAACATTATCAGATGACTGTGCGGACGTGACCAAGCACACCATTAAAAACACTATGTGGGGACGTGACCCTTCACAACGCTTAACAGACAACATGTGCGGACGTGACCAGACACAACATTATCAGACGACATGTGCGTACCTGACCAAACACAACATTAAATACACGATGTGGGGACGTGACCCTTCACAACGCTTGACAGACAACATGTGCGGAAGTGACAAGACACAACATTATCAGACGAATGTGCGGAAGTGACGAAACACACCATTACAAACACGATGTGGGGACGTGACACTTCACAACGCTTAACAGACAACATGTGCGGACGTGACCAGACACAACATTATCAGACGACTGTGCGGACGTGACCAGACACAACATTAAAACACACAAGGTGGGGAGGTGACCCTTCATAACGCTTAAGAGGTGACATGTGCGGACGTGACCAGACACAACATTAAAAATACGATTTGGGGACGTGGCCCTTCACAACGCTTAACAGACAACATGTGCGGAAGTGACCAGACACAACATTATCAGACGACTGTGCGGACGTTACCAGACACAGCATTAAAAACACAATGTGGGGACGTGACCCTTCAAAACGCTTAACAGACAACATGTACGGACGTGACACTTCAAAACGCTTAACAAACAACATATGCGGACGTGACTAGACACAACATTATCAAACGACTATGCGGACGTGACCAAACACAATATTAAAAACATGATGTGGGGACGTGACCCTTCACAACCCTTAACAGACAACATGTGCGGGCGTGACCGGAGACAACATTATCAGACGAATGTGCGGACGTAACCAAACACAACATTAAGAACACGATGCGGGGACGTGACCCTTCACAACGCTTAACAGACAACATGTGCGGAAGTGACCAGACACAACATTATCAGACGACTGTGCGGACGTGATCCTTCACAATCCTTAAGAGATGACATGTGCGGATGTGACCAGACACAACATTATCAGACCACATGTGTGGACGTGACCAGACACAACATTAAAACCACGATGTGGGGACGTGACCTTTCACAACGCTTAACAGACAACATGTGCGGACGTGACCAGACACAACATTATCAGACGAATGTGCGGACGTAACCAAACACAACATTAAGAACACGATGTGGGGACGTGACGCTTCACAACGCTTAACAGACAACATGTGCGGAAGTGACCAGACACAACATTATCAGACGACTGTGCGGACGTGATCCTTCACAATCCTTAAGAGATGACATGTGCGGATGTGACCAGACACAACATTATCAGACCACATGTGTGGACGTGACCAGACACAACATTAAAACCACGATGTGGGGACGTGACCTTTCACAACGCTTAACAGACAACATGTGCGGACGTGACCTGACACAACATTATATGGCAACTGTGCAGACGTGACCAGACACAACATTAAAAATATGATGTGGGGACGTGACCCTTCACAACGCTTAACAGACAACATGTGCGGACGTGACCAGACAAAACTTTATCAGACGACATGTGCGGAAGTGACCAAACACACCATTAAAAACACGATGTGGGGACGTGACCCTTCACAACGCTTAACAGACAACATGTGCAGACGTGACCAGACACAACATTATCAGACGACATGTGCGTACCTGACCAAACACAACATTAAATACACGATGTGGGGACGTGAACCTTCACAATGCTTGACAGAAAACATGTGCGAAAGTGTCCAGACACAACATTATCAGACGACTGTGCGGACGTGACGAGACACAACATTAAAAACACAATGTGGGGACGTGACCCTGCACAACGCCTAACAGACTACATGTGCGGACATGACCAGACACAACATTATTAGATGACTGTGCGGACGTGACCAAACACACCATTAAAAACACTATGTGGGGACGTGACCCTTCACAACGCTTAACAGACAACATGTGCGGACGTGACCAGACACAACATTATCAGACGACATGTGCGTACCTGACCAAACACAACATTAAATACACGATGTGGGGACGTGACCCTTCACAACGCTTGACAGACAACATGTGCGGAAGTGACAAGACACAACATTATCAGACGAATGTGCGGACGTGACGAAACACACCATTACAAACACGATGTGGGGACGTGACACTTCACAACGCTTAACAGACAACATGTGCGGACGTGACCAGACACAACATTATCAGACGACTGTGCGGACGTGACCAGACACAACATTAAAACACACAAGGTGGGGAGGTGACCCTTCATAACGCTTAAGAGGTGACATGTGCGGACGTGACCAGACACAACATTAAAAATACGATTTGGGGACGTGGCCCTTCACAACGCTTAACAGACAACATGTGCGGAAGTGACCAGACACAACATTATCAGACGACTGTGCGGACGTTACCAGACACAGCATTAAAAACACAATGTAGGGACGTGACCCTTCAAAACGCTTAACAGACAACATGTACGGACGTGACACTTCAAAACGCTTAACAAACAACATGTGCGGACGTGACTAGACACAACATTATCAAACGACTATGCGGACGTGACCAAACACAATATTAAAAACATGATGTGGGGACGTGACCCTTCACAACCCTTAACAGACAACATGTGCGGGCGTGACCAGAGACAACATTATCAGACGAATGTGCGGACGTAACCAAACACAACATTAAGAACACGATGTGGGGAGGTGACCCTTCACAACGCTTAACAGACAACATGTGCGGAAGTGACCAGACACAACATTATCAGACGACTGTGCGGACGTGATCCTTCACAATCCTTAAGAGATGACATGTGCGGATGTGACCAGACACAACATTATCAGACCACATGTGTGGACGTGACCAGACACAACATTAAAACCACGATGTGGGGACGTGACCTTTCACAACGCTTAACAGACAACATGTGCGGACGTGACCAGACACAACATTATCAGACGAATGTGCGGACGTAACCAAACACAACATTAAGAACACGATGTGGGGACGTGACCCTTCACAACGCTTAACAGACAACATGTGCGGAAGTGGCCAGACACAACATTATCAGACGACTGTGCGGACGTGATCCTTCACAATCCTTAAGAGATGACATGTGCGGATGTGACCAGACACAACATTATCAGACCACATGTGTGGACGTGACCAGACACAACATTAAAACCACGATGTGGGGACGTGACCTTTCACAACGCTTAACAGACAACATGTGCGGACGTGACCTGACACAACATTATATGGCAACTGTGCAGACGTGACCAGACACAGCATTAAAAATATGATGTGGGGACGTGACCCTTCACAACGCTTAACAGACAACATGTGCGGACGTGACCAGACAAAACATTATCAGACGACATGTGCGGAAGTGACCAAACACACCATTAAAAACACGATGTGGGGACGTGACCCTTCACAACGCTTAACAGACAACATGTGCGGACGTGACCAGACACAACATTATCAGACGACATGTGCATACCTGACCAAACACAACATTAAATACACGATGTGGGGATGTGACCCTTCACAATGCTTGACAGAAAACATGTGCGAAAGTGGCCAGACACAACATTATCAGACGACTGTGCGGACATGACCAGACACAACATTATTAGATGACTGTGCGGACGTGACCAAACACACCATTAAAAACACTATGTGGGGACGTGACCCTTCACAACGCTTAACAGACAACATGTGCGGACGTGACCAGACACAACATTATCAGACGACATGTGCGTACCTGACCAAACACAACATTAAATACACGATGTGGGGATGTGACCCTTCACAATGCTTGACAGAAAACATGTGCGAAAGTGGCCAAACACAACATTATCAGACGACTGTGCGGACGTGACGAGACACAACATTAAAAACCCAATGTGGGGACGTGACCCTGCACAACGCCTAACAGACTACATGTGCGGACATGACCAGACACAACATTATCAGATGACTGTGCGGACGTGACCAAGCACACCATTAAAAACACTATGTGGGGACGTGACCCTTCACAACGCTTAACAGACAACATGTGCGGACGTGACCAGACACAACATTATCAGACGACATGTGCGTACCTGACCAAACACAACATTAAATACACGATGTGGGGACGTGACCCTTCACAACGCTTGACAGACAACATGTGCGGAAGTGACAAGACACAACATTATCAGACGAATGTGCGGAAGTGACGAAACACACCATTACAAACACGATGTGGGGACGTGACACTTCACAACGCTTAACAGACAACATGTGCGGACGTGACCAGACACAACATTATCAGACGACTGTGCGGACGTGACCAGACACAACATTAAAACACACAAGGTGGGGAGGTGACCCTTCATAACGCTTAAGAGGTGACATGTGCGGACGTGACCAGACACAACATTAAAAATACGATTTGGGGACGTGGCCCTTCACAACGCTTAACAGACAACATGTGCGGAAGTGACCAGACACAACATTATCAGACGACTGTGCGGACGTTACCAGACACAGCATTAAAAACACAATGTGGGGACGTGACCCTTCAAAACGCTTAACAGACAACATGTACGGACGTGACACTTCAAAACGCTTAACAAACAACATATGCGGACGTGACTAGACACAACATTATCAAACGACTATGCGGACGTGACCAAACACAATATTAAAAACATGATGTGGGGACGTGACCCTTCACAACCCTTAACAGACAACATGTGCGGGCGTGACCGGAGACAACATTATCAGACGAATGTGCGGACGTAACCAAACACAACATTAAGAACACGATGTGGGGACGTGACCCTTCACAACGCTTAACAGACAACATGTGCGGAAGTGACCAGACACAACATTATCAGACGACTGTGCGGACGTGATCCTTCACAATCCTTAAGAGATGACATGTGCGGATGTGACCAGACACAACATTATCAGACCACATGTGTGGACGTGACCAGACACAACATTAAAACCACGATGTGGGGACGTGACCTTTCACAACGCTTAACAGACAACATGTGCGGACGTGACCAGACACAACATTATCAGACGAATGTGCGGACGTAACCAAACACAACATTAAGAACACGATGTGGGGACGTGACCCTTCACAACGCTTAACAGACAACATGTGCGGAAGTGACCAGACACAACATTATCAGACGACTGTGCGGACGTGATCCTTCACAATCCTTAAGAGATGACATGTGCGGATGTGACCAGACACAACATTATCAGACCACATGTGTGGACGTGACCAGACACAACATTAAAACCACGATGTGGGGACGTGACCTTTCACAACGCTTAACAGACAACATGTGCGGACGTGACCTGACACAACATTATATGGCAACTGTGCAGACGTGACCAGACACAGCATTAAAAATATGATGTGGGGACGTGACCCTTCACAACGCTTAACAGACAACATGTGCGGACGTGACCAGACAAAACATTATCAGACGACATGTGCGGAAGTGACCAAACACACCATTAAAAACACGATGTGGGGACGTGACCCTTCACAACGCTTAACAGACAACATGTGCGGACGTGACCAGACACAACATTATCAGACGACATGTGCATACCTGACCAAACACAACATTAAATACACGATGTGGGGATGTGACCCTTCACAATGCTTGACAGAAAACATGTGCGAAAGTGGCCAGACACAACATTATCAGACGACTGTGCGGACATGACCAGACACAACATTATTAGATGACTGTGCGGACGTGACCAAACACACCATTAAAAACACTATGTGGGGACGTGACCCTTCACAACGCTTAACAGACAACATGTGCGGACGTGACCAGACACAACATTATCAGACGACATGTGCGTACCTGACCAAACACAACATTAAATACACGATGTGGGGACGTGACCCTTCACAACGCTTGACAGACAACATGTGCGGAAGTGACAAGACACAACATTATCAGACGAATGTGCGGGCGTGACGAAACACACCATTACAAACACGATGTGGGGACGTGACACTTCACAACGCTTAACAGACAACATGTGCGGACGTGACCAGACACAACATTATCAGACGACTGTGCGGACGTGACCAGACAACACATTAAAACACACAAGGTGGGGAGGTGACCCTTCATAACGCTTAAGAGATGACATGTGCGGACGTGACCAGACACAACATTAAAAATACGATGTGGGGACGTGGCCCTTCACAACGCTTAACAGACAACATGTGCGGAAGTGACTAGACACAACTTTATCAGACGACTGTGCGGACGTTACCAGACACAGCATTAAAAACACAATGTGGGGACGTGACCCTTCAAAACGCTTAACAGACAACATGTACGGACGTGACCCTTCAAAACGCTTAACAAACAACATGTGCGGACGTGACTAGACACAACATTATCAAACGACTGTGCGGACGTGACCAAACACAATATTAAAGCCATGATGTGGGGACGTGACCCTTCACAACCCTTAACAGACAACATGTGCAGACGTGACCAGACACAACATTATCAGACGAATGTGCGGACGTAACCAAACACAACATTAAGAACACGATGTGGGGACGTGACCCTTCACAACGCTTAACAGACAACATATGCGGAAGTGACCAGACACAACATTATCAGGCGACTGTGCGGACGTGATCCTTCACAATCCTTAAGAGATGACATGTGCGGATGTGACCAGACACAACATTATCAGACCACATGTGTGGACGTGACCAGACACAACATTAAAACCACGATGTGGGGACGTGACCTTTCACAACGCTTAACAGACAACATGTGCGGACGTGACCTGACACAACATTATATGGCAACTGTGCAGACGTGACCAGACACAGCATTAAAAATATGATGTGGGGACGTGACCCTTCACAACGCTTAACAGACAACATGTGCGGACGTGACCAGACAAAACATTATCAGACGACATGTGCGGAAGTGACCAAACACACCATTAAAAACACGATGTGGGGACGTGACCCTTCACAACGCTTAACAGACAACATGTGCGGACGTGACCAGACACAACATTATCAGACGACATGTGCATACCTGACCAAACACAACATTAAATACACGATGTGGGGATGTGACCCTTCACAATGCTTGACAGAAAACATGTGCGAAAGTGGCCAGACACAACATTATCAGACGACTGTGCGGACATGACCAGACACAACATTATTAGATGACTGTGCGGACGTGACCAAACACACCATTAAAAACACTATGTGGGGACGTGACCCTTCACAACGCTTAACAGACAACATGTGCGGACGTGACCAGACACAACATTATCAGACGACATGTGCGTACCTGACCAAACACAACATTAAATACACGATGTGGGGACGTGACCCTTCACAACGCTTGACAGACAACATGTGCGGAAGTGACAAGACACAACATTATCAGACGAATGTGCGGGCGTGACGAAACACACCATTACAAACACGATGTGGGGACGTGACACTTCACAACGCTTAACAGACAACATGTGCGGACGTGACCAGACACAACATTATCAGACGACTGTGCGGACGTGACCAGACAACACATTAAAACACACAAGGTGGGGAGGTGACCCTTCATAACGCTTAAGAGATGACATGTGCGGACGTGACCAGACACAACATTAAAAATACGATGTGGGGACGTGGCCCTTCACAACGCTTAACAGACAACATGTGCGGAAGTGACTAGACACAACTTTATCAGACGACTGTGCGGACGTTACCAGACACAGCATTAAAAACACAATGTGGGGACGTGACCCTTCAAAACGCTTAACAGACAACATGTACGGACGTGACCCTTCAAAACGCTTAACAAACAACATGTGCGGACGTGACTAGACACAACATTATCAAACGACTGTGCGGACGTGACCAAACACAATATTAAAGCCATGATGTGGGGACGTGACCCTTCACAACCCTTAACAGACAACATGTGCAGACGTGACCAGACACAACATTATCAGACGAATGTGCGGACGTAACCAAACACAACATTAAGAACACGATGTGGGGACGTGACCCTTCACAACGCTTAACAGACAACATATGCGGAAGTGACCAGACACAACATTATCAGGCGACTGTGCGGACGTGATCCTTCACAATCCTTAAGAGATGACATGTGCGGATGTGACCAGACACAACATTATCAGACCACATGTGTGGACGTGACCAGACACAACATTAAAACCACGATGTGGGGACGTGACCTTTCACAACGCTTAACAGACAACATGTGCGGACGTGACCTGACACAACATCATATGGCAACTGTGCAGACGTGAGCAGACACAGCATTAAAAATATGATGTGGGGACGTGAACCTTCACAACGCTTAACAGACAACATGTGCGGACGCGACCAGACAAAACATTATCAGACGACATGTGCGGAAGTGACCAAACACACCATTAAAAACACGATGTGAGGGCGTGACCCTGCACACGCTTAACAGACAACATGTGCGGAAGTGACCAGACACAACATTATCAGACGACTGTGCGGACGTGACTAGACATAGCATTAAAAATACGATGTGGGGACGTGACCATTCACAACGCTTAAGAGATGACATGTGCGGACGTGACCAGACACAACATTACCAGACGACATATGAGGACGTGACCAGACACAACATTAACAACACGATGTGGGGACGTGACCTTTCACAACGCTTAACAAATAACATGTGCGGACGTGACTTGACACAACATTATCAGAGGACTGTGTAGACGTGACTAGACACAGTATTAAAAATATGATGTGGAGACGTGACCCTTCACAACGCTTAACAGACAACATGTGCGGACGTGACCAGACACAATATTATCAGACGACTGTGCGGACGTGACCAAACACAATATTAAAAACACGATGTGGGGACGTGACCCTTCACAACGCTTAACAGACAACATGTGCGGACGTGACCAGACACAACATTATCAGACGACATGTGCGTACCTGACCAAACACAACATTAAATACACGATGTGGGGACGTGACCCTTCACAATGCTTGACAGAAAACATGTGCGAAAGTTGCGAGACACAACATTATCAGACGACTGTGCGGACGTGACGAGACACAACATTAAAAACACAATGTGGGGACGTGACCCTGCACAACGCCTAACAGACTACATGTGCGGACATGACCAGACACAACATTATCAGATGACTGTGCGGACGTGACCAAACACACCATTAAAAACACTATGTGGGGACGTGACCCTTCACAACGCTTAACAGACAACATGTGCGGACGTGACCAGACACAACATTATCAGACGAACGTGATCCTTCACAATCCTTAAGAGATGACATGTGTGGACGTGACTAGACACAACATTAAAACCACGATGTGGGGACGTGACCTTTCACAACGCTTAACAGACAACATGTGCGGACGTGACCTGACACAACATTATATGGCAACTGTGCAGACGTGACCAGACACAGCATTAAAAATATGATGTGGGGACGTGACCCTTCACAACGCTTAACAGACAACATGTGCGGACGTGACCAGACAAAACATTACCAGACGACATGTGCGGAAGTGACCAAACACACCATTAAAAACACGATGTGAGGGCGTGACCCTGCACAATGCTTAACAGACAACATGTGCGGAAGTGACCAGACACAGCATTATCAGACGACTGTGCGGACGTCACTAGACGTAGCATTAAAAACACGATGTGCGGACGTGACCATTCACAACGCTTAAGAGATGACATGTGCGGACGTGACCAGACACACCATTACCAGACGGCATATGAGGACGTGACCAGACACAACATTAACAACACGATGTGGGGACGTGACCTTTCACAACGCTTAACAAATAACATGTGCGGACGTGACTTGACACAACATTATCAGAGGACTGTGTAGACGTGACTAGACACAGTATTAAAAATATGATGTGGGGACGTGACCCTTCACAACGCTTAACAGACAACATGTGCGGACGTGACCAGACACAACATTATCAGACGACATGTGCGTACCTGACCAAACACAACATTAAATACACGATGTGGGGACGTGACCCTTCACAACGCTTGACAGACAACATGTGCGGAAGTGACAAGACACAACATTATCAGACGAATGTGCGGAAGTGACGAAACACACCATTACAAACACGATGTGGGGACGTGACACTTCACAACGCTTAACAGACAACATGTGCGGACGTGACCAGACACAACATTATCAGACGACTGTGCGGACGTGACCAGACACAACATTAAAACACACAAGGTGGGGAGGTGACCCTTCATAACGCTTAAGAGGTGACATGTGCGGACGTGACCAGACACAACATTAAAAATACGATTTGGGGACGTGGCCCTTCACAACGCTTAACAGACAACATGTGCGGAAGTGACCAGACACAACATTATCAGACGACTGTGCGGACGTTACCAGACACAGCATTAAAAACACAATGTGGGGACGTGACCCTTCAAAACGCTTAACAGACAACATGTACGGACGTGACACTTCAAAACGCTTAACAAACAACATGTGCGGACGTGACTAGACACAACATTATCAAACGACTATGCGGACGTGACCAAACACAATATTAAAAACATGATGTGGGGACGTGACCCTTCACAACCCTTAACAGACAACATGTGCGGGCGTGACCAGACACAACATTATCAGACGAATGTGCGGACGTAACCAAACACAACATTAAGAACACGATGTGGGGACGTGACCCTTCACAACGCTTAACAGACAACATGTGCGGAAGTGACCAGACACAACATTATCAGACGACTGTGCGGACGTGATCCTTCACAATCCTTAAGAGATGACATGTGCGGATGTGACTAGACACAACATTATCAGACTACATGTGTGGACGTGACCAGACACAACATTAAAACCACGATGTGGGGACGTGACCTTTCACAACGCTTAACAGACAACTTGTGCGGACGTGACCAGACACAACATTATCAGACGAATGTGCGGACGTAACCAAACACAACATTAAGAACACGATGTGGGGACGTGACCCTTCACAACGCTTAACAGACAACATGTGCGGAAGTGACCAGACACAACATTATCAGACGACTGTGCGGACGTGATCCTTCACAATCCTTAAGAGATGACATGTGCGGATGTGACCAGACACAACATTATCAGACCACATGTGTGGACGTGACCAGACACAACATTAAAACCACGATGTGGGGACGTGACCTTTCACAACGCTTAACAGACAACATGTGCGGACGTGACCTGACACAACATTATATGGCAACTGTGCAGACGTGACCAGACACAGCATTAAAAATATGATGTGGGGACGTGACCCTTCACAACGCTTAACAGACAACATGTGCGGACGTGACCAGACAAAACTTTATCAGACGACATGTGCGGAAGTGACCAAACACACCATTAAAAACACGATGTGGGGACGTGACCCTTCACAACGCTTAACAGACAACATGTGCAGACGTGACCAGACACAACATTATCAGACGACATGTGCGTACCTGACCAAACACAACATTAAATACACGATGTGGGGACGTGAACCTTCACAATGCTTGACAGAAAACATGTGCGAAAGTGTCCAGACACAACATTATCAGACGACTGTGCGGACGTGACGAGACACAACATTAAAAACACAATGTGGGGACGTGACCCTGCACAACGCCTAACAGACTACATGTGCGGACATGACCAGACACAACATTATTAGATGACTGTGCGGACGTGACCAAACACACCATTAAAAACACTATGTGGGGACGTGACCCTTCACAACGCTTAACAGACAACATGTGCGGACGTGACCAGACACAACATTATCAGACGACATGTGCGTACCTGACCAAACACAACATTAAATACACGATGTGGGGACGTGACCCTTCACAACGCTTGACAGACAACATGTGCGGAAGTGACAAGACACAACATTATCAGACGAATGTGCGGACGTGACGAAACACACCATTACAAACACGATGTGGGGACGTGACACTTCACAACGCTTAACAGACAACATGTGCGGACGTGACCAGACACAACATTATCAGACGACTGTGCGGACGTGACCAGACACAACATTAAAACACACAAGGTGGGGAGGTGACCCTTCATAACGCTTAAGAGATGACATGTGCGGACGTGACCAGACACAACATTAAAAATACGATGTGGGGACGTGGCCCTTCACAACGCTTAACAGACAACATGTGCGGAAGTGACTAGACACAACTTTATCAGACGACTGTGCGGACGTTACCAGACACAGCATTAAAAACACAATGTGGGGACGTGACCCTTCAAAACGCTTAACAGACAACATGTACGGACGTGACCCTTCAAAACGCTTAACAAACAACATGTGCGGACGTGACTAGACACAACATTATCAAACGACTGTGCGGACGTGACCAACCACAATATTAAAGCCATGATGTGGGGACGTGACCCTTCACAACCCTTAACAGACAACATGTGCGGACGTGACCAGACACAACATTATCAGACGAATGTGCGGACGTAACCAAACACAACATTAAGAACACGATGTGGGGACGTGACCCTTCACAACGCTTAACAGACAACATGTGCGGACGTGACCAGACACAACATTATCAGACGACTGTGCGGACGTGACGAGACACAACATTAAAAACACAATGTGGGGACGTGACCCTGCACAACGCCTAACAGACTACATATGCGGACATGACCAGACACAACATTATCAGATGACTGTGCGGACGTGACCAAACACACCATTAAAAACACTATGTGGGGACGTGACCCTTCACAACGCTTAACAGAGAACATGTGCGGACGTGACCAGACACAACATTATCAGACGACATGTGCGTACCTGACCAAACACAACATTAAATACACGATGTGGGGACGTGACCCTTCACAACGCTTAACAAACAACATGTGCGGACGTGACTAGACACAACATTATCAGACGAACGTGATCCTTCACAATCCTTAAGAGATGACATGTGTGGACGTGACTAGACACAACATTAAAACCACGATGTGGGGACGTGACCTTTCACAACGCTTAACAGACAACATGTGCGGACGTGACCTGACACAACATTATATGGCAACTGTGCAGACGTGACCAGACACAGCATTAAAAATATGATGTGGGGACGTGACCCTTCACAACGCTTAACAGACGACATGTGCGGAAGTGACCAAACACACCATTAAAAATACGATGTGAGGGCGTGACCCTGCACAATGCTTAACAGACAACATGTGCGGAAGTGACCAGACACAACATTATCAGACGACTGTGCGGACGTCACTAGACGTAGCATTAAAAACACGATGTGGGGACGTGACCATTCACAACGCTTAAGAGATGACATGTGCGGACGTGACCAGACACACCATTACCAGACGGCATATGAGGACGTGACCAGACACAACATTAACAACACGATGTGGGGACGTGACCTTTCACAACGCTTAACAAATAACATGTGCGGACGTGACTTGACACAACATTATCAGAGGACTGTGTAGACGTGACTAGACACAGTATTAAAAATATGATGTGGGGACGTGACCCTTCACAACGCTTAACAGACAACATGTGCGGACGTGACAAGACACAATATTATCAGACGACTGTGCGGACGTGACCAAACACAGTATTAAAAACACGATGTGGGGACGTGACCCTTCACAACGCTTAACAAACAACATGTGCGGACGTGACTAGACACAACATTATCAAACGACTGTGCGGACGTGACCAAACACAATTTTAAAGCCATGATGTGGGGACGTGACCCTTCACAACCCTTAACAGACAACATGTGCGGACGTGACCAGACACAACATTATCAGACGAATGTGCGGACGTAACCAAACACAACATTAAGAACACGATGTGGGGACGTGACCCTTCACAACGCTCAACAGACAACATATGCGGAAGTGACCAGACACAACATTATCAGACGACTGTGCGGACGTGATCCTTCACAATCCTTAAGAGATGACATGTGCGGATGTGACCAGACACAACGTTATCAGACCACATGTGTGGACGTGACCAGACACAACATTAAAACCACGATGTGGGGACGTGACCTTTCACAACGCTTAACAGACAACATGTGCGGACGTGACCTGACACAACATCATATGGCAACTGTGCAGACGTGAGCAGACACAACATTAAAAATATGATGTGGGGACGTGAACCTTCACAACGCTTAACAGACAACATGTGCGGACGCGACCAGACAAAACATTATCAGACGACATGTGCGGAAGTGACCAAACACACCATTAAAAACACGATGTGAGGGCGTGACCCTGCACAACGCTTAACAGACAACATGTGCGGAAGTGACCAGACACAACATTATCAGACGACTGTGCGGACGTGACTAGACATAGCATTAAAAACACGATGTGGGGACGTGACCATTCACAACGCTTAAGAGATGACATGTGCGGACGTGACTAGACACAACATTACCAGACGACATATGAGGACGTGACCAGACACAACATTAACAACACGATGTGGGGACGTGACCTTTCACAACGCTTAACAAATAACATGTGCGGACGTGACTTGACACAACATTATCAGAGGACTGTGTAGACGTGACTAGACGGAGTATTAAAAATATGATGTGGGGACGTGACCCTTCACAACGCTTAACAGACAACATGTGCGGACGTGACCAGACACAATATGATCAGACGACTGTGCGGACGTGACCAAACACAATATTAAAAACACGATGTGGGGACGTGACCCTTCACAACGCTTAACAGACAACATGTGCGGACGTGACCAGACACAACATTAAATACACGATGTGGGGACGTGACCCTTCACAATGCTTGACAGAAAACATGTGCGAAAGTTGCCAGACACAACATTATCAGACGACTGTGCGGACGTGACGAGACACAACATTAAAAACACAATGTGGGGACGTGACCCTGCACAACGCCTAACAGACTACATGTGCGGACATGACCAGACACAACATTATCAGATGACTGTGCGGACGTGACCAAACACACCATTAAAAACACTATGTGGGGACGTGACCCTTCACAACGCTTAACAGACAACATGTGCGGACGTGACCAGACACAACATTATCAGACGACATGTGCGTACCTGACCAAACACAACATTAAATACACGATGTGGGGACGTGACCCTTCAAAACGCTTAACAAACAACATGTGCGGACGTGACTAGACACAACATTATCAGACGAACGTGATCCTTCACAATCCTTAAGAGATGACATGTGTGGACGTGACTAGACACAACATTCAAACCACGATGTGGGGACGTGACCTTTCACAACGCTTAACAGACAACATGTGCGGACGTGACCTGACACAACATTATATGGCAACTGTGCAGACGTGACCAGACATCATTAAAAATATGATGTGGGGACGTGACCCTTCACAACGCTTAACAGACAACATGTGCAGACGTGACCAGACAAAACATTACCAGACGACATGTGCGGAAGTGACCAAACACACCATTAAAAACACGATGTGAGGGCGTGACCCTGCACAATGCTTAACAGACAACATGTGCGGAAGTGACCAGACACAACATTATCAGACGACTGTGCGGACGTCACTAGACGTAGCATTAAAAACACGATGTGGGGACGTGACCATTCACAACGCTTAAGAGATGACATGTGCGGACGTGACCAGACACACCATTACCAGACGGCATATGAGGACGTGACCAGACACAACATTAACAACACGATGTGGGGACGTGACCTTTCACAACGCTTAACAAATAACATGTGCGGACGTGACTTGACACAACATTATCAGAGGACTGTGTAGACGTGACTAGACACAGTATTAAAAATATGATGTGGGGACGTGACCCTTCACAACGCTTAACAGACAACATGTGCGGACGTGACAAGACACAATATTATCAGACGACTGTGCGGACGTGACCAAACACAGTATTAAAAACACGATGTGGGGACGTGACCCTTCACAACGCTTAACAAACAACATGTGCGGACGTGACTAGACACAACATTATCAAACGACTGTGCGGACGTGACCAAACACAATTTTAAAGCCATGATGTGGGGACGTGACCCTTCACAACCCTTAACAGACAACATGTGCGGACGTGACCAGACACAACATTATCAGACGAATGTGCGGACGTAACCAAACACAACATTAAGAACACGATGTGGGGACGTGACCCTTCACAACGCTCAACAGACAACATATGCGGAAGTGACCAGACACAACATTATCAGACGACTGTGCGGACGTGATCCTTCACAATCCTTAAGAGATGACATGTGCGGATGTGACCAGACACAACATTATCAGACCACATGTGTGGACGTGACCAGACACAACATTAAAACCACGATGTGGGGACGTGACCTTTCACAACGCTTAACAGACAACATGTGCGGACGTGACCTGACACAACATCATATGGCAACTGTGCAGACGTGAGCAGACACAACATTAAAAATATGATGTGGGGACGTGAACCTTCACAACGCTTAACAGACAACATGTGCGGACGCGACCAGACAAAACATTATCAGACGACATGTGCGGAAGTGACCAAACACACCATTAAAAACACGATGTGAGGGCGTGACCCTGCACAACGCTTAACAGACAACATGTGCGGAAGTGACCAGACACAACATTATCAGAGGACTGTGCGGACGTGACTAGACATAGCATTAAAAACACGATGTGGGGACGTGACCATTCACAACGCTTAAGAGATGACATGTGCGGACGTGACTAGACACAACATTACCAGACGACATATGAGGACGTGACCAGACACAACATTAACAACACGATGTGGGGACGTGACCTTTCACAACGCTTAACAAATAACATGTGCGGACGTGACTTGACACAACATTATCAGAGGACTGTGTAGACGTGACTAGACGGAGTATTAAAAATATGATGTGGGGACGTGACCCTTCACAACGCTTAACAGACAACATGTGCGGACGTGACCAGACACAATATTATCAGACGACTGTGCGGACGTGACCAAACACAATATTAAAAACACGATGTGGGGACGTGACCCTTCACAACGCTTAACAGACAACATGTGCGGACGTGACCAGACACAACATTAAATACACGATGTGGGGACGTGACCCTTCACAATGCTTGACAGAAAACATGTGCGAAAGTTGCCAGACACAACATTATCAGACGACTGTGCGGACGTGACGAGACACAACATTAAAAACACAATGTGGGGACGTGACCCTGCACAACGCCTAACAGACTACATGTGCGGACATGACCAGACACAACATTATCAGATGACTGTGCGGACGTGACCAAACACACCATTAAAAACACTATGTGGGGACGTGACCCTTCACAACGCTTAACAGACAACATGTGCGGACGTGACCAGACACAACATTATCAGACGACATGTGCGTACCTGACCAAACACAACATTAAATACACGATGTGGGGACGTGACCCTTCAAAACGCTTAACAAACAACATGTGCAGACGTGACTAGACACAACATTATCAGACGAACGTGATCCTTCACAATCCTTAAGAGATGACATGTGTGGACGTGACTAGACACAACATTCAAACCACGATGTGGGGACGTGACCTTTCACAACGCTTAACAGACAACATGTGCGGACGTGACCTGACACAACATTATATGGCAACTGTGCAGACGTGACCAGACATCATTAAAAATATGATGTGGGGACGTGACCCTTCACAACGCTTAACAGACAACATGTGCAGACGTGACCAGACAAAACATTACCAGACGACATGTGCGGAAGTGACCAAACACACCATTAAAAACACGATGTGAGGGCGTGACCCTGCACAATGCTTAACAGACAACATGTGCGGAAGTGACCAGACACAACATTATCAGACGACTGTGCGGACGTCACTAGACGTAGCATTAAAAACACGATGTGGGGACGTGACCATTCACAACGCTTAAGAGATGACATGTGCGGACGTGACCAGACACACCATTACCAGACGGCATATGAGGACGTGACCAGACACAACATTAACAACACGATGTGGGGACGTGACCTTTCACAACGCTTAACAAATAACATGTGCGGACGTGACTTGACACAACATTATCAGAGGACTGTGTAGACGTGACTAGACACAGTATTAAAAATATGATGTGGGGACGTGACCCTTCACAACGCTTAACAGACAACATGTGCGGACGTGACAAGACACAATATTATCAGACGACTGTGCGGACGTGACCAAACACAGTATTAAAAACACGATGTGGGGACGTGACCCTTCACAACGCTTAACAAACAACATGTGCGGACGTGACTAGACACAACATTATCAAACGACTGTGCGGACGTGACCAAACACAATTTTAAAGCCATGATGTGGGGACGTGACCCTTCACAACCCTTAACAGACAACATGTGCGGACGTGACCAGACACAACATTATCAGACGAATGTGCGGACGTAACCAAACACAACATTAAGAACACGATGTGGGGACGTGACCCTTCACAACGCTCAACAGACAACATATGCGGAAGTGACCAGACACAACATTATCAGACGACTGTGCGGACGTGATCCTTCACAATCCTTAAGAGATGACATGTGCGGATGTGACCAGACACAACATTATCAGACCACATGTGTGGACGTGACCAGACACAACATTAAAACCACGATGTGGGGACGTGACCTTTCACAACGCTTAACAGACAACATGTGCGGACGTGACCTGACACAACATCATATGGCAACTGTGCAGACGTGAGCAGACACAACATTAAAAATATGATGTGGGGACGTGAACCTTCACAACGCTTAACAGACAACATGTGCGGACGCGACCAGACAAAACATTATCAGACGACATGTGCGGAAGTGACCAAACACACCATTAAAAACACGATGTGAGGGCGTGACCCTGCACAACGCTTAACAGACAACATGTGCGGAAGTGACCAGACACAACATTATCAGAGGACTGTGCGGACGTGACTAGACATAGCATTAAAAACACGATGTGGGGACGTGACCATTCACAACGCTTAAGAGATGACATGTGCGGACGTGACTAGACACAACATTACCAGACGACATATGAGGACGTGACCAGACACAACATTAACAACACGATGTGGGGACGTGACCTTTCACAACGCTTAACAAATAACATGTGCGGACGTGACTTGACACAACATTATCAGAGGACTGTGTAGACGTGACTAGACGGAGTATTAAAAATATGATGTGGGGACGTGACCCTTCACAACGCTTAACAGACAACATGTGCGGACGTGACCAGACACAATATTATCAGACGACTGTGCGGACGTGACCAAACACAATATTAAAAACACGATGTGGGGACGTGACCCTTCACAACGCTTAACAGACAACATGTGCGGACGTGACCAGACACAACATTAAATACACGATGTGGGGACGTGACCCTTCACAATGCTTGACAGAAAACATGTGCGAAAGTTGCCAGACACAACATTATCAGACGACTGTGCGGACGTGACGAGACACAACATTAAAAACACAATGTGGGGACGTGACCCTGCACAACGCCTAACAGACTACATGTGCGGACATGACCAGACACAACATTATCAGATGACTGTGCGGACGTGACCAAACACACCATTAAAAACACTATGTGGGGACGTGACCCTTCACAACGCTTAACAGACAACATGTGCGGACGTGACCAGACACAACATTATCAGACGACATGTGCGTACCTGACCAAACACAACATTAAATACACGATGTGGGGACGTGACCCTTCAAAACGCTTAACAAACAACATGTGCAGACGTGACTAGACACAACATTATCAGACGAACGTGATCCTTCACAATCCTTAAGAGATGACATGTGTGGACGTGACTAGACACAACATTCAAACCACGATGTGGGGACGTGACCTTTCACAACGCTTAACAGACAACATGTGCGGACGTGACCTGACACAACATTATATGGCAACTGTGCAGACGTGACCAGACATCATTAAAAATATGATGTGGGGACGTGACCCTTCACAACGCTTAACAGACAACATGTGCAGACGTGACCAGACAAAACATTACCAGACGACATGTGCGGAAGTGACCAAACACACCATTAAAAACACGATGTGAGGGCGTGACCCTGCACAATGCTTAACAGACAACATGTGCGGAAGTGACCAGACACAACATTATCAGACGACTGTGCGGACGTCACTAGACGTAGCATTAAAAACACGATGTGGGGACGTGACCATTCACAACGCTTAAGAGATGACATGTGCGGACGTGACCAGACACACCATTACCAGACGGCATATGAGGACGTGACCAGACACAACATTAACAACACGATGTGGGGACGTGACCTTTCACAACGCTTAACAAATAACATGTGCGGACGTGACTTGACACAACATTATCAGAGGACTGTGTAGACGTGACTAGACACAGTATTAAAAATATGATGTGGGGACGTGACCCTTCACAACGCTTAACAGACAACATCTGCGGACGTGACAAGACACAATATTATCAGACGACTGTGCGGACGTGACCAAACACAGTATTAAAAACACGATGTGGGGACGTGACCCTTCACAACGCTTAACAAACAACATGTGCGGACGTGACTAGACACAACATTATCAAACGACTGTGCGGACGTGACCAAACACAATTTTAAAGCCATGATGTGGGGACGTGACCCTTCACAACCCTTAACAGACAACATGTGCGGACGTGACCAGACACAACATTATCAGACGAATGTGCGGACGTAACCAAACACAACATTAAGAACACGATGTGGGGACGTGACCCTTCACAACGCTCAACAGACAACATATGCGGAAGTGACCAGACACAACATTATCAGACGACTGTGCGGACGTGATCCTTCACAATCCTTAAGAGATGACATGTGCGGATGTGACCAGACACAACATTATCAGACCACATGTGTGGACGTGACCAGACACAACATTAAAACCACGATGTGGGGACGTGACCTTTCACAACGCTTAACAGACAACATGTGCGGACGTGACCTGACACAACATCATATGGCAACTGTGCAGACGTGAGCAGACACAACATTAAAAATATGATGTGGGGACGTGAACCTTCACAACGCTTAACAGACAACATGTGCGGACGCGACCAGACAAAACATTATCAGACGACATGTGCGGAAGTGACCAAACACACCATTAAAAACACGATGTGAGGGCGTGACCCTGCACAACGCTTAACAGACAACATGTGCGGAAGTGACCAGACACAACATTATCAGACGACTGTGCGGACGTGACTAGACATAGCATTAAAAACACGATGTGGGGACGTGACCATTCACAACGCTTAAGAGATGACATGTGCGGACGTGACCAGACACAACATTACCAGACGACATATGAGGACGTGACCAGACACAACATTAACAACACGATGTGGGGACGTGACCTTTCACAACGCTTAACAAATAACATGTGCGGACGTGACTTGACACAACATTATCAGACGACATGTGCGTACCTGACCAAACACAACATTAAATACACGATGTGGGGACGTGACCCTTCACAACGCTTAACAGACAACATGTGCGGACGTGACCAGACACAACATTATCAGACGACTGTGCGGACGTGACCAGACACAACATTAAAACACACAAGGTGGGGAGGTGACCCTTCATAACGCTTAAGAGATGACATGTGCGGACGTGACCAGACACAACATTAAAAATACGATGTGGGGACGTGGCCCTTCACAACGCTTAACAGACAACATGTGCGGAAGTGACTAGACCCAACTTTATCAGACGACTGTGCGGACGTTACCAGACACAGCATTAAAAACACAATGTGGGGACGTGACCCTTCAAAACGCTTAACAGACAACATGTACGGACGTGACCCTTCAAAACGCTTAACAAACAACATGTGCGGACGTGACTAGACACAACATTATCAAACGACTGTGCGGACGTGACCAACCACAATATTAAAGCCATGATGTGGGGACGTGACCCTTCACAACCATTAACAGACAACATGTGCGGACGTGACCAGACACAACATTATCAGACGAATGTGCGGACGTAACCAAACACAACATTAAGAACACGATGTGGGGACGTGACCCTTCACAACGCTTAACAGACAACATGTGCGGACGTGACCAGACACAATATTATCAGACGACTGTGCGGACGTGACCAAACACAATATTAAAAACACGATGTGGGGACGTGACCCTTCACAACGCTTAACAGACAACATGTGCGGACGTGACCAGACACAACATTAAATACACGATGTGGGGACGTGACCCTTCACAATGCTTGACAGAAAACATGTGCGAAAGTTGCCAGACACAACATTATCAGACGACTGTGCGGACGTGACGAGACACAACATTAAAAACACAATGTGGGGACGTGACCCTGCACAACGCCTAACAGACTACATGTGCGGACATGACCAGACACAACATTATCAGATGACTGTGCGGACGTGACCAAACACACCATTAAAAACACTATGTGGGGACGTGACCCTTCACAACGCTTAACAGACAACATGTGCGGACGTGACCAGACACAACATTATCAGACGACATGTGCGTACCTGACCAAACACAACATTAAATACACGATGTGGGGACGTGACCCTTCAAAACGCTTAACAAACAACATGTGCGGACGTGACTAGACACAACATTATCAGACGAACGTGATCCTTCACAATCCTTAAGAGATGACATGTGTGGACGTGACTAGACACAACATTCAAACCACGATGTGGGGACGTGACCTTTCACAACGCTTAACAGACAACATGTGCGGACGTGACCTGACACAACATTATATGGCAACTGTGCAGACGTGACCAGACATCATTAAAAATATGATGTGGGGACGTGACCCTTCACAACGCTTAACAGACAACATGTGCAGACGTGACCAGACAAAACATTACCAGACGACATGTGCGGAAGTGACCAAACACACCATTAAAAACACGATGTGAGGGCGTGACCCTGCACAATGCTTAACAGACAACATGTGCGGAAGTGACCAGACACAACATTATCAGACGACTGTGCGGACGTCACTAGACGTAGCATTAAAAACACGATGTGGGGACGTGACCATTCACAACGCTTAAGAGATGACATGTGCGGACGTGACCAGACACACCATTACCAGACGGCATATGAGGACGTGACCAGACACAACATTAACAACACGATGTGGGGACGTGACCTTTCACAACGCTTAACAAATAACATGTGCGGACGTGACTTGACACAACATTATCAGAGGACTGTGTAGACGTGACTAGACACAGTATTAAAAATATGATGTGGGGACGTGACCCTTCACAACGCTTAACAGACAACATCTGCGGACGTGACAAGACACAATATTATCAGACGACTGTGCGGACGTGACCAAACACAGTATTAAAAACACGATGTGGGGACGTGACCCTTCACAACGCTTAACAAACAACATGTGCGGACGTGACTAGACACAACATTATCAAACGACTGTGCGGACGTGACCAAACACAATTTTAAAGCCATGATGTGGGGACGTGACCCTTCACAACCCTTAACAGACAACATGTGCGGACGTGACCAGACACAACATTATCAGACGAATGTGCGGACGTAACCAAACACAACATTAAGAACACGATGTGGGGACGTGACCCTTCACAACGCTCAACAGACAACATATGCGGAAGTGACCAGACACAACATTATCAGACGACTGTGCGGACGTGATCCTTCACAATCCTTAAGAGATGACATGTGCGGATGTGACCAGACACAACATTATCAGACCACATGTGTGGACGTGACCAGACACAACATTAAAACCACGATGTGGGGACGTGACCTTTCACAACGCTTAACAGACAACATGTGCGGACGTGACCTGACACAACATCATATGGCAACTGTGCAGACGTGAGCAGACACAACATTAAAAATATGATGTGGGGACGTGAACCTTCACAACGCTTAACAGACAACATGTGCGGACGCGACCAGACAAAACATTATCAGACGACATGTGCGGAAGTGACCAAACACACCATTAAAAACACGATGTGAGGGCGTGACCCTGCACAACGCTTAACAGACAACATGTGCGGAAGTGACCAGACACAACATTATCAGACGACTGTGCGGACGTGACTAGACATAGCATTAAAAACACGATGTGGGGACGTGACCATTCACAACGCTTAAGAGATGACATGTGCGGACGTGACCAGACACAACATTACCAGACGACATATGAGGACGTGACCAGACACAACATTAACAACACGATGTGGGGACGTGACCTTTCACAACGCTTAACAAATAACATGTGCGGACGTGACTTGACACAACATTATCAGACGACATGTGCGTACCTGACCAAACACAACATTAAATACACGATGTGGGGACGTGACCCTTCACAACGCTTAACAGACAACATGTGCGGACGTGACCAGACACAACATTATCAGACGACTGTGCGGACGTGACCAGACACAACATTAAAACACACAAGGTGGGGAGGTGACCCTTCATAACGCTTAAGAGATGACATGTGCGGACGTGACCAGACACAACATTAAAAATACGATGTGGGGACGTGGCCCTTCACAACGCTTAACAGACAACATGTGCGGAAGTGACTAGACCCAACTTTATCAGACGACTGTGCGGACGTTACCAGACACAGCATTAAAAACACAATGTGGGGACGTGACCCTTCAAAACGCTTAACAGACAACATGTACGGACGTGACCCTTCAAAACGCTTAACAAACAACATGTGCGGACGTGACTAGACACAACATTATCAAACGACTGTGCGGACGTGACCAACCACAATATTAAAGCCATGATGTGGGGACGTGACCCTTCACAACCATTAACAGACAACATGTGCGGACGTGACCAGACACAACATTATCAGACGAATGTGCGGACGTAACCAAACACAACATTAAGAACACGATGTGGGGACGTGACCCTTCACAACGCTTAACAGACAACATGTGCGGACGTGACCAGACACAATATTATCAGACGACTGTGCGGACGTGACCAAACACAATATTAAAAACACGATGTGGGGACGTGACCCTTCACAACGCTTAACAGACAACATGTGCGGACGTGACCAGACACAACATTAAATACACGATGTGGGGACGTGACCCTTCACAATGCTTGACAGAAAACATGTGCGAAAGTTGCCAGACACAACATTATCAGACGACTGTGCGGACGTGACGAGACACAACATTAAAAACACAATGTGGGGACGTGACCCTGCACAACGCCTAACAGACTACATGTGCGGACATGACCAGACACAACATTATCAGATGACTGTGCGGACGTGACCAAACACACCATTAAAAACACTATGTGGGGACGTGACCCTTCACAACGCTTAACAGACAACATGTGCGGACGTGACCAGACACAACATTATCAGACGACATGTGCGTACCTGACCAAACACAACATTAAATACACGATGTGGGGACGTGACCCTTCAAAACGCTTAACAAACAACATGTGCGGACGTGACTAGACACAACATTATCAGACGAACGTGATCCTTCACAATCCTTAAGAGATGACATGTGTGGACGTGACTAGACACAACATTCAAACCACGATGTGGGGACGTGACCTTTCACAACGCTTAACAGACAACATGTGCGGACGTGACCTGACACAACATTATATGGCAACTGTGCAGACGTGACCAGACATCATTAAAAATATGATGTGGGGACGTGACCCTTCACAACGCTTAACAGACAACATGTGCAGACGTGACCAGACAAAACATTACCAGACGACATGTGCGGAAGTGACCAAACACACCATTAAAAACACGATGTGAGGGCGTGACCCTGCACAATGCTTAACAGACAACATGTGCGGAAGTGACCAGACACAACATTATCAGACGACTGTGCGGACGTCACTAGACGTAGCATTAAAAACACGATGTGGGGACGTGACCATTCACAACGCTTAAGAGATGACATGTGCGGACGTGACCAGACACACCATTACCAGACGGCATATGAGGACGTGACCAGACACAACATTAACAACACGATGTGGGGACGTGACCTTTCACAACGCTTAACAAATAACATGTGCGGACGTGACTTGACACAACATTATCAGAGGACTGTGTAGACGTGACTAGACACAGTATTAAAAATATGATGTGGGGACGTGACCCTTCACAACGCTTAACAGACAACATCTGCGGACGTGACAAGACACAATATTATCAGACGACTGTGCGGACGTGACCAAACACAGTATTAAAAACACGATGTGGGGACGTGACCCTTCACAACGCTTAACAAACAACATGTGCGGACGTGACTAGACACAACATTATCAAACGACTGTGCGGACGTGACCAAACACAATTTTAAAGCCATGATGTGGGGACGTGACCCTTCACAACCCTTAACAGACAACATGTGCGGACGTGACCAGACACAACATTATCAGACGAATGTGCGGACGTAACCAAACACAACATTAAGAACACGATGTGGGGACGTGACCCTTCACAACGCTCAACAGACAACATATGCGGAAGTGACCAGACACAACATTATCAGACGACTGTGCGGACGTGATCCTTCACAATCCTTAAGAGATGACATGTGCGGATGTGACCAGACACAACATTATCAGACCACATGTGTGGACGTGACCAGACACAACATTAAAACCACGATGTGGGGACGTGACCTTTCACAACGCTTAACAGACAACATGTGCGGACGTGACCTGACACAACATCATATGGCAACTGTGCAGACGTGAGCAGACACAACATTAAAAATATGATGTGGGGACGTGAACCTTCACAACGCTTAACAGACAACATGTGCGGACGCGACCAGACAAAACATTATCAGACGACATGTGCGGAAGTGACCAAACACACCATTAAAAACACGATGTGAGGGCGTGACCCTGCACAACGCTTAACAGACAACATGTGCGGAAGTGACCAGACACAACATTATCAGACGACTGTGCGGACGTGACTAGACATAGCATTAAAAACACGATGTGGGGACGTGACCATTCACAACGCTTAAGAGATGACATGTGCGGACGTGACCAGACACAACATTACCAGACGACATATGAGGACGTGACCAGACACAACATTAACAACACGATGTGGGGACGTGACCTTTCACAACGCTTAACAAATAACATGTGCGGACGTGACTTGACACAACATTATCAGACGACATGTGCGTACCTGACCAAACACAACATTAAATACACGATGTGGGGACGTGACCCTTCACAACGCTTAACAGACAACATGTGCGGACGTGACCAGACACAACATTATCAGACGACTGTGCGGACGTGACCAGACACAACATTAAAACACACAAGGTGGGGAGGTGACCCTTCATAACGCTTAAGAGATGACATGTGCGGACGTGACCAGACACAACATTAAAAATACGATGTGGGGACGTGGCCCTTCACAACGCTTAACAGACAACATGTGCGGAAGTGACTAGACCCAACTTTATCAGACGACTGTGCGGACGTTACCAGACACAGCATTAAAAACACAATGTGGGGACGTGACCCTTCAAAACGCTTAACAGACAACATGTACGGACGTGACCCTTCAAAACGCTTAACAAACAACATGTGCGGACGTGACCATTCACAACGCTTAAGAGATGACATGTGCGGACGTGACAAGACACAACATTACCAGACGACATATGAGGACGTGACCAGACACAACATTAACAACACGATGTGGGGACGTGACCTTTCACAACGCTTAACAAATAACATGTGCGGACGTGACTTGACACAACATTATCAGAGGACTGTGTAGACGTGACTAGACGGAGTATTAAAAATATGATGTGGGGACGTGACCCTTCACAACGCTTAACAGACAACATGTGCGGACGTGACCAGACACAATATTATCAGACGACTGTGCGGACGTGACCAAACACAATATTAAAAACACGATGTGGGGACGTGACCCTTCACAACGCTTAACAGACAACATGTGCGGACGTGACCAGACACAACATTATCAGACGACATGTGCGTACCTGACCAAACACAACATTAAATACACGATGTGGGGACGTGACCCTTCACAATGCTTGACAGAAAACATGTGCGAAAGTTGCCAGACACAACATTATCAGACGACTGTGCGGACGTGACGAGACACAACATTAAAAACACAATGTGGGGACGTGACCCTGCACAACGCCTAATAGACTACATGTGCGGACATGACCAGACACAACATTATCAGATGACTGTGCGGACGTGACCAAACACACCATTAAAAACACTATGTGGGGACGTGACCCTTCACAACGCTTAACAGACAACATGTGCGGACGTGACCAGACACAACATTATCAGACGACATGTGCGTACCTGACCAAACACAACATTAAATACACGATGTGGGGACGTGACCCTTCAAAACGCTTAACAAACAACATGTGCGGACGTGACTAGACACAACATTATCAGACGAACGTGATCCTTCACAATCCTTAAGAGATGACATGTGTGGACGTGACTAGACACAACATTCAAACCACGATGTGGGGACGTGACCTTTCACAACGCTTAACAGACAACATGTGCGGACGTGACCTGACACAACATTATATGGCAACTGTGCAGACGTGACCAGACATCATTAAAAATATGATGTGGGGACGTGACCCTTCACAACGCTTAACAGACAATATGTGCAGACGTGACCAGACAAAACATTACCAGACGACATGTGCGGAAGTGACCAAACACACCATTAAAAACACGATGTGAGGGCGTGACCCTGCACAATGCTTAACAGACAACATGTGCGGAAGTGACCAGACACAACATTATCAGACGACTGTGCGGACGTCACTAGACGTAGCATTAAAAACACGATGTGGGGACGTGACCATTCACAACGCTTAAGAGATGACATGTGCGGACGTGACCAGACACACCATTACCAGAGGGCATATGAGGACGTGACCAGACACAACATTAACAACACGATGTGGGGACGTGACCTTTCACAACGCTTAACAAATAACATGTGCGGACGTGACTTGACACAACATTATCAGAGGACTGTGTAGACGTGACTAGACACAGTATTAAAAATATGATGTGGGGACGTGACCCTTCACAACGCTTAACAGACAACATGTGCGGACGTGACAAGACACAATATTATCAGACGACTTTGCGGACGTGACCAAACACAGTATTAAAAACACGATGTGGGGACGTGACCCTTCACAACGCTTAACAAACAACATGTGCGGACGTGACTAGACACAACATTATCAAACGACTGTGCGGACGTGACCAAACACAATTTTAAAGCCATGATGTGGGGACGTGACCCTTCACAACCCTTAACAGACAACATGTGCGGACGTGACCAGACACAACATTATCAGACGAATGTGCGGACGTAACCAAACACAACATTAAGAACACGATGTGGGGACGTGACCCTTCACAACGCTCAACAGACAACATATGCGGAAGTGACCAGACACAACATTATCAGACGACTGTGCGGACGTGATCCTTCACAATCCTTAAGAGATGACATGTGCGGATGTGACCAGACACAACATTATCAGACCACATGTGTGGACGTGACCAGACACAACATTAAAACCACGATGTGGGGACGTGACCTTTCACAACACTTAACAGACAACATGTGCGGACGGGACCTGACACAACATCATATGGCAACTGTGCAGACGTGAGCAGATACAACATTAAAAATATGATGTGGCGACGTGAACCTTCACAACGCTTAACAGACAACATGTGCGGACGCGACCAGACAAAACATTATCAGACGACATGTGCGGAAGTGACCAAACACACCATTAAAAACACGATGTGAGGGCGTGACCCTGCACAACGCTTAACAGACAACATGTGCGGAAGTGACCAGACACAACATTATCAGACGACTGTGCGGACGTGACTAGACATAGCATTAAAAACACGATGTGGGGACGTGACCATTCACAACGCTTAAGAGATGACATGTGCGGACGTGACCAGACACAACATTACCAGACGACATATGAGGACGTGACCAGACACAACATTAACAACACGATGTGGGGACGTGACCTTTCACAACGCTTAACAAATAACATGTGCGGACGTGACTTGACACAACATTATCAGAGGACTGTGTAGACGTGACTAGACGGAGTATTAAAAATATGATGTGGGGACGTGACCCTTCACAACGCTTAACAGACAACATGTGCGGACGTGACCAGACACAATATTATCAGACGACTGTGCGGACGTGACCAAACACAATATTAAAAACACGATGTGGGGACGTGACCCTTCACAACGCTTAACAGACAACATGTGCGGACGTGACCAGACACAACATTATCAGACGACATGTGCGTACCTGACCAAACACAACATTAAATACACGATGTGGGGACGTGACCCTTCACAATGCTTGACAGAAAACATGTGCGAAAGTTGCCAGACACAACATTATCAGACGACTGTGCGGACGTGACGAGACACAACATTAAAAACACAATGTGGGGACGTGACCCTGCACAACGCCTAATAGACTACATGTGCGGACATGACCAGACACAACATTATCAGATGACTGTGCGGACGTGACCAAACACACCATTAAAAACACTATGTGGGGACGTGACCCTTCACAACGCTTAACAGACAACATGTGCGGACGTGACCAGACACAACATTATCAGACGACATGTGCGTACCTGACCAAACACAACATTAAATACACGATGTGGGGACGTGACCCTTCAAAACGCTTAACAAACAACATGTGCGGACGTGACTAGACACAACATTATCAGACGAACGTGATCCTTCACAATCCTTAAGAGATGACATGTGTGGACGTGACTAGACACAACATTCAAACCACGATGTGGGGACGTGACCTTTCACAACGCTTAACAGACAACATGTGCGGACGTGACCTGACACAACATTATATGGCAACTGTGCAGACGTGACCAGACATCATTAAAAATATGATGTGGGGACGTGACCCTTCACAACGCTTAACAGACAACATGTGCAGACGTGACCAGACAAAACATTACCAGACGACATGTGCGGAAGTGACCAAACACACCATTAAAAACACGATGTGAGGGCGTGACCCTGCACAATGCTTAACAGACAACATGTGCGGAAGTGACCAGACACAACATTATCAGACGACTGTGCGGACGTCACTAGACGTAGCATTAAAAACACGATGTGGGGACGTGACCATTCACAACGCTTAAGAGATGACATGTGCGGACGTGACCAGACACACCATTACCAGACGGCATATGAGGACGTGACCAGACACAACATTAACAACACGATGTGGGGACGTGACCTTTCACAACGCTTAACAAATAACATGTGCGGACGTGACTTGACACAACATTATCAGAGGACTGTGTAGACGTGACTAGACACAGTATTAAAAATATGATGTGGGGACGTGACCCTTCACAACGCTTAACAGACAACATGTGCGGACGTGACAAGACACAATATTATCAGACGACTGTGCGGACGTGACCAAACACAGTATTAAAAACACGATGTGGGGACGTGACCCTTCACAACGCTTAACAAACAACATGTGCGGACGTGACTAGACACAACATTATCAAACGACTGTGCGGACGTGACCAAACACAATTTTAAAGCCATGATGTGGGGACGTGACCCTTCACAACCCTTAACAGACAACATGTGCGGACGTGACCAGACACAACATTATCAGACGAATGTGCGGACGTAACCAAACACAACATTAAGAACACGATGTGGGGACGTGACCCTTCACAACGCTCAACAGACAACATATGCGGAAGTGACCAGACACAACATTATCAGACGACTGTGCGGACGTGATCCTTCACAATCCTTAAGAGATGACATGTGCGGATGTGACCAGACACAACATTATCAGACCACATGTGTGGACGTGACCAGACACAACATTAAAACCACGATGTGGGGACGTGACCTTTCACAACACTTAACAGACAACATGTGCGGACGTGACCTGACACAACATCATATGGCAACTGTGCAGACGTGAGCAGATACAACATTAAAAATATGATGTGGCGACGTGAACCTTCACAACGCTTAACAGACAACATGTGCGGACGCGACCAGACAAAACATTATCAGACGACATGTGCGGAAGTGACCAAACACACCATTAAAAACACGATGTGAGGGCGTGACCCTGCACAACGCTTAACAGACAACATGTGCGGAAGTGACCAGACACAACATTATCAGACGACTGTGCGGACGTGACTAGACATAGCATTAAAAACACGATGTGGGGACGTGACCATTCACAACGCTTAAGAGATGACATGTGCGGACGTGACCAGACACAACATTACCAGACGACATATGAGGACGTGACCAGACACAACATTAACAACACGATGTGGGGACGTGACCTTTCACAACGCTTAACAAATAACATGTGCGGACGTGACTTGACACAACATTATCAGAGGACTGTGTAGACGTGACTAGACGGAGTATTAAAAATATGATGTGGGGACGTGACCCTTCACAACGCTTAACAGACAACATGTGCGGACGTGACCAGACACAATATTATCAGACGACTGTGCGGACGTGACCAAACACAATATTAAAAACACGATGTGGGGACGTGACCCTTCACAACGCTTAACAGACAACATGTGCGGACGTGACCAGACACAACATTATCAGACGACATGTGCGTACCTGACCAAACACAACATTAAATACACGATGTGGGGACGTGACCCTTCACAATGCTTGACAGAAAACATGTGCGAAAGTTGCCAGACACAACATTATCAGACGACTGTGCGGACGTGACGAGACACAACATTAAAAACACAATGTGGGGACGTGACCCTGCACAACGCCTAATAGACTACATGTGCGGACATGACCAGACACAACATTATCAGATGACTGTGCGGACGTGACCAAACACACCATTAAAAACACTATGTGGGGACGTGACCCTTCACAACGCTTAACAGACAACATGTGCGGACGTGACCAGACACAACATTATCAGACGACATGTGCGTACCTGACCAAACACAACATTAAATACACGATGTGGGGACGTGACCCTTCAAAACGCTTAACAAACAACATGTGCGGACGTGACTAGACACAACATTATCAGACGAACGTGATCCTTCACAATCCTTAAGAGATGACATGTGTGGACGTGACTAGACACAACATTCAAACCACGATGTGGGGACGTGACCTTTCACAACGCTTAACAGACAACATGTGCGGACGTGACCTGACACAACATTATATGGCAACTGTGCAGACGTGACCAGACATCATTAAAAATATGATGTGGGGACGTGACCCTTCACAACGCTTAACAGACAACATGTGCAGACGTGACCAGACAAAACATTACCAGACGACATGATCGGAAGTGACCAAACACACCATTAAAAACACGATGTGAGGGCGTGACCCTGCACAATGCTTAACAGACAACATGTGCGGAAGTGACCAGACACAACATTATCAGACGACTGTGCGGACGTCACTAGACGTAGCATTAAAAACACGATGTGGGGACGTGACCATTCACAACGCTTAAGAGATGACATGTGCGGACGTGACCAGACACACCATTACCAGACGGCATATGAGGACGTGACCAGACACAACATTAACAACACGATGTGGGGACGTGACCTTTCACAACGCTTAACAAATAACATGTGCGGACGTGACTTGACACAACATTATCAGAGGACTGTGTAGACGTGACTAGACACAGTATTAAAAATATGATGTGGGGACGTGACCCTTCACAACGCTTAACAGACAACATGTGCGGACGTGACAAGACACAATATTATCAGACGACTGTGCGGACGTGACCAAACACAGTATTAAAAACACGATGTGGGGACGTGACCCTTCACAACGCTTAACAAACAACATGTGCGGACGTGACTAGACACAACATTATCAAACGACTGTGCGGACGTGACCAAACACAATTTTAAAGCCATGATGTGGGGACGTGACCCTTCACAACCCTTAACAGACAACATGTGCGGACGTGACCAGACACAACATTATCAGACGAATGTGCGGACGTAACCAAACACAACATTAAGAACACGATGTGGGGACGTGACCCTTCACAACGCTCAACAGACAACATATGCGGAAGTGACCAGACACAACATTATCAGACGACTGTGCGGACGTGATCCTTCACAATCCTTAAGAGATGACATGTGTGGATGTGACCAGACACAACATTATCAGACCACATGTGTGGACGTGACCAGACACAACATTAAAACCACGATGTGGGGACGTGACCTTTCACAACACTTAACAGACAACATGTGCGGACGTGACCTGACACAACATCATATGGCAACTGTGCAGACGTGAGCAGATACAACATTAAAAATATGATGTGGCGACGTGAACCTTCACAACGCTTAACAGACAACATGTGCGGACGCGACCAGACAAAACATTATCAGACGACATGTGCGGAAGTGACCAAACACACCATTAAAAACACGATGTGAGAGCGTGACCCTGCACAACGCTTAACAGACAACATGTGCGGAAGTGACCAGACACAACATTATCAGACGACTGTGCGGACGTGACTAGACATAGCATTAAAAACACGATGTGGGGACATGACCATTCACAACGCTTAAGAGATGACATGTGCGGACGTGACCAGACACAACATTACCAGACGACATATGAGGACGTGACCAGACACAACATTAACAACACGATGTGGGGACGTGACCTTTCACAACGCTTAACAAATAACATGTGCGGACGTGACTTGACACAACATTATCAGAGGACTGTGTAGACGTGACTAGACGGAGTATTAAAAATATGATGTGGGGACGTGACCCTTCACAACGCTTAACAGACAACATGTGCGGACGTGACCAGACACAATATTATCAGACGACTGTGCGGACGTGACCAAACACAATATTAAAAACACGATGTGGGGACGTGACCCTTCACAACGCTTAACAGACAACATGTGCGGACGTGACCAGACACAACATTATCAGACGACATGTGCGTACCTGACCAAACACAACATTAAATACACGATGTGGGGACGTGACCCTTCACAATGCTTGACAGAAAACATGTGCGAAAGTTGCCAGACACAACATTATCAGACGACTGTGCGGACGTGACGAGACACAACATTAAAAACACAATGTGGGGACGTGACCCTGCACAACGCCTAACAGACTACATGTGCGGACATGACCAGACACAACATTATCAGATGACTGTGCGGACGTGACCAAACACACCATTAAAAACACTATGTGGGGACGTGACCCTTCACAACGCTTAACAGACAACATGTGCGGACGTGACCAGACACAACATTATCAGACGACATGTGCGTACCTGACCAAACACAACATTAAATACACGATGTGGGGACGTGACCCTTCAAAACGCTTAACAAACAACATGTGCGGACGTGACTAGACACAACATTATCAGACAAACGTGATCCTTCACAATCCTTAAGAGATGACATGTGTGGACGTGACTAGACACAACATTCAAACCACGATGTGGGGACGTGACCTTTCACAACGCTTAACAGACAACATGTGCGGACGTGACCTGACACAACATTATATGGCAACTGTGCAGACGTGACCAGACATCATTAAAAATATGATGTGGGGACGTGACCCTTCACAACGCTTAACAGACAACATGTGCAGACGTGACCAGACAAAACATTACCAGACGACATGTGCGGAAGTGACCAAACACACCATTAAAAACACGATGTGAGGGCGTGACCCTGCACAATGCTTAACAGACAACATGTGCGGAAGTGACCAGACACAACATTATCAGACGACTGTGCGGACGTCACTAGACGTAGCATTAAAAACACGATGTGGGGACGTGACCATTCACAACGCTTAAGAGATGACATGTGCGGACGTGACCAGACACACCATTACCAGACGGCATATGAGGACGTGACCAGACACAACATTAACAACACGATGTGGGGACGTGACCTTTCACAACGCTTAACAAATAACATGTGCGGACGTGACTTGACACAACATTATCAGAGGACTGTGTAGACGTGACTAGACACAGTATTAAAAATATGATGTGGGGACGTGACCCTTCACAACGCTTAACAGACAACATGTGCGGACGTGACAAGACACAATATTATCAGACGACTGTGCGGACGTGACCAAACACAGTATTAAAAACACGATGTGGGGACGTGACCCTTCACAACGCTTAACAAACAACATGTGCGGACGTGACTAGACACAACATTATCAAACGACTGTGCGGACGTGACCAAACACAATTTTAAAGCCATGATGTGGGGACGTGACCCTTCACAACCCTTAACAGACAACATGTGCGGACGTGACCAGACACAACATTATCAGACGAATGTGCGGACGTAACCAAACACAACATTAAGAACACGATGTGGGGACGTGACCCTTCACAACGCTCAACAGACAACATATGCGGAAGTGACCAGACACAACATTATCAGACGACTGTGCGGACGTGATCCTTCACAATCCTTAAGAGATGACATGTGCGGATGTGACCAGACACAACATTATCAGACCACATGTGTGGACGTGACCAGACACAACATTAAAACCACGATGTGGGGACGTGACCTTTCACAACGCTTAACAGACAACATGTGCGGACGTGACCTGACACAACATCATATGGCAACTGTGCAGACGTGAGCAGACACAACATTAAAAATATGATGTGGGGACGTGAACCTTCACAACGCTTAACAGACAACATGTGCGGACGCGACCAGACAAAACATTATCAGACGACATGTGCGGAAGTGACCAAACACACCATTAAAAACACGATGTGAGGGCGTGACCCTGCACAACGCTTAACAGACAACATGTGCGGAAGTGACCAGACACAACATTATCAGACGACTGTGCGGACGTGACTAGACATAGCATTAAAAACACGATGTGGGGACGTGACCATTCACAACGCTTAAGAGATGACATGTGCGGACGTGACCAGACACAACATTACCAGACGACATATGAGGACGTGACCAGACACAACATTAACAACACGATGTGGGGACGTGACCTTTCACAACGCTTAACAAATAACATGTGCGGACGTGACTTGACACAACATTATCAGAGGACTGTGTAGACGTGACTAGACGGAGTATTAAAAATATGATGTGGGGACGTGACCCTTCACAACGCTTAACAGACAACATGTGCGGACGTGACCAGACACAATATTATCAGACGACTGTGCGGACGTGACCAAACACAATATTAAAAACACGATGTGGGGACGTGACCCTTCACAACGCTTAACAGACAACATGTGCGGACGTGACCAGACACAACATTATCAGACGACATGTGCGTACCTGACCAAACACAACATTAAATACACGATGTGGGGACGTGACCCTTCACAATGCTTGACAGAAAACATGTGCGAAAGTTGCCAGACACAACATTATCAGACGACTGTGCGGACGTGACGAGACACAACATTAAAAACATAATGTGGGGACGTGACCCTGCACAACGCCTAACAGACTACATGTGCGGACATGACCAGACACAACATTATCAGATGACTGTGCGGACGTGACCAAACACACCATTAAAAACACTATGTGGGGACGTGACCCTTCACAACGCTTAACAGACAACATGTGCGGACGTGACCAGACACAACATTATCAGACGACATGTGCGTACCTGACCAAACACAACATTAAATACACGATGTGGGGACGTGACCCTTCAAAACGCTTAACAAACAACATGTGCGGACGTGACTAGACACAACATTATCAGACGAACGTGATCCTTCACAATCCTTAAGAGATGACATGTGTGGACGTGACTAGACACAACATTCAAACCACGATGTGGGGACGTGACCTTTCACAACGCTTAACAGACAACATGTGCGGACGTGACCTGACACAACATTATATGGCAACTGTGCAGACGTGACCAGACATCATTAAAAATATGATGTGGGGACGTGACCCTTCACAACGCTTAACAGACAACATGTGCGGACGTGACCAGACAAAACATTACCAGACGACATGTGCGGAAGTGACCAAACACACCATTAAAAACACGATGTGAGGGCGTGACCCTGCACAATGCTTAACAGACAACATGTGCGGAAGTGACCAGACACAACATTATCAGACGACTGTGCGGACGTCACTAGACGTAGCATTAAAAACACGATGTGGGGACGTGACCATTCACAACGTTTAAGAGATGACATGTGCGGACGTGACCAGACACACCATTACCAGACGGCATATGAGGACGTGACCAGACACAACATTAACAACACGATGTGGGGACGTGACCTTTCACAACGCTTAACAAATAACATGTGCGGACGTGAGTTGACACAACATTATCAGAGGACTGTGTAGACGTGACTAGACACAGTATTAAAAATATGATGTGGGGACGTGACCCTTCACAACGCTTAACAGACAACATGTGCGGACGTGACCAGACACAATATTATCAGACGACTGTGCGGACGTGACCAAACACAATATTAAAAACACGATGTGGGGACGTGACCCTTCACAACGCTTAACAGACAACATGTGCGGACGTGACCAGACACAACATTATCAGACGACTTGTGCGTACCTGACCAAACACAACATTAAATACATGATGTGGGGATGTGACCCTTCACAATGCTTGACAGAAAACATGTGCGAAAGTGGCCAGACACAACATTATCAGACGACTGTGCGGACGTGACGAGACACAACATTAAAAACCCAATGTGGGGACGTGACCCTGCACAACGCCTAACAGACTACATGTGCGGACATGACCAGACACAACATTATCAGATGACTGTGCGGACGTGACCAAACACACCATTAAAAACACTATGTGGGGACGTGACCCTTCACAACGCTTAACAGACAACATGTGCGGACGTGACCAGACACAACATTATCAGACGACATGTGCGTACCTGACCAAACACAACATTAAATACACGATGTGGGGACGTGACCCTTCAAAACGCTTAACAAACAACATGTGCGGACGTGACTAGACACAACATTATCAGACGAACGTGATCCTTCACAATCCTTAAGAGATGACATGTGTGGACGTGACTAGACACAACATTAAAACCACGATGTGGGGACGTGACCTTTCACAACGCTTAACAGACAACATGTGCGGACGTGACCTGACACAACATTATATGGCAACTGTGCAGACGTGACCAGACACAGCATTAAAAATATGATGTGGGGACGTGACCCTTCACAACGCTTAACAGACAACATGTGCGGACGTGACCAGACAAAACATTACCAGACGACATGTGCGGAAGTGACCAAACACACCATTAAAAACACAATGTGAGGGCGTGACCCTGCACAATGCTTAACAGACAACATGTGCGGAAGTGACCAGACACAACATTATCAGACGACTGTGCGGACGTCACTAGACGTAGCATTAAAAGCACGATGTGGGGACGTGACCATTCACAACGCTTAAGAGATGACATGTGCGGACGTGACCAGACACACCATTACCAGACGGCATATGAGGACGTGACCAGACACAACATTAACAACACGATGTGGGGACGTGACCTTTCACAACGCTTAACAAATAACATGTGCGGACGTGACTTGACACAACATTATCAGAGGACTGTGTAGACGTGACTAGACACAGTATTAAAAATATGATGTGGGGACGTGACCCTTCACAACGCTTAACAGACAACATGTGCGGACGTGACCAGACACAATATTATCAGACGACTGTGCGGACGTGACCAAACACAATATTAAAAACACGATGTGGGGACGTGACCCTTCACAACGCTTAACAGACAACATGTGCGGACGTGACCAGACACAACATTATCAGACGACTTGTGCGTACCTGACCAAACACAACATTAAATACATGATGTGGGGATGTGACCCTTCACAATGCTTGACAGAAAACATGTGCGAAAGTGGCCAGACACAACATTATCAGACGACTGTGCGGACGTGACGAGACACAACATTAAAAACCCAATGTGGGGACGTGACCCTGCACAACGCCTAACAGACTACATGTGCGGACATGACCAGAGACAACATTATCAGATGACTGTGCGGACGTGACCAAACACACCATTAAAAACACTATGTGGGGACGTGACCCTTCACAACGCTTAACAGACAACATGTGCGGACGTGACCAGACACAACATTATCAGACGACATGTGCGTACCTGACCAAACACAACATTAAATACACGATGTGGGGACGTGACCCTTCAAAACGCTTAACAAACAACATGTGCGGACGTGACTAGACACAACATTATCAGACGAACGTAATCCTTCACAATCCTTAAGAGATGACATGTGTGGACGTGACTAGACACAACATTAAAACCACGATGTGGGGACGTGACCTTTCACAACGCTTAACAGACAACATGTGCGGACGTGACCTGACACAACATTATATGGCAACTGTGCAGACGTGACCAGACACAGCATTAAAAATATGATGTGGGGACGTGACCCTTCACAACGCTTAACAGACAACATGTGCGGACGTGACCAGACAAAACATTACCAGACGACATGTGCGGAAGTGACCAAACACACCATTAAAAACACGATGTGAGGGCGTGACCCTGCACAATGCTTAACAGACAACATGTGCGGAAGTGACCAGACACAACATTATCAGACGACTGTGCGGACGTCACTAGACGTAGCATTAAAAACACGATGTGGGGACGTGACCATTCACAACGCTTAAGAGATGACATGTGCGGACGTGACCAGACACACCATTACCAGACGGCATATGAGGACGTGACCAGACACAACATTAACAACACGATGTGGGGACGTGACCTTTCACAACGCTTAACAAATAACATGTGCGGACGTGACTTGACACAACATTATCAGAGGACTGTGTAGACGTGACTAGACACAGTATTAAAAATATGATGTGGGGACGTGACCCTTCACAACGCTTAACAGACAACATGTGCGGACGTGACCAGACACAATATTATCAGACGACTGAGCGGACGTGACCAAACACAATATTAAAAACACGATGTGGGGACGTGACCCTTCACAACGCTTAACAGACAACATGTGCGGACGTGACCAGACACAACATTATCAGACGACATGTGCGTACCTGACCAAACACAACATTAAATACATGATGTGGGGATGTGACCCTTCACAATGCTTGACAGAAAACATGTGCGAAAGTGGCCAGACACAACATTATCAGACGACTGTGCGGACGTGACGAGACACAACATTAAAAACCCAATGTGGGGACGTGACCCTGCACAACGCCTAACAGACTACATGTGCGGACATGACCAGACACAACATTATCAGATGACTGTGCGGACGTGACCAAACACACCATTAAAAACACTATGTGGGGACGTGACCCTTCACAACGCTTAACAGACAACATGTGCGGACGTGACCAGACACAACATTATCAGACGACATGTGCGTACCTGACCAAACACAACATTAAATACACGATGTGGGGACGTGACCCTTCACAACGCTTGACAGACAACATGTGCGGAAGTGACAAGACACAACATTATCAGACGAATGTGCGGACGTGACGAAACACACCATTACAAACACGATGTGGGGACGTGACACTTCACAACGCTTAACAGACAACATGTGCGGACGTGACCAGACACAACATTATCAGACGACTGTGCGGACGTGACCAGACACAACATTAAAACACACAAGGTGGGGAGGTGACCCTTCATAACGCTTAAGAGGTGACATGTGCGGACGTGACCAGACACAACATTAAAAATACGATTTGGGGACGTGGCCCTTCACAACGCTTAACAGACAACATGTGCGGAAGTGACCAGACACAACATTATCAGATGACTGTGCGGACGTTACCAGACACAGCATTAAAAACACAATGTGGGGACGTGACCCTTCAAAACGCTTAACAGACAACATGTACGGACGTGACACTTCAAAACGCTTAACAAACAACATGTGCGGACGTGACTAGACACAACATTATCAAACGACTGTGCGGACGTGACCAAACACAATATTAAAAACATGATGTGGGGACGTGACCCTTCACAACCCTTAACAGACAACATGTGCGGAAATGACCAAACACACCATTAAAAACACGATGTGAGGGCGTGACCCTGCACAACGCTTAACAGACAACATGTGCGGAAGTGACCAGACACAACATTATCAGACGACTGTGTGGACGTGACTAGACATAGCATTAAAAACACGATGTGGGGACGTGACCATTCACAACGCTTAAGAGATGACATGTGCGGACGTGACCAGACACAACATTACCAGACGACATATGAGGACGTGACCAGACACAACATTAACAACACGATGTGGGGACGTGACCTTTCACAACGCTTAACAAATAACATGTGCGGACGTGACTTGACACAACATTATCAGAGGACTGTGTAGACGTGACTAGACACAGTATTAAAAATATGATGTGGGGACGTGACCCTTCATAACGCTTAACAGACAACATGTGCGGACGTGACCAGACACAATATTATCAGACGACTGTGCGGACGTGCCCAAACACAATATTAAAAACACGATGTGGGGACGTGACCCTTCACAACGCTTAACAGACAACATGTGCGGACGTGACCAGACACAACATTATCAGACGACATGTGCGTACCTGACCAAACACAACATTAAATACACGATGTGGGGACGTGACCCTTCACAATGCTTGACAGAAAATATGTGCGAAAGTTGCCAGACACAACATTATCAGACGACTGTGCGGACGTGACGAGACACAACATTAAAAACACAATGTGGGGACGTGACCCTGCACAACGCCTAACAGACTACATGTGCGGACATGACCAGACACAACATTATCAGATGACTGTGCGGACGTGACCAAACACACCATTAAAAACACTATGTGGGGACGTGACCCTTCACAACGCTTAACAGACAACATGTGCGGACGTGACCAGACACAACATTATCAGACGACATGTGCGTACCTGACCAAACACAACATTAAATACACGATGTGGGGACGTGACCCTTCAAAACGCTTAACAAACAACATGTGCGGACGTGACTAGACACAACATTATCAGACGAACGTGATCCTTCACAATCCTTAAGAGATGACATGTGTGGACGTGACTAGACACAACATTAAAACCACGATGTGGGGACGTGACCTTTCACAACGCTTAACAGACAACATGTGCGGACGTGACCTGACACAACATTATATGGCAACTGTGCAGACGTGACCAGACACAGCATTAAAAATATAATGTGGGGACGTGACCCTTCACAACGCTTAACAGACAACATGTGCGGACGTGACCAGACAAAACATTACCAGACGACATGTGCGGAAGTGACCAAACACACCATTAAAAACACGATGTGAGGGCGTGACCCTGCACAATGCTTAACAGACAACATGTGCGGAAGTGACCAGACACAACATTATCAGACGACTGTGCGGACGTCACTAGACGTAGCATTAAAAACACGATGTGGGGACGTGACCATTCACAACGCTTAAGAGATGACATGTGCGGACGTGACCAGACACACCATTACCAGACGGCATATGAGGACGTGACCAGACACAACATTAACAACACGATGTGGGGACGTGACCTTTCACAACGCTTAACAAATAACATGTGCGGACGTGACTTGACACAACATTATCAGAGGACTGTGTAGACGTGACTAGACACAGTATTAAAAATATGATGTGGGGACGTGACCCTTCACAACGCTTAACAGACAACATGTGCGGACGTGACCAGACACAATATTATCAGACGACTGAGCGGACGTGACCAAACACAATATCAAAAACACGATGTGGGGACGTGACCCTTCACAACGCTTAACAGACAACATGTGCGGACGTGACTAGACACAACATTATCAGACGACATGTGCGTACCTGACCAAACACAACATTAAATACATGATGTGGGGATGTGACCCTTCACAATGCTTGACAGAAAACATGTGCGAAAGTGGCCAGACACAATATTATCAGACGACTGTGCGGACGTGACCAAACACAGTATTAAAAACACGATGTGGGGACGTGACCCTTCACAACGCTTAACAAACAACATGTGCGGACGTGACTAGACACAACATTATCAAACGACTGTGCGGACGTGACCAAACACAATTTTAAAGCCATGATGTGGGGACGTGACCCTTCACAACCCTTAACAGACAACATGTGCGGACGTGACCAGACACAACATTATCAGACGAATGTGCGGACGTAACCAAACACAACATTAAGAACACGATGTGGGGACGTGACCCTTCACAACGCTCAATAGACAACATATGCGGAAGTGACCAGACACAACATTATCAGACGACTGTGCGGACGTGATCCTTCACAATCCTTAAGAGATGACATGTGCGGATGTGACCAGACACAACATTATCAGACCACATGTGTGGACGTGACCAGACACAACATTAAAACCACGATGTGGGGACGTGACCTTTCACAACGCTTAACAGACAACATGTGCGGACGTGACCTGACACAACATCATATGGCAACTGTGCAGACGTGAGCAGACACAACATTAAAAATATGATGTGGGGACGTGAACCTTCACAACGCTTAACAGACAACATGTGCGGACGCGACCAGACAAAACATTATCAGACGACATGTGCGGAAGTGACCAAACACACCATTAAAAACACGATGTGAGGGCGTGACCCTGCACAACGCTTAACAGACAACATGTGCGGAAGTGACCAGACACAACATTATCAGACGACTGTGCGGACGTGACTAGACATAGCATTAAAAACACGATGTGGGGACGTGACCATTCACAACGCTTAAGAGATGACATGTGCGGACGTGACCAGACACAACATTACCAGACGACATATGAGGACGTGACCAGACACAACATTAACAACACGATGTGGGGACGTGACCTTTCACAACGCTTAACAAATAACATGTGCGGACGTGACTTGACACAACATTATCAGAGGACTGTGTAGACGTGACTAGACGGAGTATTAAAAATATGATGTGGGGACGTGACCCTTCACAACGCTTAACAGACAACATGTGCGGACGTGACCAGACACAATATTATCAGACGACTGTGCGGACGTGACCAAACACAATATTAAAAACACGATGTGGGGACGTGACCCTTCACAACGCTTAACAGACAACATGTGCGGACGTGACCAGACACAACATTATCAGACGACATGTGCGTACCTGACCAAACACAACATTAAATACACGATGTGGGGACGTGACCCTTCACAATGCTTGACAGAAAACATGTGCGAAAGTTGCCAGACACAACATTATCAGACGACTGTGCGGACGTGACGAGACACAACATTAAAAACATAATGTGGGGACGTGACCCTGCACAACGCCTAACAGACTACATGTGCGGACATGACCAGACACAACATTATCAGATGACTGTGCGGACGTGACCAAACACACCATTAAAAACACTATGTGGGGACGTGACCCTTCACAACGCTTAACAGACAACATGTGCGGACGTGACCAGACACAACATTATCAGACGACATGTGCGTACCTGACCAAACACAACATTAAATACACGATGTGGGGACGTGACCCTTCAAAACGCTTAACAAACAACATGTGCGGACGTGACTAGACACAACATTATCAGACGAACGTGATCCTTCACAATCCTTAAGAGATGACATGTGTGGACGTGACTAGACACAACATTCAAACCACGATGTGGGGACGTGACCTTTCACAACGCTTAACAGACAACATGTGCGGACGTGACCTGACACAACATTATATGGCAACTGTGCAGACGTGACCAGACATCATTAAAAATATGATGTGGGGACGTGACCCTTCACAACGCTTAACAGACAACATGTGCAGACGTGACCAGACAAAACATTACCAGACGACATGTGCGGAAGTGACCAAACACACCATTAAAAACACGATGTGAGGGCGTGACCCTGCACAATGCTTAACAGACAACATGTGCGGAAGTGACCAGACACAACATTATCAGACGACTGTACGGACGTCACTAGACGTAGCATTAAAAACACGATGTGGGGACGTGACCATTCACAACGCTTAAGAGATGACATGTGCGGACGTGACCAGACACACCATTACCAGACGGCATATGAGGACGTGACCAGACACAACATTAACAACACGATGTGGGGACGTGACCTTTCACAACGCTTAACAAATAACATGTGCGGACGTGACTTGACACAACATTATCAGAGGACTGTGTAGACGTGACTAGACACAGTATTAAAAATATGATGTGGGGACGTGACCCTTCACAACGCTTAACAGACAACATGTGCGGACGTGACCAGACACAATATTATCAGACGACTGTGCGGACGTGACCAAACACAATATTAAAAACACGATGTGGGGACGTGACCCTTCACAACGCTTAACAGACAACATGTGCGGACGTGACCAGACACAACATTATCAGACGACTTGTGCGTACCTGACCAAACACAACATTAAATACATGATGTGGGGATGTGACCCTTCACAATGCTTGACAGAAAACATGTGCGAAAGTGGCCAGACACAACATTATCAGACGACTGTGCGGACGTGACGAGACACAACATTAAAAACCCAATGTGGGGACGTGACCCTGCACAACGCCTAACAGACTACATGTGCGGACATGACCAGACACAACATTATCAGATGACTGTGCGGACGTGACCAAACACACCATTAAAAACACTATGTGGGGACGTGACCCTTCACAACGCTTAACAGACAACATGTGCGGACGTGACCAGACACAACATTATCAGACGACATGTGCGTACCTGACCAAACACAACATTAAATACACGATGTGGGGACGTGACCCTTCAAAACGCTTAACAAACAACATGTGCGGACGTGACTAGACACAACATTATCAGACGAACGTGATCCTTCACAATCCTTAAGAGATGACATGTGTGGACGTGACTAGACACAACATTAAAACCACGATGTGGGGACGTGACCTTTCACAACGCTTAACAGACAACATGTGCGGACGTGACCTGACACAACATTATATGGCAACTGTGCAGACGTGACCAGACACAGCATTAAAAATATGATGTGGGGACGTGACCCTTCACAACGCTTAACAGACAACATGTGCGGACGTGACCAGACAAAACATTACCAGACGACATGTGCGGAAGTGACCAAACACACCATTAAAAACACGATGTGAGGGCGTGACCCTGCACAATGCTTAACAGACAACATGTGCGGAAGTGACCAGACACAACATTATCAGACGACTGTGCGGACGTCACTAGACGTAGCATTAAAAACACGATGTGGGGACGTGACCATTCACAACGCTTAAGAGATGACATGTGCGGACGTGACCAGACACACCATTACCAGACGGCATATGAGGACGTGACCAGACACAACATTAACAACACGATGTGGGGACGTGACCTTTCACAACGCTTAACAAATAACATGTGCGGACGTGACTTGACACAACATTATCAGAGGACTGTGTAGACGTGACTAGACACAGTATTAAAAATATGATGTGGGGACGTGACCCTTCACAACGCTTAACAGACAACATGTGCGGACGTGACCAGACACAATATTATCAAACGACTGAGCGGACGTGACCAAACACAATATTAAAAACACGATGTGGGGACGTGACCCTTCACAACGCTTAACAGACAACATGTGCGGACGTGACCAGACACAACATTATCAGACGACATGTGCGTACCTGACCAAACACAACATTAAATACATGATGTGGGGATGTGACCCTTCACAATGCTTGACAGAAAACATGTGCGAAAGTGGCCAGACACAACATTATCAGACGACTGTGCGGACGTGACGAGACACAACATTAAAAACCCAATGTGGGGACGTGACCCTGCACAACGCCTAACAGACTACATGTGCGGACATACCAGACACAACATTATCAGATGACTGTGCGGACGTGACCAAACACACCATTAAAAACACTATGTGGGGACGTGACCCTTCACAACGCTTAACAGACAACATGTGCGGACGTGACCAGACACAACATTATCAGACGACATGTGCGTACCTGACCAAACACAACATTAAATACACGATGTGGGGACGTGACCCTTCACAACGCTTGACAGACAACATGTGCGGAAGTGACAAGACACAACATTATCAGACGAATGTGCGGACGTGACGAAACACACCATTACAAACACGATGTGGGGACGTGACACTTCACAACGCTTAACAGACAACATGTGCGGACGTGACCAGACACAACATTATCAGACGACTGTGCGGACGTGACCAGACACAACATTAAAACACACAAGGTGGGGAGGTGACCCTTCATAACGCTTAAGAGGTGACATGTGCGGACGTGACCAGACACAACATTAAAAATACGATTTGGGGACGTGGCCCTTCACAACGCTTAACAGACAACATGTGCGGAAGTGACCAGACACAACATTATCAGATGACTGTGCGGACGTTACCAGACACAGCATTAAAAACACAATGTGGGGACGTGACCCTTCAAAACGCTTAACAGACAACATGTACGGACGTGACACTTCAAAACGCTTAACAAACAACATGTGCGGACGTGACTAGACACAACATTATCAAACGACTGTGCGGACGTGACCAAACACAATATTAAAAACATGATGTGGGGACGTGACCCTTCACAACCCTTAACAGACAACATGTGCGGACGCGACCAGACAAAACATTATCAGACGACATGTGCGGAAGTGACCAAACACACCATTAAAAACACGATGTGAGGGCGTGACCCTGCACAACGCTTAACAGACAACATGTGCGGAAGTGACCAGACACAACATTATCAGACGACTGTGTGGACGTGACTAGACATAGCATTAAAAACACGATGTGGGGACGCGACCATTCACAACGCTTAAGAGATGACATGTGCGGACGTGACCAGACACAACATTACCAGACGACATATGAGGACGTGACCAGACACAACATTAACAACACGATGTGGGGACGTGACCTTTCACAACGCTTAAGAAATAACATGTGCGGACGTGACTTGACACAACATTATCAGAGGACTGTGTAGACGTGACTAGACACAGTATTAAAAATATGATGTGGGGACGTGACCCTTCACAACGCTTAACAGACAACATGTGCGGACGTGACCAGACACAATATTATCAGACGACTGTGCGGACGTGCCCAAACACAATATTAAAAACACGATGTGGGGACGTGACCCTTCACAACGCTTAACAGACAACATGTGCGGACGTGACCAGACACAACATTATCAGACGACATGTGCGTACCTGACCAAACACAACATTAAATACACGATGTGGGGACGTGACCCTTCACAATGCTTGACAGAAAATATGTGCGAAAGTTGCCAGACACAACATTATCAGACGACTGTGCGGACGTGACGAGACACAACATTAAAAACACAATGTGGGGACGTGACCCTGCACAACGCCTAACAGACTACATGTGCGGACATGACCAGACACAACATTATCAGATGACTGTGCGGACGTGACCAAACACACCATTAAAAACACTATGTGGGGACGTGACCCTTCACAACGCTTAACAGACAACATGTGCGGACGTGACCAGACACAACATTATCAGACGACATGTGCGTACCTGACCAAACACAACATTAAATACACGATGTGGGGACGTGACCCTTCAAAACGCTTAACAAACAACGTGTGCGGACGTGACTAGACACAACATTATCAGACGAACGTGATCCTTCACAATCCTTAAGAGATGACATGTGTGGACGTGACTAGACACAACATTAAAACCACGATGTGGGGACGTGACCTTTCACAACGCTTAACAGACAACATGTGCGGACGTGACCTGACACAACATTATATGGCAACTGTGCAGACGTGACCAGACACAGCATTAAAAATATAATGTGGGGACGTGACCCTTCACAACGCTTAACAGACAACATGTGCGGACGTGACCAGACAAAACATTACCAGACGACATGTGCGGAAGTGACCAAACACACCATTAAAAACACGATGTGAGGGCGTGACCCTGCACAATGCTTAACAGACAACATGTGCGGAAGTGACCAGACACAACATTATCAGACGACTGTGCGGACGTCACTAGACGTAGCATTAAAAACACGATGTGGGGACGTGACCATTCACAACGCTTAAGAGATGACATGTGAGGACGTGACCAGACACACCATTACCAGACGGCATATGAGGACGTGACCAGACACAACATTAACAACACGATGTGGGGACGTGACCTTTCACAACGCTTAACAAATAACATGTGCGGACGTGACTTGACACAACATTATCAGAGGACTGTGTAGACGTGACTAGACACAGTATTAAAAATATGATGTGGGGACGTGACCCTTCACAACGCTTAACAGACAACATGTGCGGACGTGACCAGACACAATATTATCAGACGACTGAGCGGACGTGACCAAACACAATATTAAAAACACGATGTGGGGACGTGACCCTTCACAACGCTTAACAGACAACATGTGCGGACGTGACCAGACACAACATTATCAGACGACATGTGCGTACCTGACCAAACACAACATTAAATACATGATGTGGGGATGTGACCCTTCACAATGCTTGACAGAAAACATGTGCGAAAGTGGCCAGACACAACATTATCAGACGACTGTGCGGACGTGACGAGACACAACATTAAAAACCCAATGTGGGGAGGTGACCCTGCACAACGCCTAACAGACTACATGTGCGGACATGACCAGACACAACATTATCAGATGACTGTGCGGACGTGACCAAACACACCATTAAAAACACTATGTGGGGACGTGACCCTTCACAACGCTTAACAGACAACATGTGCGGACGTGACCAGACACAACATTATCAGACGACATGTGCGTACCTGACCAAACACAACATTAAATACACGATGTGGGGACGTGACCCTTCACAACGCTTGACAGACAACATGTGCGGAAGTGACAAGACACAACATTATCAGACGAATGTGCGGACGTGACGAAACACACCATTACAAACACGATGTGGGGACGTGACACTTCACAACGCTTAACAGACAACATGTGCGGACGTGACCAGAGCCAACATTATCAGACGACTGTGCGGACGTGACCAGACACAACATTAAAACACACAAGGTGGGGAGGTGACCCTTCATAACGCTTAAGAGGTGACATGTGCGGACGTGACCAGACACAACATTAAAAATACGATTTGGGGACGTGGCCCTTCACAACGCTTAACAGACAACATGTGCGGAAGTGACCAGACACAACATTATCAGATGACTGTGCGGACGTTACCAGACACAGCATTAAAAACACAATGTGGGGACGTGACCCTTCAAAACGCTTAACAGACAACATGTACGGACGTGACACTTCAAAACGCTTAACAAACAACATGTGCGGACGTGACTAGACACAACATTATCAAACGACTGTGCGGACGTGACCAAACACAATATTAAAAACATGATGTGGGGACGTGACCCTTCACAACCCTTAACAGACAACATGTGCGGACGCGACCAGACAAAACATTATCAGACGACATGTGCGGAAGTGACCAAACACACCATTAAAAACACGATGTGAGGGCGTGACCCTGCACAACGCTTAACAGACAACATGTGCGGAAGTGACCAGACACAACATTATCAGACGACTGTGTGGACGTGACTAGACATAGCATTAAAAACACGATGTGGGGACGTGACCATTCACAACGCTTAAGAGATGACATGTGCGGACGTGACCAGACACAACATTACCAGACGACATATGAGGACGTGACCAGACACAACATTAACAACACGATGTGGGGACGTGACCTTTCACAACGCTTAACAAATAACATGTGCGGACGTGACTTGACACAACATTATCAGAGGACTGTGTAGACGTGACTAGACACAGTATTAAAAATATGATGTGGGGACGTGACCCTTCACAACGCTTAACAGACAACATGTGCGGACGTGACCAGACACAATATTATCAGACGACTGTGCGGACGTGCCCAAACACAATATTAAAAACACGATGTGGGGACGTGACCCTTCACAACGCTTAACAGACAACATGTGCGGACGTGACCAGACACAACATTATCAGACGACATGTGCGTACCTGACCAAACACAACATTAAATACACGATGTGGGGACGTGACCCTTCACAATGCTTGACAGAAAATATGTGCGAAAGTTGCCAGACACAACATTATCAGACGACTGTGCGGACGTGACGAGACACAACATTAAAAACACAATGTGGGGACGTGACCCTGCACAACGCCTAACAGACTACATGTGCGGACATGACCAGACACAACATTATCAGATGACTGTGCGGACGTGACCAAACACACCATTAAAAACACTATGTGGGGACGTGACCCTTCACAACGCTTAACAGACAACATGTGCGGACGTGACCAGACACAACATTATCAGACGACATGTGCGTACCTGACCAAACACAACATTAAATACACGATGTGGGGACGTGACCCTTCAAAACGCTTAACAAACAACATGTGCGGACGTGACTAGACACAACATTATCAGACGAACGTGATCCTTCACAATCCTTAAGAGATGACATGTGTGGACGTGACTAGACACAACATTAAAACCACGATGTGGGGACGTGACCTTTCACAACGCTTAACAGACAACATGTGCGGACGTGACCTGACACAACATTATATGGCAACTGTGCAGACGTGACCAGACACAGCATTAAAAATATAATGTGGGGACGTGACCCTTCACAACGCTTAACAGACAACATGTGCGGACGTGACCAGACAAAACATTACCAGACGACATGTGCGGAAGTGACCAAACACACCATTAAAAACACGATGTGAGGGCGTGACCCTGCACAATGCTTAACAGACAACATGTGCGGAAGTGACCAGACACAACATTATCAGACGACTGTGCGGACGACACTAGACGTAGCATTAAAAACACGATGTGGGGACGTGACCATTCACAACGCTTAAGAGATGACATGTGCGGACGTGACCAGACACACCATTACCAGACGGCATATGAGGACGTGACCAGACACAACATTAACAACACGATGTGGGGACGTGACCTTTCACAACGCTTAACAAATAACATGTGCGGACGTGACTTGACACAACATTATCAGAGGACTGTGTAGACGTGACTAGACACAGTATTAAAAATATGATGTGGGGACGTGACCCTTCACAACGCTTAACAGACAACATGTGCGGACGTGACCAGACACAATATTATCAGACGACTGAGCGGACGTGACCAAACACAATATTAAAAACACGATGTGGGGACGTGACCCTTCACAACGCTTAACAGACAACATGTGCGGACGTGACCAGACACAACATTATCAGACGACATGTGCGTACCTGACCAAACACAACATTAAATACATGATGTGGGGATGTGACCCTTCACAATGCTTGACAGAAAACATGTGCGAAAGTGGCCAGACACAACATTATCAGACGACTGTGCGGACGTGACGAGACACAACATTAAAAACCCAATGTGGGGACGTGACCCTGCACAACGCCTAACAGACTACATGTGCGGACATGACCAGACACAACATTATCAGATGACTGTGCGGACGTGACCAAACACACCATTAAAAACACTATGTGGGGACGTGACCCTTCACAACGCTTAACAGACAACATGTGCGGACGTGACCAGACACAACATTATCAGACGACATGTGCGTACCTGACCAAACACAACATTAAATACACGATGTGGGGACGTGACCCTTCACAACGCTTGACAGACAACATGTGCGGAAGTGACAAGACACAACATTATCAGACGAATGTGCGGACGTGACGAAACACACCATTACAAACACGATGTGGGGACGTGACACTTCACAACGCTTAACAGACAACATGTGCGGACGTGACCAGACACAACATTATCAGACGAGTGTGCGGACGTGACCAGACACAACATTAAAACACACAAGGTGGGGAGGTGACCCTTCATAACGCTTAAGAGGTGACATGTGCGGACGTGACCAGACACAACATTAAAAATACGATTTGGGGACGTGGCCCTTCACAACGCTTAACAGACAACATGTGCGGAAGTGACCAGACACAACATTATCAGATGACTGTGCGGACGTTACCAGACACAGCATTAAAAACACAATGTGGGGACGTGACCCTTCAAAACGCTTAACAGACAACATGTACGGACGTGACACTTCAAAACGCTTAACAAACAACATGTGCGGACGTGACTAGACACAACATTATCAAACGACTGTGCGGACGTGACCAAACACAATATTAAAAACATGATGTGGGGACGTGACCCTTCACAACCCTTAACAGACAACATGTGCGGACGCGACCAGACAAAACATTATCAGACGACATGTGCGGAAGTGACCAAACATACCATTAAAAACACGATGTGAGGGCGTGACCCTGCACAACGCTTAACAGACAACATGTGCGGAAGTGACCAGACACAACATTATCAGACGACTGTGTGGACGTGACTAGACATAGCATTAAAAACACGATGTGGGGACGTAACCATTCACAACGCTTAAGAGATGAGATGTGCGGACGTGACCAGACACAACATTACCAGACGACATATGAGGACGTGACCAGACACAACATTAACAACACGATGTGGGGACGTGACCTTTCACAACGCTTAACAAATAACATGTGCGGACGTGACTTGACACAACATTATCAGAGGACTGTGTAGACGTGACTAGACACAGTATTAAAAATATGATGTGGGGACGTGACCCTTCACAACGCTTAACAGACAACATGTGCGGACGTGACCAGACACAATATTATCAGACGACTGTGCGGACGTGCCCAAACACAATATTAAAAGCACGATGTGGGGACGTGACCCTTCACAACGCTTAACAGACAACATGTGCGGACGTGACCAGACACAACATTATCAGACGACATGTGCGTACCTGACCAAACACAACATTAAATACACGATGTGGGGACGTGACCCTTCACAATGCTTGACAGAAAATATGTGCGAAAGTTGCCAGACACAACATTATCAGACGACTGTGCGGACGTGACGAGACACAACATTAAAAACACAATGTGGGGACGTGACCCTGCACAACGCCTAACAGACTACATGTGCGGACATGACCAGACACAACATTATCAGATGACTGTGCGGACGTGACCAAACACACCATTAAAAACACTATGTGGGGACGTGACCCTTCACAACGCTTAACAGACAACATGTGCGGACGTGACCAGACACAACATTATCAGACGACATGTGCGTACCTGACCAAACACAACATTAAATACACGATGTGGGGACGTGACCCTTCAAAACGCTTAACAAACAACATGTGCGGACGTGACTAGACACAACATTATCAGACGAACGTGATCCTTCACAATCCTTAAGAGATGACATGTGTGGACGTGACTAGACACAACATTAAAACCACGATGTGGGGACGTGACCTTTCACAACGCTTAACAGACAACATGTGCGGACGTGACCTGACACAACATTATATGGCAACTGTGCAGACGTGACCAGACACAGCATTAAAAATATAATGTGGGGACGTGACCCTTCACAACGCTTAACAGACAACATGTGCGGACGTGACCAGACAAAACATTACCAGACGACATGTGCGGAAGTGACCAAACACACCATTAAAAACACGATGTGAGGGCGTGACCCTGCACAATGCTTAACAGACAACATGTGCGGAAGTGACCAGACACAACATTATCAGACGACTGTGCGGACGTCACTAGACGTAGCATTAAAAACACGATGCGGGGACGTGACCATTCACAACGCTTAAGAGATGACATGTGCGGACGTGACCAGACACACCATTACCAGACGGCATATGAGGACGTGACCAGACACAACATTAACAACACGATGTGGGGACGTGACCTTTCACAACGCTTAACAAATAACATGTGCGGACGTGACTTGACACAACATTATCAGAGGACTGTGTAGACGTGACTAGACACAGTATTAAAAATATGATGTGGGGACGTGACCCTTCACAACGCTTAACAGACAACATGTGCGGACGTGACAAGACACAATATTATCAGACGACTGTGCGGACGTGACCAAACACAATATTAAAAACACGATGTGGGGACGTGACCCTTCACAACGCTTAACAGACAACATGTGCGGACGTGACTAGACACAACATTATCAAACGACTGTGCGGACGTGACCAAACACAATATTAAAGCCATGATGTGGGGACGTGACCCTTCACAACCCTTAACAGACAACATGTGCGGACGTGACCAGACACAACATTATCAGACGAATGTGCGGACGTAACCAAACACAACATTAAGAACACGATGTGGGGACGTGACCCTTCACAACGCTTAACAGACAACATGTGCGGACGTGACCAGACAAAACATTATCAGACGACATGTGCGTACCTGACCAAACACAACATTAAATACACGATGTGGGGACGTGACCCTTCAAAACGCTTAACAAACAACATGTGCGGACGTGACTAGACACAACATTATCAGACGAACGTGATCCTTCACAATCCTTAAGAGATGACATGTGTGGACGTGACTAGACACAACATTAAAACCACGATGTGGGGACGTGACCTTTCACAACGCTTAACAGACAACATGTGCGGACGTGACCTGACACAACATTATATGGCAACTGTGCAGACGTGACCAGACATCATTAAAAATATGATGTGGGGACGTGACCCTTCACAACGCTTAACAGACAACATGTGCAGACGTGACCAGACAAAACATTACCAGACGACATGTGCGGAAGTGACCAAACACACCATTAAAAACACGATGTGAGGGCGTGACCCTGCACAATGCTTAACAGACAACATGTGCGGAAGTGACCAGACACAACATTATCAGACGACTGTGCGGACGTCACTAGACGTAGCATTAAAAACACGATGTGGGGACGTGACCATTCACAACGCTTAAGAGATGACATGTGCGGACGTGACCAGACACACCATTACCAGACGGCATATGAGGACGTGACCAGACACAACATTAACAACACGATGTGGGGACGTGACCTTTCACAACGCTTAACAAATAACATGTGCGGACGTGACTTGACACAACATTATCAGAGGACTGTGTAGACGTGACTAGACACAGTATTAAAAATATGATGTGGGGACGTGACCCTTCACAACGCTTAACAGACAACATGTGCGGACGTGACCAGACACAATATTATCAGACGACTGTGCGGACGTGACCAAACACAATATTAAAAACACGATGTGGGGACGTGACCCTTCACAACGCTTAACAGACAACATGTGCGGACGTGACCAGACACAACATTATCAGACGACTTGTGCGTACCTGACCAAACACTCCATTAAATACATGATGTGGGGATGTGACCCTTCACAATGCTTGACAGAAAACATGTGCGAAAGTGGCCAGACACAACATTATCAGACGACTGTGCGGACGTGACGAGACACAACATTAAAAACCCAATGTGGGGACGTGACCCTGCACAACGCCTAACAGACTACATGTGCGGACATGACCAGACACAACATTATCAGATGACTGTGCGGACGTGACCAAACACACCATTAAAAACACTATGTGGGGACGTGACCCTTCACAACGCTTAACAGACAACATGTGCGGACGTGACCAGACACAACATTATCAGACGACATGTGCGTACCTGACCAAACACAACATTAAATACACGATGTGGGGACGTGACCCTTTAAAACGCTTAACAAACAACATGTGCGGACGTGACTAGACACAACATTATCAGACGAACGTGATCCTTCACAATCCTTAAGAGATGACATGTGTGGACGTGACTAGACACAACATTAAAACCACGATGTGGGGACGTGACCTTTCACAACGCTTAACAGACAACATGTGCGGACGTGACCTGACACAACATTATATGGCAACTGTGCAGACGTGACCAGACACAGCATTAAAAATATGATGTGGGGACGTGACCCTTCACAACGCTTAACAGACAACATGTGCGGACGTGACCAGACAAAACATTACCAGACGACATGTGCGGAAGTGACCAAACACACCATTAAAAACACGATGTGAGGGCGTGACCCTGCACAATGCTTAACAGACAACATGTGCGGAAGTGACCAGACACAACATTATCAGACGACTGTGCGGACGTCACTAGACGTAGCATTAAAAACACGATGTGGGGACGTGACCATTCACAACGCTTAAGAGATGACATGTGCGGACGTGACCAGACACACCATTACCAGACGGCATATGAGGACGTGACCAGACACAACATTAACAACACGATGTGGGGACGTGACCTTTCACAACGCTTAACAAATAACATGTGCGGACGTGACTTGACACAACATTATCAGAGGACTGTGTAGACGTGACTAGACACAGTATTAAAAATATGATGTGGGGACGTGACCCTTCACAACGCTTAACAGACAACATGTGCGGACGTGACAAGACACAATATTATCAGACGACTGAGCGGACGTGACCAAACACAATATTAAAAACACGATGTGGGGACGTGACCCTTCACAACGCTTAACAGACAACATGTGCGGACGTGACTAGACACAACATTATCAAACGACTGTGCGGACGTGACCAAACACAATATTAAAGCCATGATGTGGGGACGTGACCCTTCACAACCCTTAACAGACAACATGTGCGGACGTGACCAGACACAACATTATCAGACGAATGTGCGGACGTAACCAAACACAACATTAAGAACACGATGTGGGGACGTGACCCTTCACAACGCTTAACAGACAACATGTGCGGACGTGACCAGACAAAACATTATCAGACGACATGTGCGTACCTGACCAAACACAACATTAAATACACGATGTGGGGACGTGACCCTTCAAAACGCTTAACAAACAACATGTGCGGACGTGACTAGACACAACATTATCAGACGAACGTGATCCTTCACAATCCTTAAGAGATGACATGTGTGGACGTGACTAGACACAACATTAAAACCACGATGTGGGGACGTGACCTTTCACAACGCTTAACAGACAACATGTGCGGACGTGACCTGACACAACATTATATGGCAACTGTGCAGACGTGACCAGACATCATTAAAAATATGATGTGGGGACGTGACCCTTCACAACGCTTAACAGACAACATGTGCAGACGTGACCAGACAAAACATTACCAGACGACATGTGCGGAAGTGACCAAACACACCATTAAAAACACGATGTGAGGGCGTGACCCTGCACAATGCTTAACAGACAACATGTGCGGAAGTGACCAGACACAACATTATCAGACGACTGTGCGGACGTCACTAGACGTAGCATTAAAAACACGATGTGGGGACGTGACCATTCACAACGCTTAAGAGATGACATGTGCGGACGTGACCAGACACACCATTACCAGACGGCATATGAGGACGTGACCAGACACAACATTAACAACACGATGTGGGGACGTGACCTTTCACAACGCTTAACAAATAACATGTGCGGACGTGACTTGACACAACATTATCAGAGGACTGTGTAGACGTGACTAGACACAGTATTAAAAATATGATGTGGGGACGTGACCCTTCACAACGCTTAACAGACAACATGTGCGGACGTGACCAGACACAATATTATCAGACGACTGTGCGGACGTGACCAAACACAATATTAAAAACACGATGTGGGGACGTGACCCTTCACAACGCTTAACAGACAACATGTGCGGACGTGACCAGACACAACATTATCAGACGACTTGTGCGTACCTGACCAAACACTCCATTAAATACATGATGTGGGGATGTGACCCTTCACAATGCTTGACAGAAAACATGTGCGAAAGTGGCCAGACACAACATTATCAGACGACTGTGCGGACGTGACGAGACACAACATTAAAAACCCAATGTGGGGACGTGACCCTGCACAACGCCTAACAGACTACATGTGCGGACATGACCAGACACAACATTATCAGATGACTGTGCGGACGTGACCAAACACACCATTAAAAACACTATGTGGGGACGTGACCCTTCACAACGCTTAACAGACAACATGTGCGGACGTGACCAGACACAACATTATCAGACGACATGTGCGTACCTGACCAAACACAACATTAAATACACGATGTGGGGACGTGACCCTTTAAAACGCTTAACAAACAACATGTGCGGACGTGACTAGACACAACATTATCAGACGAACGTGATCCTTCACAATCCTTAAGAGATGACATGTGTGGACGTGACTAGACACAACATTAAAACCACGATGTGGGGACGTGACCTTTCACAACGCTTAACAGACAACATGTGCGGACGTGACCTGACACAACATTATATGGCAACTGTGCAGACGTGACCAGACACAGCATTAAAAATATGATGTGGGGACGTGACCCTTCACAACGCTTAACAGACAACATGTGCGGACGTGACCAGACAAAACATTACCAGACGACATGTGCGGAAGTGACCAAACACACCATTAAAAACACGATGTGAGGGCGTGACCCTGCACAATGCTTAACAGACAACATGTGCGGAAGTGACCAGACACAACATTATCAGACGACTGTGCGGACGTCACTAGACGTAGCATTAAAAACACGATGTGGGGACGTGACCATTCACAACGCTTAAGAGATGACATGTGCGGACGTGACCAGACACACCATTACCAGACGGCATATGAGGACGTGACCAGACACAACATTAACAACACGATGTGGGGACGTGACCTTTCACAACGCTTAACAAATAACATGTGCGGACGTGACTTGACACAACATTATCAGAGGACTGTGTAGACGTGACTAGACACAGTATTAAAAATATGATGTGGGGACGTGACCCTTCACAACGCTTAACAGACAACATGTGCGGACGTGACCAGACACAATATTATCAGACGACTGAGCGGACGTGACCAAACACAATATTAAAAACACGATGTGGGGACGTGACCCTTCACAACGCTTAACAGACAACATGTGCGGACGTGACCAGACACAACATTATCAGACGACATGTGCGTACCTGACCAAACACAACATTAAATACATGATGTGGGGATGTGACCCTTCACAATGCTTGACAGAAAACATGTGCGAAAGTGGCCAGACACAACATTATCAGACGACTGTGCGGACGTGACGAGACACAACATTAAAAACCCAATGTGGGGACGTGACCCTGCACAACGCCTAACAGACTACATGTGCGGACATGACCAGACACAACATTATCAGATGACTGTGCGGACGTGACCAAACACACCATTAAAAACACTATGTGGGGACGTGACCCTTCACAACGCTTAACAGACAACAAGTGCGGACGTGACCAGACACAACATTATCAGACGACATGTGCGTACCTGACCAAACACAACATTAAATACACGATGTGGGGACGTGACCCTTCACAACGCTTGACAGACAACATGTGCGGAAGTGACAAGACACAACATTATCAGACGAATGTGCGGACGTGACGAAACACACCATTACAAACACGATGTGGGGACGTGACACTTCACAACGCTTAACAGACAACATGTGCGGACGTGACCAGACACAACATTATCAGACGACTGTGCGGACGTGACCAGACACAACATTAAAACACACAAGGTGGGGAGGTGACCCTTCATAACGCTTAAGAGGTGACATGTGCGGACGTGACCAGACACAACATTAAAAATACGATTTGGGGACGTGGCCCTTCACAACGCTTAACAGACAACATGTGCGGAAGTGACCAGACACAACATTATCAGATGACTGTGCGGACGTTACCAGACACAGCATTAAAAACACAATGTGGGGACGTGACCCTTCAAAACGCTTAACAGACAACATGTACGGACGTGACACTTCAAAACGCTTAACAAACAACATGTGCGGACGTGACTAGACACAACATTATCAAACGACTGTGCGGACGTGACCAAACACAATATTAAAAACATGATGTGGGGACGTGACCCTTCACAACCCTTAACAGACAACATGTGCGGGCGTGACCAGACACAACATTATCTGACGAATGTGCGGACGTAACCAAACACAACATTAAGAACACGATGTGGGGACGTGACCCTTCACAACGCTTAACAGACAACATGTGCGGAAGTGACCAGACACAACATTATCAGACCACATCTGTGGACGTGACCAGACACAACATTAAAACCACGATGTGGGGACGTGACCTTTCACAACGCTTAACAGACAACATGTGCGGACGTGACCTGACACAACATTATATGGCAACTGTGCAGACGTGACCAGACACAGCATTAAAAATATGATGTGGGGACGTGACCCTTCACAACGCTTAACAGACAACATGTGCGGACGTGACCAGACAAAACATTATCAGACGACATGTGCAGAAGTGACCAAACACACCATTAAAAACACGATGTGAGGGCGTGACCCTGCACAACGCTTCACAGACAACATGTGCGGAAGTGACCAGACACAACATTATCAGACGACTGTGCGGACGTGACTAGACATAGCATTAAAATCACGATGTGGGGACGTGACCATTCACAACGCTTAAGAGATGACATGTGCGGACGTGACCAGACACAGCATTACCAGACGGCATATGAGGACGTGACCAGACACAACATTAACAACAGGATGTGGGGACGTGACCTTTCACAACGCTTAACAAATAACATGTGCGGACGTGACTTGACACAACATTATCAGAGGACTGTGTAGACGTGACTAGACACAGTATTAAAAATATGATGTGGGGACGTGACCCTTCACAACGCTTAACAGACAACATGTGCGGACGTGACCAGACACAATATTATCAGACGACTGTGCGGACGTGACCAAACACAATATTAAAAACACGATGTGGGGACGTGACCCTTCACAACGCTTAACAGACAACATGTGCGGACGTGACCAAACACAACATTATCAGACGACATGTGCGTACCTGACCAAACACAACATTAAATACACGATGTGGGGACGTGACCCTTCACAATGCTTGACAGAAAACATGTGCGAAAGTGGCTAGACACAACATTATCAGACGACTGTGCGGACGTGACGAGACACAACATTAAAAACACAATGTGGGGACGTGACCCTGCACAACGCCTAACAGACTACATGTGCGGACATGACCAGACACAACATTATTAGATGACTGTGCGGACGTGACCAAACACACCATTAAAAACACTATGTGGGGACGTGACCCTTCACAACGCTTAACAGACAACATGTGCGGACGTGACCAGACACAACATTATCAGACGACATGTGCGTACCTGACCAAACACAACATTAAATACACGATGTGGGGACGTGACCCTTCACAACGCTTGACAGACAACATGTGCGGAAGTGACAAGACACAACATTATCAGACGAATGTGCGGACGTGACGAAACACACCATTACAAACACGATGTGGGGACGTGACACTTCACAACGCTTAACAGATAACATGTGCGGACGTGACCAGACACAACATTATCAGACGACTGTGCGGACTTGACCAGACACAACATTAAAACACACAAGGTGGGGAGGTGACCCTTCATAACGCTTAAGAGGTGACATGTGCGGACGTGACCAGACACAACATTAAAAATACGATGTGGGGACGTGACCAGACACAACATTAAAAACACGATGTGGGGACGTGGCCCTGCACAACGCTTAACAGACAACATGTGCGGAAGTGACTAGACACAACTTTATCAGACGACTGTGCGGACGTTACCAGACACAGCATTAAAAACACAATGTGGGGACGTGACCCTTCAAAACGCTTAACAGACAACATGTACGGACGTGACCCTTCAAAACGCTTAACAAACAACATGTGCGGACGTGACTAGACACAACATTAACAAACGACTGTGCGGATGTGACCAAACACAATATTAAGACCATGATGTGGGGACGTGACCCTTCACAACCCTTAACAGACAACATGTGCGGACGTGACCAGACGCAACATTATCAGACGAATGTGCGGACGTAACCAAACACAACATTATGAACACGATGTGGGGACGTGACCCTTCACAACGCTTAACAGACAACATGTGCGGAAGTGACCAGACACAACATTATCAGACGACTGTGTGGACGTGATCCTTCACAATCCTTAAGAGATGACATGTGCGGATGTGACCAGACACAACATTATCAGACCACATGTGTGGACGTGACCAGACACAACATTAAAACCACGATGTGGGGACGTGACCTTTCACAACGCTTAACAGACAACATGTGCGGACGTGACCTGACACAACATTATATGGCAACTGTGCAGACGTGACCAGACACAGCATTAAAAATATGATGTGGGGACGTGACCCTTCACAACGCTTAACAGACAACATGTGCGGACGCGACCAGACAAAACATTATCAGACGACATGTGCGGAAGTGACCAGACACAACATTATCAGACGACTGTGCGGACGTGACTAGACATAGCATTAAAAACACGATGTGGGGGCGTGACCATTCACAACGCTTAAGAGATGACATGTGCGGACGTGACCAGACAGAACATTACTAGACGACATATGAGGACGTGACCAGACACAACATTAACAACACGATGTGGGGACGTGACCTTTCACAATGCTTAACAAATAACATGTGCGGACGTGACTTGACACAACATTATCAGTGGACTGTGTAGACAAGACTAGACACAGTATTAAAAATATGATGTGGGGACGTGACCCTTCACAACGCTTAACAGACAACATGTGCGGACGTGACCAGACACAATATTATCAGACGACTGTGCGGACGTGACCAAACACAATATTAAAAACACGATGTGGGGACGTGACCCTTCACAACGCTTAACAGACAACATGTGCGGACGTGACCTGACACAACATTATATGGCAACTGTGCAGACGTGACCAGACACAGCATTAAAAATATGATGTGGGGACGTGACCCTTCACAACGCTTAACAGACAACATGTGCGGACGTGACCAGACAAAACATTACCAGACGACATGTGCGGAAGTGACCAAACACACCATTAAAAACACGATGTGAGGGCGTGACCCTGCACAATGCTTAACAGACAACATGTGCGGAAGTGACCAGACACAACATTATCAGACGACTGTGCGGACGTCACTAGACGTAGCATTAAAAACACGATGTGCGAACGTGACCATTCACAACGCTTAAGAGATGACATGTGCGGACGTGACCAGACACACCATTACCAGACGGCATATGAGGACGTGACCAGACACAACATTAACAACACGATGTGGGGACGTGACCTTTCACAACGCTTAACAAATAACATGTGCGGACGTGACTTGACACAACATTATCAGAGGACTGTGTAGACGTGACTAGACACAGTATTAAAAATATGATGTGGGGACGTGACCCTTCACAACGCTTAACAGACAACATGTGCGGACGTGACCAGACACAATATTATCAGACGACTGAGCGGACGTGACCAAACACAATATTAAAAACACGATGTGGGGACGTGACCCTTCACAACGCTTAACAGACAACATGTGCGGACGTGACCAGACACAACATTATCAGACGACATGTGCGTACCTGACCAAACACAACATTAAATACATGATGTGGGGATGTGACCCTTCACAATGCTTGACAGAAAACATGTGCGAAAGTGGCCAGACACAACATTATCAGACGACTGTGCGGACGTGACGAGACACAACATTAAAAACCCAATGTGGGGACGTGACCCTGCACAACGCCTAACAGACTACATGTGCGGACATGACCAGACACAACATTATCAGATGACTGTGCGGACGTGACCAAACACACCATTAAAAATACTATGTGGGGACGTGACCCTTCACAACGCTTAACAGACAACATGTGCGGACGTGACCAGACACAACATTATCAGACGACATGTGCGTACCTAACCAAACACAACATTAAATACACGATGTGGGGACGTGACCCTTCAAAACGCTTAACAAACAACATGTGCGGACGTGACTAGACACAACATTATCAGACGAACGTGATCCTTCACAATCCTTAAGAGATGACATGTGTGGACGTGACTAGACACAACATTAAAACCACGATGTGGGGACGTGACCTTTCACAACGCTTAACAGACAACATGTGCGGACGTGACCTGACACAACATTATATGGCAACTGTGCAGACGTGACCAGACACAGCATTAAAAATATGATGTGGGCACGTGACCCTTCACAACGCTTAACAGACAACATGTGCGGACGTGACCAGACAAAACATTACCAGACGACATGTGCGGAAGTGACCAAACACACCATTAAAAACACGATGTGAGGGCGTGACCCTGCACAATGCTTAACAGACAACATGTGCGGAAGTGACCAGACACAACATTATCAGACGACTGTGCGGACGTCACTAGACGTAGCATTAAAAACACGATGTGGGGACGTGACCATTCACAACGCTTAAGAGATGACATGTGCGGACGTGACCAGACACACCATTACCAGACGGCATATGAGGACGTGACCAGACACAACATTAACAACACGATGTGGGGACGTGACCTTTCACAACGCTTAACAAATAACATGTGCGGACGTGACTTGACACAACATTATCAGAGGACTGTGTAGACGTGACTAGACACAATATTAAAAATATGATGTGGGGACGTGACCCTTCACAACGCTTAACAGACAACATGTGCGGACGTGACCAGACACAATATTATCAGACGACTGAGCGGACGTGACCAAACACAATATTAAAAACACGATGTGGGGACGTGACCCTTCACAACGCTTAACAGACAACATGTGCGGACGTGACCAGACACAACATTATCAGACGACATGTGCGTACCTGACCAAACACAACATTAAATACATGATGTGGGGATGTGACCCTTCACAATGCTTGACAGAAAACATGTGCGAAAGTGGCCAGACACAACATTATCAGACGACTGTGCGGACGTGACGAGACACAACATTAAAAACCCAATGTGGGGACGTGACCCTGCACAACGCCTAACAGACTACATGTGCGGACATGACCAGACACAACATTATCAGATGACTGTGCGGACGTGACCAAACACACCATTAAAAACACTATGTGGGGACGTGACCCTTCACAACGCTTAACAGACAACATGTGCGGACGTGACCAGACACAACATTATCAGACGACATGTGCGTACCTAACCAAACACAACATTAAATACACGATGTGGGGACGTGACCCTTCAAAACGCTTAACAAACAACATGTGCGGACGTGACTAGACACAACATTATCAGACGAACGTGATCCTTCACAATCCTTAAGAGATGACATGTGTGGACGTGACTAGACACAACATTAAAACCACGATGTGGGGACGTGACCTTTCACAACGCTTAACAGACAACATGTGCGGACGTGACCTGACACAACATTATATGGCAACTGTGCAGACGTGACCAGACACAGCATTAAAAATATGATGTGGGGACGTGACCCTTCACAACGCTTAACAGACAACATGTGCGGACGTGACCAGACAAAACATTACCAGACGACATGTGCGGAAGTGACCAAACACACCATTAAAAACACGATGTGAGGGCGTGACCCTGCACAATGCTTAACAGACAACATGTGCGGAAGTGACCAGACACAACATTATCAGACGACTGTGCGGACGTCACTAGACGTAGCATTAAAAACACGATGTGGGGACGTGACCATTCACAACGCTTAAGAGATGGCATGTGCGGACGTGACCAGACACACCATTACCAGACGGCATATGAGGACGTGACCAGACACAACATTAACAACACGATGTGGGGACGTGACCTTTCACAACGCTTAACAAATAACATGTGCGGACGTGACTTGACACAACATGTGGGGACGTGACCCTTCACAACGCTTAACAGACAACATGTGCGGACGTGACCAGACACAATATTATCAGACGACTGTGCGGACGTGACCAAACACAATATTAAAAACACGATGTGGGGACGTGACCCTTCACAACGCTTAACAGACAACATGTGCGGACGTGACCAAACACAACATTATCAGACGACATGTGCGTACCTGACCAAACACAACATTAAATACACGATGTGGGGACGTGACCCTTCACAATGCTTGACAGAAAACATGTGCGAAAGTGGCTAGACACAACATTATCAGACGACTGTGCGGACGTGACGAGACACAACATTAAAAACACAATGTGGGGACGTGACCCTGCACAACGCCTAACAGACTACATGTGCGGACATGACCAGACACAACATTATTAGATGACTGTGCGGACGTGACCAAACACACCATTAAAAACACTATGTGGGGACGTGACCCTTCACAACGCTTAACAGACAACATGTGCGGACGTGACCAGACACAACATTATCAGACGACATGTGCGTACCTGACCAAACACAACATTAAATACACGATGTGGGGACGTGACCCTTCACAACGCTTGACAGACAACATGTGCGGAAGTGACAAGACACAACATTATCAGACGAATGTGCGGACGTGACGAAACACACCATTACAAACACGATGTGGGGACGTGACACTTCACAACGCTTAACAGACAACATGTGCGGACGTGACCAGACACAACATTATCAGACGACTGTGCGGACGTGACCAGACACAACATTAAAACACACAAGGTGGGGAGGTGACCCTTCATAACGCTTAAGAGGTGACATGTGCGGACGTGACCAGACACAACATTAAAAATACGATTTGGGGACGTGGCCCTTCACAACGCTTAACAGACAACATGTGCGGAAGTGACCAGACACAACATTATCAGATGACTGTGCGGACGTTACCAGACACAGCATTAAAAACACAATGTGGGGACGTGACCCTTCAAAACGCTTAACAGACAACATGTACGGACGTGACACTTCAAAACGCTTAACAAACAACATGTGCGGACGTGACTAGACACAACATTATCAAACGACTGTGCGGACGTGACCAAACACAATATTAAAAACATGATGTGGGGACGTGACCCTTCACAACCCTTAACAGACAACATGTGCGGGCGTGACCAGACACAACATTATCTGACGAATGTGCGGACGTAACCAAACACAACATTAAGAACACGATGTGGGGACGTGACCCTTCACAACGCTTAACAGACAACATGTGCGGAAGTGACCAGACACAACATTATCAGACCACATCTGTGGACGTGACCAGACACAACATTAAAACCACGATGTGGGGACGTGACCTTTCACAACGCTTAACAGACAACATGTGCGGACGTGACCTGACACAACATTATATGGCAACTGTGCAGACGTGACCAGACACAGCATTAAAAATATGATGTGGGGACGTGACCCTTCACAACGCTTAACAGACAACATGTGCGGACGTGACCAGACAAAACATTATCAGACGACATGTGCAGAAGTGACCAAACACACCATTAAAAACACGATGTGAGGGCGTGACCCTGCACAACGCTTCACAGACAACATGTGCGGAAGTGACCAGACACAACATAATCAGACGACTGTGCGGACGTGACTAGACATAGCATTAAAATCACGATGTGGGGACGTGACCATTCACAACGCTTAAGAGATGACATGTGCGGACGTGACCAGACACAACATTACCAGACGGCATATGAGGACGTGACCAGACACAACATTAACAACAGGATGTGGGGACGTGACCTTTCACAACGCTTAACAAATAACATGTGCGGACGTGACTTGACACAACATTATCAGAGGACTGTGTAGACGTGACTAGACACAGTATTAAAAATATGATGTGGGGACGCGACCCTTCACAACGCTTAACAGACAACATGTGCGGACGTGACCAGACACAATATTATCAGACGACTGTGCGGACGTGACCAAACACAATATTAAAAACACGATGTGGGGACGTGACCCTTCACAACGCTTAACAGACAACATGTGCGGACGTGACCAAACACAACATTATCAGATGACATGTGCGTACCTGACCAAACACAACATTAAATACACGATGTGGGGACGTGACCCTTCACAATGCTTGACAGAAAACATGTGCGAAAGTGGCTAGACACAACATTATCAGACGACTGTGCGGACGTGACGAGACACAACATTAAAAACACAATGTGGGGACGTGACCCTGCACAACGCCTAACAGACTACATGTGCGGACATGACCAGACACAACATTATTAGATGACTGTGCGGACGTGACCAAACACACCATTAAAAACACTATGTGGGGACGTGACCCTTCACAACGCTTAACAGACAACATGTGCGGACGTGACCAGACACAACATTATCAGACGACATGTGCGTACCTGACCAAACACAACATTAAATACACGATGTGGGGACGTGACCCTTCACAACGCTTGACAGACAACATGTGCGGAAGTGACAAGACACAACATTATCAGACGAATGTGCGGACGTGACGAAACACACCATTACAAACACGATGTGGGGACGTGACACTTCACAACGCTTAACAGATAACATGTGCGGACGTGACCAGACACAACATTATCAGACGACTGTGCGGACTTGACCAGACACAACATTAAAACACACAAGGTGGGGAGGTGACCCTTCATAACGCTTAAGAGGTGACATGTGCGGACGTGACCAGACACAACATTAAAAATACGATGTGGGGACGTGACCAGACACAACATTAAAAACACGATGTGGGGACGTGGCCCTGCACAACGCTTAACAGACAACATGTGCGGAAGTGACTAGACACAACTTTATCAGACGACTGTGCGGACGTTACCAGACACAGCATTAAAAACACAATGTGGGGACGTGACCCTTCAAAACGCTTAACAGACAACATGTACGGACGTGACCCTTCAAAACGCTTAACAAACAACATGTGCGGACGTGACTAGACACAACATTATCAAACGACTGTGCGGATGTGACCAAACACAATATTAAGACCATGATGTGGGGACGTGACCCTTCACAACCCTTAACAGACAACATGTGCGGACGTGACCAGACGCAACATTATCAGACGAATGTGCGGACGTAACCAAACACAACATTATGAACACGATGTGGGGACGTGACCCTTCACAACGCTTAACAGACAACATGTGCGGAAGTGACCAGACACAACATTATCAGACGACTGTGTGGACGTGATCCTTCACAATCCTTAAGAGATGACATGTGCGGATGTGACCAGACACAACATTATCAGACCACATGTGTGGACGTGACCAGACACAACATTAAAACCACGATGTGGGGACGTGACCTTTCACAACGCTTAACAGACAACATGTGCGGACGTGACCTGACACAACATTATATGGCAACTGTGCAGACGTGACCAGACACAGCATTAAAAATATGATGTGGGGACGTGACCCTTCACAACGCTTAACAGACAACATGTGCGGACGCGACCAGACAAAACATTATCAGACGACATGTGCGGAAGTGACCAGACACAACATTATCAGACGACTGTGCGGACGTGACTAGACATAGCATTAAAAACACGATGTGGGGGCGTGACCATTCACAACGCTTAAGAGATGACATGTGCGGACGTGACCAGACACAACATTACTAGACGACATATGAGGACGTGACCAGACACAACATTAACAACACGATGTGGGGACGTGACCTTTCACAATGCTTAACAAATAACATGTGCGGACGTGACTTGACACAACATTATCAGAGGACTGTGTAGACATGACTAGACACAGTATTAAAAATATGATGTGGGGACGTGACCCTTCACAACGCTTAACAGACAACATGTGCGGACGTGACCAGACACAATATTATCAGACGACTGTGCGGACGTGACCAAACACAATATTAAAAACACGATGTGGGGACGTGACCCTTCACAACGCTTAACAGACAACATGTGCGGACGTGACCTGACACAACATTATATGGCAACTGTGCAGACGTGACCAGACACAGCATTAAAAATATGATGTGGGGACGTGACCCTTCACAACGCTTAACAGACAACATGTGCGGACGTGACCAGACAAAACATTACCAGACGACATGTGCGGAAGTGACCAAACACACCATTAAAAACACGATGTGAGGGCGTGACCCTGCACAATGCTTAACAGACAACATGTGCGGAAGTGACCAGACACAACATTATCAGACGACTGTGCGGACGTCACTAGACGTAGCATTAAAAACACGATGTGGGAACGTGACCATTCACAACGCTTAAGAGATGACATGTGCGGACGTGACCAGACACACCATTACCAGACGGCATATGAGGACGTGACCAGACACAACATTAACAACACGATGTGGGGACGTGACCTTTCACAACGCTTAACAAATAACATGTGCGGACGTGACTTGACACAACATTATCAGAGGACTGTGTAGACGTGACTAGACACAGTATTAAAAATATGATGTGGGGACGTGACCCTTCACAACGCTTAACAGACAACATGTGCGGACGTGACCAGACACAATATTATCAGACGACTGAGCGGACGTGACCAAACACAATATTAAAAACACGATGTGGGGACGTGACCCTTCACAACGCTTAACAGACAACATGTGCGGACGTGACCAGACACAACATTATCAGACGACATGTGCGTACCTGACCAAACACAACATTAAATACATGATGTGGGGATGTGACCCTTCACAATGCTTGACAGAAAACATGTGCGAAAGTGGCCAGACACAACATTATCAGACGACTGTGCGGACGTGACGAGACACAACATTAAAAACCCAATGTGGGGACGTGACCCTGCACAACGCCTAACAGACTACATGTGCGGACATGACCAGACACAACATTATCAGATGACTGTGCGGACGTGACCAAACACACCATTAAAAACACTATGTGGGGACGTGACCCTTCACAACGCTTAACAGACAACATGTGCGGACGTGACCAGACATAACATTATCAGACGACATGTGCGTACCTAACCAAACACAACATTAAATACACGATGTGGGGACGTGACCCTTCAAAACGCTTAACAAACAACATGTGCGGACGTGACTAGACACAACATTATCAGACGAACGTGATCCTTCACAATCCTTAAGAGATGACATGTGTGGACGTGACTAGACACAACATTAAAACCACGATGTGGGGACGTGACCTTTCACAACGCTTAACAGACAACATGTGCGGACGTGACCTGACACAACATTATATGGCAACTGTGCAGACGTGACCAGACACAGCATTAAAAATATGATGTGGGGACGTGACCCTTCACAACGCTTAACAGACAACATGTGCGGACGTGACCAGACAAAACATTACCAGACGACATGTGCGGAAGTGACCAAACACACCATTAAAAACACGATGTGAGGGCGTGACCCTGCACAATGCTTAACAGACAACATGTGCGGAAGTGACCAGACACAACATTATCAGACGACTGTGCGGACGTCACTAGACGTAGCATTAAAAACACGATGTGGGGACGTGACCATTCACAACGCTTAAGAGATGACATGTGCGGACGTGACCAGACACACCATTACCAGACGGCATATGAGGACGTGACCAGACACAACATTAACAACACGATGTGGGGACGTGACCTTTCACAACGCTTAACAAATAACATGTGCGGACGTGACTTGACACAACATTATCAGAGGACTGTGTAGACGTGACTAGACACAATATTAAAAATATGATGTGGGGACGTGACCCTTCACAACGCTTAACAGACAACATGTGCGGACGTGACCAGACACAATATTATCAGACGACTGAGCGGACGTGACCAAACACAATATTAAAAACACGATGTGGGGACGTGACCCTTCACAACGCTTAACAGACAACATGTGCGGACGTGACCAGACACAACATTATCAGACGACATGTGCGTACCTGACCAAACACAACATTAAATACATGATGTGGGGATGTGACCCTTCACAATGCTTGACAGAAAACATGTGCGAAAGTGGCCAGACACAACATTATCAGACGACTGTGCGGACGTGACGAGACACAACATTAAAAACCCAATGTGGGGACGTGACCCTGCACAACGCCTAACAGACTACATGTGCGGACATGACCAGACACAACATTATCAGATGACTGTGCGGACGTGACCAAACACACCATTAAAAACACTATGTGGGGACGTGACCCTTCACAACGCTTAACAGACAACATGTGCGGACGTGACCAGACACAACATTATCAGACGACATGTGCGTACCTAACCAAACACAACATTAAATACACGATGTGGGGACGTGACCCTTCAAAACGCTTAACAAACAACATGTGCGGACGTGACTAGACACAACATTATCAGACGAACGTGATCCTTCACAATCCTTAAGAGATGACATGTGTGGACGTGACTAGACACAACATTAAAACCACGATGTGGGGACGTGACCTTTCACAACGCTTAACAGACAACATGTGCGGACGTGACCTGACACAACATTATATGGCAACTGTGCAGACGTGACCAGACACAGCATTAAAAATATGATGTGGGGACGTGACCCTTCACAACGCTTAACAGACAACATGTGCGGACGTGACCAGACAAAACATTACCAGACGACATGTGCGGAAGTGACCAACCACACCATTAAAAACACGATGTGAGGGCGTGACCCTGCACAATGCTTAACAGACAACATGTGCGGAAGTGACCAGACACAACATTATCAGACGACTGTGCGGACGTCACTAGACGTAGCATTAAAAACACGATGTGGGAACGTGACCATTCACAACGCTTAAGAGATGACATGTGCGGACGTGACCAGACACACCATTACCAGACGGCATATGAGGACGTGACCAGACACAACATTAACAACACGATGTGGGGACGTGACCTTTCACAACGCTTAACAAATAACATGTGCGGACGTGACTTGACACAACATTATCAGAGGACTGTGTAGACGTGACTAGACACAGTATTAAAAATATGATGTGGGGACGTGACCCTTCACAACGCTTAACAGACAACATGTGCGGACGTGACCAGACACAATATTATCAGACGACTGAGCGGACGTGACCAAACACAATATTAAAAACACGATGTGGGGACGTGACCCTTCACAACGCTTAACAGACAACATGTGCGGACGTGACCAGACACAACATTATCAGACGACATGTGCGTACCTGACCAAACACAACATTAAATACATGATGTGGGGATGTGACCCTTCACAATGCTTGACAGAAAACATGTGCGAAAGTGGCCAGACACAACATTATCAGACGACTGTGCGGACGTGACGAGACACAACATTAAAAACCCAATGTGGGGACGTGACCCTGCACAACGCCTAACAGACTACATGTGCGGACATGACCAGACACAACATTATCAGATGACTGTGCGGACGTGACCAAACACACCATTAAAAACACTATGTGGGGACGTGACCCTTCACAACGCTTAACAGACAACATGTGCGGACGTGACCAGACACAACATTATCAGACAACATGTGCGTACCTGACCAAACACAACATTAAATACACGATGTGGGGACGTGACCCTTCACAACGCTTGACAGACAACATGTGCGGAAGTGACAAGACACAACATTATCAGACGAATGTGCGGACGTGACGAAACACACAATTACAAACACGATGTGGGGACGTGACACTTCACAACGCTTAACAGACAACATGTGCGGACGTGACCAGACACAACATTATCAGACGACTGTGCGGACGTGACCAGACACAACATTAAAACACACAAGGTGGGGAGGTGACCCTTCATAACGCTTAAGAGGTGACATGTGCGGACGTGACCAGACACAACATTAAAAATACGATTTGGGGACGTGGCCCTTCACAACGCTTAACAGACAACATGTGCGGAAGTGACCAGACACAATATTATCAAATGACTGTGCGGACGTTACCAGACACAGCATTAAAAACACAATGTGGGGACGTGACCCTTCAAAACGCTTAACAGACAATATGTACGGACGTGACACTTCAAAACGCTTAACAAACAACATGTGCGGACGTGACTAGACACAACATTATCAAACGACTGTGCGGATGTGACCAAACACAATATTAAAAACATGATGTGGGGACGTGACCCTTCACAACCCTTAACAGACTACATGTGCGGGCGTGACCAGACACAACATTATCTGACGAATGTGCGGACGTAACCAAACACAACATTAAGAACACGATGTGGGGACGTGACCCTTCACAACGCTTAACAGACAACATGTGCGGAAGTGACCAGACACAACATTATCAGACCACATATGTGGACGTGACCAGACACAACATTAAAACCACGATGTGGGGACGTGACCTTTCACAACGCTTAACAGACAACATGTGCGGACGTGACCTGACACAACATTATATGGCAACTGTGCAGACGTGACCAGACACAGCATTAAAAATATGATGTGGGGACGTGACCCTTCACAACGCTTAACAGACAACATGTGCGGACGTCACCAGACAAAACATTATCAGACGACATGTGCGGAAGTGACCAAACACACCATTAAAAACACGATGTGAGGGCGTGACCCTGCACAACGCTTCACAGACAACATGTGCGGAAGTGACCAGACACAACATTATCAGACGACTGTGCGGAAGTGACTAGACATAGCATTAAAATCACGATGTGGGGACGTGACCATTCACAACGCTTAAGAGATGACATGTGCGGACGTGACCAGACACAACATTACCAGACGGCATATGAGGACGTGACCAGACACAACATTAACAACAGGATGTGGGGACGTGACCTTTCACAACGCTTAACAAATAACATGTGCGGACGTGACTTGACACAACATTATCAGAGGACTGTGTAGACGTGACTAGACACAGTATTAAAAATATGATGTGGGGACGTGACCCTTCACAACGCTTAACAGACAACATGTGCGGACGTGACCAGACAAAATATTATCAGACGACTGTGCGGACGTGACCAAACACAATATTAAAAACACGATGTGGGGACGTGACCCTTCACAACGCTTAACAGACAACATGTGCGGACGTGACCAAACACAACATTATCAGACGACATGTGCGTACCTGACCAAACACAACATTAAATACACGATGTGGGGACGTGACCCTTCACAATGCTTGACAGAAAACATGTGCGAAAGTGGCTAGACACAACATTATCAGACGACTGTGCGGACGTGACGAGACATAACATTAAAAACACAATGTGGGGACGTGACCCTGCACAACGCCTAACAGACTACATGTGCGGACATGACCAGATACAACATTATTAGATGACTGTGCGGACGTGACCAAACACACCATTAAAAACACTATGTGGGGATGTGACCCTTCACAACGCTTAACAGACAACATGTGCGGACGTGACCAGACACAACATTATCAGACGACATGTGCGTACCTGACCAAACACAACATTAAATACACGATGTGGGGACGTGACCCTTCACAACGCTTGACAGACAACATGTGCGGAAGTGACAAGACACAACATTATCAGACGAATGTGCGGACGTGACGAAACACACCATTACAAACATGATGTGGGGACGTGACACTTCACAACGCTTAACAGATAACATGTGCGGACGTGACCAGACACAACATTATCAGACGACTGTGCGGACGTGACTAGACACAACATTAAAACACACAAGGTGGGGAGGTGACCCTTCATAACGCTTAAGAGATGACATGTGCGGACGTGACCAGACACAACATTAAAAATACGATGTGGGGACGTGGCCCTTCACAACGCTTAACAGACAACATGTGCGGAAGTGACTAGACACAACTTTATCAGACGACTGTGGGGACGTTACCAGACACAACATTAAAAACACAATGTGGGGACGTGACCCTTCAAAACGCTTAACAGACAACATGTACGGACGTGACCCTTCAAAACGCTTAACAAACAACATGTGCGGACGTGACTAGACACAACATTATCAAACGACTGTGCGGATGTGACCAAACACAATATTAAGACCATGATGTGGGGACGTGACCCTTCACAACCCTTAACAGGCAACATGTGCGGACGTGACCAGACACAACATTATCAGACGAATGTGCGGACGTAACCAAACACAACATTATGAACACGATGTGGGGACGTGACCCTTCGCAACGCTTAACAGACAACATGTGCGGAAGTGACCAGACACAACATTATCAGACGACTGTGTGGACGTGATCCTTCACAATCCTGAAGAGATGACATGTGCGGATGTGACCAGACACAACATTATCAGGCCACATGTGTGGACGTGACCAGACACAACATTAAAACCACGATGTGGGGACGTGACCTTTCACAACGCTTAACAGACAACATGTGCGGACGTGACCTGACACAACATTATATGGCAACTGTCCAGACGTGACCAGACACAGCATTAAAAATATGATGTGGGGACGTGACCCTTCATAACGCTTAACAGACAACATGTGCGGACGCGACCAGACAAAACATTATCAGACGACATGTGCGGAAGTGACCAGACACAACATTATCAGACGACTGTGCGGACGTGACTAGACATAGCATTAAAAACACGATGTGGGGGCGTGACCATTCACAACGCTTAAGAGATGACATGTGCGGACGTGACCAGACACAACATTACTAGACGACATATGAGGACGTGACCAGACACAACATTAACAACACGATGTGGGGACGTGACCTTTCACAATGCTTAATAAATAACATGTGCGGACGTGACTTGACACAACATTATCAGAGGACTGTGTAGACATGACTAGACACAGTATTAAAAATATGATGTGGGGACGTGACCCTTCACAACGCTTAACAGACAACATGTGCGGACGTGACCAGACACAATATTATCAGACGACTGTGCGGACGTGACCAAACACAATATTAAAAACACGATGTGGGGACGTGACCCTTCACAACGCTTAACAGACAACATGTGCGGACGTGACCTGACACAACATTATATGACAACTGTGCAGACGTGACCAGACACAGCATTAAAAATATGATGTGGGGACGTGACCCTTCACAACGCTTAACAGACAACATGTGCGGACGTGACCAGACAAAACATTATCAGATGACTGTGCGGACGTGACCAAACACACCATTAAAAACACTATGTGGGGACGTGACCCTTCACAACGCTTAACAGACAACATGTGCGGACGTGACCAGACACAACATTATCAGACGACATGTGCGTACCTAACCAAACACAACATTAAATACACGATGTGGGGACGTGACCCTTCAAAACGCTTAACAAACAACATGTGCGGACGTGACTAGACACAACATTATCAGACGAACGTGATCCTTCACAATCCTTAAGAGATGACATGTGTGGACGTGACTAGACACAACATTAAAACCACGATGTGGGGACGTGACCTTTCACAACGCTTAACAGACAACATGTGCGGACGTGACCTGACACAACATTATATGGCAACTGTGCAGACGTGACCAGACACAGCATTAAAAATATGATGTGGGGACGTGACCCTTCACAACGCTTAACAGACAACATGTGCGGACGTGACCAGACAAAACATTACCAGACGACATGTGCGGAAGTGACCAAACACACCATTAAAAACACGATGTGAGGGCGTGACCCTGCACAATGCTTAACAGACAACATGTGCGGAAGTGACCAGACACAACATTATCAGACGACTGTGCGGACGTCACTAGACGTAGCATTAAAAACACGATGTGGGGACGTGACCATTCACAACGCTTAAGAGATGACATGTGCGGACGTGACCAGACACACCATTACCAGACGGCATATGAGGACGTGACCAGACACAACATTAACAACACGATGTGGGGACGTGACCTTTCACAACGCTTAACAAATAACATGTGCGGACGTGACTTGACACAACATTATCAGAGGACTGTGTAGACGTGACTAGACACAGTATTAAAAATATGATGTGGGGACGTGACCCTTCACAACGCTTAACAGACAACATGTGCGGACGTGACCAGACACAATATTATCAGACGACTGAGCGGACGTGACCAAACACAATATTAAAAACACGATGTGGGGACGTGACCCTTCACAACGCTTAACAGACAACATGTGCGGACGTGACCAGACACAACATTATCAGACGACATGTGCGTACCTGACCAAACACAACATTAAATACATGATGTGGGGATGTGACCCTTCACAATGCTTGACAGAAAACATGTGCGAAAGTGGCCAGACACAACATTATCAGACGACTGTGCGGACGTGACGAGACACAACATTAAAAACCCAATGTGGGGACGTGACCCTGCACAACGCCTAACAGACTACATGTGCGGACATGACCAGACACAACATTATCAGATGACTGTGCGGACGTGACCAAACACACCATTAAAAACACTATGTGGGGACGTGACCCTTCACAACGCTTAACAGACAACATGTGCGGACGTGACCAGACACAACATTATCAGACGACATGTGCGTACCTAACCAAACACAACATTAAATACACGATGTGGGGACGTGACCCTTCAAAACGCTTAACAAACAACATGTGCGGACGTGACTAGACACAACATTATCAGACGAACGTGATCCTTCACAATCCTTAAGAGATGACATGTGTGGACGTGACTAGACACAACATTAAAACCACGATGTGGGGACGTGACCTTTCACAACGCTTAACAGACAACATGTGCGGACGTGACCTGACACAACATTATATGGCAACTGTGCAGACGTGACCAGACACAGCATTAAAAATATGATGTGGGGACGTGACCCTTCACAACGCTTAACAGACAACATGTGCGGACGTGACCAGACAAAACATTACCAGACGACATGTGCGGAAGTGACCAACCACACCATTAAAAACACGATGTGAGGGCGTGACCCTGCACAATGCTTAACAGACAACATGTGCGGAAGTGACCAGACACAACATTATCAGACGACTGTGCGGACGTCACTAGACGTAGCATTAAAAACACGATGTGGGAACGTGACCATTCACAACGCTTAAGAGATGACATGTGCGGACGTGACCAGACACACCATTACCAGACGGCATATGAGGACGTGACCAGACACAACATTAACAACACGATGTGGGGACGTGACCTTTCACAACGCTTAACAAATAACATGTGCGGACGTGACTTGACACAACATTATCAGAGGACTGTGTAGGCGTGACTAGACACAGTATTAAAAATATGATGTGGGGACGTGACCCTTCACAACGCTTAACAGACAACATGTGCGGACGTGACCAGACACAATATTATCAGACGACTGAGCGGACGTGACCAAACACAATATTAAAAACACGATGTGGGGACGTGACCCTTCACAACGCTTAACAGACAACATGTGCGGACGTGACCAGACACAACATTATCAGACGACATGTGCGTACCTGACCAAACACAACATTAAATACATGATGTGGGGATGTGACCCTTCACAATGCTTGACAGAAAACATGTGCGAAAGTGGCCAGACACAACATTATCAGACGACTGTGCGGACGTGACGAGACACAACATTAAAAACCCAATGTGGGGACGTGACCCTGCACAACGCCTAACAGACTACATGTGCGGACATGACCAGACACAACATTATCAGATGACTGTGCGGACGTGACCAAACACACCATTAAAAACACTATGTGGGGACGTGACCCTTCACAACGCTTAACAGACAACATGTGCGGACGTGACCAGACACAACATTATCAGAAAACATGTGCGTACCTGACCAAACACAACATTAAATACACGATGTGGGGACGTGACCCTTCACAACGCTTGACAGACAACATGTGCGGAAGTGACAAGACACAACATTATCAGACGAATGTGCGGACGTGACGAAACACACAATTACAAACACGATGTGGGGACGTGACACTTCACAACGCTTAACAGACAACATGTGCGGACGTGACCAGACACAACATTATCAGACGACTGTGCGGACGTGACCAGACACAACATTAAAACACACAAGGTGGGGAGGTGACCCTTCATAACGCTTAAGAGGTGACATGTGCGGACGTGACCAGACACAACATTAAAAATACGATTTGGGGACGTGGCCCTTCACAACGCTTAACAGACAACATGTGCGGAAGTGACCAGACACAATATTATCAAATGACTGTGCGGACGTTACCAGACACAGCATTAAAAACACAATGTGGGGACGTGACCCTTCAAAACGCTTAACAGACAATATGTACGGACGTGACACTTCAAAACGCTTAACAAACAACATGTGCGGACGTGACTAGACACAACATTATCAAACGACTGTGCGGACGTGACCAAACACAATATTAAAAACATGATGTGGGGACGTGACCCTTCACAACCCTTAACAGACTACATGTGCGGGCGTGACCAGACACAACATTATCTGACGAATGTGCGGACGTAACCATACACAACATTAAGAACACGATGTGGGGACGTGACCCTTCACAACGCTTAACAGACAACATGTGCGGAAGTGACCAGACACAACATTATCAGACCACATATGTGGACGTGACCAGACACAACATTAAAACCACGATGTGGGGACGTGACCTTTCACAACGCTTAACAGACAACATGTGCGGACGTGACCTGACACAACATTATATGGCAACTGTGCAGACGTGACCAGACACAGCATTAAAAATATGATGTGGGGACGTGACCCTTCACAACGCTTAACAGACAACATGTGCGGACGTCACCAGACAAAACATTATCAGACGACATGTGCGGAAGTGACCAAACACACCATTAAAAACACGATGTGAGGGCGTGACCCTGCACAACGCTTCACAGACAACATGTGCGGAAGTGACCAGACACAACATTATCAGACGACTGTGCGGACGTGACTAGACATAGCATTAAAATCACGATGTGGGGACGTGACCATTCACAACGCTTAAGAGATGACATGTGCGGACGTGACCAGACACAACATTACCAGACGGCATATGAGGACGTGACCAGACACAACATTAACAACAGGATGTGGGGACGTGACCTTTCACAACGCTTAACAAATAACATGTGCGGACGTGACTTGACACAACATTATCAGAGGACTGTGTAGACGTGACTAGACACAGTATTAAAAATATGATGTGGGGACGTGACCCTTCACAACGCTTAACAGACAACATGTGCGGACGTGACCAGACAAAATATTATCAGACGACTGTGCGGACGTGACCAAACACAATATTAAAAACACGATGTGGGGACGTGACCCTTCACAACGCTTAACAGACAACATGTGCGGACGTGACCAAACACAACATTATCAGACGACATGTGCGTACCTGACCAAACACAACATTAAATACACGATGTGGGGACGTGACCCTTCACAATGCTTGACAGAAAACATGTGCGAAAGTGGCTAGACACAACATTATCAGACGACTGTGCGGACGTGACGAGACATAACATTAAAAACACAATGTGGGGACGTGACCCTACACAACGCCTAACAGACTACATGTGCGGACATGACCAGATACAACATTATTAGATGACTGTGCGGACGTGACCAAACACACCATTAAAAACACTATGTGGGGATGTGACCCTTCACAACGCTTAACAGACAACATGTGCGGACGTGACCAGACACAACATTATCAGACGACATGTGCGTACCTGACCAAACACAACATTAAATACACGATGTGGGGACGTGACCCTTCACAACGCTTGACAGACAACATGTGCGGAAGTGACAAGACACAACATTATCAGACGAATGTGCGGACGTGACGAAACACACCATTACAAACACGATGTGGGGACGTGACACTTCACAACGCTTAACAGATAACATGTGCGGACGTGACCAGACACAACATTATCAGACGACTGTGCGGACGTGACTAGACACAACATTAAAACACACAAGGTGGGGAGGTGACCCTTCATAACGCTTAAGAGATGACATGTGCGGACGTGACCAGACACAACATTAAAAATACGATGTGGGGACGTGGCCCTTCACAACGCTTAACAGACAACATGTGCGGAAGTGACTAGACACAACTTTATCAGACGACTGTGGGGACGTTACCAGACACAGCATTAAAAACACAATGTGGGGACGTGACCCTTCAAAATGCTTAACAGACAACATGTACGGACGTGACCCTTCAAAACGCTTAACAAACAACATGTGCGGACGTGACTAGACACAACATTATCAAACGACTGTGCGGATGTGACCAAACACAATATTAAGACCATGATGTGGGGACGTGACCCTTCACAACCCTTAACAGGCAACATGTGCGGACGTGACCAGACACAACATTATCAGACGAATGTGCGGACGTAACCAAACACAACATTATGAACACGATGTGGGGACGTGACCCTTCGCAACGCTTAACAGACAACATGTGCGGAAGTGACCAGACACAACATTATCAGACGACTGTGTGGACGTGATCCTTCACAATCCTGAAGAGATGACATGTGCGGATGTGACCAGACACAACATTATCAGGCCACATGTGTGGACGTGACCAGACACAACATTAAAACCACGATGTGGGGACGTGACCTTTCACAACGCTTAACAGACAACATGTGCGGACGTGACCTGACACAACATTATATGGCAACTGTGCAGACGTGACCAGACACAGCATTAAAAATATGATGTGGGGACGTGACCCTTCACAACGCTTAACAGACAACATGTGCGGACGCGACCAGACAAAACATTATCAGACGACATGTGCGGAAGTGACCAGACACAACATTATCAGACGACTGTGCGGACGTGACTAGACATAGCATTAAAAACACGATGTGGGGGCGTGACCATTCACAACGCTTAAGAGATGACATGTGCGGACGTGACCAGACACAACATTACTAGACGACATATGAGGACGTGACCAGACACAACATTAACAACACGATGTGGGGACGTGACCTTTCACAATGCTTAATAAATAACATGTGCGGACGTGACTTGACACAACATTATCAGAGGACTGTGTAGACATGACTAGACACAGTATTAAAAATATGATGTGGGGACGTGACCCTTCACAACGCTTAACAGACAACATGTGCGGACGTGACCAGACACAATATTATCAGACGACTGTGCGGACGTGACCAAACACAATATTAAAAACACGATGTGGGGACGTGACCCTTCACAACGCTTAACAGACAACATGTGCGGACGTGACCTGACACAACATTATATGGCAACTGTGCAGACGTGACCAGACACAGCATTAAAAATATGATGTGGGGACGTGACCCTTCACAACGCTTAACAGACAACATGTGCGGACGTGACCAGACAAAACATTATCAGATGACTGTGCGGACGTGACCAAACACACCATTAAAAACACTATGTGGGGACGTGACCCTTCACAACGCTTAACAGACAACATGTGCGGACGTGACCAGACACAACATTATCAGACGACATGTGCGTACCTAACCAAACACAACATTAAATACACGATGTGGGGACGTGACCCTTCAAAACGCTTAACAAACAACATGTGCGGACGTGACTAGACACAACATTATCAGACGAACGTGATCCTTCACAATCCTTAAGAGATGACATGTGTGGACGTGACTAGACACAACATTAAAACCACGATGTGGGGACGTGACCTTTCACAACGCTTAACAGACAACATGTGCGGACGTGACCTGACACAACATTATATGGCAACTGTGCAGACGTGACCAGACACAGCATTAAAAATATGATGTGGGGACGTGACCCTTCACAACGCTTAACAGACAACATGTGCGGACGTGACCAGACAAAACATTACCAGACGACATGTGCGGAAGTGACCAAACACACCATTAAAAACACGATGTGAGGGCGTGACCCTGCACAATGCTTAACAGACAACATGTGCGGAAGTGACCAGACACAACATTATCAGACGACTGTGCGGACGTCACTAGACGTAGCATTAAAAACACGATGTGGGGACGTGACCATTCACAACGCTTAAGAGATGACATGTGCGGACGTGACCAGACACACCATTACCAGACGGCATATGAGGACGTGACCAGACACAACATTAACAACACGATGTGGGGACGTGACCTTTCACAACGCTTAACAAATAACATGTGCGGACGTGACTTGACACAACATTATCAGAGGACTGTGTAGACGTGACTAGACACAGTATTAAAAATATGATGTGGGGACGTGACCCTTCACAACGCTTAACAGACAACATGTGCGGACGTGACCAGACACAATATTATCAGACAACTGAGCGGACGTGACCAAACACAATATTAAAAACACGATGTGGGGACGTGACCCTTCACAACGCTTAACAGACAACATGTGCGGACGTGACCAGACACAACATTATCAGACGACATGTGCGTACCTGACCAAACACAACATTAAATACATGATGTGGGGATGTGACCCTTCACAATGCTTGACAGAAAACATGTGCGGACGTGACGAAACACACAATTACAAACACGATGTGGGGACGTGACACTTCACAACGCTTAACAGACAACATGTGCGGACGTGACCAGACACAACATTATCAGACGAATGTGCGGACGTGACGAAACACACAATTACAAACACGATGTGGGGACGTGACACTTCACAACGCTTAACAGACAACATGTGCGGACGTGACCAGACACAACATTATCAGACGACTGTGCGAACGTGACCAGACACAACATTAAAACACACAAGGTGGGGAGGTGACCCTTCATAACGCTTAAGAGGTGACATGTGCGGACGTGACCAGACACAACATTAAAAATACGATTTGGGGACGTGGCCCTTCACAACGCTTAACAGACAACATGTGCGGAAGTGACCAGACACAATATTATCAGATGACTGTGCGGACGTTACCAGACACAGCATTAAAAACACAATGTGGGGACGTGACCCTTCAAAACGCTTAACAGACAATATGTACGGACGTGACACTTCAAAACGCTTAACAAACAACATGTGCGGACGTGACTAGACACAACATTATCAAACGACTGTGCGGACGTGACCAAACACAATATTAAAAACATGATGTGGGGACGTGACCCTTCACAACCCTTAACGGACTACATGTGCGGGCGTGACCAGACACAACATTATCTGACGAACGTGCGGACGTAACCAAACACAACATTAAGAACACGATGTGGGGACGTGACCCTTCACAACGCTTAACAGACAACATGTGCGGAAGTGACCAGACACAACATTATCAGACCACATGTGTGGACGTGACCAGACACAACATTAAAACCACGATGTGAGGGCGTGACCCTGCACAATGCTTAACAGACAACATGTGCGGACGTGACCAGACACAACATTATCAGACGACTGTGCGGACGTGACGAGACACAACATTAAAAACCCAATGTGGGGACGTGACCCTGCACAACGCCTAACAGACTACATGTGCGGACATGACCAGACACAACATTATCAGATGACTGTGCGGACGTGACCAAACACACCATTAAAAACACTATGTGGGGACGTGACCCTTCACAACGCTTAACAGACAACATGTGCGGACGTGACCAGACACAACATTATCAGACGACATGTGCGTACCTGACCAAACACAACATTAAATACACGATGTGGGGACGTGACCCTTCACAACGCTTGACAGACAACATGTGCGGACGTGACGAAACACACAATTACAAACACGATGTGGGGACGTGACACTTCACAACGCTTAACAGACAACATGTGCGGACGTGACCAGACACAACATTATCAGACGACTGTGCGAACGTGACCAGACACAACATTAAAACACACAAGGTGGGGAGGTGACCCTTCATAACGCTTAAGAGGTGACATGTGCGGACGTGACCAGACACAACATTAAAAATACGATTTGGGGACGTGGCCCTTCACAACGCTTAACAGACAACATGTGCGGAAGTGACCAGACACAATATTATCTGATGACTGTGCGGACGTTACCAGACACAGCATTAAAAACACAATGTGGGGACGTGACCCTTCAAAACGCTTAACAGACAATATGTACGGACGTGACACTTCAAAACGCTTAACAAACAACATGTGCGGACGTGACTAGACACAACATTATCAAACGACTGTGCGGACGTGACCAAACACAATATTAAAAACATGATGTGGGGACGTGACCCTTCACAACCCTTAACAGACTACATGTGCGGGCGTGACCAGACACAACATTATCTGACGAACGTGCGGACGTAACCAAACACAACATTAAGAACACGATGTGGGGACGTGACCCTTCACAACGCTTAACAGACAACATGTGCGGAAGTGACCAGACACAACATTATCAGACCACATGTGTGGACGTGACCAGACACAACATTAAAACCACGATGTGGGGACGTGACCTTTCACAACGCTTAACAGACAACATGTGCGGACGTGACCTGACACAACATTATATGGCAACTGTGCAGACGTGACCAGACACAGCATTAAAAATATGATGTGGGGACGTGACCCTTCACAACGCTTAACAGACAACATGTGCGGACGTCACCAGACAAAACATTATCAGACGACATGTGCGGAAGTGACCAAACACACCATTAAAAACACGATGTGAGGGCGTGACCCTGCACAACGCTTCACAGACAACATGTGCGGAAGTGACCAGACACAACATTATCAGACGACTGTGCGGATGTGACTAGACATAGCATTAAAATCACGATGTGGGGACGTGACCATTCACAACGCTTAAGAGATGACATGTGCGGACGTGACCAGACACAACATTACCAGACGGCATATGAGGACGTGACCAGACACAACATTAACAACAGGATGTGGAGACGTGACCTTTCACAACGCTTAACAAATAACATGTGCGGACGTGACTTGACACAACATTATCAGAGGACTGTGTAGACGTGACTAGACACAGTATTAAAAATATGATGTGGGGACGTGACCCTTCACAACGCTTAACAGACAACATGTGCGGACGTGACCAGACACAATATTATCAGACGACTGTGCGGACGTGACCAAACACAATATTAAAAACACGATGTGGGGACGTGACCCTTCACAACGCTTAACAGACAACATGTGCGGACGTGACCAAACACAACATTATCAGACGACATGTGCGTACCTGACCAAACACAACATTAAATACACGATGTGGGGACGTGACCCTTCACAATGCTTGACAGAAAACATGTGCGAAAGTGGCTAGACACAACATTATCAGACGACTGTGCGGACGTGACGAGACACAACATTAAAAACACAATGTGGGGACGTGACCCTGCACAACGCCTAACAGACTACATGTGCGGACATGACCAGACACAACATTATTAGATGACTGTGCGGACGTGACCAAACACACCATTAAAAACACTATGTGGGGATGTGACCCTTCACAACGCTTAACAGACAACATGTGCGGACGTGACCAGACACAACATTATCAGACGACATGTGCGTACCTGACCAAACAGAACATTAAATACACGATGTGGGGACGTGACCCTTCACAACGCTTGACAGACAACATGTGCGGAAGTGACAAGACACAACATTATCAGACGAATGTGCGGACGTGACGAAACACACCATTACAAACACGATGTGGGGACGTGACACTTCACAACGCTTAACAGATAACATGTGCGGACGTGACCAGACACAACATTATCAGACGACTGTGCGGACTTGACCAGACACAACATTAAAACACACAAGGTGGGGAGGTGACCCTTCATAACGCTTAAGAGATGACATGTGCGGACGTGACCAGACACAACATTAAAAATACGATGTGGGGACATGGCCCTTCACAACGCTTAACAGACAACATGTGCGGAAGTGACTAGACACAACTTTATCAGACGACTGTGGGGACGTTACCAGACACAGCATTAAAAACACAATGTGGGGACGTGACCCTTCAAAACGCTTAACAGACAACATGTACGGACGTGACCCTTCAAAACGCTTAACAAACAACATGTGCGGACGTGACTAGACACAACATTATCAAACGACTGTGCGGATGTGACCAAACACAATATTAAGACCATGATGTGGGGACGTGACCCTTCACAACCCTTAACAGACAACATGTGCGGACGTGACCAGACACAACATTATCAGACGAATGTCCGGACGTAACCAAACACAACATTATGAACACGATGTGGGGACGTGACCCTTCGCAACGCTTAACAGACAACATGTGCGGAAGTGACCAGACACAACATTATCAGACGACTGTGTGGACGTGATCCTTCACAATCCTGAAGAGATGACATGTGCGGATGTGACCAGACACAACATTATCAGACCACATGTGTGGACGTGACCAGACACAACATTAAAACCACGATGTGGGGACGTGACCTTTCACAACGCTTAACAGACAACATGTGCGGACGTGACCTGACACAACATTATATGGCAACTGTGCAGACGTGACCAGACACAGCATTAAAAATATGATGTGGGGACGTGACCCTTCACAACGCTTAACAGACAACATGTGCGGACGCGACCAGACAAAACATTATGAGACGACATGTGCGGAAGTGACCAGACACAACATTATCAGACGACTGTGCGGACGTGACTAGACATAGCATTAAAAACACGATGTGGGGGCGTGACCATTCACAACGCTTAAGAGATGACATGTGCGGACGTGACCAGACACAACATTACTAGACGACATATGAGGACGTGACCAGACACAACATTAACAACACGATGTGGGGACGTGACCTTTCACAATGCTTAACAAATAACATGTGCGGACGTGACTTGACACAACATTATCAGAGGACTGTGTAGACATGACTAGACACAGTATTAAAAATATGATGTGGGGACGTGACCCTTCACAACGCTTAACAGACAACATGTGCGGACGTGACCAGACACAATATTATCAGACGACTGTGCGGACGTGACCAAACACAATATTAAAAACACGATGTGGGGACGTGACCCTTCACAACGCTTAACAGACAACATGTGCGGACGTGACCTGACACAACATTATATGGCAACTGTGCAGACGTGACCAGACACAGCATTAAAAATATGATGTGGGGACGTGACCCTTCACAACGCTTAACAGACAACATGTGCGGACGTGACCAGACAAAACATTACCAGACGACATGTGCGGAAGTGAACAAACACACCATTAAAAACACGATGTGAGGGCGTGACCCTGCACAATGCTTAACAGACAACATGTGCGGAAGTGACCAGACACAACATTATCAGACGACTGTGCGGACGTCACTAGACGTAGCATTAAAAACACGATGTGGGGACGTGACCATTCACAACGCTTAAGAGATGACATGTGCGGACGTGACCAGACACACCATTACCAGACGGCATATGAGGACGTGACCAGACACAACATTATCAACACGATGTGGGGACGTGACCTTTCACAACGCTTAACAAATAACATGTGCGGACGTGACTTGACACAACATTATCAGAGGACTGTGTAGACGTGACTAGACACAGTATTAAAAATATGATGTGGGGACGTGACCCTTCACAACGCTTAATAGACAACATGTGCGGACGTGACCAGACACAATATTATCAGACGACTGAGCGGACGTGACCAAACACAATATTAAAAACACGATGTGGGGACGTGACCCTTCACAACGCTTAACAGACAACATGTGCGGACGTGACCAGACACAACATTATCAGACGACATGTGCGTACCTGACCAAACACAACATTAAATACATGATGTGGGGATGTGACCCTTCACAATGCTTGACAGAAAACATGTGCGAAAGTGGCCAGACACAACATTATCAGACGACTGTGCGGACGTGACGAGACACAACATTAAAAACCCAATGTGGGGAAGTGACCCTGCACAACGCCTAACAGACTACATGTGCGGACATGACCAGACGCAACATTATCAGATGACTGTGCGGACGTGACCAAACACACCACTAAAAACACTATGTGGGGACGTGACCCTTCACAACGCTTAACAGACAACATGTGCGGACGTGACCAGACACAACATTATCAGACGACATGTGCGTACCTGACCAAACACAATATTAAATACACGATGTGGGGACGTGACCCTTCACAACGCTTGACAGACAACATGTGCGGAAGTGACAAGACACAACATTATCAGACGAATGTGCGGACGTGACGAAACACACCATTACAAACACAATGTGGGGACGTGACACTTCACAACGCTTAACAGACAACATGTGCGGACATGACCAGACACAACATTATCAGACGACATGTGCGTACCTGACCAAACACAACATTAAATACACGATGTGGGGACGTGACCCTTCACAACGCTTGACAGACAACATGTGCGGACGTGACGAAACACACAATTACAAACACGATGTGGGGACGTGACACTTCACAACGCTTAACAGACAACATGTGCGGACGTGACCAGACACAACATTATCAGACGACTGTGCGAACGTGACCAGACACAACATTAAAACACACAAGGTGGGGAGGTGACCCTTCATAACGCTTAAGAGGTGACATGTGCGGACGTGACCAGACACAACATTAAAAATACGATTTGGGGACGTGGCCCTTCACAACGCTTAACAGACAACATGTGCGGAAGTGACCAGACACAATATTATCAGATGACTGTGCGGACGTTACCAGACACAGCATTAAAAACACAATGTGGGGACGTGACCCTTCAAAACGCTTAACAGACAATATGTACGGACGTGACACTTCAAAACGCTTAACAAACAACATGTGCGGACGTGACTAGACACAACATTATCAAACGACTGTGCGGACGTGACCAAACACAATATTAAAAACATGATGTGGGGACGTGACCCTTCACAACCCTTAACAGACTACATGTGCGGGCGTGACCAGACACAACATTATCTGACGAACTTGCGGACGTAACCAAACACAACATTAAGAACACGATGTGGGGACGTGACCCTTCACAACGCTTAACAGACAACATGTGCGGAAGTGACCAGACACAACATTATCAGACCACATGTGTGGACGTGACCAGACACAACATTAAAACCACGATGTGGGGACGTGACCTTTCACAACGCTTAACAGACAACATGTGCGGACGTGACCTGACACAACATTATATGGCAACTGTGCAGACGTGACCAGACACAGCATTAAAAATATGATGTGGGGACGTGACCCTTCACAACGCTTAACAGACAACATGTGCGGACGTCACCAGACAAAACATTATCAGACGACATGTGCGGAAGTGACCAAACACACCATTAAAAACACGATGTGAGGGCGTGACCCTGCACAACGCTTCACAGACAACATGTGCGGAAGTGACCAGACACAACATTATCAGACGACTGTGCGGATGTGACTAGACATAGCATTAAAATCACGATGTGGGGACGTGACCATTCACAACGCTTAAGAGATGACATGTGCGGACGTGACCAGACACAACATTACCAGACGGCATATGAGGACGTGACCAGACACAACATTAACAACAGGATGTGGAGACGTGACCTTTCACAACGCTTAACAAATAACATGTGCGGACGTGACTTGACACAACATTATCAGAGGACTGTGTAGACGTGACTAGACACAGTATTAAAAATATGATGTGGGGACGTGACCCTTCACAACGCTTAACAGACAACATGTGCGGACGTGACCAGACACAATATTATCAGACGACTGTGCGGACGTGACCAAACACAATATTAAAAACACGATGTGGGGACGTGACCCTTCACAACGCTTAACAGACAACATGTGCGGACGTGACCAAACACAACATTATCAGACGACATGTGCGTACCTGACCAAACACAACATTAAATACACGATGTGGGGACGTGACCCTTCACAATGCTTGACAGAAAACATGTGCGAAAGTGGCTTGACACAACATTATCAGACGACTGTGCGGACGTGACGAGACACAACATTAAAAACACAATGTGGGGACGTGACCCTGCACAACGCCTAACAGACTACATGTGCGGACATGACCAGACACAACATTATTAGATGACTGTGCGGACGTGACCAAACACACCATTAAAAACACTATGTGGGGATGTGACCCTTCACAACGCTTAACAGACAACATGTGCGGACGTGACCAGACACAACATTATCAGACGACATGTGCGTACCTGACCAAACAGAACATTAAATACACGATGTGGGGACGTGACCCTTCACAACGCTTGACAGACAACATGTGCGGAAGTGACAAGACACAACATTATCAGACGAATGTGCGGACGTGACGAAACACACCATTACAAACACGATGTGGGGACGTGACACTTCACAACGCTTAACAGATAACATGTGCGGACGTGACCAGACACAACATTATCAGACGACTGTGCGGACTTGACCAGACACAACATTAAAACACACAAGGTGGGGAGGTGACCCTTCATAACGCTTAAGAGATGACATGTGCGGACGTGACCAGACACAACATTAAAAATACGATGTGGGGACATGGCCCTTCACAACGCTTAACAGACAACATGTGCGGAAGTGACTAGACACAACTTTATCAGACGACTGTGGGGACGTTACCAGACACAGCATTAAAAACACAATGTGGGGACGTGACCCTTCAAAACGCTTAACAGACAACATGTACGGACGTGACCCTTCAAAACGCTTAACAAACAACATGTGCGGACGTGACTAGACACAACATTATCAAACGACTGTGCGGATGTGACCAAACACAATATTAAGACCATGATGTGGGGACGTGACCCTTCACAACCCTTAACAGACAACATGTGCGGACGTGACCAGACACAACATTATCAGACGAATGTCCGGACGTAACCAAACACAACATTATGAACACGATGTGGGGACGTGACCCTTCGCAACGCTTAACAGACAACATGTGCGGAAGTGACCAGACACAACATTATCAGACGACTGTGTGGACGTGATCCTTCACAATCCTGAAGAGATGACATGTGCGGATGTGACCAGACACAACATTATCAGACCACATGTGTGGACGTGACCAGACACAACATTAAAACCACGATGTGGGGACGTGACCTTTCACAACGCTTAACAGACAACATGTGCGGACGTGACCTGACACAACATTATATGGCAACTGTGCAGACGTGACCAGACACAGCATTAAAAATATGATGTGGGGACGTGACCCTTCACAACGCTTAACAGACAACATGTGCGGACGCGACCAGACAAAACATTATGAGACGACATGTGCGGAAGTGACCAGACACAACATTATCAGACGACTGTGCGGACGTGACTAGACATAGCATTAAAAACACGATGTGGGGGCGTGACCATTCACAACGCTTAAGAGATGACATGTGCGGACGTGACCAGACACAACATTACTAGACGACATATGAGGACGTGACCAGACACAACATTAACAACACGATGTGGGGACGTGACCTTTCACAATGCTTAACAAATAACATGTGCGGACGTGACTTGACACAACATTATCAGAGGACTGTGTAGACATGACTAGACACAGTATTAAAAATATGATGTGGGGACGTGACCCTTCACAACGCTTAACAGACAACATGTGCGGACGTGACCAGACACAATATTATCAGACGACTGTGCGGACGTGACCAAACACAATATTAAAAACACGATGTGGGGACGTGACCCTTCACAACGCTTAACAGACAACATGTGCGGACGTGACCTGACACAACATTATATGGCAACTGTGCAGACGTGACCAGACACAGCATTAAAAATATGATGTGGGGACGTGACCCTTCACAACGCTTAACAGACAACATGTGCGGACGTGACCAGACAAAACATTACCAGACGACATGTGCGGAAGTGAACAAACACACCATTAAAAACACGATGTGAGGGCGTGACCCTGCACAATGCTTAACAGACAACATGTGCGGAAGTGACCAGACACAACATTATCAGACGACTGTGCGGACGTCACTAGACGTAGCATTAAAAACACGATGTGGGGACGTGACCATTCACAACGCTTAAGAGATGACATGTGCGGACGTGACCAGACACACCATTACCAGACGGCATATGAGGACGTGACCAGACACAACATTATCAACACGATGTGGGGACGTGACCTTTCACAACGCTTAACAAATAACATGTGCGGACGTGACTTGACACAACATTATCAGAGGACTGTGTAGACGTGACTAGACACAGTATTAAAAATATGATGTGGGGACGTGACCCTTCACAACGCTTAATAGACAACATGTGCGGACGTGACCAGACACAATATTATCAGACGACTGAGCGGACGTGACCAAACACAATATTAAAAACACGATGTGGGGACGTGACCCTTCACAACGCTTAACAGACAACATGTGCGGACGTGACCAGACACAACATTATCAGACGACATGTGCGTACCTGACCAAACACAACATTAAATACATGATGTGGGGATGTGACCCTTCACAATGCTTGACAGAAAACATGTGCGAAAGTGGCCAGACACAACATTATCAGACGACTGTGCGGACGTGACGAGACACAACATTAAAAACCCAATGTGGGGACGTGACCCTGCACAACGCCTAACAGACTACATGTGCGGACATGACCAGACGCAACATTATCAGATGACTGTGCGGACGTGACCAAACACACCACTAAAAACACTATGTGGGGACGTGACCCTTCACAACGCTTAACAGACAACATGTGCGGACGTGACCAGACACAACATTATCAGACGACATGTGCGTACCTGACCAAACACAATATTAAATACACGATGTGGGGACGTGACCCTTCACAACGCTTGACAGACAACATGTGCGGAAGTGACAAGACACAACATTATCAGACGAATGTGCGGACGTGACGAAACACACCATTACAAACACAATGTGGGGACGTGACACTTCACAACGCTTAACAGACAACATGTGCGGACATGACCAGACACAACATTATCAGACGACTGTGCGGACGTGACCAGACACAACATTAAAACACACAAGGGGAGGTGACCCTTCATAACGCTTAAGAGGTGACATGTGCGGACGTGACCAGACACAACATTAAAAATACGATTTGGGGACGTGGCCCTTCACAACGCTTAACAGACAACATGTGCGGAAGTGACCAGACACAACATTATCAGATGACTGTGCGGACGTTACCAGACACAGCATCAAAAACACAATGTGGGGACGTGACCCTTCAAAACGCTTAACAGACAACATGTACGGACGTGACACTTCAAAACGCTTAACAAACAACATGTGCGGACGTGACTAGACACAACATTATCAAACGACTGTGCGGACGTGACCAAACACAATATTAAAAACATGATGTGGGGACGTGACCCTTCACAACCCTTAACAGACAACATGTGCGGGCGTGACCAGACACAACATTATCAGACGAATGTGCGGACGTAACCAAACACAACATTAAGAACACGATGTGGGGACGTGACCCTTCACAACGCTTAACAGACAACATGTGCGGAAGTGACCAGACACAACATTATCAGACGACATGTGCGGAAGTGACCAAACACACCATTAAAAACACGATGTGAGGGCGTGACCCTGCACAACGCTTCACAGACAACATGTGCAGAAGTGACCAGACACAACATTATCAGACGACTGTGCGGACGTGACTAGACATAGCATTAAAATCACGATGTGGGGACGTGACCATTCACAACGCTTAAGAGATGACATGTGCGGACGTGACCAGACACAACATTACCAGACGGCATATGAGGACGTGACCAGACACAACATTAACAATAGGATGTGGGGACGTGACCTTTCACAACGCTTAACAAATAACATGTGCGGACGTGACTTGACACAACATTATCTGAGGACTGTGTAGACGTGACTAGACACAGTATTAAAAATATGATGTGGGGACGTGACCCTTCACAACGCTTAACAGACAACATGTGCGGACGTGACCAGACACAATATTATCAGACGACTGTGCGGACGTGACCAAACACAATATTAAAAACACGATGTGGGGACGTGACCCTTCACAACGCTTAACAGACAACATGTGCGGACGTGACCAGACACAACATTATCAGACGACATGTGCATACCTGACCAAACACAACATTAAATACACGATGTGGGGACGTGACCCTTCACAATGCTTGACAGAAAACATGTGCGAAAGTGGCTAGACACAACATTATCAGACGACTGTGCGGACGTGACGAGACACAACATTAAAAACACAATGTGGGGACGTGACCCTGCACAACGCCTAACAGACTACATGTGCGGACATGACCAGACACAACATTATTTGATGACTGTGCGGACGTGACCAAACACACCATTAAAAACACTATGTGGGGACGTGACCCTTCACAACGCTTAACAGACAACATGTGCGGACGTGACCAGACACAACATTATCAGACGACATGTGCGTACCTGACCAAACACAACATTAAATACACGATGTGGGGACGTGACCCTTCACAACGCTTGACAGACAACATGTGCGGAAGTGACAAGACACAACATTATCAGACGAATGTGCGGACGTGACGAAACACACCATTACAAACACGATGTGGGGACGTGACACTTCACAACGCTTAACAGATAACATGTGCGGACGTGACCAGACACAACATTATCAGACGACTGTGCGGACTTGACCAGACACAACATTAAAACACACAAGGTGGGGAGGTGACCCTTCATAACGCTTAAGAGATGACATGTGCGGACGTGACCAGACACAACATTAAAAATACGATGTGGGGACGTGGCCCTTCACAACGCTTAACAGACAACATGTGCGGAAGTGACTAGACACAACTTTATCAGACGACTGTGCGGACGTTACCAGACACAGCATTAAAAACACAATGTGGGGACGTGACCCTTCAAAACGCTTAACAGACAACATGTACGGACGTGACCCTTCACAACGCTTAACAGACAACATGTGCGGACGTGACCAGACACAATATTATCAGACGACTGTGCGGACGTGACCAAACACAATATTAAAAACACGATGTGGGGACGTGACCCTTCACAACGCTTAACAGACAACATGTGCGGACGTGACCTGACACAACATTATATGGCAACTGTGCAGACGTGACCAGACACAGCATTAAAAATATGATGTGGGGACGTGACCCTTCACAACGCTTAACAGACAACATGTGCGGACGTGACCAGACAAAACATTACCAGACGACATGTGCGGAAGTGACCAAACACACCATTAAAAACACGATGTGAGGGCGTGACCCTGCACAATGCTTAACAGACAACATGTGCGGAAGTGACCAGACACAACATTATCAGACGACTGTGCGGACGTCACTAGACGTAGCATTAAAAACACGATGTGGGGACGTGACCATTCACAACGCTTAAGAGATGACATGTGCGGACGTGACCAGACACACCATTACCAGACGGCATATGAGGACGTGACCAGACACAACATTAACAACACGATGTGGGGACGTGACCTTTCACAACGCTTAACAAATAACATGTGCGGACGTGACTTGACACAACATTATCAGAGGACTGTGTAGACGTGACTAGACACAGTATTAAAAATATGATGTGGGGACGTGACCCTTCACAACGCTTAACAGACAACATGTGCGGACGTGACCAGACACAATATTATCAGACGACTGTGCGGACGTGACCAAACACAATATTAAAAACACGATGTGGGGACGTGACCCTTCACAACGCTTAACAGACAACATGTGCGGACGTGACCAGACACAACATTATCAGACGACATATGCGTACCTGACCAAACACAACATTAAATACACGATGTGGGGACGTGACCCTTCACAATGCTTGACAGAAAACATGTGCGAAAGTGGCTAGACACAACATTATCAGACGACTGTGCGGACGTCACGTGACACAACATTAAAAACACAATGTCGGGACGTGACCCTGCTCAACGCCTAACAGACTACATGTGCGGACATGACCAGACACAACATTATTAGATGACTGTGCGGACGTGACCAAACACACCATTAAAAACACTATGTGGGGACGTGATCTTTCACAACGCTTAACAGACAACATGTGCGGACGTGACCAGACACAACATTATCAGACGACATGTGCGTACCTGACCAAACACAACATTAAATACACGATGTGGGGACGTGACCACCCTTCACAACGCTTGACAGACAACATGTGCGGAAGTGACAAGACACAACATTATCAGACGAATGTGCGGACGTGACGAAACACACCATTACAAACACGATGTGGGGACGTGACACTTCACAACGCTTAACAGATAACATGTGCGGACGTGACCAGACACAACATTATCAGACGACTGTGCGGACGTTACCAGACACAGCATTAAAAACACAATGTGGGGACGTGACCCTTCAAAACGCTTAACAGACAACATGTACGGACGTGACCCTTCAAAACGCTTAACAAACAACTTGTGCGGACGTGACTAGACACAACATTATCAAACGACTGTGCGGATGTGACCAAACACAATATTAAGACCATGATGTGGGGACGTGACCCTTCACTACCCTTAACAGACAACATGTGCGGACGTGACCAGACACAACATTATCAGACGAATCTGCGGACGTAACCAAACACAACATTATGAACACGATGTGGGGACGTGACCCTTCACAACGCTTAACAGACAACATGTGCGGAAGTGACCAGACACAACATTATCAGACGACTGTGTGGACGTGATCCTTCACAATCCTTAAGAGATGACATGTGCGGATGTGACCAGACACAACATTATCAGACCACATGTGTGGACGTGACCAGACACAACATTAAAACCACGATGTGGGGACGTGACCTTTCACAACGCTTAACAGACAACATGTGCGGACGTGACCTGACACAACATTATATGGCAACTGTGCAGACGTGACCAGACACAGCATTAAAAATATGATGTGGGGACGTGACCCTTCACAACGCTTAACAGACAACATGTGCGGACGCGACCAGACAAAACATTATCAGACGACATGTGCGGAAGTGACCAGACACAACATTATCAGACGACTGTGCGGACGTGACTAGACATAGCATTAAAATCACGATGTGGGGACGTGACCATTCACAACGCTTAAGAGATGACATGTGCGGACGTGACCAGACACAACATCACCAGACGACATATGAGGACGTGACCAGACACAACATTAACAACAGGATGTGGGGACGTGACCTTTCACAACGCTTAACAAATAACATGTGCGGACGTGACTTGACACAACATTATCTGAGGACTGTGTAGACGTGACTAGACACAGTATTAAAAATATGATGTGGGGACGTGACCCTTCACAACGCTTAATAGACAACATGTGCGGACGTGACCAGACACAATATTATCAGACGACTGTGCGGACGTGACCAAATACAATATTAAAAACACGATGTGGGGACGTGACCCTTCACAACGCTTAACAGACAACATGTGCGGACGTGACCAGACACAACATTATCAGACGACATGTGCGTACCTGACCAACCACAACATTAAATACACGATGTGGGGACGTGACCCTTCACAATGCTTGACAGAAAACATGTGCGAAAGTGGCTAGACACAACATTATCAGACGACTGTGCGGACGTGACGAGACACAACATTAAAAACACAATGTGGGGACGTGACCCTGCACAACGCCTAACAGACTACATGTGCGGACATGACCAGACACAACATTATTTGATGACTGTGCGGACGTGACCAAACACACCATTAAAAACACTATGTGGGGACGTGACCCTTCACAACGCTTAACAGACAACATGTGCGGACGTGACCAGACACAACATTATCAGACGACATGTGCGTACCTGACCAAACACAACATTAAATACACGATGTGGGGACGTGACCCTTCACAACGCTTGACAGACAACATGTGCGGAAGTGACAAGACACAACATTATCAGACGAATGTGCGGACGTGACGAAACACACCATTACAAACACGATGTGGGGACGTGACACTTCACAACGCTTAACAGATAACATGTGCGGACGTGACCAGACACAACATTATCAGACGACTGTGCGGACTTGACCAGACACAACATTAAAACACACAAGGTGGGGAGGTGACCCTTCATAACGCTTAAGAGATGACATGTGCGGACGTGACCAGACACAACATTAAAAATACGATGTGGGGACGTGGCCCTTCAAAACGCTTAACAGACAACATGTACGGAAGTGACCAGACACAACATTATCAGACGACTGTGCGGACGTGACTAGACATAGCATTAAAAACACGATGTGGGGGCGTGACCATTCACAACGCTTAAGAGATGACATGTGCGGACGTGACCAGACACAACATTACTAGACGACATATGAGGACGTGACCAGACACAACATTAACAACACGATGTGGGGACGTGACCTTTCACAATGCTTAACAAATAACATGTGCGGACGTGACTTGACACAACATTATCAGAGGACTGTGTAGACATGACTAGACACAGTATTAAAAATATGATGTGGGGACGTGACCCTTCACAACGCTTAACAGACAACATGTGCGGACGTGACCAGACACAATATTATCAGACGACTGTGCGGACGTGACCAAACACAATATTAAAAACACGATGTGGGGACGTGACCCTTCACAACGCTTAACAGACAACATGTGCGGACGTGACCTGACACAACATTATATGGCAACTGTGCAGACGTGACCAGACACAGCATTAAAAATATGATGTGGGGACGTGACCCTTCACAACGCTTAACAGACAACATGTGCGGACGTGACCAGACAAAACATTACCAGACGACATGTGCGGAAGTGAACAAACACACCATTAAAAACACGATGTGAGGGCGTGACCCTGCACAATGCTTAACAGACAACATGTGCGGAAGTGACCAGACACAACATTATCAGACGACTGTGCGGACGTCACTAGACGTAGCATTAAAAACACGATGTGGGGACGTGACCATTCACAACGCTTAAGAGATGACATGTGCGGACGTGACCAGACACACCATTACCAGACGGCATATGAGGACGTGACCAGACACAACATTAACAACACGATGTGGGGACGTGACCTTTCACAACGCTTAACAAATAACATGTGCGGACGTGACTTGACACAACATTATCAGAGGACTGTGTAGACGTGACTAGACACAGTATTAAAAATATGATGTGGGGACGTGACCCTTCACAACGCTTAATAGACAACATGTGCGGACGTGACCAGACACAATATTATCAGACGACTGAGCGGACGTGACCAAACACAATATTAAAAACACGATGTGGGGACGTGACCCTTCACAACGCTTAACAGACAACATGTGCGGACGTGACCAGACACAACATTATCAGACGACATGTGCGTACCTGACCAAACACAACATTAAATACATGATGTGGGGATGTGACCCTTCACAATGCTTGACAGAAAACATGTGCGAAAGTGGCCAGACACAACATTATCAGACGACTGTGCGGACGTGACGAGACACAACATTAAAAACCCAATGTGGGGACGTGACCCTGCACAACGCCTAACAGACTACATGTGCGGACATGACCAGACGCAACATTATCAGATGACTGTGCGGACGTGACCAAACACACCACTAAAAACACTATGTGGGGACGTGACCCTTCACAACGCTTAACAGACAACATGTGCGGACGTGACCAGACACAACATTATCAGACGACATGTGCGTACCTGACCAAACACAACATTAAATACACGATGTGGGGACGTGACCCTTCACAACGCTTGACAGACAACATGTGCGGAAGTGACAAGACACAACATTATCAGACGAATGTGCGGACGTGACGAAACACACCATTACAAACACAATGTGGGGACGTGACACTTCACAACGCTTAACAGACAACATGTGCGGACATGACCAGACACAACATTATCAGACGACTGTGCGGACGTGACCAGACACAACATTAAAACACACAAGGGGAGGTGACCCTTCATAACGCTTAAGAGGTGACATGTGCGGACGTGACCAGACACAACATTAAAAATACGATTTGGGGACGTGGCCCTTCACAACGCTTAACAGACAACATGTGCGGAAGTGACCAGACACAACATTATCAGATGACTGTGCGGACGTTACCAGACACAGCATCAAAAACACAATGTGGGGACGTGACCCTTCAAAACGCTTAACAGACAACATGTACGGACGTGACACTTCAAAACGCTTAACAAACAACATGTGCGGACGTGACTAGACACAACATTATCAAACGACTGTGCGGACGTGACCAAACACAATATTAAAAACATGATGTGGGGACGTGACCCTTCACAACCCTTAACAGACAACATGTGCGGGCGTGACCAGACACAACATTATCAGACGAATGTGCGGACGTAACCAAACACAACATTAAGAACACGATGTGGGGACGTGACCCTTCACAACGCTTAACAGACAACATGTGCGGAAGTGACCAGACACAACATTATCAGACGACATGTGCGGAAGTGACCAAACACACCATTAAAAACACGATGTGAGGGCGTGACCCTGCACAACGCTTCACAGACAACATGTGCAGAAGTGACCAGACACAACATTATCAGACGACTGTGCGGACGTGACTAGACATAGCATTAAAATCACGATGTGGGGACGTGACCATTCACAACGCTTAAGAGATGACATGTGCGGACGTGACCAGACACAACATTACCAGACGGCATATGAGGACGTGACCAGACACAACATTAACAATAGGATGTGGGGACGTGACCTTTCACAACGCTTAACAAATAACATGTGCGGACGTGACTTGACACAACATTATCTGAGGACTGTGTAGACGTGACTAGACACAGTATTAAAAATATGATGTGGGGACGTGACCCTTCACAACGCTTAACAGACAACATGTGCGGACGTGACCAGACACAATATTATCAGACGACTGTGCGGACGTGACCAAACACAATATTAAAAACACGATGTGGGGACGTGACCCTTCACAACGCTTAACAGACAACATGTGCGGACGTGACCCGACACAACATTATCAGACGACATGTGCGTACCTGACCAAACACAACATTAAATACACGATGTGGGGACGTGACCCTTCACAATGCTTGACAGAAAACATGTGCGAAAGTGGCTAGACACAACATTATCAGACGACTGTGCGGACGTGACGAGACACAACATTAAAAACACAATGTGGGGACGTGACCCTGCACAACGCCTAACAGACTACATGTGCGGACATGACCAGACACAACATTATTAGATGACTGTGCGGACGTGACCAAACACACCATTAAAAACACTATGTGGGGACGTGACCCTTCACAACGCTTAACAGACAACATGTGCGGACGTGACCAGACACAACATTATCAGACGACATGTGCGTACCTGACCAAACACAACATTAAATACACGATGTGGGGACGTGACCCTTCACAACGCTTGACAGACAACATGTGCGGAAGTGACAAGACACAACATTATCAGACGAATGTGCGGACGTGACGAAACACACCATTACAAACACGATGTGGGGACGTGACACTTCACAACGCTTAACAGATAACATGTGCGGACGTGACCAGACACAACATTATCAGACGACCGTGCGGACTTGACCAGACACAACATTAAAACACACAAGGTGGGGAGGTGACCCTTCATAACGCTTAAGAGATGACATGTGCGGACGTGACCAGACACAACATTAAAAATACGATGTGGGGACGTGGCCCTTCACAACGCTTAACAGACAACATGTGCGGAAGTGACTAGACACAACTTTATCAGACGACTGTGCGGACGTTACCAGACACAGCATTAAAAACACAATGTGGGGACGTGACCCTTCAAAACGCTTAACAGACAACATGTACGGACGTGACCCTTCACAACGCTTAACAGACAACATGTGCGGACGTGACCAGACACAATATTATCAGACGACTGTGCGGACGTGACCAAACACAATATTAAAAACACGATGTGGGGACGTGACCCTTCACAACGCTTAACAGACAACATGTGCGGACGTGACCTGACACAACATTATATGGCAACTGTGCAGACGTGACCAGACACAGCATTAAAAATATGATGTGGGGACGTGACCCTTCACAACGCTTAACAGACAACATGTGCGGACGTGACCAGACAAAACATTACCAGACGACATGTGCGGAAGTGACCAAACACACCATTAAAAACACGATGTGAGGGCGTGACCCTGCACAATGCTTAACAGACAACATGTGCGGAAGTGACCAGACACAACATTATCAGACGACTGTGCGGACGTCACTAGACGTAGCATTAAAAACACGATGTGGGGACGTGACCATTCACAACGCTTAAGAGATGACATGTGCGGACGTGACCAGACACACCATTACCAGACGGCATATGAGGACGTGACCAGACACAACATTAACAACACGATGTGGGGACGTGACCTTTCACAACGCTTAACAAATAACATGTGCGGACGTGACTTGACACAACATTATCAGAGGACTGTGTAGACGTGACTAGACACAGTATTAAAAATATGATGTGGGGACGTGACCCTTCACAACGCTTAACAGACAACATGTGCGGACGTGACCAGACACAATATTATCAGACGACTGTGCAGACGTGACCAAACACAATATTAAAAACACGATGTGGGGACGTGACCCTTCACAACGCTTAACAGACAACATGTGCGGACGTGACCAGACACAACATTATCAGACGACATGTGCGTACCTGACCAAACACAACATTAAATACACGATGTGGGGACGTGACCCTTCACAATGCTTGACAGAAAACATGTGCGAAAGTGGCTAGACACAACATTATCAGACGACTGTGCGGACGTCACGAGACACAACATTAAAAACACAATGTCGGGACGTGACCCTGCTCAACGCCTAACAGACTACATGTGCGGACATGACCAGACACAACATTATTAGATGACTGTGCGGACGTGACCAAACACACCATTAAAAACACTATGTGGGGACGTGACCTTTCACAACGCTTAACAGACAACATGTGCGGACGTGACCAGACACAACATTATCAGACGACATGTGCGTACCTGACCAAACACAACATTAAATACACGATGTGGGGACGTGACCACCCTTCACAACGCTTGACAGACAACATGTGCGGAAGTGACAAGACACAACATTATCAGACGAATGTGCGGACGTGACGAAACACACCATTACAAACACGATGTGGGGACGTGACACTTCACAACGCTTAACAGATAACATGTGCGGACGTGACCAGACACAACATTATCAGACGACCGTGCGGACTTGACCAGACACAACATTAAAACACACAAGGTGGGGAGGTGACCCTTCATAACGCTTAAGAGATGACATGTGCGGACGTGACCAGACACAACATTAAAAATACGATGTGGGGACGTGGCCCTTCACAACGCTTAACAGACAACATGTGCGGAAGTGACTAGACACAACTTTATCAGACGACTGTGCGGACGTTACCAGACACAGCATTAAAAACACAATGTGGGGACGTGACCCTTCAAAACGCTTAACAGACAACATGTACGGACGTGACCCTTCAAAACGCTTAACAAACAACTTGTGCGGACGTGACTAGACACGACATTATCAAACGACTGTGCGGATGTGACCAAACACAATATTAAGACCATGATGTGGGGACGTGACCCTTCACTACCCTTAACAGACAACATGTGCGGACGTGACCAGACACAACATTATCAGACGAATCTGCGGACGTAACCAAACACAACATTATGAACACGATGTGGGGACGTGACCCTTCACAACGCTTAACAGACAACATGTGCGGAAGTGACCAGACACAACATTATCAGACGACTGTGTGGACGTGATCCTTCACAATCCTTAAGAGATGACATGTGCGGATGTGACCAGACACAACATTATCAGACCACATGTGTGGACGTGACCAGACACAACATTAAAACCACGATGTGGGGACGTGACCTTTCACAACGCTTAACAGACAACATGTGCGGACGTGACCTGACACAACATTATATGGCAACTGTGCAGACGTGACTAGACACAGCATTAAAAATATGATGTGGGGACGTGACCCTTCACAACGCTTAACAGACAACATGTGCGGACGTGACTAGACACAACATTATCAAACGACTGTGCGGATGTGACCAAACACAATATTAAGACCATGATGTGGGGACGTGACCCTTCACTACCCTTAACAGACAACATGTGCGGACGTGACCAGACACAACATTATCAGACGAATCTGCGGACGTAACCAAACACAACATTATGAACACGATGTGGGGACGTGACCCTTCACAACGCTTAACAGACAACATGTGCGGAAGTGACCAGACACAACATTATCAGACGACTGTGTGGACGTGATCCTTCACAATCCTTAAGAGATGACATGTGCGGATGTGACCAGACACAACATTATCAGACCACATGTGTGGACGTGACCAGACACAACATTAAAACCACGATGTGGGGACGTGACCTTTCACAACGCTTAACAGACAACATGTGCGGACGTGACCTGACACAACATTATATGGCAACTGTGCAGACGTGACCAGACACAGCATTAAAAATATGATGTGGGGACGTGACCCTTCACAACGCTTAACAGACAACATGTGCGGACGCGACCAGACAAAACATTATCAGACGACATGTGCGGAAGTGACCAGACACAACATTATCAGACGACTGTGCGGACGTGACTAGACATAGCATTAAAAACACGATGTGGGGGCGTGACCATTCACAACGCTTAAGAGATGACATGTGCGGACGTGACCAGACACAACATTACTAGACGACATATGAGGACGTGACCAGACACAACATTAACAACACGATGTGGGGACGTGACCTTTCACAATGCTTAACAAATAACATGTGCGGACGTGACTTGACACAACATTATCAGAGGACTGTGTAGACATGACTAGACACAGTATTAAAAATATGATGTGGGGACGTGACCCTTCACAACGCTTAACAGACAACATGTGCGGACGTGACCAGACACAATATTATCAGACGACTGTGCGGACGTGACCAAACACAATATTAAAAACACGATGTGGGGACGTGACCCTTCACAACGCTTAACAGACAACATGTGCGGACGTGACCTGACACAACATTATATGGCAACTGTGCAGACGTGACCAGACACAGCATTAAAAATATGATGTGGGGACGTGACCCTTCACAACGCTTAACAGACAACATGTGCGGACGTGACCAGACAAAACATTACCAGACGACATGTGCGGAAGTGACCAAACACACCATTAAAAACACGATGTGAGGGCGTGACCCTGCACAATGCTTAACAGACAACATGTGCGGAAGTGACCAGACACAACATTATCAGACGACTGTGCGGACGTCACTAGACGTAGCATTAAAAACACGATGTGGGGACGTGACCATTCACAACGCTTAAGAGATGACATGTGCGGACGTGACCAGACACACCATTACCAGACGGCATATGAGGACGTGACCAGACACAACATTAACAACACGATGTGGGGACGTGACCTTTCACAACGCTTAACAAATAACATGTGCGGACGTGACTTGACACAACATTATCAGAGGACTGTGTAGACGTGACTAGACACAGTATTAAAAATATGATGTGGGGACGTGACCCTTCACAACGCTTAACAGACAACATGTGCGGACGTGACCAGACACAATATTATCAGACGACTGTGCGGACGTGACCAAACACAATATTAAAAACACGATGTGGGGACGTGACCCTTCACAACGCTTAACAGACAACATGTGCGGACGTGACCAGACACAACATTATCAGACGACATGTGCGTACCTGACCAAACACAACATTAAATACACGATGTGGGGACGTGACCCTTCACAATGCTTGACAGAAAACATGTGCGAAAGTGGCTAGACACAACATTATCAGACGACTGTGCGGACGTGACGAGACACAACATTAAAAACACAATGTCGGGACGTGACCCTGCTCAACGCCTAACAGACTACATGTGCGGACATGACCAGACACAACATTATTAGATGACTGTGCGGACGTGACCAAACACACCATTAAAAACACTATGTGGGGACGTGACCTTTCACAACGCTTAACAGACAACATGTGCGGACGTGACCAGACACAACATTATCAGACGACATGTGCGTACCTGACCAAACACAACATTAAATACACGATGTGGGGACGTGACCCTTCACAACGCTTGACAGACAACATGTGCGGAAGTGACAAGACACAACATTATCAGACGAATGTGCGGACGTGACGAAACACACCATTACAAACACGATGTGGGGACGTGACACTTCACAACGCTTAACAGATAACATGTGCGGACGTGACCAGACACAACATTATCAGACGACCGTGCGGACTTGACCAGACACAACATTAAAACACACAAGGTGGGGAGGTGACCCTTCATAACGCTTAAGAGATGACATGTGCGGACGTGACCAGACACAACATTAAAAATACGATGTGGGGACGTGGCCCTTCACAACGCTTAACAGACAACATGTGCGGAAGTGACTAGACACAACTTTATCAGACGACTGTGCGGACGTTACCAGACACAGCATTAAAAACACAATGTGGGGACGTGACCCTTCAAAACGCTTAACAGACAACATGTACGGACGTGACCCTTCACAACGCTTAACAGACAACATGTGCGGACGTGACCAGACACAATATTATCAGACGACTGTGCGGACGTGACCAAACACAATATTAAAAACACGATGTGGGGACGTGACCCTTCACAACGCTTAACAGACAACATGTGCGGACGTGACCTGACACAACATTATATGGCAACTGTGCAGACGTGACCAGACACAGCATTAAAAATATGATGTGGGGACGTGACCCTTCACAACGCTTAACAGACAACATGTGCGGACGTGACCAGACAAAACATTACCAGACGACATGTGCGGAAGTGACCAAACACACCATTAAAAACACGATGTGAGGGCGTGACCCTGCACAATGCTTAACAGACAACATGTGCGGAAGTGACCAGACACAACATTATCAGACGACTGTGCGGACGTCACTAGACGTAGCATTAAAAACACGATGTGGGGACGTGACCATTCACAACGCTTAAGAGATGACATGTGCGGACGTGACCAGACACACCATTACCAGACGGCATATGAGGACGTGACCAGACACAACATTAACAACACGATGTGGGGACGTGACCTTTCACAACGCTTAACAAATAACATGTGCGGACGTGACTTGACACAACATTATCAGAGGACTGTGTAGACGTGACTAGACACAGTATTAAAAATATGATGTGGGGACGTGACCCTTCACAACGCTTAACAGACAACATGTGCGGACGTGACCAGACACAATATTATCAGACGACTGTGCGGACGTGACCAAACACAATATTAAAAACACGATGTGGGGACGTGACCCTTCACAACGCTTAACAGACAACATGTGCGGACGTGACCAGACACAACATTATCAGACGACATGTGCGTACCTGACCAAACACAACATTAAATACACGATGTGGGGACGTGACCCTTCACAATGCTTGACAGAAAACATGTGCGAAAGTGGCTAGACACAACATTATCAGACGACTGTGCGGACGTCACGAGACACAACATTAAAAACACAATGTCGGGACGTGACCCTGCTCAACGCCTAACAGACTACATGTGCGGACATGACCAGACACAACATTATTAGATGACTGTGCGGACGTGACCAAACACACCATTAAAAACACTATGTGGGGACGTGACCTTTCACAACGCTTAACAGACAACATGTGCGGACGTGACCAGACACAACATTATCAGACGACATGTGCGTACCTGACCAAACACAACATTAAATACACGATGTGGGGACGTGACCACCCTTCACAACGCTTGACAGACAACATGTGCGGAAGTGACAAGACACAACATTATCAGACGAATGTGCGGACGTGACGAAACACACCATTACAAACACGATGTGGGGACGTGACACTTCACAACGCTTAACAGATAACATGTGCGGACGTGACCAGACACAACATTATCAGACGACCGTGCGGACTTGACCAGACACAACATTAAAACACACAAGGTGGGGAGGTGACCCTTCATAACGCTTAAGAGATGACATGTGCGGACGTGACCAGACACAACATTAAAAATACGATGTGGGGACGTGGCCCTTCACAACGCTTAACAGACAACATGTGCGGAAGTGACTAGACACAACTTTATCAGACGACTGTGCGGACGTTACCAGACACAGCATTAAAAACACAATGTGGGGACGTGACCCTTCAAAACGCTTAACAGACAACATGTACGGACGTGACCCTTCAAAACGCTTAACAAACAACTTGTGCGGACGTGACTAGACACAACATTATCAAACGACTGTGCGGATGTGACCAAACACAATATTAAGACCATGATGTGGGGACGTGACCCTTCACTACCCTTAACAGACAACATGTGCGGACGTGACCAGACACAACATTATCAGACGAATCTGCGGACGTAACCAAACACAACATTATGAACACGATGTGGGGACGTGACCCTTCACAACGCTTAACAGACAACATGTGCGGAAGTGACCAGACACAACATTATCAGACGACTGTGTGGACGTGATCCTTCACAATCCTTAAGAGATGACATGTGCGGATGTGACCAGACACAACATTATCAGACCACATGTGTGGACGTGACCAGACACAACATTAAAACCACGATGTGGGGACGTGACCTTTCACAACGCTTAACAGACAACATGTGCGGACGTGACCTGACACAACATTATATGGCAACTGTGCAGACGTGACCAGACACAGCATTAAAAATATGATGTGGGGACGTGACCCTTCACAACGCTTAACAGACAACATGTGCGGACGTGACTAGACACAACATTATCAAACGACTGTGCGGATGTGACCAAACACAATATTAAGACCATGATGTGGGGACGTGACCCTTCACTACCCTTAACAGACAACATGTGCGGACGTGACCAGACACAACATTATCAGACGAATCTGCGGACGTAACCAAACACAACATTATGAACACGATGTGGGGACGTGACCCTTCACAACGCTTAACAGACAACATGTGCGGAAGTGACCAGACACAACATTATCAGACGACTGTGTGGACGTGATCCTTCACAATCCTTAAGAGATGACATGTGCGGATGTGACCAGACACAACATTATCAGACCACATGTGTGGACGTGACCAGACACAACATTAAAACCACGATGTGGGGACGTGACCTTTCACAACGCTTAACAGACAACATGTGCGGACGTGACCTGACACAACATTATATGGCAACTGTGCAGACGTGACCAGACACAGCATTAAAAATATGATGTGGGGACGTGACCCTTCACAACGCTTAACAGACAACATGTGCGGACGCGACCAGACAAAACATTATCAAACGACATGTGCGGAAGTGACCAGACACAACATTATCAGACGACTGTGCGGACGTGACTAGACATAGCATTAAAAACACGATGTGGGGGCGTGACCATTCACAACGCTTAAGAGATGACATGTGCGGACGTGACCAGACACAACATTACTAGACGACATATGAGGACGTGACCAGACACAACATTAACAACACGATGTGGGGACGTGACCTTTCACAATGCTTAACAAATAACATGTGCGGACGTGACTTGACACAACATTATCAGAGGACTGTGTAGACATGACTAGACACAGTATTAAAAATATGATGTGGGGACGTGACCCTTCACAACGCTTAACAGACAACATGTGCGGACGTGACCAGACACAATATTATCAGACGACTGTGCGGACGTGACCAAACACAATATTAAAAACACGATGTGGGGACGTGACCCTTCACAACGCTTAACAGACAACATGTGCGGACGTGACCTGACACAACATTATATGGCAACTGTGCAGACGTGACCAGACACAGCATTAAAAATATGATGTGGGGACGTGACCCTTCACAACGCTTAACAGACAACATGTGCGGACGTGACCAGACAAAACATTACCAGACGACATGTGCGGAAGTGACCAAACACACCATTAAAAACACGATGTGAGGGCGTGACCCTGCACAATGCTTAACAGACAACATGTGCGGAAGTGACCAGACACAACATTATCAGACGACTGTGCGGACGTCACTAGACGTAGCATTAAAAACACGATGTGGGGACGTGACCATTCACAACGCTTAAGAGATGACATGTGCGGACGTGACCAGACACACCATTACCAGACGGCATATGAGGACGTGACCAGACACAACATTAACAACACGATGTGGGGACGTGACCTTTCACAACGCTTAACAAATAACATGTGCGGACGTGACTTGACACAACATTATCAGAGGACTGTGTAGACGTGACTAGACACAGTATTAAAAATATGATGTGGGGACGTGACCCTTCACAACGCTTAACAGACAACATGTGCGGACGTGACCAGACACAATATTATCAGACGACTGTGCGGACGTGACCAAACACAATATTAAAAACACGATGTGGGGACGTGACCCTTCACAACGCTTAACAGACAACATGTGCGGACGTGACCAGACACAACATTATCAGACGACATGTGCGTACCTGACCAAACACAACATTAAATACACGATGTGGGGACGTGACCCTTCACAATGCTTGACAGAAAACATGTGCGAAAGTGGCTAGACACAACATTATCAGACGACTGTGCGGACGTGACGAGACACAACATTAAAAACACAATGTCGGGACGTGACCCTGCTCAACGCCTAACAGACTACATGTGCGGACATGACCAGACACAACATTATTAGATGACTGTGCGGACGTGACCAAACACACCATTAAAAACACTATGTGGGGACGTGACCTTTCACAACGCTTAACAGACAACATGTGCGGACGTGACCAGACACAACATTATCAGACGACATGTGCGTACCTGACCAAACACAACATTAAATACACGATGTGGGGACGTGACCCTTCACAACGCTTGACAGACAACATGTGCGGAAGTGACAAGACACAACATTATCAGACGAATGTGCGGACGTGACGAAACACACCATTACAAACACGATGTGGGGACGTGACACTTCACAACGCTTAACAGATAACATGTGCGGACGTGACCAGACACAACATTATCAGACGACCGTGCGGACTTGACCAGACACAACATTAAAACACACAAGGTGGGGAGGTGACCCTTCATAACGCTTAAGAGATGACATGTGCGGACGTGACCAGACACAACATTAAAAATACGATGTGGGGACGTGGCCCTTCACAACGCTTAACAGACAACATGTGCGGAAGTGACTAGACACAACTTTATCAGACGACTGTGCGGACGTTACCAGACACAGCATTAAAAACACAATGTGGGGACGTGACCCTTCAAAATGCTTAACAGACAACATGTACGGACGTGACCCTTCAAAACGCTTAACAAACAACATGTGCGGACGTGACTAGACACAACATTATCAAACGACTGTGCGGATGTGACCAAACACAATATTAAGACCATGATGTGGGGACGTGACCCTTCACAACCCTTAACAGACAACATGTGCGGACGTGACCAGACACAACATTATCAGACGAATGTGCGGACGTAACCAAACACAACATTATGAACACGATGTGGGGACGTGACCCTTCACAACGCTTAACAGACAACATGTGCGGAAGTGACCAGACACAACATTATCAGACGACTGTGTGGACGTGATCCTTCACAATCCTTAAGAGATGACATGTGCGGATGTGACCAGACACAACATTATCAGACCACATGTGTGGACGTGACCAGACACAACATTAAAACCACGATGTGGGGACGTGACCTTTCACAACGCTTAACAGACAACATGTGCGGACGTGACCTGACACAACATTATATGGCAACTGTGCAGACGTGACCAGACACAGCATTAAAAATATGATGTGGGGCCGTGACCCTTCACAACGCTTAACAGACAACATGTGCGGACGCGACCAGACAAAACATTATCAGACGACATGTGCGGAAGTGACCAGACACAACATTATCAGACGACTGTGCGGACGTGACTAGACATAGCATTAAAAACACGATGTGGGGGCGTGACCATTCACAACGCTTAAGAGATGACATGTGCGGACGTGACCAGACACAACATTACTAGACGACATATGAGGACGTGACCAGACACAACATTAACAACACGATGTGGGGACGTGACCTTTCACAATGCTTAACAAATAACATGTGCGGACGTGACTTGACACAACATTATCAGAGGACTGTGTAGACATGACTAGACACAGTATTAAAAATATGATGTGGGGACGTGACCCTTCACAACGCTTAACAGACAACATGTGCGGACGTGACCAGACACAATATTATCAGACGACTGTGCGGACGTGACCAAACACAATATTAAAAACACGATGTGGGGACGTGACCCTTCACAACGCTTAACAGACAACATGTGCGGACGTGACCTGACACAACATTATATGGCAACTGTGCAGACGTGACCAGACACAGCATTAAAAATATGATGTGGGGACGTGACCCTTCACAACGCTTAACAGACAACATGTGCGGACGTGACACTTCAAAACGCTTAACAAACAACATGTGCGGACGTGACTAGACACAACATTATCAAACGACTGTGCGGACGTTACCAGACACAGCATTAAAAACACAATGTGGGGACGTGACCCTTCAAAACGCTTAACAGACAACATGTACGGACGTGACACTTCAAAACGCTTAACAAACAACATGTGCGGACGTGACTAGACACAACATTATCAAACGACTGTGCGGACGTGACCAAACACAATATTAAAGACATGATGTGGGGACGTGACCCTTCACAACCCTTAACAGACAACATGTGCGGGCGTGACCAGACACAACATTATCAGACGAATGTGCGGACGTAACCAAACACAACATTAAGAACACGATGTGGGGACGTGACCCTTCACAACGCTTAACAGACAACATGTGCGGAAGTGACCAGACACAACATTATCAGACGACTGTGCGGACGTGATCCTTCACAATCCTTAAGAGATGACATTTGCGGATGTGACCAGACACAACATTATCAGACCACATGTGTGGACGTGACCAGACACAACATTAAAACCACGATGTGGGGACGTGACCTTTCACAACGCTTAACAGACAACATGTGCGGACGTGACCTGACACAACATTATATGGCAACTGTGCAGACGTGACCAGACACAGCATTAAAAATATGATGTGGGGACGTGACCCTTGACAACGCTTAACAGACAACATGTGCGGACGTCACCAGACAAAACATTATCAGACGACATGTGCGGAAGTGACCAAACACACCATTAAAAACACGATGTGAGGGCGTGACCCTGCACAACGCTTCACAGACAACATGTGCGGAAGTGACCAGACACAACATTATCAGACGACTGTGCGGACGTGACTAGACATAGCATTAAAATCACGATGTGGGGACGTGACCATTCACAACGCTTAAGAGATGACATGTGCGGACGTGACCAGACACAACATTACCAGACGGCATATGAGGACGTGACCAGACACAACATTAACAACAGGATGTGGGGACGTGACCTTTCACAACGCTTAACAAATAACATGTGCGGACGTGACTTGACACAACATTATCAGAGGACTGTGTAGACGTGACTAGACACAGTATTAAAAATATGATGTGGGGACGTGACCCTTCACAACGCTTAACAGACAACATGTGCGGACGTGGCCAGACACAATATTATCAGACGACTGTGCGGACGTGACCAAACACAATATTAAAAACACGATGTGGGGACGTGACCCTTCACAACGCTTAACAGACAACATGTGCGGACGTGAGCAGACACAACATTATCAGACGACATGTGCGTACCTGACCAAACACAACATTAAATACACGATGTGGGGACGTGACCCTTCACAATGCTTGACAGAAAACATGTGCGAAAGTGGCTAGACACAACATTATCAGACGACTGTGCGGATGTGACGAGACACAACATTAAAAACACAATGTGGGGACGTGACCCTGCACAACGCCTAACAGACTACATGTGCGGACATGACCAGACACAACATTATTAGATGACTGTGCGGACGTGACCAAACACACCATTAAAAACACTATGTGGGGACGTGACCCTTCACAACGCTTAACAGACAACATGTGCGGACGTGACCAGACGCAACATTATCAGACGACATGTGCGTACCTGACCAAACACAACATTAAATACACGATGTGGGGACGTGACCCTTCACAACGCTTGACAGACAACATGTGCGGAAGTGACAAGACACAACATTATCAGACGAATGTGCGGACGTGACGAAACACACCATTACAAACACGATGTGGGGACGTGACACTTCACAACGCTTAACAGATAACATGTGAGGACGTGACCAGACACAACATTATCAGACGACTGTGCGGACTTGACCAGACACAACATTAAAACACACAAGGTGGGGAGGTGACCCTTCATAACGCTTAAGAGATGACATGTGCGGACGTGACCAGACACAACATTAAAAATACGATGTGGGGACGTGGCCCTTCACAACGCTTAACAGACAACATGTGCGGAAGTGACTAGACACAACTTTATCAGACGACTGTGCGGACGTTACCAGACACAGCATTAAAAACACAATGTGGGGACGTGACCCTTCAAAATGCTTAACAGACAACATGTACGGACGTGACCCTTCAAAACGCTTAACAAACAACATGTGCGGACGTGACTAGACACAACATTATCAAACGACTGTGCGGATGTGACCAAACACAATATTAAGACCATGATGTGGGGACGTGACCCTTCACAACCCTTAACAGACAACATGTGCGGACGTGACCAGACACAACATTATCAGACGAATGTGCGGACGTAACCAAACACAACATTATGAACACGATGTGGGGACGTGACCCTTCACAACGCTTAACAGACAACATGTGCGGAAGGGACCAGACACAACATTATCAGACGACTGTGTGGACGTGATCCTTCACAATCCTTAAGAGATGACATGTGCGGATGTGACCAGACACAACATTATCAGACCACATGTGTGGACGTGACCAGACACAACATTAAAACCACGATGTGGGGACGTGACCTTTCACAACGCTTAACAGACAACATGTGCGGACGTGACTTGACACAACATTATATGGCAACTGTGCAGACGTGACCAGACACAGCATTAAAAATATGATGTGGGGCCGTGACCCTTCACAACGCTTAACAGACAACATGTGCGGACGCGACCAGACAAAACATTATCAGACGACATGTGCGGAAGTGACCAGACACAACATTATCAGACGACTGTGCGGACGTGACTAGACATAGCATTAAAAACACGATGTGGGGGCGTGACCATTCACAACGCTTAAGAGATGACATGTGCGGACGTGACCAGACACAACATTACTAGACGACATATGAGGACGTGACCAGACACAACATTAACAACACGATGTGGGGACGTGACCTTTCACAATGCTTAACAAATAACATGTGCGGACGTGACTTGACACAACATTATCAGAGGACTGTGTAGACATGACTAGACACAGTATTAAAAATATGATGTGGGGACGTGACCCTTCACAACGCTTAACAGACAACATTTGCGGACGTGACTAGACATAGCATTAAAAACACGATGTGGGGACGTGACCATTCACAACGCTTAAGAGATGACATGTGCGGACGTGACCAGACACAACATTACCAGACGACATATGAGGACGTGACCAGACACAACATTAACAACACGATGTGGGGACGTGACCTTTCACAACGCTTAACAAATAACATGTGCGGACGTGACTTGACACAACATTATCAGAGGACTGTGTAGACGTGACTAGACACAGTATTAAAAATATGATGTGGGGACGTGACCCTTCACAACGCTTAACAGACAATATGTGCGGACGTGACCAGACACAATATTATCAGACGACTGTGCGGACGTGACAAAACACAATATTAAAAACACGATGTGGGGACGTGACCCTTCACAACGCTTAACAGACAACATGTGCGGACGTGACCAGACACAACATTATCAGACGACATGTGCGTACCTGACCAAACACAACATTAAATACACGATGTGGGGACGTGACCCTTCACAACGCTTGACAGACAACATGTGCGGAAGTGACAAGACACAACATTATCAGACGAATGTGCGGACGTGACGAAACACACCATTACAAACACGATGTGGGGACGTGACACTTCACAACGCTTAACAGACAACATGTGCGGACGTGACCAGACACAACATTATCAGACGACTGTGCGGACGTGACCAGACACAACATTAAAACACACAAGGTGGGGAGGTGACCCTTCATAACGCTTAAGATGTGACATGTGCGGACGTGACCAGACACAACATTAAAAATACGATTTGGGGACGTGGCCCTTCACAACGCTTAACAGACAACATGTGCGGAAGTGACCAGACACAACATTATCAGATGACTGTGCGGACGTTACCAGACACAGCATTAAAAACACAATGTGGGGACGTGACCCTTCAAAACGCTTAACAGACAACATGTACGGACGTGACACTTCAAAACGCTTAACAAACAACATGTGCGGACGTGACTAGACACAACATTATCAAACGACTGTGCGGACGTGACCAAACACAATATTAAAAACATGATGTGGGGACGTGACCCTTCACAACCCTTAACAGACAACATGTGCGGGCGTGACCAGACACAACATTATCAGACGAATGTGCGGACGTAACCAAACACAACATTAAGAACACGATGTGGGGACGTGACCCTTCACAACGCTTAACAGACAACATGTGCGGAAGTAACCAGACACAACATTATCAGACGACTGTGCGGACGTGATCCTTCACAATCCTTAAGAGATGACATGTGCGGATGTGACCAGACACAACATTATCAGACCACATGTGTGGACGTGACCAGACACAACATTAAAACCACGATGTGGGGACGTGACCTTTCACAACGCTTAACAGACAACATGTGCGGACGTGACCTGACACAACATTATATGGCAACTGTGCAGACGTGACCAGACACAGCATTAAAAATATGATGTGGGGACGTGACCCTTCACAACGCTTAACAGACAACATGTGCGGACGCGACCAGACAAAACATTATCAAACGACATGTGCGGAAGTGACCAGACACAACATTATCAGACGACTGTGCGGACGTGACTAGACATAGCATTAAAAACACGATGTGGGGGCGTGACCATTCACAACGCTTAAGAGATGACATGTGCGGACGTGACCAGACACAACATTACTAGACGACATATGAGGACGTGACCAGACACAACATTAACAACACGATGTGGGGACGTGACCTTTCACAATGCTTAACAAATAACATGTGCGGACGTGACTTGACACAACATTATCAGAGGACTGTGTAGACATGACTAGACACAGTATTAAAAATATGATGTGGGGACGTGACCCTTCACAACGCTTAACAGACAACATGTGCGGACGTGACCAGACACAATATTATCAGACGACTGTGCGGACGTGACCAAACACAATATTAAAAACACGATGTGGGGACGTGACCCTTCACAACGCTTAACAGACAACATGTGCGGACGTGACCTGACACAACATTATATGGCAACTGTGCAGACGTGACCAGACACAGCATTAAAAATATGATGTGGGGACGTGACCCTTCACAACGCTTAACAGACAACATGTGCGGACGTGACCAGACAAAACATTACCAGACGACATGTGCGGAAGTGACCAAACACACCATTAAAAACACGATGTGAGGGCGTGACCCTGCACAATGCTTAACAGACAACATGTGCGGAAGTGACCAGACACAACATTATCAGACGACTGTGCGGACGTCACTAGACGTAGCATTAAAAACACGATGTGGGGACGTGACCATTCACAACGCTTAAGAGATGACATGTGCGGACGTGACCAGACACACCATTACCAGACGGCATATGAGGACGTGACCAGACACAACATTAACAACACGATGTGGGGACGTGACCTTTCACAACGCTTAACAAATAACATGTGCGGACGTGACTTGACACAACATTATCAGAGGACTGTGTAGACGTGACTAGACACAGTATTAAAAATATGATGTGGGGACGTGACCCTTCACAACGCTTAACAGACAACATGTGCGGACGTGACCAGACACAATATTATCAGACGACTGTGCGGACGTGACCAAACACAATATTAAAAACACGATGTGGGGACGTGACCCTTCACAACGCTTAACAGACAACATGTGCGGACGTGACCAGACACAACATTATCAGACGACATGTGCGTACCTGACCAAACACAACATTAAATACACGATGTGGGGACGTGACCCTTCACAATGCTTGACAGAAAACATGTGCGAAAGTGGCTAGACACAACATTATCAGACGACTGTGCGGACGTGACGAGACACAACATTAAAAACACAATGTCGGGACGTGACCCTGCTCAACGCCTAACAGACTACATGTGCGGACATGACCAGACACAACATTATTAGATGACTGTGCGGACGTGACCAAACACACCATTAAAAACACTATGTGGGGACGTGACCTTTCACAACGCTTAACAGACAACATGTGCGGACGTGACCAGACACAACATTATCAGACGACATGTGCGTACCTGACCAAACACAACATTAAATACACGATGTGGGGACGTGACCCTTCACAACGCTTGACAGACAACATGTGCGGAAGTGACAAGACACAACATTATCAGACGAATGTGCGGACGTGACGAAACACACCATTACAAACACGATGTGGGGACGTGACACTTCACAACGCTTAACAGATAACATGTGCGGACGTGACCAGACACAACATTATCAGACGACCGTGCGGACTTGACCAGACACAACATTAAAACACACAAGGTGGGGAGGTGACCCTTCATAACGCTTAAGAGATGACATGTGCGGACGTGACCAGACACAACATTAAAAATACGATGTGGGGACGTGGCCCTTCACAACGCTTAACAGACAACATGTGCGGAAGTGACTAGACACAACTTTATCAGACGACTGTGCGGACGTTACCAGACACAGCATTAAAAACACAATGTGGGGACGTGACCCTTCAAAATGCTTAACAGACAACATGTACGGACGTGACCCTTCAAAACGCTTAACAAACAACATGTGCGGACGTGACTAGACACAACATTATCAAACGACTGTGCGGATGTGACCAAACACAATATTAAGACCATGATGTGGGGACGTGACCCTTCACAACCCTTAACAGACAACATGTGCGGACGTGACCAGACACAACATTATCAGACGAATGTGCGGACGTAACCAAACACAACATTATGAACACGATGTGGGGACGTGACCCTTCACAACGCTTAACAGACAACATGTGCGGAAGTGACCAGACACAACATTATCAGACGACTGTGTGGACGTGATCCTTCACAATCCTTAAGAGATGACATGTGCGGATGTGACCAGACACAACATTATCAGACCACATGTGTGGACGTGACCAGACACAACATTAAAACCACGATGTGGGGACGTGACCTTTCACAACGCTTAACAGACAACATGTGCGGACGTGACCTGACACAACATTATATGGCAACTGTGCAGACGTGACCAGACACAGCATTAAAAATATGATGTGGGGCCGTGACCCTTCACAACGCTTAACAGACAACATGTGCGGACGCGACCAGACAAAACATTATCAGACGACATGTGCGGAAGTGACCAGACACAACATTATCAGACGACTGTGCGGACGTGACTAGACATAGCATTAAAAACACGATGTGGGGGCGTGACCATTCACAACGCTTAAGAGATGACATGTGCGGACGTGACCAGACACAACATTACTAGACGACATATGAGGACGTGACCAGACACAACATTAACAACACGATGTGGGGACGTGACCTTTCACAATGCTTAACAAATAACATGTGCGGACGTGACTTGACACAACATTATCAGAGGACTGTGTAGACATGACTAGACACAGTATTAAAAATATGATGTGGGGACGTGACCCTTCACAACGCTTAACAGACAACATGTGCGGACGTGACCAGACACAATATTATCAGACGACTGTGCGGACGTGACCAAACACAATATTAAAAACACGATGTGGGGACGTGACCCTTCACAACGCTTAACAGACAACATGTGCGGACGTGACCTGACACAACATTATATGGCAACTGTGCAGACGTGACCAGACACAGCATTAAAAATATGATGTGGGGACGTGACCCTTCACAACGCTTAACAGACAACATGTGCGGACGTGACACTTCAAAACGCTTAACAAACAACATGTGCGGACGTGACTAGACACAACATTATCAAACGACTGTGCGGACGTTACCAGACACAGCATTAAAAACACAATGTGGGGACGTGACCCTTCAAAACGCTTAACAGACAACATGTACGGACGTGACACTTCAAAACGCTTAACAAACAACATGTGCGGACGTGACTAGACACAACATTATCAAACGACTGTGCGGACGTGACCAAACACAATATTAAAGACATGATGTGGGGACGTGACCCTTCACAACCCTTAACAGACAACATGTGCGGGCGTGACCAGACACAACATTATCAGACGAATGTGCGGACGTAACCAAACACAACATTAAGAACACGATGTGGGGACGTGACCCTTCACAACGCTTAACAGACAACATGTGCGGAAGTGACCAGACACAACATTATCAGACGACTGTGCGGACGTGATCCTTCACAATCCTTAAGAGATGACATTTGCGGATGTGACCAGACACAACATTATCAGACCACATGTGTGGACGTGACCAGACACAACATTAAAACCACGATGTGGGGACGTGACCTTTCACAACGCTTAACAGACAACATGTGCGGACGTGACCTGACACAACATTATATGGCAACTGTGCAGACGTGACCAGACACAGCATTAAAAATATGATGTGGGGACGTGACCCTTGACAACGCTTAACAGACAACATGTGCGGACGTCACCAGACAAAACATTATCAGACGACATGTGCGGAAGTGACCAAACACACCATTAAAAACACGATGTGAGGGCGTGACCCTGCACAACGCTTCACAGACAACATGTGCGGAAGTGACCAGACACAACATTATCAGACGACTGTGCGGACGTGACTAGACATAGCATTAAAATCACGATGTGGGGACGTGACCATTCACAACGCTTAAGAGATGACATGTGCGGACGTGACCAGACACAACATTACCAGACGGCATATGAGGACGTGACCAGACACAACATTAACAACAGGATGTGGGGACGTGACCTTTCACAACGCTTAACAAATAACATGTGCGGACGTGACTTGACACAACATTATCAGAGGACTGTGTAGACGTGACTAGACACAGTATTAAAAATATGATGTGGGGACGTGACCCTTCACAACGCTTAACAGACAACATGTGCGGACGTGGCCAGACACAATATTATCAGACGACTGTGCGGACGTGACCAAACACAATATTAAAAACACGATGTGGGGACGTGACCCTTCACAACGCTTAACAGACAACATGTGCGGACGTGAGCAGACACAACATTATCAGACGACATGTGCGTACCTGACCAAACACAACATTAAATACACGATGTGGGGACGTGACCCTTCACAATGCTTGACAGAAAACATGTGCGAAAGTGGCTAGACACAACATTATCAGACGACTGTGCGGATGTGACGAGACACAACATTAAAAACACAATGTGGGGACGTGACCCTGCACAACGCCTAACAGACTACATGTGCGGACATGACCAGACACAACATTATTAGATGACTGTGCGGACGTGACCAAACACACCATTAAAAACACTATGTGGGGACGTGACCCTTCACAACGCTTAACAGACAACATGTGCGGACGTGACCAGACGCAACATTATCAGACGACATGTGCGTACCTGACCAAACACAACATTAAATACACGATGTGGGGACGTGACCCTTCACAACGCTTGACAGACAACATGTGCGGAAGTGACAAGACACAACATTATCAGACGAATGTGCGGACGTGACGAAACACACCATTACAAACACGATGTGGGGACGTGACACTTCACAACGCTTAACAGATAACATGTGAGGACGTGACCAGACACAACATTATCAGACGACTGTGCGGACTTGACCAGACACAACATTAAAACACACAAGGTGGGGAGGTGACCCTTCATAACGCTTAAGAGATGACATGTGCGGACGTGACCAGACACAACATTAAAAATACGATGTGGGGACGTGGCCCTTCACAACGCTTAACAGACAACATGTGCGGAAGTGACTAGACACAACTTTATCAGACGACTGTGCGGACGTTACCAGACACAGCATTAAAAACACAATGTGGGGACGTGACCCTTCAAAATGCTTAACAGACAACATGTACGGACGTGACCCTTCAAAACGCTTAACAAACAACATGTGCGGACGTGACTAGACACAACATTATCAAACGACTGTGCGGATGTGACCAAACACAATATTAAGACCATGATGTGGGGACGTGACCCTTCACAACCCTTAACAGACAACATGTGCGGACGTGACCAGACACAACATTATCAGACGAATGTGCGGACGTAACCAAACACAACATTATGAACACGATGTGGGGACGTGACCCTTCACAACGCTTAACAGACAACATGTGCGGAAGGGACCAGACACAACATTATCAGACGACTGTGTGGACGTGATCCTTCACAATCCTTAAGAGATGACATGTGCGGATGTGACCAGACACAACATTATCAGACCACATGTGTGGACGTGACCAGACACAACATTAAAACCACGATGTGGGGACGTGACCTTTCACAACGCTTAACAGACAACATGTGCGGACGTGACTTGACACAACATTATATGGCAACTGTGCAGACGTGACCAGACACAGCATTAAAAATATGATGTGGGGCCGTGACCCTTCACAACGCTTAACAGACAACATGTGCGGACGCGACCAGACAAAACATTATCAGACGACATGTGCGGAAGTGACCAGACACAACATTATCAGACGACTGTGCGGACGTGACTAGACATAGCATTAAAAACACGATGTGGGGGCGTGACCATTCACAACGCTTAAGAGATGACATGTGCGGACGTGACCAGACACAACATTACTAGACGACATATGAGGACGTGACCAGACACAACATTAACAACACGATGTGGGGACGTGACCTTTCACAATGCTTAACAAATAACATGTGCGGACGTGACTTGACACAACATTATCAGAGGACTGTGTAGACATGACTAGACACAGTATTAAAAATATGATGTGGGGACGTGACCCTTCACAACGCTTAACAGACAACATTTGCGGACGTGACTAGACATAGCATTAAAAACACGATGTGGGGACGTGACCATTCACAACGCTTAAGAGATGACATGTGCGGACGTGACCAGACACAACATTACCAGACGACATATGAGGACGTGACCAGACACAACATTAACAACACGATGTGGGGACGTGACCTTTCACAACGCTTAACAAATAACATGTGCGGACGTGACTTGACACAACATTATCAGAGGACTGTGTAGACGTGACTAGACACAGTATTAAAAATATGATGTGGGGACGTGACCCTTCACAACGCTTAACAGACAATATGTGCGGACGTGACCAGACACAATATTATCAGACGACTGTGCGGACGTGACAAAACACAATATTAAAAACACGATGTGGGGACGTGACCCTTCACAACGCTTAACAGACAACATGTGCGGACGTGACCAGACACAACATTATCAGACGACATGTGCGTACCTGACCAAACACAACATTAAATACACGATGTGGGGACGTGACCCTTCACAACGCTTGACAGACAACATGTGCGGAAGTGACAAGACACAACATTATCAGACGAATGTGCGGACGTGACGAAACACACCATTACAAACACGATGTGGGGACGTGACACTTCACAACGCTTAACAGACAACATGTGCGGACGTGACCAGACACAACATTATCAGACGACTGTGCGGACGTGACCAGACACAACATTAAAACACACAAGGTGGGGAGGTGACCCTTCATAACGCTTAAGATGTGACATGTGCGGACGTGACCAGACACAACATTAAAAATACGATTTGGGGACGTGGCCCTTCACAACGCTTAACAGACAACATGTGCGGAAGTGACCAGACACAACATTATCAGATGACTGTGCGGACGTTACCAGACACAGCATTAAAAACACAATGTGGGGACGTGACCCTTCAAAACGCTTAACAGACAACATGTACGGACGTGACACTTCAAAACGCTTAACAAACAACATGTGCGGACGTGACTAGACACAACATTATCAAACGACTGTGCGGACGTGACCAAACACAATATTAAAAACATGATGTGGGGACGTGACCCTTCACAACCCTTAACAGACAACATGTGCGGGCGTGACCAGACACAACATTATCAGACGAATGTGCGGACGTAACCAAACACAACATTAAGAACACGATGTGGGGACGTGACCCTTCACAACGCTTAACAGACAACATGTGCGGAAGTAACCAGACACAACATTATCAGACGACTGTGCGGACGTGATCCTTCACAATCCTTAAGAGATGACATTTGCGGATGTGACCAGACACAACATTATCAGACCACATGTGTGGACGTGACCAGACACAACATTAAAACCACGATGTGGGGACGTGACCTTTCACAACGCTTAACAGACAACATGTGCGGACGTGACCTGACACAACATTATATGGCAACTGTGCAGACGTGACCAGACACAGCATTAAAAATATGATGTGGGGACGTGACCCTTGACAACGCTTAACAGACAACATGTGCGGACGTCACCAGACAAAACATTATCAGACGACATGTGCGGAAGTGACCAAACACACCATTAAAAACACGATGTGAGGGCGTGACCCTGCACAACGCTTCACAGACAACATGTGCGGAAGTGACCAGACACAACATTATCAGACGACTGTGCGGACGTGACTAGACATAGCATTAAAATCACGATGTGGGGACGTGACCATTCACAACGCTTAAGAGATGACATGTGCGGACGTGACCAGACACAACATTACCAGACGGCATATGAGGACGTGACCAGACACAACATTAACAACAGGATGTGGGGACGTGACCTTTCACAAAGCTTAACAAATAACATGTGCGGACGTGACTTGACACAACATTATCAGAGGACTGTGTAGACGTGACTAGACACAGTATTAAAAATATGATGTGGGGACGTGACCCTTCACAACGCTTAACAGACAACATGTGCGGACGTGACCAGACACAATATTATCAGACGACTGTGCGGACGTGACCAAACACAATATTAAAAACACGATGTGGGGACGTGACCCTTCACAACGCTTAACAGACAACATGTGCGGACGTGACCAGACACAACATTATCAGACGACATGTGCGTACCTGACCAAACACAACATTAAATACACGATGTGGGGACGTGACCCTTCACAATGCTTGACAGAAAACATGTGCGAAAGTGGCTAGACACAACATTATCAGACGACTGTGCGGACGTGATGAGACACAACATTAAAAACACAATGTGGGGACGTGACCCTGCACAACGCCTAACAGACTACATGTGCGGACATGACCAGACACAACATTATTAGATGACTGTGCGGACGTGACCAAACACACCATTAAAAACACTATGTGGGGACGTGACCCTTCACAACGCTTAACAGACAACATGTGCGGACGTGACCAGACACAACATTATCAGACGACATGTGCGTACCTGACCAAACACAACATTAAATACACGATGTGGGGACGTGACCCTTCACAACGCTTGACAGACAACATGTGCGGAAGTGACAAGACACAACATTATCAGACGAATGTGCGGACGTGACGAAACACACCATTACAAACACGATGTGGGGACGTGACACTTCACAACGCTTAACAGACAACATGTGCGGACGTGACCAGACACAACATTATCAGACGACTGTGCGGACGTGACCAGACACAACATTAAAACACACAAGGTGGGGAGGTGACCCTTCATAACGCTTAAGAGATGACATGTGCGGACGTGACCAGACACAACATTAAAAATACGATGTGGGGACGTGGCCCTTCACAACGCTTAACAGACAACATGTGCGGAAGTGACTAGACACAACTTTATCAGACGACTGTGCGGACGTTACCAGACACAACATTAAAAACACAATGTGGGGACGTGACCCTTCAAAATGCTTAACAGACAACATGTACGGACGTGACCCTTCAAAACGCTTAACAAACAACATGTGCGGACGTGACTAGACACAACATTATCAAACGACTGTGCGGATGTGACCAAACACAATATTAAGACCATGATGTGGGGACGTGACCCTTCACAACCCTTAACAGACAACATGTGCGGACGTGACCAGACACAACATTATCAGACGAATGTGCGGACGTAACCAAACACAACATTATGAACACGATGTGGGGACGTGACCCTTCACAACGCTTAACAGACAACATGTGCGGAAGGGACCAGACACAACATTATCAGACGACTGTGTGGACGTGATCCTTCACAATCCTTAAGAGATGACATGTGCGGATGTGACCAGACACAACATTATCAGACCACATGTGTGGACGTGACCAGACACAACATTAAAACCACGATGTGGGGACGTGACCTTTCACAACGCTTAACAGACAACATGTGCGGACGTGACCTGACACAACATTATATGGCAACTGTGCAGACGTGACCAGACACAGCATTAAAAATATGATGTGGGGCCGTGACCCTTCACAACGCTTAACAGACAACATGTGCGGACGCGACCAGACAAAACATTATCAGACGACATGTGCGGAAGTGACCAGACACAACATTATAAGACGACTGTGCGGACGTGACTAGACATAGCATTAAAAACACGATGTGGGGGCGTGACCATTCACAACGCTTAAGAGATGACATGTGCGGACGTGACCAGACACAACATTACTAGACGACATATGAGGACGTGACCAGACACAACATTAACAACACGATGTGGGGACGTGACCTTTCACAATGCTTAACAAATAACATGTGCGGACGTGACTTGACACAACATTATCAGAGGACTGTGTAGACATGACTAGACACAGTATTAAAAATATGATGTGGGGACGTGACCCTTCACAACGCTTAACAGACAACATTTGCGGACGTGACTAGACATAGCATTAAAAACACGATGTGGGGACGTGACCATTCACAACGCTTAAGAGATGACATATGCGGACGTGACCAGACACAACATTACCAGACGACATATGAGGACGTGACCAGACACAACATTAACAACACGATGTGGGGACGTGACCTTTCACAATGCTTAACAAATAACATGTGCGGACGTGACTTGACACAACATTATCAGAGGACTGTGTAGACGTGACTAGACACAGTATTAAAAATATGATGTGGGGACGTGACCCTTCACAACGCTTAACAGACAATATGTGCGGACGTGACCAGACACAATATTATCAGACGACTGTGCGGACGTGACAAAACACAATATTAAAAACACGATGTGGGGACGTGACCCTTCACAACGCTTAACAGACAACATGTGCGGACGTGACCAGACACAACATTATCAGACGACATGTGCGTACCTGACCAAACACAACATTAAATACACGATGTGGGGACGTGACCCTTCACAACGCTTGACAGACAACATGTGCGGAAGTGACAAGACACAACATTATCAGACGAATGTGCGGACGTGACGAAACACACCATTACAAACACGATGTGGGGACGTGACACTTCACAACGCTTAACAGACAACATGTGCGGACGTGACCAGACACAACATTATCAGACGACTGTGCGGACGTGACCAGACACAACATTAAAACACACAAGGTGGGGAGGTGACCCTTCATAACGCTTAAGATGTGACATGTGCGGACGTGACCAGACACAACATTAAAAATACGATTTGGGGACGTGGCCCTTCACAACGCTTAACAGACAACATGTGCGGAAGTGACCAGACACAACATTATCAGATGACTGTGCGGACGTTACCAGACACAGCATTAAAAACACAATGTGGGGACGTGACCCTTCAAAACGCTTAACAGACAACATGTACGGACGTGACACTTCAAAACGCTTAACAAACAACATGTGCGGACGTGACTAGACACAACATTATCAAACGACTGTGCGGACGTGACCAAACACAATATTAAAAACATGATGTGGGGACGTGACCCTTCACAACCCTTAACAGACAACATGTGCGGGCGTGACCAGACACAACATTATCAGACGAATGTGCGGACGTAACCAAACACAACATTAAGAACACGATGTGGGGACGTGACCCTTCACAACGCTTAACAGACAACATGTGCGGAAGTAACCAGACACAACATTATCAGACGACTGTGCGGACGTGATCCTTCACAATCCTTAAGAGATGACATTTGCGGATGTGACCAGACACAACATTATCAGACCACATGTGTGGACGTGACCAGACACAACATTAAAACCACGATGTGGGGACGTGACCTTTCACAACGCTTAACAGACAACATGTGCGGACGTGACCTGACACAACATTATATGGCAACTGTGCAGACGTGACCAGACACAGCATTAAAAATATGATGTGGGGACGTGACCCTTGACAACGCTTAACAGACAACATGTGCGGACGTCACCAGACAAAACATTATCAGACGACATGTGCGGAAGTGACCAAACACACCATTAAAAACACGATGTGAGGGCGTGACCCTGCACAACGCTTCACAGACAACATGTGCGGAAGTGACCAGACACAACATTATCAGACGACTGTGCGGACGTGACTAGACATAGCATTAAAATCACGATGTGGGGACGTGACCATTCACAACGCTTAAGAGATGACATGTGCGGACGTGACCAGACACAACATTACCAGACGGCATATGAGGACGTGACCAGACACAACATTAACAACAGGATGTGGGGACGTGACCTTTCACAAAGCTTAACAAATAACATGTGCGGACGTGACTTGACACAACATTATCAGAGGACTGTGTAGACGTGACTAGACACAGTATTAAAAATATGATGTGGGGACGTGACCCTTCACAACGCTTAACAGACAACATGTGCGGACGTGACCAGACACAATATTATCAGACGACTGTGCGGACGTGACCAAACACAATATTAAAAACACGATGTGGGGACGTGACCCTTCACAACGCTTAACAGACAACATGTGCGGACGTGACCAGACACAACATTATCAGACGACATGTGCGTACCTGACCAAACACAACATTAAATACACGATGTGGGGACGTGACCCTTCACAATGCTTGACAGAAAACATGTGCGAAAGTGGCTAGACACAACATTATCAGACGACTGTGCGGACGTGATGAGACACAACATTAAAAACACAATGTGGGGACGTGACCCTGCACAACGCCTAACAGACTACATGTGCGGACATGACCAGACACAACATTATTAGATGACTGTGCGGACGTGACCAAACACACCATTAAAAACACTATGTGGGGACGTGACCCTTCACAACGCTTAACAGACAACATGTGCGGACGTGACCAGACACAACATTATCAGACGACATGTGCGTACCTGACCAAACACAACATTAAATACACGATGTGGGGACGTGACCCTTCACAACGCTTGACAGACAACATGTGCGGAAGTGACAAGACACAACATTATCAGACGAATGTGCGGACGTGACGAAACACACCATTACAAACACGATGTGGGGACGTGACACTTCACAACGCTTAACAGACAACATGTGCGGACGTGACCAGACACAACATTATCAGACGACTGTGCGGACGTGACCAGACACAACATTAAAACACACAAGGTGGGGAGGTGACCCTTCATAACGCTTAAGAGATGACATGTGCGGACGTGACCAGACACAACATTAAAAATACGATGTGGGGACGTGGCCCTTCACAACGCTTAACAGACAACATGTGCGGAAGTGACTAGACACAACTTTATCAGACGACTGTGCGGACGTTACCAGACACAACATTAAAAACACAATGTGGGGACGTGACCCTTCAAAATGCTTAACAGACAACATGTACGGACGTGACCCTTCAAAACGCTTAACAAACAACATGTGCGGACGTGACTAGACACAACATTATCAAACGACTGTGCGGATGTGACCAAACACAATATTAAGACCATGATGTGGGGACGTGACCCTTCACAACCCTTAACAGACAACATGTGCGGACGTGACCAGACACAACATTATCAGACGAATGTGCGGACGTAACCAAACACAACATTATGAACACGATGTGGGGACGTGACCCTTCACAACGCTTAACAGACAACATGTGCGGAAGGGACCAGACACAACATTATCAGACGACTGTGTGGACGTGATCCTTCACAATCCTTAAGAGATGACATGTGCGGATGTGACCAGACACAACATTATCAGACCACATGTGTGGACGTGACCAGACACAACATTAAAACCACGATGTGGGGACGTGACCTTTCACAACGCTTAACAGACAACATGTGCGGACGTGACCTGACACAACATTATATGGCAACTGTGCAGACGTGACCAGACACAGCATTAAAAATATGATGTGGGGCCGTGACCCTTCACAACGCTTAACAGACAACATGTGCGGACGCGACCAGACAAAACATTATCAGACGACATGTGCGGAAGTGACCAGACACAACATTATAAGACGACTGTGCGGACGTGACTAGACATAGCATTAAAAACACGATGTGGGGGCGTGACCATTCACAACGCTTAAGAGATGACATGTGCGGACGTGACCAGACACAACATTACTAGACGACATATGAGGACGTGACCAGACACAACATTAACAACACGATGTGGGGACGTGACCTTTCACAATGCTTAACAAATAACATGTGCGGACGTGACTTGACACAACATTATCAGAGGACTGTGTAGACATGACTAGACACAGTATTAAAAATATGATGTGGGGACGTGACCCTTCACAACGCTTAACAGACAACATTTGCGGACGTGACTAGACATAGCATTAAAAACACGATGTGGGGACGTGACCATTCACAACGCTTAAGAGATGACATATGCGGACGTGACCAGACACAACATTACCAGACGACATATGAGGACGTGACCAGACACAACATTAACAACACGATGTGGGGACGTGACCTTTCACAATGCTTAACAAATAACATGTGCGGACGTGACTTGACACAACATTATCAGAGGACTGTGTAGACGTGACTAGACACAGTATTAAAAATATGATGTGGGGACGTGACCCTTCACAACGCTTAACAGACAATATGTGCGGACGTGACCAGACACAATATTATCAGACGACTGTGCGGACGTGACAAAACACAATATTAAAAACACGATGTGGGGACGTGACCCTTCACAACGCTTAACAGACAACATGTGCGGACGTGACCAGACACAACATTATCAGACGACATGTGCGTACCTGACCAAACACAACATTAAATACACGATGTGGGGACGTGACCCTTCACAACGCTTGACAGACAACATGTGCGGAAGTGACAAGACACAACATTATCAGACGAATGTGCGGACGTGACGAAACACACCATTACAAACACGATGTGGGGACGTGACACTTCACAACGCTTAACAGACAACATGTGCGGACGTGACCAGACACAACATTATCAGACGACTGTGCGGACGTGACCAGACACAACATTAAAACACACAAGGTGGGGAGGTGACCCTTCATAACGCTTAAGATGTGACATGTGCGGACGTGACCAGACACAACATTAAAAATACGATTTGGGGACGTGGCCCTTCACAACGCTTAACAGACAACATGTGCGGAAGTGACCAGACACAACATTATCAGATGACTGTGCGGACGTTACCAGACACAGCATTAAAAACACAATGTGGGGACGTGACCCTTCAAAACGCTTAACAGACAACATGTACGGACGTGACACTTCAAAACGCTTAACAAACAACATGTGCGGACGTGACTAGACACAACATTATCAAACGACTGTGCGGACGTGACCAAACACAATATTAAAAACATGATGTGGGGACGTGACCCTTCACAACCCTTAACAGACAACATGTGCGGGCGTGACCAGACACAACATTATCAGACGAATGTGCGGACGTAACCAAACACAACATTAAGAACACGATGTGGGGACGTGACCCTTCACAACGCTTAACAGACAACATGTGCGGAAGTGACCAGACACAACATTATCAGACGACTGTGCGGACGTGATCCTTCACAATCCTTAAGAGATGACATTTGCGGATGTGACCAGACACAACATTATCAGACCACATGTGTGGACGTGACCAGACACAACATTAAAACCACGATGTGGGGACGTGACCTTTCACAACGCTTAACAGACAACATGTGCGGACGTGACCTGACACAACATTATATGGCAACTGTGCAGACGTGACCAGACACAGCATTAAAAATATGATGTGGGGACGTGACCCTTGACAACGCTTAACAGACAACATGTGCGGACGTCACCAGACAAAACATTATCAGACGACATGTGCGGAAGTGACCAAACACACCATTAAAAACACGATGTGAGGGCGTGACCCTGCACAACGCTTCACAGACAACATGTGCGGAAGTGACCAGACACAACATTATCAGACGACTGTGCGGACGTGACTAGACATAGCATTAAAATCACGATGTGGGGACGTGACCATTCACAACGCTTAAGAGATGACATGTGCGGACGTGACCAGACACAACATTACTAGACGACATATGAGGACGTGACCAGACACAACATTACTAGACGGCATATGAGGACGTGACCAGACACAACATTAACAGACGACTGTGCGGACGTGATGAGACACAACATTAAAAACACAATGTGGGGACGTGACCCTGCACAACGCCTAACAGACTACATGTGCGGACATGACCAGACACAACATTATTAGATGACTGTGCGGACGTGACCAAACACACCATTAAAAACACTATGTGGGGACGTGACCCTTCACAACGCTTAACAGACAACATGTGCGGACGTGACCAGACACAACATTATCAGACGACATGTGCGTACCTGACCAAACACAACATTAAATACACGATGTGGGGACGTGACCCTTCACAACGCTTGACAGACAACATGTGCGGAAGTGACAAGACACAACATTATCAGACGAATGTGCGGACGTGACGAAACACACCATTACAAACACGATGTGGGGACGTGACACTTCACAACGCTTAACAGACAACATGTGCGGACGTGACCAGACACAACATTATCAGACGACTGTGCGGACGTGACCAGACACAACATTAAAACACACAAGGTGGGGAGGTGACCCTTCATAACGCTTAAGAGATGACATGTGCGGACGTGACCAGACACAACATTAAAAATACGATGTGGGGACGTGGCCCTTCACAACGCTTAACAGACAACATGTGCGGAAGTGACTAGACACAACTTTATCAGACGACTGTGCGGACGTTACCAGACACAGCATTAAAAACACAATGTGGGGACGTGACCCTTCAAAATGCTTAACAGACAACATGTACGGACGTGACCCTTCAAAACGCTTAACAAACAACATGTGCGGACGTGACTAGACACAACATTATCAAACGACTGTGCGGATGTGACCAAACACAATATTAAGACCATGATGTGGGGACGTGACCCTTCACAACCCTTAACAGACAACATGTGCGGACGTGACCAGACACAACATTATCAGACGAATGTGCGGACGTAACCAAACACAACATTATGAACACGATGTGGGGACGTGACCCTTCACAACGCTTAACAGACAACATGTGCGGAAGGGACCAGACACAACATTATCAGACGACTGTGTGGACGTGATCCTTCACAATCCTTAAGAGATGACATGTGCGGATGTGACCAGACACAACATTATCAGACCACATGTGTGGACGTGACCAGACACAACATTAAAACCACGATGTGGGGACGTGACCTTTCACAACGCTTAACAGACAACATGTGCGGACGTGACTTGACACAACATTATATGGCAACTGTGCAGACGTGACCAGACACAGCATTAAAAATATGATGTGGGGCCGTGACCCTTCACAACGCTTAACAGACAACATGTGCGGACGCGACCAGACAAAACATTATCAGACGACATGTGCGGAAGTGACCAGACACAATATTATCAGACGACTGTGCGGACGTAACCAAACACAATATTAAAAACACGATGTGGGGACGTGACCCTTCACAACGCTTAACAGACAACATGTGCGGACGTGACCAGACACAACATTATCAGACGACATGTGCGTACCTGACCAAACACAACATTAAATACACGATGTGGGGACGTGACCCTTCACAATGCTTGACAGAAAACATGTGCGAAAGTGGCTAGACACAACATTATCAGACGACTGTGCGGACGTGACGAGACACAACATTAAAAACACAATGTGGGGACGTGACCCTGCACAACGCCTAACAGACTACATGTGCGGACATGACCAGACACAACATTATTAGATGACTGTGCGGACGTGACCAAACACACCATTAAAAACACTATGTGGGGACGTGACCCTTCACAACGCTTAACAGACAACATGTGCGGACGTGACCAGACACAACATTATCAGACGACATGTGCGTACCTGACCAAACACAATATTAAATACACGATGTGGGGACGTGACCCTTCACAACGCTTGACAGACAACATGTGCGGAAGTGACAAGACACAACATTATCAGACGAATGTGCGGACGTGACGAAACACACCTTTACAAACACGATGTGGGGACGTGACACTTCACAACGCTTAACAGACAACATGTGCGGACGTGACCAGACACAACATTATCAGACGACTGTGCGGACGTGACCAGACACAACATTAAAACACACAAGGTGGGGAGGTGACCCTTCATATCGCTTAACAGACAACATGTGCGGAAGTGACTAGACACAACTTTATCAGACGACTGTGCGGACGTTACCAGACACAGCATTAAAAACACAATGTGGGGACGTGACCCTTCAAAATGCTTAACAGACAACATGTACGGACGTGACCCTTCAAAACGCTTAACAAACAACATGTGCGGACGTGACTAGACACAACATTATCAAACGACTGTGCGGATGTGACCAAACACAATATTAAGACCATGATGTAGGGACGTGACCCTTCACAACCCTTAACAGACAACATGTGCGGACGTGACCAGACACAACATTATCAGACGAATGTGCGGACGTAACCAAACACAACATTATGAACACGATGTGGGGACGTGACACTTCACAACGCTTAACAGACAACATGTGCGGAAGTGACCAGACACAACATTATCAGACGACTGTGTGGACGTGATCCTTCACAATCCTTAAGAGATGACATGTGCGGATGTGACCAGACACAACATTATCAGACCACATGTGTGGACGTGACCAGACACAACATTAAAACCACGATGTGGGGACGTGACCTTTCACAACGCTTAACAGACAACATGTGCGGACGTGACCTGACACAACATTATATGGCAACTGTGCAGACGTGACCAGACACAGCATTAAAAATATGATGTGGGGACGTGACCCTTCACAACGCTTAACAGACAACATGTGCGGACGCGACCAGACAAAACATTATCAGACGACATGTGCGGAAGTGACCAGACACAACATTATCAGACGACTGTGCGGACGTGACTAGACATAGCATTAAAAACACGATGTGGGGGCGTGACCATTCACAACACTTAAGAGATGACATGTGCGGACGTGACCAGACACAACATTACTAGACGACATATGAGGACGTGACCAGACACAACATTAACAACACGATGTGGGGACGTGACCTTTCACAATGCTTAACAAATAACATGTGCGGACGTGACTTGACACAACATTATCAGAGGACTGTGTAGACATGACTAGACACAGTATTAAAAATATGATGTGGGGACGTGACCCTTCACAACGCTTAACAGACAACATGTGCGGACGTGACTAGACATAGCATTAAAAACACGATGTGGGGACGTGACCATTCACAACGCTTAAGAGATGACATGTGCGGACGTGACCAGACACAACATTACCAGACGACATATGAGGACGTGACCAGACACAACATTAACAACACGATGTGGGGACGTGACCTTTCACAACGCTTAACAAATAACATGTGCGGACGTGACTTGACACAACATTATCAGAGGACTGTGTAGACGTGACTAGACACAGTATTAAAAATATGATGTGGGGACGTGACCCTTCACAACGCTTAACAGACAATATGTGCGGACGTGACCAGACACAATATTATCAGACGACTGTGCGGACGTGACAAAACACAATATTAAAAACACGATGTGGGGACGTGACCCTTCACAACGCTTAACAGACAACATGTGCGGACGTGACCAGACACAACATTATCAGACGACATGTGCGTACCTGACCAAACACAACATTAAATACACGATGTGGGGACGTGACCCTTCACAATGCTTGACAGAAAACATGTGCGAAAGTTGCCAGACACAACATTATCAGACGACTGTGCGGACGTGACGAGACACAACATTAAAAACACAATGTGGGGACGTGACCCTGCACAACGCCTAACAGACTACATGTGCGGACATGACCAGACACAACATTATCAGATGACTGTGCGGACGTGACCAAACACACCATTAAAAACACTATGTGGGGACGTGACCCTTCACAACGCTTAACAGACAACATGTGCGGACGTGACCAGACACAACATTATGAGACGAAATGTGCGTACCTGACCAAACACAACATTAAATACACGATGTGGGGACGTGACCCTTCACAACGCTTGACAGACAACATGTGCGGAAGTGACAAGACACAACATTATCAGAGGAATGTGCGGACGTGACGAAACACACCATTACAAACACGATGTGGGGACGTGACACTTCACAACGCTTAACAGACAACATGTGCGGACGTGACCAGACACCACATTATCAGACGACTGTGCGGACGTGACCAGACACAACATTAAAACACACAAGGTGGGGAGGTGACCCTTCATAACGCTTAAGAGATGACATGTGCGGAAGTGACCAGACACAACATTATTAGACGACTTTGCGGACGTTACCAGACACAGCATTAAAAACACAATGTGGGGACTTGACCCTTCAAAACGCTTAACAGACAACATGTACGGACGTGACCCTTCAAAACAACATATGCGGACGTGACTAGACACAACATTATCAAACGACTGTGCGGACGTGACCAAACACAATATTAAAAACATGATGTGGGGACGTGACCCTTCACAACCCTTAACAGACAACATGTGCGGAAGTGACCAGACACAACATTATCAGACGACTGTGCGGACGTCACGAGACACAACATTAAAAATACAATGTGGGGACGCGACCCTTCACAACGCCTAACAGACAACGTGTGCGGACATGACCAGAAACAACATTATCAGACGACTGTGCGGACGTGACCAAACACACCATTAAAAACACAATGTGGGGACATGACCCTTCACAACGCTTAACAGACAACATGTGCGGACGTGACCAGACACAACATTATCAGACGACATGTGAGTACCTGACCAAACACAACATTAAATACACGATGTGGGGACGTGACCCTTCACAATGCTTGACAGACAACATGTGCGGAAGTGACAAGACACAACATTATCAGACGACTGTGCGAACGTGACTAGACACAACATTAAAAACACAATGTGGGGACATGACCCTTCACAACGCTTAACAGACAACATGTGCGGACATGACCAGACACAACATTATCAGACGACTTTCCGGACGTGACCAAACACACCATTAAAAACACGATGTGGGGACGTGACCCTTCACAACGCTTAACAGACAACATGTACGGACGTGACCAGACACAACATTACCAGACGACTGTGCGGACGTGACCAGACACAACATTAAAACACACAAGGTGGGGACGTGACCCTTCATAACGCTTAAGAGATGACATGTGCGGACGTGACTAGACACAACATTAAAAATACGATGTGGGGACGTGACCCTTCACAACACTTAACAGACAACATGTGCGGACGTGACCAGACACAACATTATCAGACGACTATGCGGACGTGACCAAACACACCATTAAAAACACGATGTGGGGACGTGACCCTTCACAACGCTTAACAGACAACATGTGCGGACGTGACCAGACACAACTTTATCACACGACTGTGCGAACGTGACCAGACACAACATTAATAACACGAGGTGGGGGCGTGACCCTTCACAACGCTTAAGAGATGACATGTGAGGACGTGACCAGACACAATATTAAAAACACGATGTGGGGACGTGACCAGACACAACATTATCAGACGACATGTGTGGACGTGACCAGACACAACTTTAACAACACGATGTGGGGCCGTGACCTTTCACAACGCTTAAGAGATGACATGTGCGGACATGACCAGACACAACATTATCAGACGACATATGTGGACGTGACCTGACACAACATTAACAACATGATGTGGGGACGTGACCCTTCACAACGCTTAACAGACAACATGTGCGGACGTGACCAGACACAACATTATTAGACGACATGTGCGTACTTGACCAAACACAACATTAAATACACGATGTGGGGACGTGACCCTTCACAACGCTTGACAGAGAACATGTACGGAAGTGACCAGACACAACATTATCAGACGACTGTGCGGACGTCACGAGACACAACATTAAAAATACAATGTGGGGACGCGACCCTTCACAACGCCTAACAGACAACATGTGCGGACATGACCAAACAACATTATGAGACGACTGTGCGGACGTGACCAAACACACCATCAAAAACACGATGTGGGGACATGACCCTTCACAACGCTTAACAGACAACATGTGCGGACGTGACCAGACACAACATTATCAGACGACATGTGAGTACCTGACCAAACACAACATTAAATACACGATTTGGGGACGTGACCCTTAACAATGCTTGACAGACAACATGTGCGGAAGTGACAAGACACAACATTATCAGACGACTGTGCGGACGTGACTAGACACAACATTAAAAACACAATGTGGGGTCGTGACCCTTCAAAACGCTTAACAGACAACATGTACGGACGTGACCCTTCAAAACGCTTAACAAACAACATGTGCGGACGTGACTAGACACAACATTATCAAACGACTGTGCGGACGTGACCAGACACAACATTATCAGACGACATGTGCGTACCTGACCAAACACAACATTAAATACACGATGTGGGGACGTGACCCTTCACAATGCTTGACAGACAACATGTGCGGAAGTGACAAGACACAATATTATCAGACGACTGTGCGGACGTGACTAGACACAAGATTAAAAACACAATGTGGGGACGTGACCCTTCACAACGCTTAACAGACAACATGTGCGGACATGACCAGACACAACATTATCAGACGACTGTGCGGACGTGACCAAACACACCATTAAAAACACGATGTGGGGACGTGACCCTTCACAACGCTTAACAGACAACATGTACGGACGTGACCAGACACAACATTATCAGACGACTATGCGGACGTGACCAGACACAACATTACAACACACAAGGTGGGGAGGTGACCCTTCATAACGCTTAAGAGATGACATGTGCGGACGTGACCAGACACAACATTAAAAATACGATGTGGGGACATGGCCCTTCACAAGGCTTAACAGACAACATGTGCGGAAGTGACCAGACACAACATTATCAGACGACTGTGCGGACGTTACCAGACACAGCATTAAAAACACAATGTGGGGACGTGACCCTTCAAAACGCTTAACAGACAACATGTGCGGACGTGACCCTTCAAAACGCTTAACAAACAACATGTGCGGACGTGACTAGACACAACATTATCAAACGACTGTGCGGACGTGACCAAACACAATATTAAAAACATGATGTGGGGACGTGACCCTTCACAACCCTTAACAGACAACAAGTGCGGACGTGACCAGACATAACATTATCAGACGACATGTGCGTACCTGACCAAACACAACAATAAATACACAATGTGGGGACGTGACCCTTCACAACGCTTGAAAGACAACATGTGCGGAAGTGACCAGACACAACATTATCAGACGACTGTGCGGACGTCACGAGGCACAACATTAAAAATACAATGTCGGGACGCGACCCTTCACAACGCCTAACAGACAACATGTGCGGACATGACCAGACACAACATTATCAGACGACTGTGCGGACGTGACCAAACACACCATTAAAAACACGATGTGGGGACATGACCCTTCACAACGCTTAACAGACAACATGTGCGGACGTGACCAGACACAACATTATCAGACACCATGTGAGTACCTGACCAAACACATCATTAAATACACGATGTGGGGACGTGACCCTTGACAATGCTTGACAGACAACATGTGCGGAAGTGACAAGACACAACATTATCAGACGACTGTGCGGACGTGACTAGACACAAGATTAAAAACACAATGTGGGGACGTGACCCTTCACAACGCTTAACAGACAACATGTGCGGACATGACCAGGCACAACATTATCAGACGACTGTGCGCACGTGACCAAACACACCATTAAAAACACGTTGTGGGGACGTGACCCTTCACAACGCTTAACAGACAACATGTACGGACGTGACCAGACACAACATTATCAGACGACTGTGCGGACGTGACCAGACACAACATTAAAACACACAAGGTGGGGAGGTGACCCTTCATAACCCTTAAGAGATGACATGTGCGGACGTGACCAGACACAACATTAAAAATACGATGTGGGGACGTGGCCCTTCACAACGCTTAACAGACAACATGTGCGGAAGTGACCAGACACAACATTATCAGACGACTATGCGGACGTTACCAGACACAGCATTAAAAACACAATGTGGGGACGTGACCCTTCAAAACGCTTAACAGACAACATGTACGGACGTGACCCTTCAAAACGCTTAACAAACAACATGTGCGGACGTGACTAGACACAACATTATCAAACGACTGTGCGGACGTGACCAAACACAATATTAAAAACATGATGTGGGGACGTGACCCTTCACAACCCTTAACAGACAACAAGTGCGGACGTGACCAGACACAACATTATCAGACGACATGTGCGTACCTGACCAAACACAACAATAAATACACAATGTGGGGACGTGACCCTTCACAACTCTTGAAAGACAACATGTGCGGAAGTGACCAGACACAACATTATCAGACGACTGTGCGGACGTCACGAGACACAACATTAAAAATACAATGTCGGGACGCGACCCTTCACAACGCCTAACAGACAACATGTGCGGAAGTGACCAGACACAACATTATCAGACGACTGTGCGGAAGTGACCAGACACAACATTATCAGACGACTGTGCGGACGTGACGAGACACAACATTAAAAACACAATGTGGGGACGTGACCAGACACAACATTATAAGACGACTGTGCGGACGTGACCAAACACACCATTAAAAACACGATGTGGGGACGTGACCCTTCACAACGCTTAAGAGACAACATGTGCGGACGTGACCAGACACAACATTATCAGACGACTGTGCGGACGTGACCAGACACAACATTAAAAACACGAGGTGGGGGCGTGACCCTTCACAACGCTTAAGAGATGACATGTGCGGACGTGACCAAACACAACATTAAAAACACGATGTGGGGACGTGACCCTTCATAACGCTTAACAGACGATATATGCGGACGTGACCAGGCACAACATTATCAGACGACATGTGTGGACGTGACCAGACACAACATTAACAACACGATGTGGGGACGTGACCTTTCACAACACTTAACAGAAAACATATGCAGACTTAACCAGACACAACATTATCAGATGACTGTGCGGACGTGACGAAACACACCATTAAAAACACGATGTGGGGACGTGACCCTTCACAACGCTTAAGAGACAACATGTGCGGACGTGACCAGACACAACATTATCAGACGACTGTGCGGACGTGACCAGACATAACATTAAAAACACGAGGTGGGGGCGTGACCCTTCACAACGCTTAAGAGATGACATGTGCGGACGTGACCAAACACAACATTAAAAACACGATGTGGGGACGTGACCCTTCATAACGCTTAACAGACGATATATGCGGACGTGACCAGGCACAACATTATCAGACGACATGTGTGGACGTGACCAGACACAACATTAACAACACGATGTGGGGACGTGACCTTTCACAACACTTAACAGAAAACATATGCAGACTTAACCAGACACAACATTATCAGATGACTGTGCGGACGTGACCAAACACAACATTAAAAACACGATGTGGGGACATGACCCTTCACAACGCATAACAGACAACATGTGCGGAAGTGACCAGAAAAAATATTATCAAACGACTGTGCGGACGTGACCCTTCACAATGCTTAAGAGATGACATGTGCGGATGTGACCAGACACAACATTATCAGACGACATGTGTGGACGTGACCAGACACAACATTAACGACACGATGTGGGGACGTGACCTTTCACAACGCTTAACAGACAACATGTGCGGACGTGACCTGACACAACATTATATGACGACTGTGCAGACGTGACCAGACACAACATTAAAAACATGATGTGGGGACGTGACCCTTCACAACGCTTAAGAGATGACATGCGTGGGCGTGACCAGAAATAACATTATCAGACGTCTGTGCGGACGTGAGCAAACACACCATTAAAAACACGATGTGGGGACGTGACCTTTCACAACGCTTAACAGACAACATGTGCGGACGTGACCAGACACAACATTAATAACACGAGGTGGGGGCGTGACCCTTCACAACGCTTAAGAGATGACATGTGCGGACGTGACCAGACACAATATTAAAAACACGATGTGGGGACGTGACCCTTCATAACGCTTAACAGACGATATATGCGGACGTGACCAGACACAACATTATCAGACGACATGTGTGGACGTGACCAGACACAACATTAACAACACGATGTGGGGCCGTGACCTTTCACAACACTTAACAGAAAACATATGCATACGTGACCAGACACAACATTATCAGACGAATGTGCGGACGTAACCAAACACAACATTAACAACACGATGTGGGGACGTGACCTTTCACAACGCTTAACAGACAACATGTGCGGACGTGACCTGACACAACATTATATGACGACTGTGCAGACGTGACCAGACACAGCATTAAAAATATGATGTGGGGACGTGACCCTTCACAACGCTTAACAGACAACATGTGCGGACGTGACCAGACACAACATTAACAACACGATGTGGGGTCGTGACCTTTCACAACACTTAACAGAAAACATATGCATACGTGACCAGACACAACATTATCAGACGAATGTGCGGACGTAACCAAACACAACATTAAGAACACGATGTGGGGACGTGACCCTTCACAACGCTTAACAGACAACATGTGCAGAAGTGACCAGACACAACATTATCAGACGAATGTGCGGACGTAACCAAACACAACATTAACAACACGATGTGGGGACGTGACCTTTCACAACGCTTAACAGACAACATGTGCGGACGTGACCTGACACAACATTATATGACGACTGTGCAGACGTGACCAGACACAGCATTAAAAATATGATGTGGGGACGTGACCCTTCACAACGCTTAACAGACAACATGTGCGGACGTGACCAGACAAAACCATTAAAAACACGATGTGAGGGCGTGACCCTGCACAACGCTTAACAGACAACATGTGCGGAAGTGACCAGACACAACATTATCGGACGACATGTGCGTACCTGACCAAACAAAACATTAAATACACGATGTGGGGACGTGACCCTTCACAACGCTTGACAGACAACATGTGCGGAAGTGACAAGACACAACATTATCAGACGAATGTGCGGACGTGACGAAACACACCATTACAAACACGATGTGGGGACGTGACACTTCACAACGCTTAACAGACAACATGTGCGGACGTGACCAGACACAACATTATCAGACGACTGTGCGGACGTGACCAGACACAACATTAAAACACACAAGGTGGGGAGGTGACCCTTCATAACGCTTAAGAGATGACATGTGCGGACGTGACCAGACACAACATTAAAAATACGATGTGGGGACGTGGCCCTTCACAACGCTTAACAGACAACATGTGCGGAAGTGACCAGACACAACATTATCAGACGACTGTGCGGACGTTACCAGACACAGCATTAAAAACACAATTTGGGGACGTGACTCTTCAAGACGCTTAACAGACAACATGTACAGACGTGACCCTTCAAAACGCTTAACAAACAACATATGCGGACGTGACTAGACACAACATTATCAAACGACTGTGCGGACGTGACCAAACACAATATTAAAACCATGATGTGGGGACGTGACCCTTCACAACCCTTAACAGACAACATGTGCGGACGTGACCAGACACAACATTATCAGACGAATGTGCGGACGTAACCAAACACAACATTAAGAACACGATGTGGGGACGTGACCCTTCACAACGCTTAACAGACAACATGTGCGGAAGTGACCAGACACAACATTATCAGACGACTGTGCGGACGTGATCCTTCACAATCCTTAAGAGATGACATGTGCGGATGTGACCAGACACAACATTATCAGACGACATGTGTGGACGTGACCAGACACAACATTAAAACCACGATGTGGGGACGTGACCTTTCACAACGCTTAACAGACAACATGTGCGGACGTGACCTGACACAACATTATATGGCAACTGTGCAGACGTGACCAGACACAACATTAAAAATATGATGTGGGGACGTGACCCTTCACAACGCTTAACAGACAACATGTGCCGACGTGACCAGACAAAACATTATCAGACGACATGTGCGGAAGTGACCAAACACACCATTAAAAACACGATGTGAGGGCGTGACCCTGCACAATGCTTAACAGACAACATGTGCGGAAGTGACCAGACACAACATTATCAGACGACTGTGCGGACGTGACTAGACATAGCATTAAAAACACAATGTGGGGACGTGACCATTCACAACGCTTAAGAGATGACATGTGCGTACGTGACCAGACACAACATTACCAGACGGCATATGAGGACGTGACCAGACAGAACATTAACAACACGATGTGGGGACGTGACCTTTCACAACGCTTAACAAATAACATGTGCGGACGTGACTTGACACAACATTATCAGAGGACTGTGTAGACGTGACTAGACACAGTATTAAAAATATAATGTGGGGACGTGACCCTTCACAACGCTTAACAGACAACATGTGCGGACGTGACCAGACACAATATTATCAGACGACTGTGCGGACGTGACCAAACACTATTAATAACACGATGTGGGGACGTGACCCTTCACAACGCTTAACAGACAACATGTGCGGACGTGACCAGACACAAAATTATCAGACGACATGTGCGTACCTGACCAAACACAACATTAAATACATGATGTGGGGATGTGACCCTTCACAATGCTTGACAGAAAACATGTGCGAAAGTGGCCAGACACAACATTATCAGACGACTGTGCGGACGTGACGAGACACAACATTAAAAACCCAATGTGGGGACGTGACCCTGCACAACGCCTAACAGACTACATGTGCGGACATGACCAGACACAACATTATCAGATGACTGTGCGGACGTGACCAAACACACCATTAAAAACACTATGTGGGGACGTGACCCTTCACAACGCTTAACAGACAACATGTGCGGACGTGACCAGACACAACATTATCAGACGACATGTGCGTACCTGACCAAACACAACATTAAATACACGATGTGGGGACGTGACCCTTCACAATGCTTGACAGACAACATGTGCGGAAGTGACAAGACACAACATTATCAGACGACTGTGCGGACGTGACTAGACACAAGATTAAAAACACAATGTGGGGACGTGACCCTTCACAACGCTTAACAGACAACATGTGCGGACATGACCAGACACAACATTATCAGACGACTGTGCGGACGTGACCAAACACACCAATAAAAACACGATGTGGGGACGTGACCCTTCACAACGCTTAACAGACAACATATACGGACGTGACCAGACACAACATTATCAGACGACTATGCGGACGTGACCAGACACAACATTAAAACACACAAGGTGGGGAGGTGACCCTTCATAACGCTTAAGAGATGACATGTGCGGACGTGACCAGACACAACATTAAAAATACGATGTGGGGACGTGCCCTTCACAAGGCTTAACAGACAACATGTGCGGAAGTGACCAGACACAACATTATCAGACGACTGTGCGGACGTTACCAGACACAGCATTAAAAACACAATGTGGGGGCGTGACCCTTCAAAACGCTTAACAGACAACATGTACGGACGTGACCCTTCAAAACGCTTAACAAACAACATGTGCGGACGTGACTAGACACAACATTATCAAACGACTGTGCGGACGTGACCAAACACAATATTAAAAACATGATGTGGGGACGTGGCCCTTCACAACCCTTAACAGACAACAAGTGCGGACGTGACCAGACATAACATTATCAGACGACATGTGCGTACCTGACCAAACACAACAATAAATACACAATGTGGGGACGTGACCCTTCACAACGCTTGAAAGACAACATGTGCGGAAGTGACCAGACACAACATTATCAGACGACTGTGCGGACGTCACGAGGCACAACATTAAAAATACAATGTCGGGACGCGACCCTTCACAACGCCTAACAGACAACATGTGCGGACATGACCAGACACAACATTATCAGACGACTGTGCGGACGTGACCAAACACACCATTAAAAACACGATGTGGGGACATGACCCTTCACAACGCTTAACAGACAACATGTGCGGACGTGACCAGACACAACATTATCAGACACCATGTGAGTACCTGACCAAACACAACATTAAATACACGATGTGGGGACGTGACCCTTCACAACGCTTGACAGACAACATGTGCGGAAGTGACAAGACACAACATTATCAGACGAATGTGCGGACGTGACGAAACACACTATTACAAACACGATGTGGGGACGTGACACTTCACAACGCTTAACAGACAACATGTGCGGACGTGACCAGACACAACATTATCAAACGACTGTGCGGACGTGACCAGACACAACATTAAAACACACAAGGTGGGGAGGTGACCCTTCATAACGCTTAAGAGGTGACATGTGCGGACGTGACCAGACACAACATTAAAAATACGATGTGGGGACGTGGCCCTTCACAACGCTTAACAGACAACATGTGCGGAAGTGACCAGACACAACATTATCAGACGACTGTGCGGACGTTACCAGTCACAGCATTAAAAACACAATGTGGGGACGTGACCCTTCAAAACGCTTAACAGACAACATGTACGGACGTGACCCTTCAAAACGCTTAACAAACAACATGTGCGGACGTGACTAGACACAACATTATCAAACGACTGTGCGGACGTGACCAAACACAATATTAAAAACATGATGTGGGGACGTGACCCTTCACAACCCTTAACAGACAACATGTGCGGACGTGACCAGACACAACATTATCAGACGACATGTGCGTACCTGACCAAACACAACAATAAATACACAATGTGGGCACGTGACCCTTCACAACGCTTGAAAGACAACATGTGCGGAAGTGACCAGACACAACATTATCGGACGACTGTGCGGACGTCATGAGACACAACATTAAAAATACAATGTGGGGACGCGACCCTTCACAACGCCTAACAGACAACATGTGCGGACATGACCAGACACAACATTATCAGACGACTGTGCGGACGTGACCAAACACACCATTAAAAACACGATGTGGGGACATGACCCTTCACAACGCTTAACAGACAACATGTGCGGACGTGACCAGACACAACATTATCAGACGACATGTGAGTACCTGACCAAACACAACATTAAATACACGATGTGGGGACGTGACCCTTCACAATGCTTGACAGACAACATGTGCGGAAGTGACAAGACACAACATTATCAGACGACTGTGCGGACGTGACTAGACACAAGATTAAAAACACAATGTGGGGACGTGACCCTTCACAACGCTTAACAGACAACATGTGCGGACATGACCAGACACAACATTATTAGACGACTGTGCGGACGTGACCAAACACACCATTAAAAACACGATGTGGGGACGTGACCCTTCACAACGCTTAACAGACAACATGTACGGACGTGACCAGACACAACATTATCAGACGACTATGCGGTCGTGACCAGACACAACATTAAAACACACAAGGTGGGGAGGTGACCCTTCATAACGCTTAAGAGATGACATGTGCGGACGTGACCAGACACAACATTAAAAATACGATGTGGGGACGTGGCCCTTCACAAGGCTTAACAGACAACATGTGCGGAAGTGACCAGACACAACATTATCAGACGACTGTGCGGACGTTACCAGACACAGCATTAAAAACACAATGTGGGGGCGTGACCCTTCAAAACGCTTAACAGACAACATGTACGGACGTGACCCTTCAAAACGCTTAACAAACAACATGTGCGGACGTGACTAGACACAACATTATCAAACGACTGTGCGGACGTGACCAAACACAATATTAAAAACATGATGTGGGGACGTGACCCTTCACAACCCTTAACAGACAACAAGTGCGGACGTGACCAGACATAACATTATCAGACGACATGTGCGTACCTGACCAAACACAACAATAAATACACAATGTGGGGACGTGACCCTTCACAACGCTTGAAAGACAACATGTGCGGAAGTGACCAGACACAACATTATCAGACGACTGTGCGGACGTCACGAGGCACAACAATAAAAATACAATGTCGGGACGCGACCCTTCACAACGCCTAACAGACAACATGTGCGGACATGACCAGACACAACATTATCAGACGACTGTGCGGACGTGACCAAACACACCATTAAAAACACGATGTGGGGACATGACCCTTCACAACGCTTAACAGACAACATGTGCGGACATGACCAGACACAACATTATCAGACACCATGTGAGTACCTGACCAAACACAACATTAAATACACGATGTGGGGACGTGACCCTTCACAATGCTTGACAGACAACATGTGCGGAAGTGACAAGACACAACATTATCAGACGACTGTGCGGACGTGACTAGACACAAGATTAAAAACACAATGTGGGGACGTGACCCTTCACAACGCTTAACAGACAACATGTGCGGACATGACCAGACACAACATTATCAGACGACTGTGCGGACGTGACCAAACACACCATTAAAAACACGATGTGGGGACGTGACCCTTCACAACGCTTAACAGACAACATGTACGGACGTGACCAGACACAACATTATCAGACGACTGTGCGGACGTGACCAGACACAACATTAAAACACACAAGGTGGGGAGGTGACCCTTCATAACGCTTAACAAACAACATGTGCGGACGTGACTAGACACAACATTATCAAACGACTGTGCGGACGTGACCAAACACAATATTAAAAACATGATGTGGGGACGTGACCCTTCACAACCCTTAACAGACAACAAGTGCGGACGTGACCAGACACAACATTAAAAACACGATGTGGGGACGTGACCCTTCACAACGCTTAACAGACAACATGTACGGACGTGACCAGACACAACATTATCAGACGACTGTGCGGACGTGACCAGACACAACATTAAAACACACAAGGTGGGGAGGTGACCCTTCAAAACGCTTAACAAACAACATGTGCGGACGTGACTAGACACAACATTATCAAACGACTGTGCGGACGTGACCAAACACAATATTAAAAACATGATGTGGGGACGTGACCCTTCACAACCCTTAACAGACAACAAGTGCGGAGGTGACCAGACACAACATTATCAGACGACATGTGCGTACCTGACCAAACACAACAATAAATACACAATGTGGGGACGTGACCCTTCAAAACGCTTGAAAGACAACATGTGCGGAAGTGACCAGACACAACATTATCAGACGACTGTGCGGACGTCACGAGACACAACATTAAAAATACAATGTCGGGACGCGACCCTTCACAACGCCTAACAGACAACATGTGCGGAAGTGACCAGACACAACATTATCAGACGACTGTGCGGAAGTGACCAGACACAACATTATCAGACGACTGTGCGGACGTGACGAGACACAACATTAAAAACACAATGTGGGGACGTGACCAGACACAACATTATAAGACGACTGTGCGGACGTGACCAAACACACCATTAAAAACACGATGTGGGGACGTGACCCTTCACAACGCTTAAGAGACAACATGTGCGGACGTGACCAGACACAACATTATCAGACGACTGTGCGGACGTGACCAAACACACCATTAAAAACACGATGTGGGGACGTGACCCTTCACAACGCTTAAGAGACAACATGTGCGGACGTGACCAGACACAACATTATCAGACGACTGTGCGGACGTGACCAGACATAACATTAAAAACACGAGGTGGGGGCGTGACCCTTCACAACGCTTAAGAGATGACATGTGCGGACGTGACCAAACACAACATTAAAAACACGATGTGGGGACGTGACCCTTCATAACGCTTAACAGACGATATATGCGGACGTGACCAGGCACAACATTATCAGACGACATGTGTGGACGTGACCAGACACAACATTAACAACACGATGTGGGGACGTGACCTTTCACAACACTTAACAGAAAACATATGCAGACTTAACCAGACACAACATTATCAGATGACTGTGCGGACGTGACCAAACACAACATTAAAAACACGATGTGGGGACATGACCCTTCACAACACTTAACAGAAAACATATGCATACGTGACCAGACACAACATTATCAGACGACATGTGTGGACGTGACCAGACACAACATTAACAACACGATGTGGGGCCGTGACCTTTCACAACACTTAACAGAAAACATATGCATACGTGACCAGACACAACATTATCAGACGAATGTGCGGACGTAACCAAACACAACATTAAGAACACGATGTGGGGACGTGACCCTTCACAACGCTTAACAGACAACATGTGCAGAAGTGACCAGACACAACATTATCAGACGAATGTGCGGACGTAACCAAACACAACATTAAAACACGATGTGGGGACGTGACCTTTCACAACGCTTAACAGACAACATGTGCGGACGTGACCTGACACAACATTATATGACGACTGTGCAGACGTGACCAGACACAGCATTAAAAATATGATGTGGGGACGTGACCCTTCACAATGCTTAACAGACAACATGTGCCGACGTGACCAGACAAAACATTATCAGACGACATGTGCGGAAGTGACCAAACACACCATTAAAAACACGATGTGAGGGCGTGACCCTGCACAATGCTTAACAGACAACATGTGCGGAAGTGACCAGACACAACATTATCAGACGACTGTGCGGACGTGACTAGACATAGCATTAAAAACACGATGTGGGGACGTGACCATTCACAACGCTTAAGAGATGACATGTGCGGACGTGACCAGACACAACATTACCAGACGGCATATGAGGACGTGACCAGACAGAACATTAACAACACGATGTGGGGACGTGACCTTTCACAACGCTTAACAAATAACATGTGCGGACGTGACTTGACACAACATTATCAGAGGACTGTGTAGACGTGACTAGAGACAGTATTAAAAATATGATGTGGGGACGTGACCCTTCACAACGCTTAACAGACAACATGTGCGGACGTGACCAGACACAATATTATCAGACGACTGTGCGGACGTGACCAAACACTATTAAAAACACGATGTGGGGACGTGACCCTTCACAACGCTTAACAGACAACATGTGCGGACGTGACCAGACACAACATTATCAGACGACATGTGCGTACCTGACCAAACACAACATTAAATACATGATGTGGGGATGTGACCCTTCACAATGCTTGACAGAAAACATGTGCGAAAGTGGCCAGACACAACATTATCAGACGACTGTGCGGACGTGACGAGACACAACATTAAAAACCCAATGTGGGGACGTGACCCTGCACAACGCCTAACAGACTACATGTGCGGACATGACCAGACACAACATTATCAGATGACTGTGCGGACGTGACCAAACACACCATTAAAAACACTATGTGGGGACGTGACCCTTCACAACGCTTAACAGACAACATGTGCGGACGTGACCCTTCACAACGCTTGACAGACAACATGTGCGGAAGTGACAAGACACAACATTATCAGACGAATGTGCGGACGTGACGAAACACACCATTACAAACACGATGTGGTGACGTGACACTTCACAACGCTTAACAGACAACATGTGCGGACGTGACCAGACACAACATTATCAGACGACTGTGCGGACGTGACCAGACACAACATTAAAACACACAAGGTGGGGAGGTGACCCTTCATAACGCTTAAGAGGTGACATGTGCGGACGTGACCAGACACAACATTAAAAATACGATGTGGGGACGTGGCCCTTCACAATGCTTAACAGACAACATGTGCGGAAGTGACCAGACACAACATTATCAGACGACTGTGCGGACGTTACCAGACACAGCATTAAAAACACAATGTGGGGACGTGACCCTTCAAAACGCTTAACAGACAACATGTACGGACGTGACCCTTCAAAACGCTTAACAAACAACATGTGCGGACGTGACTAGACACAACATTATCAAACGACTGTGCGAACGTGACCAAACACAATATTAAAAACATGATGTGGGGACGTGACCCTTCACAACCCTTAACAGACAACATGTGCGGACGTGACCAGACACAACATTATCAGACGACATGTGCGTACCTGACCAAACACAACAATAAATACACAATGTGGGCACGTGACCCTTCACAACGCTTGAAAGACAACATGTGCGGAAGTGACCAGACACAACATTATCGGACGACTGTGCGGACGTCATGAGACACAACATTAAAAATACAATGTGGGGACGCGACCCTTCACAACGCCTAACAGACAACATGTGCGGACATGACCAGACACAACATTATCAGACGACTGTGCGGACGTGACCAAACACACCATTAAAAACACGATGTGGGGACGTGACCCTTCACAACGCTTAACAGACAACATGTGCGGACGTGACCAGACACAACATTATCAGACGACATGTGAGTACCTGACCAAACACAACATTAAATACACGATGTGGGGACGTGACCCTTCACAATGCTTGACAGACAACATGTGCGGAAGTGACAAGACACAACATTATCAGACGACTGTGCGGACGTGACTAGACACAAGATTAAAAACACAATGTGGGGACGTGACCCTTCACAACGCTTAACAGACAACATGTGCGGACATGACCAGACACAACATTATCAGACGACTGTGCGGACGTGACCAAACACACCATTAAAAACACGATGTGGGGACGTGACCCTTCACAACGCTTAACAGACAACATGTACGGACGTGACCAGACACAACATTATCAGACGACTATGCGGACGTGACCAGACACAACATTAAAACACACAAGGTGGGGAGGTGACCCTTCATAACGCTTAACAGATGACATGTGCGGACGTGACCAGACACAACATTAAAAATACGATGTGGGGACGTGGCCCTTCACAAGGCTTAACAGACAACATGTGCGGAAGTGACCAGACACAACATTATCAGACGACTGTGCGGACGTTACCCGACACAGCATTAAAAACACAATGTGGGGGCGTGACCCTTCAAAACGCTTAACAGACAACATGTACGGACGTGACCCTTCAAAACGCTTAACAAACAACATGTGCGGACGTGACTAGACACAACATTATCAAACGACTGTGCGGACGTGACCAAACACAATATTAAAAACATGATGTGGGGACGTGACCCTTCACAACCCTTAACAGACAACAAGTGCGGACGTGACCAGACACAACATTAACAACACGATGTGGGGACGTGACCTTTCACAACGCTTAAGAGATGACATGCGTGGGCGTGACCAGAAATAACATTATCAGACGTCTGTGCGGACGTGAGCAAACACACCATTAAAAACACGATGTGGGGACGTGACCTTTCACAACGCTTAACAGACAACATGTGCGGACGTGACCAGACACAACATTAATAACACGAGGTGGGGGCGTGACCCTTCACAACGCTTAAGAGATGACATGCGCGGACGTGACCAGACACAATATTAAAAACACGATGTGGGGACGTGACCCTTCATAACGCTTAACAGACGATATATGCGGACGTGACCAGACACAACATTATCAGACGACATGTGTGGACGTGACCAGACACAACATTAACAACACGATGTGGGGCCGTGACCTTTCACAACACTTAACAGAAAACATATGCATACGTGACCAGACACAACATTATCAGACGAATGTGCGGACGTAACCAAACACAACATTAAAACACGATGTGGGGACGTGACCTTTCACAACGCTTAACAGACAACATGTGCGGACGTGACCTGACACAACATTATATGACGACTGTGCAGACGTGACCAGACACAGCATTAAAAATATGATGTGGGGACGTGACCCTTCACAATGCTTAACAGACAACATGTGCCGACGTGACCAGACAAAACATTATCAGACGACATGTGCGGAAGTGACCAAACACACCATTAAAAACACGATGTGAGGGCGTGACCCTGCACAATGCTTAACAGACAACATGTGCGGAAGTGACCAGACACAACATTATCAGACGACTGTGCGGACGTGACTAGACATAGCATTAAAAACACGATGTGGGGACGTGACCATTCACAACGCTTAAGAGATGACATGTGCGGACGTGACCAGACACAACATTACCAGACGGCATATGAGGACGTGACCAGACAGAACATTAACAACACGATGTGGGGACGTGACCTTTCACAACGCTTAACAAATAACATGTGCGGACGTGACTTGACACAACATTATCAGAGGACTGTGTAGACGTGACTAGAGACAGTATTAAAAATATGATGTGGGGACGTGACCCTTCACAACGCTTAACAGACAACATGTGCGGACGTGACCAGACACAATATTATCAGACGACTGTGCGGACGTGACCAAACACTATTAAAAACACGATGTGGGGACGTGACCCTTCACAACGCTTAACAGACAACATGTGCGGACGTGACCAGACACAACATTATCAGACGACATGTGCGTACCTGACCAAACACAACATTAAATACATGATGTGGGGATGTGACCCTTCACAATGCTTGACAGAAAACATGTGCGAAAGTGGCCAGACACAACATTATCAGACGACTGTGCGGACGTGACGAGACACAACATTAAAAACCCAATGTGGGGACGTGACCCTGCACAACGCCTAACAGACTACATGTGCGGACATGACCAGACACAACATTATCAGATGACTGTGCGGACGTGACCAAACACACCATTAAAAACACTATGTGGGGACGTGACCCTTCACAACGCTTAACAGACAACATGTGCGGACGTGACCCTTCACAACGCTTGACAGACAACATGTGCGGAAGTGACAAGACACAACATTATCAGACGAATGTGCGGACGTGACGAAACACACCATTACAAACACGATGTGGTGACGTGACACTTCACAACGCTTAACAGACAACATGTGCGGACGTGACCAGACACAACATTATCAGACGACTGTGCGGACGTGACCAGACACAACATTAAAACACACAAGGTGGGGAGGTGACCCTTCATAACGCTTAAGAGGTGACATGTGCGGACGTGACCAGACACAACATTAAAAATACGATGTGGGGACGTGGCCCTTCACAATGCTTAACAGACAACATGTGCGGAAGTGACCAGACACAACATTATCAGACGACTGTGCGGACGTTACCAGACACAGCATTAAAAACACAATGTGGGGACGTGACCCTTCAAAACGCTTAACAGACAACATGTACGGACGTGACCCTTCAAAACGCTTAACAAACAACATGTGCGGACGTGACTAGACACAACATTATCAAACGACTGTGCGAACGTGACCAAACACAATATTAAAAACATGATGTGGGGACGTGACCCTTCACAACCCTTAACAGACAACATGTGCGGACGTGACCAGACACAACATTATCAGACGACATGTGCGTACCTGACCAAACACAACAATAAATACACAATGTGGGCACGTGACCCTTCACAACGCTTGAAAGACAACATGTGCGGAAGTGACCAGACACAACATTATCGGACGACTGTGCGGACGTCATGAGACACAACATTAAAAATACAATGTGGGGACGCGACCCTTCACAACGCCTAACAGACAACATGTGCGGACATGACCAGACACAACATTATCAGACGACTGTGCGGACGTGACCAAACACACCATTAAAAACACGATGTGGGGACGTGACCCTTCACAACGCTTAACAGACAACATGTGCGGACGTGACCAGACACAACATTATCAGACGACATGTGAGTACCTGACCAAACACAACATTAAATACACGATGTGGGGACGTGACCCTTCACAATGCTTGACAGACAACATGTGCGGAAGTGACAAGACACAACATTATCAGACGACTGTGCGGACGTGACTAGACACAAGATTAAAAACACAATGTGGGGACGTGACCCTTCACAACGCTTAACAGACAACATGTGCGGACATGACCAGACACAACATTATCAGACGACTGTGCGGACGTGACCAAACACACCATTAAAAACACGATGTGGGGACGTGACCCTTCACAACGCTTAACAGACAACATGTACGGACGTGACCAGACACAACATTATCAGACGACTATGCGGACGTGACCAGACACAACATTAAAACACACAAGGTGGGGAGGTGACCCTTCATAACGCTTAACAGATGACATGTGCGGACGTGACCAGACACAACATTAAAAATACGATGTGGGGACGTGGCCCTTCACAAGGCTTAACAGACAACATGTGCGGAAGTGACCAGACACAACATTATCAGACGACTGTGCGGACGTTTCCCGACACAGCATTAAAAACACAATGTGGGGGCGTGACCCTTCAAAACGCTTAACAGACAACATGTACGGACGTGACCCTTCAAAACGCTTAACAAACAACATGTGCGGACGTGACTAGACACAACATTATCAAACGACTGTGCGGACGTGACCAAACACAATATTAAAAACATGATGTGGGGACGTGACCCTTCACAACCCTTAACAGACAACAAGTGCGGACGTGACCAGACACAACATTAACAACACGATGTGGGGACGTGACCTTTCACAACGCTTAAGAGATGACATGCGTGGGCGTGACCAGAAATAACATTATCAGACGTCTGTGCGGACGTGAGCAAACACACCATTAAAAACACGATGTGGGGACGTGACCTTTCACAACGCTTAACAGACAACATGTGCGGACGTGACCAGACACAACATTAATAACACGAGGTGGGGGCGTGACCCTTCACAACGCTTAAGAGATGACATGCGCGGACGTGACCAGACACAATATTAAAAACACGATGTGGGGACGTGACCCTTCATAACGCTTAACAGACGATATATGCGGACGTGACCAGACACAACATTATCAGACGACATGTGTGGACGTGACCAGACACAACATTAACAACACGATGTGGGGCCGTGACCTTTCACAACACTTAACAGAAAACATATGCATACGTGACCAGACACAACATTATCAGACGAATGTGCGGACGTAACCAAACACAACATTAACAACACGATGTGGGGACGTGACCTTTCACAACGCTTAACAGACAACATGTGCGGACGTGACCTGACACAACATTATATGACGACTGTGCAGACGTGACCAGACACAGCATTAAAAATATGATGTGGGGACGTGACCCTTCACAACGCTTAACAGACAACATGTGCGGACGTGACCAGACACAACATTAACAACACGATGTGGGGCCGTGACCTTTCACAACACTTAACAGAAAACATATGCATACGTGACCAGACACAACATTATCAGACGAATGTGCGGACGTAACCAAACACAACCTTAAGAACACGATGTGGGGACGTGACCCTTCACAACGCTTAACAGACAACATGTGCAGAAGTGACCAGACACAACATTATCAGACGAATGTGCGGACGTAACCAAACACAACATTAACAACACGATGTGGGGACGTGACCTTTCACAACGCTTAACAGACAACATGTGCGGACGTGACCTGACACAACATTATATGACGACTGTGCAGACGTGACCAGACACAGCATTAAAAATATGATGTGGGGACGTGACCCTTCACAACGCTTAACAGACAACATGTGCGGACGTGACCAGACAAAACCATTAAAAACACGATGTGAGGGCGTGACCCTGCACAACGCTTAACAGACAACATGTGCGGAAGTGACCAGACACAACATTATCGGACGACATGTGCGTACCTGACCAAACAAAACATTAAATACACGATGTGGGGACGTGACCCTTCACAACGCTTGACAGAAAACATGTGCGGAAGTGACAAGACACAACATTATCAGACGAATGTGCGGACGTGACGAAACACACCATTACAAACACGATGTGGGGACGTGACACTTCACAAAACTTAACAAACAACATGTGCGGACGTGACCAGACACAACATTATCAGACGACTGTGCGGACGTGACCAGACACAACATTAAAACACACAAGGTGGGGAGGTGACCCTTCATAACGCTTAAGAGATGACATGTGCGGACGTGACCAGACACAACATTAAAAATACGATGTGGGGACGTGGCCCTTCACAACGCTTAACAGACAACATGTGCGGAAGTGACCAGACACAACATTATCAGACGACTGTGCGGACGTTACCAGACACAGCATTAAAAACACAATTTGGGGACGTGACTCTTCAAGACGCTTAACAGACAACATGTACAGACGTGACCCTTCAAAACGCTTAACAAACAACATATGCGGACGTGACTAGACACAACATTATCAAACGACTGTGCGGACGTGACCAAACACAATATTAAAACCATGATGTGGGGACGTGACCCTTCACAACCCTTAACAGACAACATGTGCGGACGTGACCAGACACAACATTATCAGACGAATGTGCGGACGTAACCAAACACAACATTAAGAACACGATGTGGGGACGTGACCCTTCACAACGCTTAACAGACAACATGTGCGGAAGTGACCAGACACAACATTATCAGACGACTGTGCGGACGTGATCCTTCACAATCCTTAAGAGATGACATGTGCGGATGTGACCAGTCACAACATTATCAGACGACATGTGTGGACGTGACCAGACACAACATTAAAACCACGATGTGGGGACGTGACCTTTCACAACGCTTAACAGACAACATGTGCGGACGTGACCTGACACAACATTATATGGCAACTGTGCAGACGTGACCAGACACAACATTAAAAATATGATGTGGGGACGTGACCCTTCACAACGCTTAACAGACAACATGTGCCGACGTGACCAGACAAAACATTATCAGACGACATGTGCGGAAGTGACCAAACACACCATTAAAAACACGATGTGAGGGCGTGACCCTGCACAATGCTTAACAGACAACATGTGCGGAAGTGACCAGACACAACATTATCAGACGACTGTGCGGACGTGACTAGACATAGCATTAAAAACACGATGTGGGGACGTGACCATTCACAACGCTTAAGAGATGACATGTGCGTACGTGACCAGACACAACATTACCAGACGGCATATGAGGACGTGACCAGACAGAACATTAACAACACGATGTGGGGACGTGACCTTTCACAACGCTTAACAAATAACATGTGCGGACGTGACTTGACACAACATTATCAGAGGACTGTGTAGACGTGACTAGACACAGTATTAAAAATATGATGTGGGGACGTGACCCTTCACAACGCTTAACAGACAACATGTGCGGACGTGACCAGACACAATATTATCAGACGACTGTGCGGACGTGACCAAACACTATTAAAAACACGATGTGGGGACGTGACCCTTCACAACGCTTAACAGACAACATGTGCGGACGTGACCAGACACAACATTATCAGACGACATGTGCGTACCTGACCAAACACAACATTAAATACATGATGTGGGGATGTGACCCTTCACAATGCTTGACAGAAAACATGTGCGAAAGTGGCCAGACACAACATTATCAGACGACTGTGCGGACGTGACGAGACACAACATTAAAAACCCAATGTGGGGACGTGACCCTGCACAACGCCTAACAGACTACATGTGCGGACATGACCAGACACAACATTATCAGATGACTGTGCGGACGTGACCAAACACACCATTAAAAACACTATGTGGGGACGTGACCCTTCACAACGCTTAACAGACAACATGTGCGGACGTGACCAGACACAACATTATCAGACGACATGTGCGTACCTGACCAAACACAACATTAAATACACGATGTGGGGACGTGACCCTTCACAATGCTTGACAGACAACATGTGCGGAAGTGACAAGACACAACATTATCAGACGACTGTGCGGACGTGACTAGACACAAGATTAAAAACACAATGTGGGGACGTGACCCTTCACAACGCTTAACAGACAACATGTGCGGACATGACCAGACACAACATTATCAGACGACTGTGCGGACGTGACCAAACACACCATTACAAACACGATGTGGGGACGTGACACTTCACAACGCTTAACAGACAACATGTGCGGACGTGACCAGACACAACATTATCAAACGACTGTGCGGACGTGACCAGACACAACATTAAAACACACAAGGTGGGGAGGTGACCCTTCATAACGCTTAAGAGGTGACATGTGCGGACGTGACCAGACACAACATTAAAAATACGATGTGGGGACGTGGCCCTTCACAACGCTTAACAGACAACATGTGCGGAAGTGACCAGACACAACATTATCAGACGACTGTGCGGACGTTACCAGACACAGCATTAAAAACACAATGTGGGGACTTGACCCTTCAAAACGCTTAACAGACAACATGTACGGACGTGACCCTTCAAAACGCTTAACAAACAACATGTGCGGACGTGACTAGACACAACATTATCAAACGACTGTGCGGACGTGACCAAACACAATATTAAAAACATGATGTGGGGACGTGACCCTTCACAACCCTTAACAGACAACATGTGCGGACGTGACCAGACACAACATTATCAGACGACATGTGCGTACCTGACCAAACACAACAATAAATACACAATGTGGGCACGTGACCCTTCACAACGCTTGAAAGACAACATGTGCGGAAGTGACCAGACACAACATTATCGGACGACTGTGCGGACGTCATGAGACACAACATTAAAAATACAATGTGGGGACGCGACCCTTCACAACGCCTAACAGACAACATGTGCGGACATGACCAGACACAACATTATCAGACGACTGTGCGGACATGACCAAACACACCATTAAAAACACGATGTGGGGACATGACCCTTCACAACGCTTAACAGACAACATGTGCGGACGTGACCAGACACAACATTATCAGACGACATGTGAGTACCTGACCAAACACAACATTAAATACACGATGTGGGGACGTGACCCTTCACAATGCTTGACAGACAACATGTGCGGAAGTGACAAGACACAACATTATCAGACGACTGTGCGGACGTGACTAGACACAAGATTAAAAACACAATGTGGGGACGTGACCCTTCACAACGCTTAACAGACAACATGTGCGGACATGACCAGACACAACATTATTAGACGACTGTGCGGATGTGACCAAACACACCATTAAAAACACGATGTGGGGACGTGACCCTTCACAACGCTTAACAGACAACATGTACGGACGTGACCAGACACAACATTATCAGACGACTATGCGGACGTGACCAGACACAACATTAAAACACACAAGGTGGGGAGGTGACCCTTCATAACGCTTAAGAGATGACATGTGCGGACGTGACCAGACACAACATTAAAAATACGATGTGGGGACGTGGCCCTTCACAAGGCTTAACAGACAACATGTGCGGAAGTGACCAGACACAACATTATCAGACGACTGTGCAGACGTTACCAGACACAGCATTAAAAACACAATGTGGGGGCGTGACCCTTCAAAACGCTTAACAGACAACATGTACGGACGTGACCCTTCAAAACGCTTAACAAACAACATGTGCGGACGTGACTAGACACAACATTATCAAACGACTGTGCGGACGTGACCAAACACAATATTAAAAACATGATGTGGGGACGTGACCCTTCACAACCCTTAACAGACAACAAGTGCGGACGTGACCAGACATAACATTATCAGACGACATGTGCGTACCTGACCAAACACAACAATAAATACACAATGTGGGGACGTGACCCTTCACAACGCTTGAAAGACAACATGTGCGGAAGTGACCAGACACAACATTATCAGACGACTGTGCGGACGTCACGAGGCACAACATTAAAAATACAATGTCGGGACGCGACCCTTCACAACGCCTAACAGACAACATGTGCGGACATGACCAGACACAACATTTTCAGACGACTGTGCGGACGTGACCAAACACACCATTAAAAACACGATGTGGGGACATGACCCTTCACAACGCTTAACAGACAACATGTGCGGACGTGACCAGACACAACAATATCAGACACCATGTGAGTACCTGACCAAACACAACATTAAATACACGATGTGGGGACGTGACCCTTCACAATGCTTGACAGACAACATGTGCGGAAGTGACAAGACACAACATTATCAGACGACTGTGCGGACGTGACTAGACACAAGATTAAAAACACAATGTGGGGACGTGACCCTTCACAACGCTTAACAGACAACATGTGCGGACATGACCAGACACAACATTATCAGACGACTGTGCGGACGTGACCAAACACACCATTAAAAACACGATGTGGGGACGTGACCCTTCACAACGCTTAACAGACAACATGTACGGACGTGACCAGACACAACATTATCAGACGACTGTGCGGACGTGACCAGACACAACATTAAAACACACAAGGTGGGGAGGTGACCCTTCATAACGCTTAAGAGATGACATGTGCGGACGTGACCAGACACAACATTAAAAATACGATGTGGGGACGTGGCCCTTCACAACGCTTAACAGACAACATGTGCGGAAGTGACCAAACACAACATTATCAGACGACTATGCGGACGTTACCAGACACAGCATTAAAAACACAATGTGGGGACGTGACCCTTCAAAACGCTTAACAGACAACATGTACGGACGTGACCCTTCAAAACGCTTAACAAACAACATGTGCGGACGTGACTAGACACAACATTATCAAACGACTGTGCGGACGTGACCAAACACAATATTAAAAACATGATGTGGGGACGTGACCCTTCACAACCCTTAACAGACAACAAGTGCGGACGTGACCAGACACAACATTATCAGACGACATGTGCGTACCTGACCAAACACAACAATAAATACACAATGTGGGGACGTGACCCTTCACAACGCTTGAAAGACAACATGTGCGGAAGTGACCAGACACAACATTATCAGACGACTGTGCGGACGTCACGAGACACAACATTAAAAATACAATGTCGGGACGCGACCCTTCACAACGCCTAACAGACAACATGTGCGGAAGTGACCAGACACAACATTATCAGACGACTGTGCGGAAGTGACCAGACACAACATTATCAGACGACTGTGCGGACGTGACGAGACACAACATTAAAAACACAATGTGGGGACGTGACCAGACACAACATTATAAGACGACTGTGCGGACGTGACCAACACACCATTAAAAACACGATGTGGGGACGTGACCCTTCACAACGCTTAAGAGACAACATGTGCGGACGTGACCAGACACAACATTATCAGACGACTATGCGGACGTGACCAAACACACCATTAAAAACACGATGTGGGGACGTGACCCTTCACAACGCTTAAGAGACAACATGTGCGGACGTGACCAGACACAACATTATCAGACGACTGTGCGGACGTGACCAGACATAACATTAAAAACACGAGGTGGGGGCGTGACCCTTCACAACGCTTAAGAGATGACATGTGCGGACGTGACCAAACACAACATTAAAAACACGATGTGGGGACGTGACCCTTCATAACGCTTAACAGACGATATATGCGGACGTGACCAGGCACAACATTATCAGACGACATGTGTGGACGTGACCAGACACAACATTAACAACACGATGTGGGGACGTGACCTTTCACAACACTTAACAGAAAACATATGCAGACTTAACCAGACACAACATTATCAGATGACTGTACGGACGTGACCAAACACAACATTAAAAACACGATGTGGGGACATGACCCTTCACAACGCATAACAGACAACATGTGCGGAAGTGACCAGAAAAAATATTATCAAACGACTGTGCGGACGTGACCCTTCACAATGCTTAAGAGATGACATGTGCGGATGTGACCAGACACAACATTATCAGACGACATGTGTGGACGTGACCAGACACAACATTAACAACACGATGTGGGGACGTGACCTTTCACAACGCTTAACAGACAACATGTGCGGACGTGACCTGACACAACATTATATGACGACTGTGCAGACGTGACCAGACACAACATTAAAAACATGATGTGGGGACGTGACCCTTCACAACGCTTAAGAGATGACATGCGTGGGCGTGACCAGAAATAACATTATCAGACGTCTGTGCGGACGTGAGCAAACACACCATTAAAAACACAATGTGGGGACGTGACCCTTCACAACGCTTAACAGACAACATGTGCGGACATGACCAGACACAACATTATCAGACGACTGTGCGGACGTGACCAAACACACCATTAAAAACACGATGTGGGGACGTGACCCTTCACAACGCTTAACAGACAACATGTACGGACGTGACCAGACACAACATTATCAGACGACTGTGCGGACGTGACCAGACACAACATTAAAACACACAAGGTGGGGAGGTGACCCTTCATAACGCTTAAGAGATGACATGTGCGGACGTGACCAGACACAACATTAAAAATACGATGTGGGGACGTGGCCCTTCACAACGCTTAACAGACAACATGTGCGGAAGTGACCAAACACAACATTATCAGACGACTATGCGGACGTTACCAGACACAGCATTAAAAACACAATGTGGGGACGTGACCCTTCAAAACGCTTAACAGACAACATGGACGGACGTGACCCTTCAAAACGCTTAACAAACAACATGTGCGGACGTGACTAGACACAACATTATCAAACGACTGTGCGGACGTGACCAAACACAATATTAAAAACATGATGTGGGGACGTGACCCTTCACAACCCTTAACAGACAACAAGTGCGGACGTGACCAGACACAACATTATCAGACGACATGTGCGTACCTGACCAAACACAACAATAAATACACAATGTGGGGACGTGACCCTTCACAACGCTTGAAAGACAACATGTGCGGAAGTGACCAGACACAACATTATCAGACGACTGTGCGGACGTCACGAGACACAACATTAAAAATACAATGTCGGGACGCGACCCTTCACAACGCCTAACAGACAACATGTGCGGAAGTGACCAGACACAACATTATCAGACGACTGTGCGGAAGTGACCAGACACAACATTATCAGACGACTGTGCGGACGTGACGAGACACAACATTAAAAACACAATGTGGGGACGTGACCAAACACAACATTATAAGACGACTGTGCGGACGTGACCAACACACCATTAAAAACACGATGTGGGGACGTGACCCTTCACAACGCTTAAGAGACAACATGTGCGGACGTGACCAGACACAACATTATCAGACGACTGTGCGGACGTGACCAGACATAACATTAAAAACACGAGGTGGGGGCGTGACCCTTCACAACGCTTAAGAGATGACATGTGCGGACGTGACCAAACACAACATTAAAAACACGATGTGGGGACGTGACCCTTCATAACGCTTAACAGACGATATATGCGGACGTGACCAGGCACAACATTATCAGACGACATGTGTGGACGTGACCAGACACAACATTAACAACACGATGTGGGGACGTGACCTTTCACAACACTTAACAGAAAACATATGCAGACTTAACCAGACACAACATTATCAGATGACTGTGCGGACGTGACCAAACACAACATTAAAAACACGATGTGGGGACATGACCCTTCACAACGCATAACAGACAACATGTGCGGAAGTGACCAGAAAAAATATTATCAAACGACTGTGCGGACGTGACCCTTCACAATGCTTAAGAGATGACATGTGCGGATGTGACCAGACACAACATTATCAGACGACATGTGTGGACGTGACCAGACACAACATTAACAACACGATGTGGGGACGTGACCTTTCACAACGCTTAACAGACAACATGTGCGGACGTGACCTGACACAACATTATATGACGACTGTGCAGACGTGACCAGACACAACATTAAAAACATGATGTGGGGACGTGACCCTTCACAATGCTTAAGAGATGACATGTGCGGATGTGACCAGACACAACATTATCAGACGACATGTGTGGACGTGACCAGACACAACATTAACAACACGATGTGGGGACGTGACCTTTCACAACGCTTAACAGACAACATGTGCGGACGTGACCAGACACAACATTATCAGACGACTATGCGGACGTGACCAAACACACCATTAAAAACACGATGTGGGGACGTGACCCTTCACAACGCTTAACAGACAACATGTGCGGACGTGACCAGACACAACATTAATAACACGAGGTGGGGGCGTGACCCTTCACAACGCTTAAGAGATGACATGTGCGGACGTGACCAGACACAATATTAAAAACACGATGTGGGGACGTGACCCTTCATAACGCTTAACAGACGATATATGCGGACGTGACCAGACACAACATTATCAGACGACATGTGTGGACGTGACCAGACACAACATTAACAACACGATGTGGGGCCGTGACCTTTCACAACACTTAACAGAAAATATATGCATACGTGACCAGACACAACATTATCAGACGAATGTGCGGACGTAACCAAACACAACATTAACAACACGATGTGGGGACGTGACCTTTCACAACGCTTAACAGACAACATGTGCGGACGTGACCTGACACAACATTATATGACGACTGTGCAGACGTGACCAGACACAACATTAAAAACATGATGTGGGGACGTGACCCTTCACAACGCTTAACAAACAACATGTGCGGAAGTGACCAGACACAACATTATCAGACGACTGTGCGGACGTGATCCTTCACAATCCTTAAGAGATGACATGTGCGGACGTGACCAGACACAACATTATCAGACGACATGTGTGGACGTGACCAGACACAACATTAACAACACGATGTGGGGCCGTGACCTTTCACAACACTTAACAGAAAACATATGCATACGTGACCAGACACAACATTATCAGACGAATGTGCGGACGTAACCAAACACAACATTAAGAACACGATGTGGGGACGTGACCCTTCACAACGCTTAACAGACAACATGTGCAGAAGTGACCAGACACAACATTATCAGACGAATGTGCGGACGTAACCAAACACAACATTAACAACACGATGTGGGGACGTGACCTTTCACAACGCTTAACAGACAACATGTGCGGACGTGACCAGACACAACATTATATGACGACTGTGCAGACGTGACCAGACACAGCATTAAAAATATGATGTGGGGACGTGACCCTTCACAATGCTTAACAGACAACATGTGCCGACGTGACCAGACAAAACATTATCAGACGACATGTGCGGAAGTGACCAAACACACCATTAAAAACACGATGTGAGGGCGTGACCCTGCACAATGCTTAATAGACAACATGTGCGGAAGTGACCAGACACAACATTATCAGACGACTGTGCGGACGTGACTAGACATAGCATTAAAAACACGATGTGGGGACGTGACCATTCACAACGCTTAAGAGATGACATGTGCGGACGTGACCAGACACAACATTACCAGACGGCATATGAGGACGTGACCAGACAGAACATTAACAACACGATGTGGGGACGTGACCTTTCACAACGCTTAACAAATAACATGTGCGGACGTGACTTGACACAACATTATCAGAGGACTGTGTAGACGTGACTAGACACAGTATTAAAAATATGATGTGGGGAAGTGACCCTTCACAACGCTTAACAGACAACATGTGCGGACGTGACCAGACACAATATTATCAGACGACTGTGCGGACGTCACCAAACACTATTAAAAACACGATGTGGGGACGTGACCCTTCACAACGCTTAACAGACAACATGTGCGGACGTGACCAGACACAACATTATCAGACGACATGTGCGTACCTGACCAAACACAACATTAAATACATGATGTGGGGATGTGACCCTTCACAATGCTTGACAGAAAACATGTGCGAAAGTGGCCAGACACAACATTATCAGACGACTGTGCGGACGTGACGAGACACAACATTAAAAACCCAATGTGGGGACGTGACCCTGCACAACACCTAACAGACTACATGTGCGGACATGACCAGACACAACATTATCAGATGACTGTGCGGACGTGACCAAACACACCATTAAAAACACTATGTGGGGACGTGACCCTTCACAACGCTTAACAGACAACATGTGCGGACGTGACCCTTCACAACGCTTGACAGACAACATGTGCGGAAGTGACAAGACACAACATTATCAGACGAATGTGCGGACGTGACGAAACACACCATTACAAACACGATGTGGGGACGTGACACTTCACAACGCTTAACAGTCAACATGTGCGGACGTGACCAGACACAACATTATCAGACGACTGTGCGGACGTGACCAGACACAACATTAAAACACACAAGGTGGGGAGGTGACCCTTCATAACGCTTAAGAGGTGACATGTGCGGACGTGACCAGACACAACATTAAAAATACGATGTGGGGACGTGGCCCTTCACAACGCTTAACAGACAACATGTGCGGAAGTGACCAGACACAACATTATCAGACGACTGTGCGGACGTTACCAGACACAGCATTAAAAACACAATGTGGGGACGTGACCCTTCAAAACGCTTAACAGACAACATGTACGGACGTGACCCTTCAAAACGCTTAACAAACAACATGTGCGGACGTGACTAGACACAACATTATCAAACGACTGTGCGGACGTGACCAAACACAATATTAAAAACATGATGTGCGGACGTGACCCTTCACAACCCTTAACAGACAACATGTGCGGACGTGACCAGACACAACATTATCAGACGACATGTGCGTACCTGAGCAAACACAACAATAAATACACAATGTGGGCACGTGACCCTTCACAACGCTTGAAAGACAACATGTGCGGAAGTGACCAGACACAACATTATCGGACGACTGTGCGGACGTCATGAGACACAACATTAAAAATACAATGTGGGGACGCGACCCTTGACAACGCCTAACAGACAACATGTGCGGACATGACCAGACACAACATTATCAGACGACTGTGCGGACGTGACCAAACACACCATTAAAAACACGATGTGGGGACATGACCCTTCACAACGCTTAACAGACAACATGTGCGGACGTGACCAGACACAACATTATCAGACGACATGTGAGTACCTGACCAAACACAACATTAAATACACGATGTGGGGACGTGACCCTTCACAATGCTTGACAGACAACATGTGCGGAAGTGACAAGACACAACATTATCAGACGACTGTGCGGACGTGACTAGACACAAGATTAAAAACACAATGTGGGGACGTGACCCTTCACAACGCTTAACAGACAACATGTGCGGACATGACCAGACACAACATTATCAGACGACTGTGCGGACGTGACCAAACACACCATTAAAAACACGATGTGGGGACGTGACCCTTCACAACGCTTAACAGACAACATGTACGGACGTGACCAGACACAACATTATCAGACGACTATGCGGACGTGACCAGACACAATATTAAAACACACAAGGTGGGGAGGTGACCCTTCATTACGCTTAAGAGATGACATGTGCGGACGTGACCAGACACAACATTAAAAATACGATGTGGGGACGTGGCCCTTCACAAGGCTTAACAGACAACATGTGCGGAAGTGACCAGACACAACATTATCAGACGACTGTGCGGACGTTACCAGACACAGCATTAAAAACACAATGTGGGGGCGTGACCCTTCAAAACGCTTAACAGACAACATGTACGGACGTGACCCTTCAAAACGCTTAACAAACAACATGTGCGGACGTGACTAGACACAACATTATCAAACGACTGTGCGGACGTGACCAAACACAATATTAAAAACATGATGTGGGGACGTGACCCTTCACAACCCTTAACAGACAACAAGTGCGGACGTGACCAGACACAACATTATCAGACGACATGTGCGTACCTGACCAAACACAACAATAAATACACAATGTGGGCACGTGACCCTTCACAACGCTTGAAAGACAACATGTGCGGAAGTGACCAGACACAACATTATCGGACGACTGTGCGGACGTCATGAGACACAACATTAAAAATACAATGTGGGGACGCGACCCTTGACAACGCCTAACAGACAACATGTGCGGACATGACCAGACACAACATTATCAGACGACTGTGCGGACGTGACCAAACACACCATTAAAAACACGATGTGGGGACATGACCCTTCACAACGCTTAACAGACAACATGTGCGGACGTGACCAGACACAACATTATCAGACGACATGTGAGTACCTGACCAAACACAACATTAAATACACGATGTGGGGACGTGACCCTTCACAATGCTTGACAGACAACATGTGCGGAAGTGACAAGACACAACATTATCAGACGACTGTGCGGACGTGACTAGACACAAGATTAAAAACACAATGTGGGGACGTGACCCTTCACAACGCTTAACAGACAATATGTGCGGACATGACCAGACACAACATTATCAGACGACTGTGCGGACGTGACCAAACACACCATTAAAAACACGATGTGGGGACGTGACCCTTCACAACGCTTAACAGACAACATGTACGGACGTGACCAGACACAACATTATCAGACGACTATGCGGACGTGACCAGACACAACATTAAAACACACAAGGTGGGGAGGTGACCCTTCATAACGCTTAAGAGATGACATGTGCGGACGTGACCAGACACAACATTAAAAATACGATGTGGGGACGTGGCCCTTCACAAGGCTTAACAGACAACATGTGCGGAAGTGACCAGACACAACATTATCAGACGACTGTGCGGACGTTACCAGACACAGCATTAAAAACACAATGTGGGGGCGTGACCCTTCAAAACGCTTAACAGACAACATGTACGGACGTGACCCTTCAAAACGCTTAACAAACAACATGTGCGGACGTGACTAGACACAACATTATCAAACGACTGTGCGGACGTGACCAAACACAATATTAAAAACATGATGTGGGGACGTGACCCTTCACAACCCTTAACAGACAACAAGTGCGGACGTGACCAGACACAACATTAACAACACGATGTGGGGACGTGACCTTTCACAACACTTAACAGAAAACATATGCAGACTTAACCAGACACAACATTATCAGATGACTGTGCGGACGTGACCAAACACAACATTAAAAACACGATGTGGGGACATGACCCTTCACAAGGCATAACAGACAACATGTGCGGAAGTGACCAGAAAAAATATTATCAAACGACTGTGCGGACGTGACCCTTCACAATGCTTAAGAGATGACATGTGCGGATGTGACCAGACACAACATTATCAGACGACATGTGTGGACGTGACCAGACACAACATTAACAACACGATGTGGGGACATGACCTTTCACAACGCTTAACAGACAACATGTGCGGACGTGACCTGACACAACATTATCAGACGTCTGTGCGGACGTGAGCAAACACACCATTAAAAACACGATGTGGGGACGTGACCTTTCACAACGCTTAACAGACAACATGTGCGGACGTGACCAGACACAACATTATCAGACGACTATGCGGACGTGACCAAACACACCATTAAAAACACGATGTGGGGACGTGACCCTTCACAACGCTTAACAGACAACATGTGCGGACGTGACCAGACACAACATTAATAACACGAGGTGGGGGCGTGACCCTTCACAACGCTTAAGAGATGACATGTGCGGACGTGACCAGACACAATATTAAAAACACGATGTGGGGACGTGACCCTTCATAACGCTTAACAGACGATATATACGGACGTGACCAGACACAACATTATCAGACGACATGTGTGGACGTGACCAGACACAACATTAACAACACGATGTGGGGCCGTGACCTTTCACAACACTTAACAGAAAACATATGCATACGTGACCAGACACAACATTATCAGACGAATGTGCGGACGTAACCAAACACAACATTAACAACACGATGTGGGGACGTGACCTTTCACAACGCTTAACAGACAACATGTGCGGACGTGACCTGACACAACATTATATGACGACTGTCCAGACGTGACCAGACACAACATTAAAAACATGATGTGGGGACTTGACCCTTCACAACGCTTAACAAACAACATGTACGGAAGTGACCAGACACAACATTATCAGACGACTGTGCGGACGTGATCCTTCACAATCCTTAAGAGATGACATGTGCGGATGTGACCAGACACAACATTATCAGACGACATGTGTGGACGTGACCAGACACAACATTAACAACACGATGTGGGGCCGTGACCTTTCACAACACTTAACAGAAAACATATGCATACGTGACCAGACACAACATTATCAGACGAATGTGCGGACGTAACCAAACACAACATTAAGAACACGATGTGGGGACGTGACCCTTCACAACGCTTAACAGACAACATGTGCAGAAGTGACCAGACACAACATTATCAGACGAATGTGCGGACGTAACCAAACACAACATTAACAACACGATGTGGGGACGTGACCTTTCACAACGCTTAACAGACAACATGTGCGGACGTGACCTGACACAACATTATATGACGACTGTGCAGACGTGACCAGACACAGCATTAAAAATATGATGTGGGGACGTGACCCTTCACAACGCTTAACAGACAACATGTGCCGACGTGACCAGACAAAACATTATCAGACGACATGTGCGGAAGTGACCAAACACACCATTAAAAACACGATGTGAGGGCGTGACCCTGCACAATGCTTAACAGACAACATGTGCGGAAGTGACCAGACACAACATTATCAGACGACTGTGCGGACGTGACTAGACATAGCATTAAAAACACGATGTGGGGACGTGACCATTCACAACGCTTAAGAGGTGACATGTGCGGACGTGACCAGACACAACATTACCAGACGGCATATGAGGACGTGACCAGACAGAACATTAACAACACGATGTGGGGACGTGACCTTTCACAACGCTTAACAAATAACATGTGCGGACGTGACTTGACACAACATTATCAGAGGACTGTGTAGACGTGACTAGACACAGTATTAAAAATATGATGTGGGGACGTGACCCTTCACAACGCTTAACAGACAACATGTGCGGACGTGACCAGACACAATATTATCAGACGACTGTGCGGACGTGACCAAACACTATTAAAAACACGATGTGGGGACGTGACCCTTCACAACGCTTAACAGACAACATGTGCGGACGTGACCAGACACAACATTATCAGACGACATGTGCGTACCTGACCAAACACAACATTAAATACATGATGTGGGGATGTGACCCTTCACAATGCTTGACAGAAAACATGTGCGAAAGTGGCCAGACACAACATTATCAGACGACTGTGCGGACGTGACGAGACACAACATTAAAAACCCAATGTGGGGACGTGACCCTGCACAACGCCTAACAGACTACATGTGCGGACATGACCAGACACAACATTATCAGATGACTGTGCGGACGTGACCAAACACACCATTAAAAACACTATGTGGGGACGTGACCCTTCACAACGCTTAACAGACAACATGTGCGGACGTGACCAGACACAACATTATCAGACGACATGTGCGTACCTGACCAAACACAACATTAAATACACGATGTGGGGACGTGACCCTTCACAACGCTTGACAGACAACATGTGCGGAAGTGACAAGACACAACATTATCAGACGAATGTGCGGACGTGACGAAACACACCATTACAAACACGATGTGGGGACGTGACACTTCACAACGCTTAACAGACAACATGTGCGGACGTGACCAGACACAACATTATCAGACGACTGTGCGGACGTGACCAGACACAACATTAAAACACACAAGGTGGGGAGGTGACCCTTCATAACGCTTAAGAGGTGACATGTGCGGACGTGACCAGACACAACATTAAAAATACGATGTGGGGACGTGGCCCTTCACAACGCTTAACAGACAACATGTGCGGAAGTGACCAGACACAACATTATCAGACGACTGTGCGGACGTTACCAGACACAGCATTAAAAACACAATGTGGGGACGTGACCCTTCAAAACGCTTAACAGACAACATGTACGGACGTGACCCTTCAAAACGCTTAACAAACAACATGTGCGGACGTGACTAGACACAACATTATCAAACGACTGTGCGGACGTGACCAAACACAATATTAAAAACATGATGTGGGGACGTGACCCTTCACAACCCTTAACAGACAACATGTGCGGACGTGACCAGACACAACATTATCAGACGACATGTGCGTACCTGACCAAACACAACAATAAATACACAATGTGGGCACGTGACCCTTCACAACGCTTGAAAGACAACATGTGCGGAAGTGACCAGACACAACATTATCGGACGACTGTGCGGACGTCATGAGACACAACATTAAAAATACAATGTGGGGACGCGACCCTTCACAACGCCTAACAGACAACATGTGCGGACATGACCAGACACAACATTATCAGACGACTGTGCGGACGTGACCAAACACACCATTAAAAACACGATGTGGGGACATGACCCTTCACAACGCTTAACAGACAACATGTGCGGACGTGACCAGACACAACATTATCAGACGACATGTGAGTACCTGACCAAACACAACATTAAATACACGATGTGGGGACGTGACCCTTCACAATGCTTGACAGACAACATGTGCGGAAGTGACAAGACACAACATTATCAGACGACTGTGCGGACGTGACTAGACACAAGATTAAAAACACAATGTGGGGACGTGACCCTTCACAACGCTTAACAGACAACATGTGCGGACATGACCAGACACAACATTATCAGACGACTGTGCGGACGTGACCAAACACACCATTAAAAACACGATGTGGGGACGTGACCCTTCACAACGCTTAACAGACAACATGTACGGACGTGACCAGACACAACATTATCAGACGACTATGCGGACGTGACCAGACACAACATTAAAACACACAAGGTGGGGAGGTGACCCTTCATAACGCTTAAGAGATGACATGTGCGGACGTGACCAGACACAACATTAAAAATACGATGTGGGGACGTGGCCCTTCACAAGGCTTAACAGACAACATGTGCGGAAGTGACCAGACACAACATTATCAGACGACTGTGCGGACGTTACCAGACACAGCATTAAAAACACAATGTGGGGGCGTGACCCTTCAAAACGCTTAACAGACAACATGTACGGACGTGACCCTTCAAAACGCTTAACAAACAACATGTGCGGACGTGACTAGACACAACATTATCAAACGACTGTGCGGACGTGACCAAACACAATATTAAAAACATGATGTGGGGACGTGACCCTTCACAACCCTTAACAGACAACAAGTGCGGACGTGACCAGACATAACATTATCAGACGACATGTGCGTACCTGACCAAACACAACAATAAATACACAATGTGGGGACGTGACCCTTCACAACGCGTGAAAGACAACATGTGCGGAAGTGACCAGACACAACATTATCAGACGACTGTGCGGACGTCACGAGGCACAACATTAAAAATACAATGTCGGGACGCGACCCTTCACAACGCCTAACAGACAACATGTGCGGACATGACCAGACACAACATTATCAGACGACTGTGCGGACGTGACCAAACACACCATTAAAAACACGATGTGGGGACATGACCCTTCACAACGCTTAACAGACAACATGTGCGGACGTGACCAGACACAACATTATCAGACACCATGTGAGTACCTGACCAAACACAACATTAAATACACGATGTGGGGACGTGACCCTTCACAATGCTTGACAGACAACATGTGCGGAAGTGACAAGACACAACATTATCAGACGACTGTGCGGACGTGACTAGACACAAGATTAAAAACACAATGTGGGGACGTGACCCTTCACAACGCTTAACAGACAACATGTGCGGACATGACCAGACACAACATTATCAGACGACTGTGCGGACGTGACCAAACACACCATTAAAAACACGATGTGGGGACGTGACCCTTCACAACGCTTAACAGACAACATGTACGGACGTGACCAGACACAACATTATCAGACGACTGTGCGGACGTGACCAGACACAACATTAAAACACACAAGGTGGGGAGGTGACCCTTCATAACGCTTAAGAGATGACATGTGCGGACGTGACCAGACACAACATTAAAAATACGATGTGGGGACGTGGCCCTTCACAACGCTTAACAGACAACATGTGCGGAAGTGACCAGACACAACATTATCAGACGACTATGCGGACGTTACCAGACACAACATTAAAAACACAATGTGGGGACGTGACCCTTCAAAACGCTTAACAGACAACATGTACGGACGTGACCCTTCAAAACGCTTAACAAACAACATGTGCGGACGTGACTAGACACAACATTATCAAACGACTGTGCGGACGTGACCAAACACAATATTAAAAACATGATGTGGGGACGTGACCCTTCACAACCCTTAACAGACAACAAGTGCGGACGTGACCAGACACAACATTATCAGACGACATGTGCGTACCTGACCAAACACAACAATAAATACACAATGTGGGGACGTGACCCTTCACAACGCTTGAAAGACAACATGTGCGGAAGTGACCAGACACAACATTATCAGACGACTGTGCAGACGTCACGAGACACAACATTAAAAATACAATGTCGGGACGCGACCCTTCACAACGCCTAACAGACAACATGTGCGGAAGTGACCAGACACAACATTATCAGACGACTGTGCGGAAGTGACCAGACACAACATTATCAGACGACTGTGCGGACGTGACGAGACACAACATTAAAAACACAATGTGGGGACGTGACCAGACACAACATTATAAGACGACTGTGCGGACGTGACCAAACACACCATTAAAAACACGATGTGGGGACGTAACCCTTCACAACGCTTAAGAGACAACATGTGCGGACGTGACCAGACACAACATTATCAGACGACTGTGCGGACGTGACCAGACACAACATTAAAAACACGAGGTGGGGGCGTGACCCTTCACAACGCTTAAGAGATGACATGTGCGGACGTGACCAAACACAACATTAAAAACACGATGTGGGGACGTGACCCTTCATAACGCTTAACAGACGATATATGCGGACGTGACCAGGCACAACATTATCAGACGACATGTGTGGACGTGACCAGACACAACATTAACAACACGATGTGGGGACGTGACCTTTCACAACACTTAACAGAAAACATATGCAGACTTAACCAGACACAACATTATCAGATGACTGTGCGGACGTGACCAAACACACCATTAAAAACACGATGTGGGGACGTGACCCTTCACAACGCTTAAGAGACAACATGTGCGGACGTGACCAGACACAACATTATCAGACGACTGTGCGGACGTGACCAGACATAACATTAAAAACACGAGGTGGGGGCGTGACCCTTCACAACGCTTAAGAGATGACATGTGCGGACGTGACCAAACACAACATTAAAAACACGATGTGGGGACGTGACCCTTCATAACGCTTAACAGACGATATATGCGGACGTGACCAGGCACAACATTATCAGACGACATGTGTGGACGTGACCAGACACAACATTAACAACACGATGTGGGGACGTGACCTTTCACAACACTTAACAGAAAACATATGCAGACTTAACCAGACACAACATTATCAGATGACTGTGCGGACGTGACCAAACACAACATTAAAAACACGATGTGGGGACATGACCCTTCACAACGCATAACAGACAACATGTGCGGAAGTGACCAGAAAAAATATTATCAAACGACTGTGCGGACGTGACCCTTCACAATGCTTAAGAGATGACATGTGCGGATGTGACCAGACACAACATTATCAGACGACATGTGTGGACGTGACCAGACACAACATTAACAACACGATGTGGGGACGTGACCTTTCACAACGCTTAACAGACAACATGTGCGGACGTGACCTGACACAACATTATATGACGACTGTGCAGACGTGACCAGACACAACATTAAAAACATGATGTGGGGACGTGACCCTTCACAACGCTTAAGAGATGACATGCGTGGGCGTGACCAGAAATAACATTATCAGACGTCTGTGCGGACGTGAGCAAACACACCATTAAAAACACGATGTGGGGACGTGACCTTTCACAACGCTTAACAGACAACATGTGCGGACGTGACCAGACACAACATTATCAGACGACTATGCAGACGTGACCAAACACACCATTAAAAACACGATGTGGGGACGTGACCCTTCACAACGCTTAACAGACAACATGTGCGGACGTGACCAGACACAACATTAATAACACGAGGTGGGGGCGTGACCCTTCACAACGCTTAAGAGATGACATGTGCGGACGTGACCAGACACAATATTAAAAACACGATGTGGGGACGTGACCCTTCATAACGCTTAACAGACGATATATGCGGACGTGACCAGACACAACATTATCAGACGACATGTGTGGACGTGACCAGATACAACATTAACAACACGATGTGGGGCCGTGACCTTTCACAACACTTAACAGAAAACATATGCATACGTGACCAGACACAACATTATCAGACGAATGTGCGGACGTAACCAAACACAACATTAACAACACGATGTGGGGACGTGACCTTTGACAACGCTTAACAGACAACATGTGCGGACGTGACCTGACACAACATTATATAACGACTGTGCAGACGTGACCAGACACAACATTAAAAATATGATGTGGGGACGTGACCCTTCACAACGCTTAACAAACAACATGTGCGGAAGTGACCAGACACAACATTATCAGACGACTGTGCGGACGTGATCCTTCACAATCCTTAAGAGATGACATGTGCGGATGTGACCAGACACAACATTATCAGACGACATGTGTGGACGTGACCAGACACAACATTAACAACACGATGTGGGGCCGTGACCTTTCACAACACTTAACAGAAAACATATGCATACGTGACCAGACACAACATTATCAGACGAATGTGCGGACGTAACCAAACACAACATTAAGAACACGATGTGGGGACGTGACCCTTCACAACGCTTAACAGACAACATGTGCAGAAGTGACCAGACACAACATTATCAGACGAATGTGCGGACGTAACCAAACACAACATTAACAACACGATGTGGGGACGTGACCTTTCACAACGCTTAACAGACAACATGTGCGGACGTGACCTGACACAACATTATATGACGACTGTGCAGACGTGACCAGACACAGCATTAAAAATATGATGTGGGGACGTGACCCTTCACAACGCTTAACAGACAACATGTGCGGACGTGACCAGACAAAACCATTAAAAACACGATGTGAGGGCGTGACCCTGCACAACGCTTAACAGACAACATGTGCGGAAGTGACCAGACACAACATTATCGGACGACATGTGCGTACCTGACCAAACAAAACATTAAATACATGATGTGGGGACGTGACCCTTCACAACGCTTGACAGACAACATGTGCGGAAGTGACAAGACACAACATTATCAGACGAATGTGCGGACGTGACGAAACACACCATTACAAACACGATGTGGGGACGTGACACTTCACAACGCTTAACAGACAACATGTGCGGACGTGACCAGACACAACATTATCAGACGACTGTGCGGACGTGACCAGACACAACATTAAAACACACAAGGTGGGGAGGTGACCCTTCATAACGCTTAAGAGATGACATGTGCGGACGTGACCAGACACAACATTAAAAATACGATGTGGGGACGTGGCCCTTCACAACGCTTAACAGACAACATGTGCGGAAGTGACCAGACACAACATTATCAGACGACTGTGCGGACGTTACCAGACACAGCATTAAAAACACAATTTGGGGACGTGACTCTTCAAGACGCTTAACAGACAACATGTACAGACGTGACCCTTCAAAACGCTTAACAAACAACATATGCGGACGTGACTAGACACAACATTATCAAACGACTGTGCGGACGTGACCAAACACAATATTAAAACCATGATGTGGGGACGTGACCCTTCACAACCCTTAACAGACAACATGTGCGGACGTGACCAGACACAACATTATCAGACGAATGTGCGGACGTAACCAAACACAACATTAAGAACACGATGTGGGGACGTGACCCTTCACAACGCTTAACAGACAACATGTGCGGAAGTGACCAGACACAACATTATCAGACGACTGTGCGGACGTGATCCTTCACAATCCTTAAGAGATGACATGTGCGGATGTGACCAGACACAACATTATCAGACGACATGTGTGGACGTGACCAGACACAACATTAAAACCACGATGTGGGGACGTGACCTTTCACAACGCTTAACAGACAACATGTGCGGACGTGACCTGACACAACATTATATGGCAACTGTGCAGATGTGACCAGACACAGCATTAAAAATATGATGTGGGGACGTGACCCTTCACAACGCTTAACAGACAACATGTGCGGACGTGACCAGACAAAACATTATCAGACGACATGTGCGGAAGTGACCAAACACACCATTAAAAACACGATGTGAGGGCGTGACCCTGCACAATGCTTAACAGACAACATGTGCGGAAGTGACCAGACACAACATTATCAGACGACTGTGCGGACGTGACTAGACATAGCATTAAAAACACGATGTGGGGACGTGACCATTCACAACGCTTAAGAGATGACATGTGCGGACGTGACCAGACACAACATTACCAGACGGCATATGAGGACGTGACCAGACAGAACATTAACAACACGATGTGGGGACGTGACCTTTCACAACGCTTAACAAATAACATGTGCGGACGTGACTTGACACAACATTATCAGAGGACTGTGTAGACGTGACTAGACACAGTATTAAAAATATGATGTGGGGACGTGACCCTTCACAACGCTTAACAGACAACATGTGCGGACGTGACCAGACACAATATTATCAGACGATTGTGCGGACGAGACCAAACACTATTAAAAACACGATGTGGGGACGTGACCCTTCACAACGCTTAACAGACAACATGTGCGGACGTGACCAGACACAACATTATCAGACGACATGTGCGTACCTGACCAAACACAACATTAAATACATGATGTGGGGATGTGACCCTTCACAATGCTTGACAGAAAACATGTGCGAAAGTGGCCAGACACAACATTATCAGACGACTGTGCGGACGTGACGAGACACAACATTAAAAACCCAATGTGGGGACGTGACCCTGCACAACGCCTAACAGACTACATGTGCGGACATGACCAGACACAACATTATCAGATGACTGTGCGGACGTGACCAAACACACCATTAAAAACACTATGTGGGGACGTGACCCTTCACAACGCTTAACAGACAACATGTGCGGACGTGACCAGACAAAACATTATCAGACGACATGTGCGGAAGTGACCAAACACACCATTAAAAACACGATGTGAGGGCGTGACCAGACACAACATTATCAGACGACATGTGCGTACCTGACCAAACACAACATTAAATACACGATGTGGGGACGTGACCCTTCACAACGCTTGACAGACAACATGTGCGGAAGTGACAAGACACAACATTATCAGACGAATGTGCGGACGTGACGAAACACACCATTACAAACACGATGTGGGGACGTGACACTTCACAACGCTTAACAGACAACATGTGCGGACGTGACCAGACACAACATTATCAGACGACTGTGCGGACGTGACCAGACACAACATTAAAACACACAAGGTGGGGAGGTGACCCTTCATAACGCTTAAGAGGTGACATGTGCGGACGTGACCAGACACAACATTAAAAATACGATGTGGGGACGTGGCCCTTCACAACGCTTAACAGACAACATGTACGGAAGTGACCCTTCAAAACGCTTAACAAACAACATGTGCGGACGTGACTAGACACAACATTATCAAACGACTGTGTGGACGTGACCAAACACAATATTAAAAACATGATGTGGGGACGTGACCCTTCACAACCCTTAACAGACAACAAGTGTGGACGTGACCAGACACAACATTATCAGACGACTGTGCGGACGTTACCAGACACAGCATTAAAAACACAATGTGGGGACGTGACCCTTCAAAACGCTTAACAGACAACATGTACGGACGTGACCCTTCAAAACGCTTAACAAACAACATGTGCGGACGTGACTAGACACAACATTATCAAACGACTGTGCGGACGTGACCAAACACAATATTAAAAACATGATGTGGGGACGTGACCCTTCACAACCCTTAACAGACAACAAGTGCGGACGTGACCAGACACAACATTATCAGACGACATGTGCGTACCTGACCAAACACAACAATAAATACACAATGTCGGGACGTGACCCTTCACAACGCTTGAAAGACAACATGTGCGGAAGTGACCAGACACAACATTATCAGACGACTGTGCGGACGTCACGAGACACAACATTAAAAATACAATGTCGGGACGCGACCCTTCACAACGCCTAACAGACAACATGTGCGGAAGTGACCAGACACAACATTATCAGACGACTGTGCGGAAGTGACCAGACACAACATTATCAGACAACTGTGCGGACGTGACGAGACACAACATTAAAAACACAATGTGGGGACGTGACCAGACACAACATTATAAGACGACTGTGCGGACGTGACCAAACACACCATTAAAAACACGATGTGGGGACGTGACCCTTCACAACGCTTAAGAGACAACATGTGCGGACGTGACCAGACACAACATTATCAGACGACTGTGCGGACGTGACCAGACACAACATTAAAAACACGGGGTAGGGGCGTGACCCTTCACAACGCTTAAGAGATGACATGTGCGGACGTGACCAAACACAACATTAAAAACACGATGTGGGGACGTGGCCCTTCACAACGCTTAACAGACAACATGTGCGGAAGTGACCAGACACAACATTATCAGACGACTGTGCGGACGTTACCAGACACAGCATTAAAAACACAATGTGGGGACGTGACCCTTCAAAACGCTTAACAGACAACATGTACGGACGTGACCAGACACAACATTATCAGACGACATGTGTGGACGTGACCAGACACAACATTAACAACACGATGTGGGGACGTGACCTTTCACAACACTTAACAGAAAACATATCCAGACTTAACCAGACACAACATTATCAGATGACTGTGCGGACGTGACCAAACACACCATTAAAAACACAATGTGGGGACGTGACCCTTCACAACGCTTAAGAGACAACATGTGCGGACGTGACCAGACACAACATTATCAGACGACTGTGCGGACGTGACCAGACACAACATTAAAAACACGAGGTGGGGGCGTGACCCTTCACAACGCTTAAGAGATGACATGTGAGGACGTGACCAAACACAACATTAAAAACACGATGTGGGGACGTGACCCTTCATAACGCTTAACAGACGATATATGCGGACGTGACCAGGCACAACATTATCAGACGACACGTGTGGACGTGACCAGACACAACATTAACAACACGATGTGGGGACGTGACCTTTCACAACACTTAACAGAAAACATATGCAGACTTAACCAGACACAACATTATCAGATGACTGTGTGGACGTGACCCTTCAAAACGCTTAACAGAGAACATGTGCAGACGTGACCAGACACAACATTATCAGACGACATGTGCGTACCTGACCAAACACAACATTAAATACACGATGTGGGGACGTGACCCTTCACAATGCTTGACAGAAAATATGTGCGAAAGTGGCCAGACACAACATTATCAAATGACTGTGCGGACGTGACCAAACACAACATTAAAAACACGATGTGGGGACATGACCCTTCACAACGCATAACAGACAACATGTGCGGAAGTGACCAGAAAAAATATTATCAAACGACTGTGCGGACGTGACCCTTCACAATGCTTAAGAGATGACATGTGCGGATGTGACCAGACACAACATTATCAGACGACATGTGTGGACGTGACCAGACACAACATTAACAACACGATGTGGGGACGTGACCTTTCACAACGCTTAACAGACAACATGTGCGGACGTGACCTGACACAACATTATATGACGACTGTGCAGACGTGACCAGACACAACATTAAAAACATGATGTGTGGACGTGACCTTTCACAACGCTTAACAGACAACATGTGCGGACGTGACCAGACACACCATTAAAAACACGATGTGGGGACGTGACCCTTCACAACGCTTAACAGACAACATGTGCGGACGTGACCAGACACAACATTAATAACACGAGGTGGGGGCGTGACCCTTCACAACGCTTAAGAGATGACATGTGCGGACGTGACCAGACACAATATTAAAAACACGATGTGGGGACGTGACCCTTCATAACGCCTAACAGACGATATATGCGGACGTGACCAGACACAACATTATCAGACGACATGTGTGGACGTGACCAGACACAACATTAACAACACGATGTGGGGCCGTGACCTTTCACAACACTTAACAGAAAACATATGCATACGTGACCAGACACAACATTATCAGACGAATGTGCGGACGTAACCAAACACAACATTAACAACACGATGTGGGGACGTGACCTTTCACAACGCTTAACAGACAACATGTGCGGACGTGACCTGACACAACATTATATGACGACTGTGCAGACGTGACCAGACACAACATTAAAAACATGATGTGGGGACGTGACCCTTCACAACGCTTAGCAAACAACATGTGCGGAAGTGACCAGACACAACATTATCAGACGACTGTGCGGACGTGATCCTTCACAATCCTTAAGAGATGACATGTGCGGATGTGACCAGACACAACATTATCAGACGACATGTGTGGACGTGACCAGACATAACATTAACAACACGATGTGGGGTCGTGACCTTTCACAACACTTAACAGAAAACATATGCATACGTGACCAGACACAACATTATCAGACGAATGTGCGGACGTAACCAAACACAACATTAAGAACACGATGTGGGGACGTGACCCTTCACAACGCTTAACAGAAAACATGTGCGGAAGTGACCAGACACAACATTATCAGACGACATGTGTGGACGTGACCAGACACAACATTAACAACACGATGTGGGGCCGTGACCTTTCACAACACTTAACAGAAAACATATGCATACGTGACCAGACACAACATTATCAGACGAATGTGCGGACGTAACCAAACACAACATTAACAACACGATGTGGGGACGTGACCTTTCACAACGCTTAACAGACAACATGTGCGGACGTGACCTGACACAACATTATATGACGACTGTGCAGACGTGACCAGACACAGCATTAAAAATATGATGTGGGGACGTGACCCTTCCCAACGCTTAACAGACAACATGTGCGGACGTGACCAGACACAACATTATCAGACGACATGTGCGTACCTGACCAAACACAACATTAAATACACGATGTGGGGACGTGACCCTTCACAACGCTTGACAGACAACATGTGCGGAAGTGACAAGACACAACATTATCAGACGAATGTGCGGACGTGACGAAACACACCATTACAAACACGATGTGGGGACGTGACACTTCACAACGCTTAACAGACAACATGTGCGGACGTGACTAGACACAACATTATCAGACGACTGTGCGGACGTGACCAGACACAACATTAAAACACACAAGGTGGGGAGGTGACCCTTCATAACGCTTAAGAGGTGACATGTGCGGACGTGACCAGACACAACATTAAAAATACGATGTGGGGACGCGGCCCTTCACAACGCTTAACAGACAACATGTGCGGAAGTGACCAGACACAACATTATCAGACGACTGTGCGGACGTTACCAGACACAACATTAAAACACACAAGGTGGGGAGGTGACCCTTCATAACGCTTAAGAGGTGACATGTGCGGACGTGACCAGACACAACATTAAAAATACGATGTGGGGACGCGGCCCTTCACAACGCTTAATAGACAACATGTGCGGAAGTGACCAGACACAACATTATCAGACGACTGTGCGGACGTTACCAGACACAGCATTAAAAACACAATGTGGGGACGTGACCCTTCAAAACGCTTAACAGACAACATGTACGGACGTGACCAGACACAACATTATCAGACGACATGTGTGGACGTGACCAGACACAATATTAAAAACACGATGTGGGGATGTGACCCTTCATAACGCTTAACAGACGATATATGCGGACGTGACCAGGCACAACATTATCAGACGACATGTGTGGACGTGACCAGACACAACATTAACAACACGATGTGGGGACGTGACCTTTCACAACACTTAACAGAAAACATATCCAGACTTAACCAGACACAACATTATCAGATGACTGTGCGGACGTGACCAAACACACCATTAAAAACACGATGTGGGGACGTGACCCTTCACAACGCTTAAGAGACAACATGTGCGGACGTGACCAGACACAACATTATCAGACGACTGTGCGGACGTGACCAGACACAACATTAAAAACACGGGGTAGGGGCGTGACCCTTCACAACGCTTAAGAGATGACATGTGCGGACGTGACCAAACACAACATTAAAAACACGATGTGGGGACGTGGCCCTTCACAACGCTTAACAGACAACATGTGCGGAAGTGACCAGACACAACATTATCAGACGACTGTGCGGACGTTACCAGACACAGCATTAAAAACACAATGTGGGGACGTGACCCTTCAAAACGCTTAACAGACAACATGTACGGACGTGACCAGACACAACATTATCAGACGACATGTGTGGACGTGACCAGACACAATATTAAAAACACGATGTGGGGATGTGACCCTTCATAACGCTTAACAGACGATATATGCGGACGTGACCAGGCACAACATTATCAGACGACATGTGTGGACGTGACCAGACACAACATTAACAACACGATGTGGGGACGTGACCTTTCACAACACTTAACAGAAAACATATCCAGACTTAACCAGACACAACATTATCAGATGACTGTGCGGACGTGACCAAACACACCATTAAAAACACAATGTGGGGACGTGACCCTTCACAACGCTTAAGAGACAACATGTGCGGACGTGACCAGACACAACATTAAAAACACGAGGTGGGGGCGTGACCCTTCACAACGCTTAAGAGATGACATGTGAGGACGTGACCAAACACAACATTAAAAACACGATGTGGGGACGTGACCCTTCATAACGCTTAACAGACGATATATGCGGACGTGACCAGGCACAACATTATCAGACGACACGTGTGGACGTGACCAGACACAACATTAACAACACGATGTGGGGACGTGACCTTTCACAACACTTAACAGAAAACATATGCAGACTTAACCAGACACAACATTATCAGATGACTGTGCGGACGTGACCCTTCAAAACGCTTAACAGAGAACATGTGCAGACGTGACCAGACACAACATTATCAGACGACATGTGCGTACCTGACCAAACACAACATTAAATACACGATGTGGGGACGTGACCCTTCACAATGCTTGACAGAAAATATGTGCGAAAGTGGCCAGACACAACATTATCAGATGACTGTGCGGACGTGACCAAACACAACATTAAAAACACGATGTGGGGACATGACCCTTCACAACGCATAATAGACAACATGTGCGGAAGTGACCAGAAAAAATATTATCAAACGACTGTGCGGACGTGACCCTTCACAATGCTTAAGAGATGACATGTGCGGATGTGACCAGACACAACATTATCAGACGACATGTGTGGACGTGACCAGACACAACATTAACAACACGATGTGGGGACGTGACCTTTCACAACGCTTAACAGACAACATGTGCGGACGTGACCTGACACAACATTATATGACGACTGTGCAGACGTGACCAGACACAACATTAAAAACATGATGTGTGGACGTGACCTTTCACAACGCTTAACAGACAACATGTGCGGACGTGACCAGACACAACATTATCAGACGACTATGCGGACGTGACCAAACACACCATTAAAAACACGATGTGGGGACGTGACCCTTCACAACGCTTAACAGACAACATGTGCGGACGTGACCAGACACAACATTAATAACACGAGGTGGGGGCGTGACCATTCACAACGCTTAAGAGATGACATGTGCGGACGTGACCAGACACAATATTAAAAACACGATGTGGGGACGTGACCCTTCATAACGCCTAACAGACGATATATGCGGACGTGACCAGACACAACATTATCAGACGACATGTGTGGACGTGACCAGACACAACATTAACAACACGATCTGGGGCCGTGACCTTTCACAACACTTAACAGAAAACATATGCATACGTGACCAGACACAACATTATCAGACGAATGTGCGGACGTAACCAAACACAACATTAACAACACGATGTGGGGACGTGACCTTTCACAACGCTTAACAGACAACATGTGCGGACGTGACCTGACACAACATTATATGACGACTGTGCAGACGTAACCAGACACAACATTAAAAACATGATGTGGGGACGTGACCCTTCACAACGCTTAGCAAACAACATGTGCGGAAGTGACCAGACACAACATTATCAGACGACTGTGCGGACGTGATCCTTCACAATCCTTAAGAGATGACATGTGCGGATGTGACCAGACACAACATTATCAGACGACATGTGTGGACGTGACCAGACATAACATTAACAACACGATGTGGGGCCGTGACCTTTCACAACACTTAACAGAAAACATATGCATACGTGACCAGACACAACATTATCAGACGAATGTGCGGACGTAACCAAACACAACATTAAGAACACGATGTGGGGACGTGACCCTTCACAACGCTTAACAGAAAACATGTGCGGAAGTGACCAGACACAACATTATCAGACGACATGTGTGGACGTGACCAGACACAACATTAACAACACGATGTGGGGCCGTGACCTTTCACAACACTTAACAGAAAACATATGCATACGTGACCAGACACAACATTATCAGACGAATGTGCGGACGTAACCAAACACAACATTAACAACACGATGTGGGGACGTGACCTTTCACAACGCTTAACAGACAACATGTGCGGACGTGACCTGACACAACATTATATGACGACTGTGCAGACGTGACCAGACACAGCATTAAAAATATGATGTGGGGACGTGACCCTTCCCAACGCTTAACAGACAACATGTGCGGACGTGACCAGACACAACATTATCAGACGACATGTGCGTACCTGACCAAACACAACATTAAATACACGATGTGGGGACGTGACCCTTCACAACGCTTGACAGACAACATGTGCGGAAGTGACAAGACACAACATTATCAGACGAATGTGCGGACGTGACGAAACACACCATTACAAACACGATGTGGGGACGTGACACTTCACAACGCTTAACAGACAACATGTGCGGACGTGACTAGACACAACATTATCAGACGACTGTGCGGACGTGACCAGACACAACATTAAAACACACAAGGTGGGGAGGTGACCCTTCATAACGCTTAAGAGGTGACATGTGCGGACGTGACCAGACACAACATTAAAAATACGATGTGGGGACGCGGCCCTTCACAACGCTTAACAGACAACATGTGCGGAAGTGACCAGACACAACATTATCAGACGACTGTGCGGACGTTACCAGACACAACATTAAAACACACAAGGTGGGGAGGTGACCCTTCATAACGCTTAAGAGGTGACATGTGCGGACGTGACCAGACACAACATTAAAAATACGATGTGGGGACGCGGCCCTTCACAACGCTTAATAGACAACATGTGCGGAAGTGACCAGACACAACATTATCAGACGACTGTGCGGACGTTACCAGACACAGCATTAAAAACACAATGTGGGGACGTGACCCTTCAAAACGCTTAACAGACAACATGTACGGACGTGACCAGACACAACATTATCAGACGACATGTGTGGACGTGACCAGACACAATATTAAAAACACGATGTGGGGATGTGACCCTTCATAACGCTTAACAGACGATATATGCGGACGTGACCAGGCACAACATTATCAGACGACATGTGTGGACGTGACCAGACACAACATTAACAACACGATGTGGGGACGTGACCTTTCACAACACTTAACAGAAAACATATCCAGACTTAACCAGACACAACATTATCAGATGACTGTGCGGACGTGACCAAACACACCATTAAAAACACGATGTGGGGACGTGACCCTTCACAACGCTTAAGAGACAACATGTGCGGACGTGACCAGACACAACATTATCAGACGACTGTGCGGACGTGACCAGACACAACATTAAAAACACGGGGTAGGGGCGTGACCCTTCACAACGCTTAAGAGATGACATGTGCGGACGTGACCAAACACAACATTAAAAACACGATGTGGGGACGTGGCCCTTCACAACGCTTAACAGACAACATGTGCGGAAGTGACCAGACACAACATTATCAGACGACTGTGCGGACGTTACCAGACACAGCATTAAAAACACAATGTGGGGACGTGACCCTTCAAAACGCTTAACAGACAACATGTACGGACGTGACCAGACACAACATTATCAGACGACATGTGTGGACGTGACCAGACACAATATTAAAAACACGATGTGGGGATGTGACCCTTCATAACGCTTAACAGACGATATATGCGGACGTGACCAGGCACAACATTATCAGACGACATGTGTGGACGTGACCAGACACAACATTAACAACACGATGTGGGGACGTGACCTTTCACAACACTTAACAGAAAACATATCCAGACTTAACCAGACACAACATTATCAGATGACTGTGCGGACGTGACCAAACACACCATTAAAAACACAATGTGGGGACGTGACCCTTCACAACGCTTAAGAGACAACATGTGCGGACGTGACCAGACACAACATTATCAGACGACTGTGCGGACGTGACCAGACACAACATTAAAAACACGAGGTGGGGGCGTGACCCTTCACAACGCTTAAGAGATGACATGTGAGGACGTGACCAAACACAACATTAAAAACACGATGTGGGGACGTGACCCTTCATAACGCTTAACAGACGATATATGCGGACGTGACCAGGCACAACATTATCAGACGACACGTGTGGACGTGACCAGACACAACATTAACAACACGATGTGGGGACGTGACCTTTCACAACACTTAACAGAAAACATATGCAGACTTAACCAGACACAACATTATCAGATGACTGTGCGGACGTGACCCTTCAAAACGCTTAACAGAGAACATGTGCAGACGTGACCAGACACAACATTATCAGACGACATGTGCGTACCTGACCAAACACAACATTAAATACACGATGTGGGGACGTGACCCTTCACAATGCTTGACAGAAAATATGTGCGAAAGTGGCCAGACACAACATTATCAGATGACTGTGCGGACGTGACCAAACACAACATTAAAAACACGATGTGGGGACATGACCCTTCACAACGCATAATAGACAACATGTGCGGAAGTGACCAGAAAAAATATTATCAAACGACTGTGCGGACGTGACCCTTCACAATGCTTAAGAGATGACATGTGCGGATGTGACCAGACACAACATTATCAGACGACATGTGTGGACGTGACCAGACACAACATTAACAACACGATGTGGGGACGTGACCTTTCACAACGCTTAACAGACAACATGTGCGGACGTGACCTGACACAACATTATATGACGACTGTGCAGACGTGACCAGACACAACATTAAAAACATGATGTGTGGACGTGACCTTTCACAACGCTTAACAGACAACATGTGCGGACGTGACCAGACACAACATTATCAGACGACTATGCGGACGTGACCAAACACACCATTAAAAACACGATGTGGGGACGTGACCCTTCACAACGCTTAACAGACAACATGTGCGGACGTGACCAGACACAACATTAATAACACGAGGTGGGGGCGTGACCATTCACAACGCTTAAGAGATGACATGTGCGGACGTGACCAGACACAATATTAAAAACACGATGTGGGGACGTGACCCTTCATAACGCCTAACAGACGATATATGCGGACGTGACCAGACACAACATTATCAGACGACATGTGTGGACGTGACCAGACACAACATTAACAACACGATGTGGGGCCGTGACCTTTCACAACACTTAACAGAAAACATATGCATACGTGACCAGACACAACATTATCAGACGAATGTGCGGACGTAACCAAACACAACATTAACAACACGATGTGGGGACGTGACCTTTCACAACGCTTAACAGACAACATGTGCGGACGTGACCTGACACAACATTATATGACGACTGTGCAGACGTGACCAGACACAACATTAAAAACATGATGTGGGGACGTGACCCTTCACAACGCTTAGCAAACAACATGTGCGGAAGTGACCAGACACAACATTATCAGACGACTGTGAGGACGTGATCCTTCACAATCCTTAAGAGATGACATGTGCGGATGTGACCAGACACAACATTATCAGACGACATGTGTGGACGTGACCAGACATAACATTAACAACACGATGTGGGGCCGTGACCTTTCACAACACTTAACAGAAAACATATGCATACGTGACCAGACACAACATTATCAGACGAATGTGCGGACGTAACCAAACACAACATTAAGAACACGATGTGGGGACGTGACCCTTCACAACGCTTAACAGAAAACATGTGCGGAAGTGACCAGACACAACATTATCAGACGACATGTGTGGACGTGACCAGACACAACATTAACAACACGATGTGGGGCCGTGACCTTTCACAACACTTAACAGAAAACATATGCATACGTGACCAGACACAACATTATCAGACGAATGTGCGGACGTAACCAAACACAACATTAACAACACGATGTGGGGACGTGACCCTTCACAACGCTTAAGAGACAACATGTGCGGACGTGACCAGACACAACATTATCAGACGACTGTGCGGATGTGACCAGACACAACATTAAAAACACGAGGTGGGGGTGTGACCCTTCACAACGCTTAAGAGATGACATGTGCGGACGTGACCAAACACAACATTAAAACACACGATGTGGGGATGTGACCCTTCATAACGCTTAACAGACGATATATGCGGACGTGACCAGGCACAACATTATCAGACGACATGTGTGGACGTGACCAGACACAACATTAACAACACGATGTGGGGACGTGACCTTTCACAACACTTAACAGAAAACATATGCAGACTTAACCAGACACAACATTATCAGATGACTGTGCGGACATGACCAAACACACCATTAAAAACACGATGTGGGGACGTGACCCTTCACAACGCTTAAGAGACAACATGTGCGGACGTGACCAGACACAACATTATCAGACGACTGTGCGGACGTGACCAGACACAACATTAAAAACACGAGGTGGGGGCGTGACCCTTCACAACGCTTAAGAGATGACATGTGCGGACGTGACCAAACACAACATTAAAAACACGATGTGGGGACGTGACCCTTCATAACGCTTAACAGACGATATATGCGGACGTGACCAGGCACAACATTATCAGACGACATGTGTGGACGTGACCAGACACAACATTAACAACACGATGTGGGGACGTGACCTTTCACAACACTTAACAGAAAACATATGCAGACTTAACCAGACACAACATTATCAGATGACTGTGCGGATGTGACCAAACACAACATTAAAAACACGATGTGGGGACATGACCCTTCACAACGCATAACAGACAACATGTGCGGAAGTGACCAGAAAAAATATTATCAAACGACTGTGCGGACGTGACCCTTCACAATGCTTAAGAGATGACATGTGCGGATGTGACCAGACACAACATTATCAGACGACATGTGTGGACGTGACCAGACACAACATTAACAACACGATGTGGGGACGTGACCTTTCACAACGCTTAACAGACAACATGTGCGGACGTGACCTGACACAACATTATATGACGACTGTGCAGACGTGACCAGACACAACATTAAAAATATGATGTGTGGACGTGACCTTTCACAACGCTTAACAGACAACATGTGCGGACGTGACCAGACACAACATTATCAGACGACTATGCGGACGTGACCAAACACACCATTAAAAACACGATGTGGGGACGTGACCCTTCACAACGCTTAACAGACAACATGTGCGGACGTGACCAGACACAACATTAATAACACGAGGTGGGGGCGTGACCCTTCACAACGCTTAAGAGATGACATGTGCGGACGTGACCAGACACAATATTAAAAACACGATGTGGGGACGTGACCCTTCATAACGCTTAACAGACGATATATGCGGACGTGACCAGACACAACATTATCAGACGACATGTGTGGACGTGACCAGACACAACATTAACAACACGATGTGGGGCCGTGACCTTTCACAACACTTAACAGAAAACATATGCATACGTGACCAGACACAACATTATCAGACGAATGTGCGGACGTAACCAAACACAACATTAACAACACGATGTGGGGACGTGACCTTTCACAACGCTTAACAGACAACATGTGCGGACGTGACCTGACACAACATTATATGACGACTGTGCAGACGTGACCAGACACAACATTAAAAACATGATGTGGGGACGTGACCCTTCACAACGCTTAACAAACAACATGTGCGGAAGTGACCAGACACAACATTATCAGACGACTGTGCGGACGTGATCCTTCACAATCCTTAAGAGATGACATGTGCGGATGTGACTAGACACAACATTATCAGACGACATGTGTGGACGTGACCAGACACAACATTAACAACACGATGTGGGGCCGTGACCTTTCACAACACTTAACAGACAACATGTGCGGACGTGACCAGACAAAACCATTAAAAACACGATGTGGGGACGTGACCCTTCACAACGCTTAACAGACAACATGTGCGGACGTGACCAGACAAAACCATTAAAAACACGATGTGAGGACGTGACCCTGCACAACGCTTAACAGACAACATGTGCGGAAGTGACCAGACACAACATTATCAGACGACATGTGCGTACCTGACCAAACACAACATTAAATACACGATGTGGGGACGTGACCCTTCACAACGCTTGACAGACAACATGTGCGGAAGTGACAAGGCACAACATTATCAGACGAATGTGCGGACGTGACGAAACACACCATTACAAACACGATGTGGGGACGTGACACTTCACAACGCTTAACAGACAACATGTGCGGACGTGACCAGACACAACAATATCAGACGACTGTGCGGACGTGACCAGACACAACATTAAAACACACAAGGTGGGGAGGTGACCCTTCATAACGCTTAAGAGATGACATGTGCGGACGTGACCAGACACAACATTAAAAATACGATGTGGGGACGTGGCCCTTCACAACGCTTAACAGACAACATGTGCGGAAGTGACCAGACACAACATTATCAGACGACTGTGCGGACGTTACCAGACACAGCATTAAAAACACAATGTGGGGACGTGACTCTTCAATACGCTTAAGAGACAACATATACAGACGTGACCCTTCAAAACGCTTAACAAACAACATATGCGGACGTGACTAGACACAACATTATCAAACGACTGTGCGGACGTGACCAAACACAATATTAAAACCATGATGTGGGGACGTGACCCTTCACAACCCTTAACAGACAACATGTGCGGACGTGACCAGACACAACATTATCAGACGAATGTGCGGACGTAACCAAACACAACATTAAGAACACGATGTGGGGACGTGACCCTTCACAACGCTTAACAGACAACATGTGCGGAAGTGACCAGACACAACATTATCAGACGACTGCGCGGACGTGATCCTTCACAATCCTTAAGAGATGACATGTGCGGATGTGACCAGACACAACATTATCAGACGACATGTGTGGACGTGACCAAACACAACATTAAAACCACAATGTGGGGACGTGACCTTTCACAACGCTTAACAGACAACATGTGCGGACGTGACCTGACACAACATTATATGGCAACTGTGCAGACGTGACCAGACACAGCATTAAAAATATGATGTGGGGACGTGACCCTTCACAACGCTTAACAGACAACATGTGCGGACGTGACCAGACAAAACATTATCAGACGACATGTGCGGAAGTGACCAAACACACCATTAAAAACACGATGTGAGGGCGTGACCCTACACAATGCTTAACAGACAACATGTGCGGAAGTGACCAGACACAACATTATCAGACGACTGTGCGGACGTGACTAGACATAGCATTAAAAACACGATGTGGGGACGTGACCATTCACAACGCTTAAGAGATGACATGTGCAGACGTGACCAGACACAACATTACCAGACGGCATATGAGGACGTGACCAGACACAACATTAACAACACGATGTGGGGACGTGACCTTTCACAACGCTTAACAAATAACATGTGCGGACGTGACTTGACACAACATTATCAGAGGACTGTGTAGACGTGACTAGACACAGTATTAAAAATATGATGTGGGGACGTGACCCTTCACAACGCTTAACAGACAACATGTGCGGACGTGACCAGACAAAATATTATCAGACGACTGTGCGGACGTGACCAAACACAATATTAAAAACACGATGTGGGGACGTGACCCTTCACAACGCTTAACAGACAACATGTGCGGACGTGACCAGACACGACATTATCAGACGACATGTGCGTACCTGACCAAACACAACATTAAATACATTATGTGGGGATGTGACCCTTCACAATGCTTGACAGAAAACATGTGCGAAAGTGGCCAGACACAACATTATCAGACGACTGTGCGGACGTGACGAGACACAACATTAAAAACCCAATGTGGGGACGTGACCCTGCACAACGCCTAACAGACTACATGTGCGGACATGACCAGACACAACATTATCAGATGACTGTGCGGACGTGACCAAACACACCATTAAAAACACTATGTGGGGACGTGACCCTTCACAACGCTTAACAGACAACATGTGCGGACGTGACCAGACACAACATTATCAGACGACATGTGCGTACCTGACCAAACACAACATTAAATACACGATGTGGGGACGTGACCCTTCACAACGCTTGACAGACAACATGTGCGGAAGTGACAAGACACAACATTATCAAACGAATGTGCGGACGTGACGAAACACACCATTACAAACACGATGTGGGGACGTGACACTTCACAACGCTTAACAGACAACATGTGCGGACGTGACCAGACACAACATTATCAGACGACTGTGCGGACGTGACCAGACACAACATTAAAACACACAAGGTGGGGAGGTGACCCTTCATAACGCTTAAGAGGTGACATGTGCGGACGTGACCAGACACAACATTAAAAATACGATGTGGGGACGTGGCCCTTCACAACGCTTAACAGACAACATGTGCGGAAGTGACCAGACACAACATTATCAGACGACTGTGCGGACGTTACCAGACACAGCATTAAAAACACAATGTGGGGACGTGACCCTTCAAAACGCTTAACAGACAACATGTACGGACGTGACCCTTCAAAACGCTTAACAAACAACATGTGCGGACGTGACTAGACACAACATTATCAAACGACTGTGCGGACGTGACCAAACACAATATTAAAAACATGATGTGGGGACGTGACCCTTCACAACCCTTAACAGACAACAAGTGCGGACGTGACCAGACACAACATTATCAGACGACATGTGCGTACCTGACCAAACACAACAATAAATACACAATGTGGGGACGTGACCCTTCACAACGCTTGAAAGACAACATGTGCGGAAGTGACCAGACACAACATTATCAGACGACTGTGCGGACGTCACGAGACACAACATTAAAAATACAATGTCGGGACGCGACCCTTCACAACGCCTAACAGACAACATGTGCAGACATGACCAGACACAACATTAAAAACACTATGTGGGGACGTGACCCTTCACAACGCTTGACGGAGAACATGTGCGGAAGTGACCAGACACAACATTATCAGACGACTGTTCGGAAGTGACCAGACACAACATTATCAGACGACTGTGCGGACGTGACGAGACACAACATTAAAAACACCATGTGGGGACGTGACCAGACACAACATTATAAGACGACTGTGCGGACGTGACCAAACACACCATTAAAAACACGATGTGGGGACGTGACCCTTCACAACGCTTAAGAGACAACATGTGCGGACGTGACCAGACACAACATTATCAGACGACTGTGCGGACGTGACCAGACACAACATTAAAAACACGACGTAGGGGCGTGACCCTTCACAACGCTTAAGAGATGACATGTGCGGACGTGACCAAACACAACATTAAAAACACGATGTGGGGACGTGACCCTTCATAACGCTTAACAGACGATATATGCGGACGTGACCAGGCACAACATTATCAGACGACATGTGTGGACGTGACCAGACACAACATTAACAACACGATGTGGGGACGTGACCTTTCACAACACTTAACAGAAAACATATGCAGACTTAACCAGACACAACATTATCAGATGACTGTGCGGACGTGACCAAACACACCAATAAAAACACGATGTGGGGACGTGACCCTTCACAACGCTTAAGAGACAACATGTGCGGACGTGACCAGACACAACATTATTAGACGACTGTGCGGACGTGACCAGACACAACATTAAAAACACGAGGTGGGGGCGTGACCCTTCACAACGCTTAAGATATGACATGTGCGGACGTGACCAAACACAACATTAAAAACACGATGTGGGGATGTGACCCTTCATAACGCTAAACAGACGATATATGCGGACGTGACCAGGCACAACATTATCAGACGACATGTGTGGACGTGACCAGACACAACATTAACAACACGATGTGGGGACGTGACCTTTCACAACACTTAACAGAAAACATATGCAGACTTAACCAGACACAACATTATCAGATGACTGTGCGGACGTGACCAAACACAACATTAAAAACACGATGTGGGGACATGACCCTTCACAACGCATAACAGACAACATGTGCGGAAGTGACCAGAAAAAATATTATCAAACGACTGTGCGGACGTGACCCTTCACAATGCTTAAGAGATGACATGTGTGGATGTGACCAGACACAACATTATCAGACGACATGTGTGGACGTGACCAGACACAACATTAACAACACGATGTGGGGACGTGACCTTTCACAACGCTTAACAGACAACATGTGCGGACGTGACCTGACACAACATTATATGACGACTGTGCAGACGTGACCAGACACAACATTAAAAACATGATGTGTGGACGTGACCTTTCACAACGCTTAACAGACAACATGTGCGGACGTGACCAGACACAACATTATCAGACGACTATGCGGACGTGACCAAACACACCATTAAAAACACGATGTGGGGACGTGACCCTTCACAACGCTTAACAGACAACATGTGCGGACGTGACCAGACACAACATTAATAACACGAGGTGGGGGCGTGACCCTTCACAACGCTTAAGTGATGACATGTGCGGACGTGACCAGACACAATATTAAAAACACGATGTGGGGACGTGACCCTTCATAACGCTTAACAGACGATATATGCGGACGTGACCAGACACAACATTATCAGACGACATGTGTGGACGTGACCAGACACAACATTAATAACACGAGGTGGGGGCGTGACCCTTCACAACGCTTAAGTGATGACATGTGCGGACGTGACCAGACACAATATTAAAAACACGATGTGGGGACGTGACCCTTCATAACGCTTAACAGACGATATATGCGGACGTGACCAGACACAACATTATCAGACGACATGTGTGGACGTGACCAGACACAACATTAACAACACGATGTGGGGCCCTGACCTTTCACAACACTTAACAGAAAATATATGCATATGTGACCAGACACAACATTATCAGACGAATGTGCGGACGTAACCAAACACAACATTAACAACACGATGTGGGGACGTGACCTTTCACAACGCTTAACAGACAACATGTGCGGACGTGACCTGACACAACATTATATGACGACTGTGCAGACGTGACCAGACACAACATTAAAAACATGATGTGGGGACGTGACCCATCACAACGCTTAACAAACAACATGTGCGGAAGTGACCAGACACAACATTATCAGACGACTGTGCGGACATGATCCTTCACAATCCTTAAGAGATGACATGTGCGGATGTGACCAGACACAATATTATCAGACGACATGTGTGGACGTGACCAGACACAACATTAACAACACGATGTGGGGCCGTGACCTTTCACAACACTTAACAGAAAACATATGCATACGTGACCAGACACAACATTATCAGACGAATGTGCGGACGTAACCAAACACAACATTAAGAACACGATGTGGGGACGTGACCCTTCACAACGCTTAACCGACAACATGTGCGGAAGTGACCAGACACAACATTATCAGACGACATGTGTGGACGTGACCAGACACAACATTAACAACACGATGTGGGGCCGTGACCTTTCACAACACTTAACAGAAAACATATGCATACGTGACCAGACACAACATTATCAGACGAATGTGCGGACGTAACCAAACACAACATTAACAACACGATGTGGGGACCTGACCTTTCACAACGCTTAACAGACAACATGTGCGGACGTGACCTAACACAACATTATATGACGACTGTGCAGACGTGACCAGGCACAGCATTAAAAATATGATGTGGGGACGTGACCCTTCACAACGCTTAACAGACAACATGTGCGGACGTGACCAGACAAAACCATTAAAAACACGATGTGAGGGCGTGACCCTGCACAACGCTTAACAGACAACATGTGCGGAAGTGACCAGACACAACATTAACAGACGACATGTGCGTACCTGACCAAACACAACATTAAATACACGATGTGGGGACGTGACCCTTCACAACGCTTGACAGACAACGTGTGCGGAAGTGACAAGACACAACATTATCAGACGAATGTGCGGACGTGACGAAACACACCATTACAAAAACGATGTGGGGACGTGACACTTCACAACGCTTAACAGACAACATGTGCGGACGTGACCAGACACAACATTATCAGACGACTGTGCGGACGTGACCAGACACAACATTAAAACACACAAGGTGGGGAGGTGACCCTTCATAACGCTTAAGAGATGACATGTGCGGACGTGACCAGACACAACATTAAAAATACGATGTGGGGACGTGGCCCTTCACAACGCTTAACAGACAACATGTGCGGAAGTGACCAGACACAACATTATCAGACGACTGTGCGGACGTGACTAGACATAGCATTAAAAACACGATGTGGGGACGTGACCATTCACAACGCTTAAGAGATGACATGTGCGGACGTGACCAGACACAACATTACCAGACGGCATATGAGGACGTGACCAGACACAACATTAACAACACGATGTGGGGACGTGACCTTTCACAACGCTTAACAAATAACATGTGCGGACGTGACTTGACACAACATTATCAGAGGACTGTGTAGACGTGACTAGACACAGTATTAAAAATATGATGTGGGGACGTGACCCTTCACAACGCTTAACAGACAACATGTGCGGACGTGACCAGACACAATATTATCAGACGACTGTTCGGACGTGACCGAACACAATATTAAAAACACGATGTGGGGACGTGACCCTTCACAACGCTTAACAGACAACATGTGCGGATGTGACCAGACACAACATTATCAGACGACATGTGCGTACCTGACCAAACACAACATTAAATACACGATGTGGGGACGTGACCCTTCACAACGCTTAAGAGATGACATGTGCGGACGTGACCAGACACAATATTAAAAACACGATGTGGGGACGTGACCCTTCATAACGCTTAACAGACGATATATGCGGACGTGACCAGACACAAAATTAACAACACGATGTGGGGCCGTGACCTTTCACAACACTTAACAGAAAACATATGCATACGTGACCAGACACAACATTATCAGACGAATGTGCGGACGTAACCAAACACAACATTAAGAACACGATGTGGGGACGTGACCAGACACAACATTAACAACACGATGTGGGGATGTGACCTTTCACAACGCTTAACAGACAACATGTGCGGACGTGACCTGACACAACATTATATGACGACTGAGCAGACGTGACCAGACACAACATTAAAAACATGATGTGGGGACGTGACCCTTCACAATGCTTAACAAACAACATGTGCGGAAGTGACCAGACACAACATTATCAGACGACTATGCGGACGTGATCCTTCACAATCCTTAAGAGATGACATGTGCGGATGTGACCAGACACAACATTATCAGACGACATGTGTGGACGTGACCAGACACAACATTAAGAACACGATGTGGGGCCGTGACCTTTCACAACACTTAACAGAAAACATATGCATACGTGACCAGACACAACATTATCAGACGAATGTGCGGACGTAACCAAACACAACATTAAGAACACGATGTGGGGACGTGACCCTTCACAACGCTTAACAGACAACATGTGCGGAAGTGACCAGACACAACATTATCAGACGACTGTGCGGATGTGATCCTTCACAATCCTTAAGAGATGACATGTGCGGATGTGACCAGACACAACATTATCAGACGACATGTGTGGACGTGACCAGACACAACATTAAAACCACGATGTGGGGACGTGACCTTTCACAACGCTTAACAGACAACATGTGCGGACGTGACCTGACACAACATTATATGACAACTGTGCAGACGTGACTAGACACAGCATTAAAAATATGATGTGGGGACGTGACCCTTCACAACGCTTAACAGACAACATGTGCGGACGTGACCAGACAAAACCATTAAAAACACGATGTGAGGGCGTGACCCTGCACAACGCTTAACAGACAACATGTGCGGAAGTGACCAGACACAACATTATCCGACGACATGTGCGTACCTGACCAAACACAACATTAAATACACGATGTGGGGACGTGACCCTTCACAACGCTTGACAGACAACATTTGCGGAAGTGACAAGACACAACATTATCAGACGAATGTGCGGACGTGACCAAACACACCATTAAAAACACGATGTGGGGACGTGACCCTTCACAACGCTTAACAGACAACATGTGCGGACGTGACCAGACACAACATTAATAACACGAGGTGGGGGCGTGACCCTTCACAACGCTTAAGAGATGACATGTGCGGACGTGACCAGACACAATATTAAAAACACGATGTGGGGACGTGACCCTTCATAACGCTTAACAGATGATATATGCGGACGTGACCAGACACAACATTATCAGACGACATGTGTGGACGTGACCAGACACAACATTAACAACACGATGTGGGGCCCTGACCTTTCACAACACTTAACAGAAAACATATGCATACGTGACCAGACACAACATTATCAGACGAATGTGCGGACGTAACCAAACACAACATTAACAACACGATGTGGGGACGTGACCTTTCACAACGCTTAACAGACAACATGTGCGGATGTGACCTGACACAACATTATATGACGACTGTGCAGACGTTACCAGACACAACATTAAAAACATGATGTGGGGACGTGACCCTTCACAACGCTTAACAAACAACATGTGCGGAAGTGACCAGACACAACATTATCAGACGACTGTGCGGACATGATCCTTCACAATCCTTAAGAGATGACATGTGCGGATGTGACCAGACACAACATTATCAGACGACATGTGTGGACGTGACCAGACACAACATTAACAACACGATGTGGGGCCGTGACCTTTCACAACACTTAACAGAAAACATATGCATACGTGACCAGACACAACATTATCAGACGAATGTGCGGACGTAACCAAACACAACATTAAGAACACGATGTGGGGACGTGACCCTTCACAACGCTTAACCGACAACATGTGCGGAAGTGACCAGACACAACATTATCAGACGACATGTGTGGACGTGACCAGACACAACATTAACAACACGATGTGGGGCCGTGACCTTTCACAACACTTAACAGAAAACATATGCATACGTGACCAGACACAACATTATCAGACGAATGTGCGGACGTAACCAAACACAACATTAACAACACGATGTGGGGACGTGACCTTTCACAACGCTTAACAGACAACATGTGCGGACGTGACCTAACACAACATTATATGACGACTGTGCAGACGTGACCAGACACAGCATTAAAAATATGATGTGGGGACGTGACCCTTCACAACGCTTAACAGACAACATGTGCGGACGTGACCAGACAAAACCATTAAAAACACGATGTGAGGGCGTGACCCTGCACAACGCTTAACAGACAACATGTGCGGAAGTGACCAGACACAACATTATCAGACGACATGTGCGTACCTGACCAAACACAACATTAAATACACGATGTGGGGACGTGACCCTTCACAACGCTTGACAGACAACATGTGCGGAAGTGACTAGACACAACATTATCAGACGAATGTGCGGACGTGACGAAACACACCATTACAAACACGATGTGGGGGCGTGACACTTCACAACGCTTAACAGACAACATGTGCGGACGTGACCAGACACAACATTATCAGACGACTGTGCGGACGTGACCAGACACAACATTAAAACACACAAGGTGGGGAGGTGACCCTTCATAACGCTTAAGAGATGACATGTGCGGACGTGACCAGACACAACATTAAAAATACGATGTGGGGACGTGGCCCTTCACAACGCTTAACAGACAACATGTGCGGAAGTGACCAGACACAACATTATCAGACGACTGTGCGGACGTGACTAGACATAGCATTAAAAACACGATGTGGGGACGTGACCATTCACAACGCTTAAGAGATGACATGTGCGGACGTGACCAGACACAACATTACCAGACGGCATATGAGGACGTGACCAGACACAACATTAACAACACGATGTGGGGACGTGACCTTTCACAACGCTTAACAAATAACATGTGCGGACGTGACTTGACACAACATTATCAGAGGACTGTGTAGACGTGACTAGACACAGTATTAAAAATATGATGTGGGGACGTGACCCTTCACAACGCTTAACAGACAACATGTGCGGACGTGACCAGACACAATATTATCAGACGACTGTGCGGACGTGACCGAACACAATATTAAAAACACGATGTGGGGACGTGACCCTTCACAACGCTTAACAGACAACATGTGCGGATGTGACCAGACACAACATTATCAGACGACATGTGCGTACCTGACCAAACACAACATTAAATACACGATGTGGGGACGTGACCCTTCACAACGCTTAAGAGATGACATGTGCGGACGTGACCAGACACAATATTAAAAACACGATGTGGGGACGTGACCCTTCATAACGCTTAACAGACGATATATGCGGACGTGACCAGACACAAAATTAACAACACGATGTGGGGCCGTGACCTTTCACAACACTTAACAGAAAACATATGCATACGTGACCAGACACAACATTATCAGACGAATGTGCGGACGTAACCAAACACAACATTAAGAACACGATGTGGGGACGTGACCAGACACAACATTAACAACACGATGTGGGGACGTGACCTTTCACAACGCTTAATAGACAACATGTGCGGACGTGACCTGACACAACATTATATGACGACTGAGCAGACGTGACCAGACACAACATTAAAAACATGATGTGGGGACGTGACCCTTCACAACGCTTAACAAACAACATGTGCGGACGTGACCAGACACAACATTATCAGACGACATGTGTGGACGTGACCAGACACAACATTAAGAACACGATGTAGGGCCGTGACCTTTCACAACACTTAACAGAAAACATATGCATACGTGACCAGACACAACATTATCAGACGAATGTGCGGACGTAACCAAACACAACATTAAGAACACGATGTGGGGACGTGACCCTTCACAACGCTTAACAGACAACATGTGCGGAAGTGACCAGACACAACATTATTAGACGACTGTGCGGACGTGATCCTTCACAATCCTTAAGAGATGACATGTGCGGATGTGACCAGACACAACATTATCAGACGACATGTGTGGGCGTGACCAGACACAACATTAAAACCACGATGTGGGGACGTGACCTTTCACAACGCTTAACAGACAACATGTGCGGACGTGACCTGACACAACATTATATGACAACTGTGCAGACGTGACCAGACACAGCATTAAAAATATGATGTGGGGACGTGACCCTTCACAACGCTTAACAGACAACATGTGCGGACGTGACCAGACAAAACCATTAAAAACACGATGTGAGGGCGTGACCCTGCACAACGCTTAACAGACAACATGTGCGGAAGTGACCAGACACAACATTATCCGACGACATGTGCGTACCTGACCAAACACAACATTAAATACACGATGTGGGGACGTGACCCTTCACAACGCTTGACAGACAACATGTGCGGAAGTGACAAGACACAACATTATCAGACGAATGTGCGGACGTGACCAAACACACCATTAAAAACACGATGTGGGGACGTGACCCTTCACAACGCTTAACAGACAACATGTGCGGACGTGACCAGACACAACATTAATAACACGAGGTGGGGGCGTGACCCTTCACAACGCTTAAGAGATGACATGTGCGGACGTGACCAGACACAATATTAAAAACACGATGTGGGGACGTGACCCTTCATAACGCTTAACAGACGATATATGCGGACGTGACCAGACACAACATTATCAGACGACATGTGTGGACGTGACCAGACACAACATTAACAACACGATGTGGGGCCGTGACCTTTCACAACACTTAACAGAAAACATATGCATACGTGACCAGACACAACATTATCAGACGAATGTGCGGACGTAACCAAACACAACATTAACAACACGATGTGGGGACGTGACCTTTCACAACGCTTAACAGATAACATGTGCGGACATGACCTGACACAACATTATATGACGACTGTGCAGACGTGACCAGACACAACATTAAAAACATGATGTGGGGACGTGACCCTTCACAACGCTTAACAAACAACATGTGCGGAAGTGACCAGACACAACATTATCAGACGACTGTGCGGACGTGATCCTTCACAATCCTTAAGAGATGACATGTGCGGATGTGACCAGACACAACATTATCAGACGACATGTGTGGACGTGACCAGACACAACATTAACAACACGATGTGGGGCCGTGACCTTTCACAACACTTAACAGAAAACATATGCATACGTGACCAGACACAACATTATCAGACGAATGTGCGGACGTAACCAAACACAACATTAAGAACACGATGTGGGGACGTGACCAGACACAACATTAACAACACGATGTGGGGACGTGACCTTTCACAACGCTTAACAGACAATATGTGCGGACGTGACCTGACACAACATTATATGACGACTGAGCAGACGTGACCAGACACAACATTAAAAACATGATGTGGGGACGTGACCCTTCACAACGCTTAACAAACAACATGTGCGGACGTGACCAGACACAACATTATCAGACGACATGTGTGGACGTGACCAGACACAACATTAAGAACACGATGTGGGGCCGTGACCTTTCACAACACTTAACAGAAAACATATGCATACGTGACCAGACACAACATTATCAGACGAATGTGCGGACGTAACCAAACACAACATTAAGAACACGATGTGGGGACGTGACCCTTCACAACGCTTAACAGACAACATGTGCGGAAGTGACCAGACACAACATTATTAGACGACTGTGCGGACGTGATCCTTCACAATCCTTAAGAGATGACATGTGCGGATGTGACCAGACACAACATTATCAGACGACATGTGTGGGCGTGACCAGACACAACATTAAAACCACGATGTGGGGACGTGACCTTTCACAACGCTTAACAGACAACATGTGCGGACGTGACCTGACACAACATTATATGACAACTGTGCAGACGTGACCAGACACAGCATTAAAAATATGATGTGGGGACGTGACCCTTCACAACGCTTAACAGACAACATGTGCGGACGTGACCAGACAAAACCATTAAAAACACGATGTGAGGGCGTGACCCTGCACAACGCTTAACAGACAACATGTGCGGAAGTGACCAGACACAACATTATCCGACGACATGTGCGTACCTGACCAAACACAACATTAAATACACGATGTGGGGACGTGACCCTTCACAACGCTTGACAGACAACATGTGCGGAAGTGACAAGACACAACATTATCAGACGAATGTGCGGACGTGACCAAACACACCATTAAAAACACGATGTGGGGACGTGACCCTTCACAACGCTTAACAGACAACATGTGCGGACGTGACCAGACACAACATTAATAACACGAGGTGGGGGCGTGACCCTTCACAACGCTTAAGAGATGACATGTGCGGACGTGACCAGACACAATATTAAAAACACGATGTGGGGACGTGACCCTTCATAACGCTTAACAGACGATATATGCGGACGTGACCAGACACAACATTATCAGACGACATGTGTGGACGTGACCAGACACAACATTAACAACACGATGTGGGGCCGTGACCTTTCACAACACTTAACAGAAAACATATGCATACGTGACCAGACACAACATTATCAGACGAATGTGCGGACGTAACCAAACACAACATTAACAACACGATGTGGGGACGTGACCTTTCACAACGCTTAACAGATAACATGTGCGGACATGACCTGACACAACATTATATGACGACTGTGCAGACGTGACCAGACACAACATTAAAAACATGATGTGGGGACGTGACCCTTCACAACGCTTAACAAACAACATGTGCGGAAGTGACCAGACACAACATTATCAGACGACTGTGCGGACGTGATCCTTCACAATCCTTAAGAGATGACATGTGCGGATGTGACCAGACACAACATTATCAGACGACATGTGTGGACGTGACCAGACACAACATTAACAACACGATGTGGGGCCGTGACCTTTCACAACACTTAACAGAAAACATATGCATACGTGACCAGACACAACATTATCAGACGAATGTGCGGACGTAACCAAACACAACATTAAGAACACGATGTGGGGACGTGACCCTTCACAACGCTTAACAGACAACATGTGCGGAAATGACCAGACACAACATTATCAGACGACATGTGTGGACGTGACCAGACACAACATTAACAACACGATGTGGGGCCGTGACCTTTCACAACACTTAACAGAAAACATATGCATACGTGACCAGACACAACATTATCAGATGAATGTGCGGACGTAACCAAACACAACATTAACAACACGATGTGGGGACGTGACCTTTCACAACGCTTAACAGACAACATGTGCGGACGTGACCTGACACAACATTATATGACAACTGTGCAGACGTGACCAGACACAGCATTAAAAATATGATGTGGGGACGTGACCCTTCACAACGCTTAACAGACAACATGTGCGGACGTGACCAGACAAAACCATTAAAAACACGATGTGAGGGCGTGACCCTGCACAACGCTTAACAGACAACATGTGCGGAAGTGACCAGACACAACATTATCCGACGACATGTGCGTACCTGACCAAACACAACATTAAATACAAGATGTGGGGACGTGACCCTTCACAACGCTTGACAGACAACATGTGCGGAAGTGACAAGACACAACATTATCAGACGAATGTGCGGACGTGACCAAACACACCATTAAAAACACGATGTGGGGACGTGACCCTTCACAACGCTTAACAGACAACATGTGCGGACGTGACCAGACACAACATTAATAACACGAGGTGGGGGCGTGACCCTTCACAACGCTTAAGAGATGACATGTGCGGACGTGACAAGACACAATATTAAAAACACGATGTGGGGACGTGACCGTTCATAACGCTTAACAGACGATATATGCGGACGTGACCAGACACAACATTATCAGACGACATGTGTGGACGTGACCAGACACAACATTAACAACACGATGTGGGGCCGTGACCTTTCACAACACTTAACAGAAAATATATGCATACGTGACCAGACACAACATTATATGACGACTGTGCAGACGTGACCAGACACAACATTAAAAACATGATGTGGGGACGTGACCCTTCACAACGCTTAACAAACAACATGTGCGGAAGTGACCAGACACAACATTATCAGACGACTGTGCGGACGTGATCCTTCACAATCCTTAAGAGATGACATGTGCGGGTGTGACCAGACACAACATTATCAGACGACATGTGTGGACGTGACCAGACACAACATTAACAACACAATGTGGGGCCGTGACCTTTCACAACACTTAACAGAAAACATATGCATACGTGACCAGACACAACATTATCAGACGAATGTGCGGACGTAACCAAACACAACATTAACAACACGATGTGGGGACGTGACCTTTCACAACGCTTAACAGACAACATGTGCGGACGTGACCTGACACAACATTATATGACAACTGTGCAGACATGACCAGACACAGCATTAAAAATATGATGTGGGGACGTGATCCTTCACAACGCTTAACAGACAACATGTGCGGACGTGACCAGACAAAACCATTAAAAACACGATGTGAGGGCGTGACCCTGCACAACGCTTAACAGACAACATGTGCGGAAGTGACCAGACACAACATTATCAGACGACTGTGCGGACGTGATCCTTCACAATCCTTAAGAGATGACATGTGCGGATGTGACCAGACACAACATTATCAGACGACATGTGTGGACGTGACCAGACACAACATTAAGAACACGATGTGGGGCCGTGACCTTTCACAACACTTAACAGAAAACATATGCATACGTGACCAGACACAACATTATCAGACGAATGTGCGGACGTAACCAAACACAACATTAAGAACACGATGTGGGGACGTGACCCTTCACAACGCTTAACAGACAACATGTGCGGAAGTGACCAGACACAACATTATCAGACGACTGTGCGGACGTGATCCTTCACAATCCTTAAGAGATGACATGTGCGGATGTGACCAGACACAACATTATCAGACGACATGTGTGGACGTGACCAGACACAACATTAAGAACACGATGTGGGGCCGTGACCTTTCACAACACTTAACAGAAAACATATGCATACGTGACCAGACACAACATTATCAGACGAATGTGCGGACGTAACCAAACACAACATTAACAACACGATGTGGGGACGTGACCTTTCACAACGCTTAACAGATAACATGTGCGGACATGACCTGACACAACATTATATGACGACTGTGCAGACGTGACCAGACACAACATTAAAAACATGATGTGGGGACGTGACCCTTCACAACGCTTAACAAACAACATGTGCGGAAGTGACCAGACACAACATTATCAGACGACTGTGCGGACGTGATCCTTCACAATCCTTAAGAGATGACATGTGCGGATGTGACCAGACACAACATTATCAGACGACATGTGTGGACGTGACCAGACACAACATTAACAACACGATGTGGGGCCGTGACCTTTCACAACACTTAACAGAAAACATATGCATACGTGACCAGACACAACATTATCAGACGAATGTGCGGACGTAACCAAACACAACATTAAGAACACGATGTGGGGACGTGACCCTTCACAACGCTTAACAGACAACATGTGCGGAAATGACCAGACACAACATTATCAGACGACATGTGTGGACGTGACCAGACACAACATTAACAACACGATGTGGGGCCGTGACCTTTCACAACACTTAACAGAAAACATATGCATACGTGACCAGACACAACATTATCAGATGAATGTGCGGACGTAACCAAACACAACATTAACAACACGATGTGGGGACGTGACCTTTCACAACGCTTAACAGACAACATGTGCGGACGTGACCTGACACAACATTATATGACAACTGTGCAGACGTGACCAGACACAGCATTAAAAATATGATGTGGGGACGTGACCCTTCACAACGCTTAACAGACAACATGTGCGGACGTGACCAGACAAAACCATTAAAAACACGATGTGAGGGCGTGACCCTGCACAACGCTTAACAGACAACATGTGCGGAAGTGACCAGACACAACATTATCCGACGACATGTGCGTACCTGACCAAACACAACATTAAATACAAGATGTGGGGACGTGACCCTTCACAACGCTTGACAGACAACATGTGCGGAAGTGACAAGACACAACATTATCAGACGAATGTGCGGACGTGACCAAACACACCATTAAAAACACGATGTGGGGACGTGACCCTTCACAACGCTTAACAGACAACATGTGCGGACGTGACCAGACACAACATTAATAACACGAGGTGGGGGCGTGACCCTTCACAACGCTTAAGAGATGACATGTGCGGACGTGACAAGACACAATATTAAAAACACGATGTGGGGACGTGACCGTTCATAACGCTTAACAGACGATATATGCGGACGTGACCAGACACAACATTATCAGACGACATGTGTGGACGTGACCAGACACAACATTAACAACACGATGTGGGGCCGTGACCTTTCACAACACTTAACAGAAAATATATGCATACGTGACCAGACACAACATTATATGACGACTGTGCAGACGTGACCAGACACAACATTAAAAACATGATGTGGGGACGTGACCCTTCACAACGCTTAACAAACAACATGTGCGGAAGTGACCAGACACAACATTATCAGACGACTGTGCGGACGTGATCCTTCACAATCCTTAAGAGATGACATGTGCGGGTGTGACCAGACACAACATTATCAGACGACATGTGTGGACGTGACCAGACACAACATTAACAACACAATGTGGGGCCGTGACCTTTCACAACACTTAACAGAAAACATATGCATACGTGACCAGACACAACATTATCAGACGAATGTGCGGACGTAACCAAACACAACATTAACAACACGATGTGGGGACGTGACCTTTCACAACGCTTAACAGACAACATGTGCGGACGTGACCTGACACAACATTATATGACAACTGTGCAGACATGACCAGACACAGCATTAAAAATATGATGTGGGGACGTGATCCTTCACAACGCTTAACAGACAACATGTGCGGACGTGACCAGACAAAACCATTAAAAACACGATGTGAGGGCGTGACCCTGCACAACGCTTAACAGACAACATGTGCGGAAGTGACCAGACACAACATTATCAGACGACTGTGCGGACGTGATCCTTCACAATCCTTAAGAGATGACATGTGCGGATGTGACCAGACACAACATTATCAGACGACATGTGTGGACGTGACCAGACACAACATTAAGAACACGATGTGGGGCCGTGACCTTTCACAACACTTAACAGAAAACATATGCATACGTGACCAGACACAACATTATCAGACGAATGTGCGGACGTAACCAAACACAACATTAAGAACACGATGTGGGGACGTGACCCTTCACAACGCTTAACAGACAACATGTGCGGAAGTGACCAGACACAACATTATCAGACGACTGTGCGGACGTGATCCTTCACAATCCTTAAGAGATGACATGTGCGGATGTGACCAGACACAACATTATCAGACGACATGTGTGGACGTGACCAGACACAACATTAAGAACACGATGTGGGGCCGTGACCTTTCACAACACTTAACAGAAAACATATGCATACGTGACCAGACACAACATTATCAGACGAATGTGCGGACGTAACCAAACACAACATTAAGAACACGATGTGGGGACGTGACCCTTCACAACGCTTAACAGACAACATGTGCGGAAGTGACTAGACACAACATTATCAGACGACTGTGCGGACGTGATCCTTCACAATCCTTAAGAGATGACATGTGCGGATGTGACCAGACACAACATTATCAGACGACATGTGTGGACGTGACCAGACACAACATTAAAACCACGATGTGGGGACGTGACCTTTCACAACGCTTAACAGACAACATGTGCGGACGTGACCTGACACAACATTATATGACAACTGTGCAGACGTGACCAGACACAGCATTAAAAATATGATGTGGGGACGTGACCCTTCACAACGCTTAACAGACAACATGTGCGGATGTGACCAGACAAAACCATTAAAAACACGATGTGAGGGCGTGACCCTGCACAACGCTTAACAGACAACATGTGCGGAAGTGACCAGACACAACATTATCCGACGACATGTGCGTACCTGACCAAACACAACATTAAATACACGATGTGGGGACGTGACCCTTCACAACGCTTGACAGACAACATGTGCGGAAGTGACAAGACACAACATTATCAGACGAATGTGCGGACGTGACCAAACACACCATTAAAAACACGATGTGGGGATGTGACCCTTCACAACCCTTAACAGACAACATCTGCGGACGTGACCAGACACAACATTAATAACACGAGGTGGGGGCGTGACCCTTCACAACGCTTAAGAGATGACATGTGCGGACGTGACCAGACACAATATTAAAAACACGATGTGGGGACGTGACCCTTCATAACGCTTAACAGACGATATATGCGGACGTGACCAGACACAACATTATCAGACGACATGTGTGGACGTGACCAGACACAACATTAACAACACGATGTGGGGCCGTGACCTTTCACAACACTTAACAGAAAACATATGCATACGTGACCAGACACAACATTTTCAGACGAATGTGCGGACGTAACCAAACACAACATTAACAACACGATGTGGGGACGTGACCTTTCACAACGCTTAACAGACAACATGTGCGGACGTGACCTGACACAACATTATATGACGACTGTGCAGACGTGACCAGACACAACATTAAAAACATGATGTGGGGACGTGACCCTTCACAACGCTTAACAAACAACATGTGCGGAAGTGACCAGACACAACATTATCAGACGACTGTGCGGACGTGATCCTTCACAATCCTTAAGAGATGACATGTGCGGATGTGACCAGACACAACATTATCAGACGACATGTGTGGACGTGACCAGACACAACATTAACAACACGATGTGGGGCCGTGACCTTTCACAACACTTAACAGAAAACATATACATACGTGACCAGACACAACATTATCAGACGAATGTGCGGACGTAACCAAACACAACATTAAGAACACGATGTGGGGACGTGACCCTTCACAACGCTTAACAGACAACATGTGCGGAAGTGACCAGACACAACATTATCAGACGACATGTGTGGACGTGACCAGACACAACATTAACAACACGATGTGGGGCCGTGACCTTTCACAACACTTAACAGAAAACATATGCATACGTGACCAGACACAACATTATCAGACGAATGTGCGGACGTAACCAAACACAACATTAACAACACGATGTGGGGACGTGACCTTTCACAACGCTTAACAGACAACATGTGCGGACGTGACCTGACACAACATTATATGACAACTGTGCAGACGTGACCAGACACAGCATTAAAAATATGATGTGGGGACGTGACCCTTCACAACGCTTAACAGACAACATGTGCGGACGTGACTAGACAAAACCATTAAAAACACGATGTGAGGGCGTGACCCTGCACAACGCTTAACAGACAACATGTGCGGAAGTGACCAGACACAACATTATCCGACGACATGTGCGTACCTGACCAAACACAACATTAAATACACGATGTGGGGACGTGACCCTTCACAACGCTTGACAGACAACATGTGCGGAAGTGACAAGACACAACATTATCAGACGAATGTGCGGACGTGACCAAACACACCATTAAAAACACGATGTGGGGACGTGACCCTTCACAACGCTTAACAGACAACATGTGCGGAAGTGACCAGACACAACATTATCAGACGACATGTGTGGACGTGACCAGACACAACATTAACAACACGATGTGGGGCCGTGACCTTTCACAACACTTAACAGAAAACATATGCATACGTGACCAGACACAACATTATCAGACGAATGTGCGGACGTAACCAAACACAACATTAACAACACGATGTGGGGACGTGACCTTTCACAACGCTTAACAGACAACATGTGCGGACGTGACCTGACACAACATTATATGACAACTGTGCAGACGTGACCAGACACAGCATTAAAAATATGATGTGGGGACGTGACCCTTCACAACGCTTAACAGACAACATGTGCGGACGTGACCAGACAAAACCATTAAAAACACGATGTGAGGGCGTGACCCTGCACAACGCTTAACAGACAACATGTGCGGAAGTGACCAGACACAACATTATCCGACGACATGTGCGTACCTGACCAAACACAACATTAAATACACGATGTGGGGACGTGACCCTTCACAACGCTTGACAGACAACATGTGCGGAAGTACCAAGACACAACATTATCAGACGAATGTGCGGACGTGACCAAACACACCATTAAAAACACGATGTGGGGACGTGACCCTTCACAACGCTTAACAGACAACATGTGCGGACGTGACCAGACACAACATTAATAACACGAGGTGGGGGCGTGACCCTTCACAACGCTTAAGAGATGACATGTGCGGAAGTGACAAGACACAATATTAAAAACACGATGTGGGGACGTGACCCTTCATAACGCTTAACAGACGATATATGCGGACGTGACCAGACACAACATTATCGGACGACATGTGTGGAGGTGACCAGACACAACATTAACAACACGATGTGGGGCCGTGACCTTTCACATCACTTAACAAAAAACATATGCATACGTGACCAGACACAACATTATATGACGACTGTGCAGACGTGACCAGACACAACATTAAAAACATGATGTGGGGACGTGACCCTTCACAACGCTTAACAAATAACATGTGCGGACGTGACTTGACACAACATTATCAGAGGACTGTGTAGACGTGACTAGACACAGTATTAAAAATATGATGTGGGGACGTGACCAGATACAACATTATCAGACGACTGTGCGGAAGTGACCAGACATAGCATTAAAAACACGATGTGGGGACGTGACCATTCACAACGCTTAAGAGATGACATGTGCGGACGTGACCAGACACAATATTAAAAACACGATGTGGGGACGTGACCCTTCACAACGCTTAACAGACAACATGTGCGGAAGTGACCAGACACAACATTATCAGACGACTGTGCGGACGTGACTAGACATAGCATTAAAAACACGATGTGGGGACGTGACCATTCACAACGCTTAAGAGATGACATGTGCGGACGTGACCAGACACAACATTACCAGACGGCATATGAGGACGTGACCAGACACAACATTAACAACACGATGTGGGGACGTGACCTTTCACAACGCTTAACAAATAACATGTGCGGACGTGACTTGACACAACATTATCAGAGGACTGTGTAGACGTGACTAGACACAGTATTAAAAATATGATGTGGGGACGTGACCCTTCACAACGCTTAACAGACAACATGTGCGGACGTGACCAGACACAATATTATCAGACGACTGTTCGGACGTGACCAAACACAACATTATCAGACGAATGTGCGGAAGTGACCAGACACAACATTATCCGACGACATGTGCGTACCTGACCAAACACAACATTAAATACACGATGTGGGGACGTGACCCTTCACAACGCTTGACAGACAACATGTGCGGAAGTGACAAGACACAACATTATCAGACGAATGTGCGGACGTGACCAGACACAATATTATCAGACGAATGTGCGGAAGTGACCAGACACAACATTATCCGACGACATGTGCGTACCTGACCAAACACAACATTAAATACACGATGTGGGGACGTGACCCTTCACAACGCTTGACAGACAACATGTGCGGAAGTGACAAGACACAACATTATCAGACGAATGTGCGGACGTGACCAAACACACCATTAAAAACACGATGTGGGGACGTGACCCTTCACAACGCTTAACAGACAACATGTGCGGACGTGACCAGACACAACATTAATAACACGAGGTGGGGGCGTGACCCTTCACAACGCTTAAGAGATGACATGTGCGGACGTGACCAGACACAATATTAAAAACACGATGTGGGGACGTGACCCTTCATAACGCTTAACAGACGATATATGCGGACGTGACCAGACACAACATTATCAGACGACATGTGTGGACGTGACCAGACACAACATTAACAACACGATGTGGGGCCGTGACCTTTCACAACACTTAACAGAAAACATATGCATACGTGACCAGACACAACATTATCAGACGAATGTGCGGACGTAACCAAACACAACATTAACAACACGATGTGGGGACGTGACCTTTCACAACGCTTAACAGACAACATGTGCGGAAGTGACCAGACACAACATTATCAGATGACATGTGTGAACGTGACCAGACACAACATTAACAACACGATGTGGGGCCGTGACCTTTCACAACACTTAACAGAAAACATATGCATACGTGACCAGACACAACATTATCAGATGAATGCGCGGACGTAACCAAACACAACATTAACAACACGATGTGGGGACGTGACCTTTCACAACGCTTAACAGACAACATGTGCGGACATGACCTGACACAACATTATATGACGACTGTGCAGACGTGACCAGACACAACATTAAAAACATGATGTGGGGACGTGACCCTTCACAACGCTTAACAAACAACATGTGCGGAAGTGACCAGACACAACATTATCAGACGACTGTGCGGACGTGATCCTTCACAATCCTTAAGAGATGACATGTGCGGATGTGACCAGACACAACATTATCAGACGACATGTGTGGACGTGACCAGACACAACATTAACAACACGATGTGGGGCCGTGACCTTTCACAACACTTAACAGAAAACATATGCATACGTGACCAGACACAACATTATCAGACGAATGTGCGGACGTGACCAGACACAGCATTAACCGACGACATGTGCGTACCTGACCAAACACAACATTAAATACACGATGTGGGGACGTGACCCTTCACAACGCTTGACAGACAACATGTGCGGAAGTGACAAGACACAACATTATCAGACGAATGTGCGGACGTGACCAAACACACCATTAAAAACACGATGTGGGGACGTGACCCTTCACAACGCTTAACAGACAACATGTGCGGAAGTGACCAGACACAACATTATCAGACGACATGTGTGGACGTGACCAGACACAACATTAACAACACGATGTGGGGTCGTGACCTTTCACAACACTTAACAGAAAACATATGCATACGTGACCAGACACAACATTATCAGACGAATGTGCGGACGTAACCAAACACAACATTAACAACACGATGTGGGGACGTGACCTTTCACAACGCTTAACAGACAACATGTGCGGACGTGACCTGACACAACATTATATGACAACTGTGCAGACGTGACCAGACACAGCATTAAAAATATGATGTGGGGACGTGACCCTTCACAACGCTTAACAGACAACATGTGCGGACGTGACCAGACAAAACCATTAAAAACACGATGTGAGGGCGTGACCCTGCACAACGCTTAACAGACAACATGTGCGGAAGTGACCAGACACAACATTATCCGACGACATGTGCGTACCTGACCAAACACAACATTAAATACACGATGTGGGGACGTGACCCTTCACAACGCTTGACAGACAACATGTGCGGAAGTACCAAGACACAACATTATCAGACGAATGTGCGGACGTGACCAAACACACCATTAAAAACACGATGTGGGGACGTGACCCTTCACAACGCTTAACAGACAACATGTGCGGACGTGACCAGACACAACATTAATAACACGAGGTGGGGGCGTGACCCTTCACAACGCTTAAGAGATGACATGTGCGGACGTGACAAGACACAATATTAAAAACACGATGTGGGGACGTGACCCTTCATAACGCTTAACAGACGATATATGCGGACGTGACCAGACACAACATTATCGGACGACATGTGTGGACGTGACCAGACACAACATTAACAACACGATGTGGGGCCGTGACCTTTCACATCACTTAACAAAAAACATATGCATACGTGACCAGACACAACATTATATGACGACTGTGCAGACGTGACCAGACACAACATTAAAAACATGATGTGGGGACGTGACCCTTCACAACGCTTAACAAATAACATGTGCGGACGTGACTTGACACAACATTATCAGAGGACTGTGTAGACGTGACTAGACACAGTATTAAAAATATGATGTGGGGACGTGACCAGATACAACATTATCAGACGACTGTGCGGAAGTGACCAGACATAGCATTAAAAACACGATGTGGGGACGTGACCATTCACAACGCTTAAGAGATGACATGTGCGGACGTGACCAGACACAATATTAAAAACACGATGTGGGGACGTGACCCTTCACAACGCTTAACAGACAACATGTGCGGAAGTGACCAGACACAACATTATCAGACGACTGTGCGGACGTGACTAGACATAGCATTAAAAACACGATGTGGGGACGTGACCATTCACAACGCTTAAGAGATGACATGTGCGGACGTGACCAGACACAACATTACCAGACGGCATATGAGGACGTGACCAGACACAACATTAACAACACGATGTGGGGACGTGACCTTTCACAACGCTTAACAAATAACATGTGCGGACGTGACTTGACACAACATTATCAGAGGACTGTGTAGACGTGACTAGACACAGTATTAAAAATATGATGTGGGGACGTGACCCTTTACAACGCTTAACAGACAACATGTGCGGACGTGACCAGACACAATATTATCAGACGACTGTTCGGACGTGACCAAACACAACATTATCAGACGAATGTGCGGAAGTGACCAGACACAACATTATCCGACGACATGTGCGTACCTGACCAAACACAACATTAAATACACGATGTGGGGACGTGACCCTTCACAACGCTTGACAGACAACATGTGCGGAAGTGACAAGACACAACATTATCAGACGAATGTGCGGACGTGACCAGACACAATATTATCAGACGAATGTGCGGAAGTGACCAGACACAACATTATCCGACGACATGTGCGTACCTGACCAAACACAACATTAAATACACGATGTGGGGACGTGACCCTTCACAACGCTTGACAGACAACATGTGCGGAAGTGACAAGACACAACATTATCAGACGAATGTGCGGACGTGACCAAACACACCATTAAAAACACGATGTGGGGACGTGACCCTTCACAACGCTTAACAGACAACATGTGCGGACGTGACCAGACACAACATTAATAACACGAGGTGGGGGCGTGACCCTTCACAACGCTTAAGAGATGACATGTGCGGACGTGACCAGACACAATATTAAAAACACGATGTGGGGACGTGACCCTTCATAACGCTTAACAGACGATATATGCGGACGTGACCAGACACAACATTATCAGACGACATGTGTGGACGTGACCAGACACAACATTAACAACACGATGTGGGGCCGTGACCTTTCACAACACTTAACAAAAAACATATACATACGTGACCAGACACAACATTATCAGACGAATGTGCGGACGTAACCAAACACAACATTAAGAACACGATGTGGGGACGTGACCTTTCACAACGCTTAACAGACAACATGTGCGGACGTGACCTGACACAACATTATATGACAACTGTGCAGACGTGACCAGACACAGCATTAAAAATATGATGTGGGGACGTGACCCTTCACAACGCTTAACAGACAACATGTGCGGACGTGACTAGACAAAACCATTAAAAACACGATGTGAGGGCGTGACCCTGCACAACGCTTAACAGACAACATGTGCGGAAGTGACCAGACACAACATTATCCGACGACATGTGCGTACCTGACCAAACACAACATTAAATACACGATGTGGGGACGTGACCCTTCACAACGCTTGACAGACAACATGTGCGGAAGTGACAAGACACAACATTATCAGACGAATGTGCGGACGTGACCAAACACACCATTAAAAACACGATGTGGGGACGTGACCCTTCACAACGCTTAACAGACAACATGTGCGGAAGTGACCAGACACAACATTATCAGACGACATGTGTGGACGTGACCAGACACAACATTAACAACACGATGTGGGGCCGTGACCTTTCACAACACTTAACAGAAAACATATGCATACGTGACCAGACACAACATTATCAGACGAATGTGCGGACGTAACCAAACACAACATTAACAACACGATGTGGGGACGTGACCTTTCACAACGCTTAACAGACAACATGTGCGGACGTGACCTGACACAACATTATATGACAACTGTGCAGACGTGACCAGACACAGCATTAAAAATATGATGTGGGGACGTGACCCTTCACAACGCTTAACAGACAACATGTGCGGACGTGACCAGACAAAACCATTAAAAACAAGATGTGAGGGCGTGACCCTGCACAACGCTTAACAGACAACATGTGCGGAAGTGACCAGACACAACATTATCCGACGACATGTGCGTACCTGACCAAACACAACATTAAATACACGATGTGGGGACGTGACCCTTCACAACGCTTGACAGACAACATGTGCGAAAGTACCAAGACACAACATTATCAGACGAATGTGCGGACGTGACCAAACACACCATTAAAAACACAATGTGGGGACGTGACCCTTCACAACGCTTAACAGACAACATGTGCGGACGTGACCAGACACAACATTAATAACACGAGGTGGGGGCGTGACCCTTCACAACGCTTAAGAGATGACATGTGCGGACGTGACAAGACACAATATTAAAAACACGATGTGGGGACGTGACCCTTCATAACGCTTAACAGACGATATATGCGGACGTGACCAGACACAACATTATCGGACGACATGTGTGGACGTGACCAGACACAACATTAACAACACGATGTGGGGCCGTGACCTTTCACATCACTTAACAAAAAACATATGCATACGTGACCAGACACAACATTATATGACGACTGTGCAGACGTGACCAGACACAACATTAAAAACATGATGTGGGGACGTGACCCTTCACAACGCTTAACAAATAACATGTGCGGACGTGACTTGACACAACATTATCAGAGGACTGTGTAGACGTGACTAGACACAGTATTAAAAATATGATGTGGGGACGTGACCAGATACAACATTATCAGACGACTGTGCGGAAGTGACCAGACATAGCATTAAAAACACGATGTGGGGACGTGACCATTCACAACGCTTAAGAGATGACATGTGCGGACGTGACCAGACACAATATTAAAAACACGATGTGGGGACGTGACCCTTCACAACGCTTAACAGACAACATGTGCGGAAGTGACCAGACACAACATTATCAGACGACTGTGCGGACGTGACTAGACATAGCATTAAAAACACGATGTGGGGACGTGACCATTCACAACGCTTAAGAGATGACATGTGCGGACGTGACCAGACACAACATTACCAGACGGCATATGAGGACGTGACCAGACACAACATTAACAACACGATGTGGGGACGTGACCTTTCACAACGCTTAACAAATAACATGTGCGGACGTGACTTGACACAACATTATCAGAGGACTGTGTAGACGTGACTAGACACAGTATTAAAAATATGATGTGGGGACGTGACCCTTCACAACGCTTAACAGACAACATGTGCGGACGTGACCAGACACAATATTATCAGACGACTGTTCGGACGTGACCAAACACAACATTATCAGACGAATGTGCGGAAGTGACCAGACACAACATTATCCGACGACATGTACGTACCTGACCAAACACAACATTAAATACACGATGTGGGGACGTGACCCTTCACAACGCTTGACAGACAACATGTGCGGAAGTGACAAGACACAACATTATCAGACGAATGTGCGGACGTGACCAGACACAATATTATCAGACGAATGTGCGGAAGTGACCAGACACAACATTATCCGACGACATGTGCGTACCTGACCAAACACAACATTAAATACACGATGTGGGGACGTGACCCTTCACAACGCTTGACAGACAACATGTGCGGAAGTGACAAGACACAACATTATCAGACGAATGTGCGGACGTGACCAAACACACCATTAAAAACACGATGTGGGGACGTGACCCTTCACAACGCTTAACAGACAACATGTGCGGACGTGACCAGACACAACATTAATAACACGAGGTGGGGGCGTGACCCTTCACAACGCTTAAGAGATGACATGTGCGGACGTGACCAGACACAATATTAAAAACACGATGTGGGGACGTGACCCTTCATAACGCTTAACAGACGATATATGCGGACGTGACCAGACACAACATTATCAGACGACATGTGTGGACGTGACCAGACACAACATTAACAACACGATGTGGGGCCGTGACCTTTCACAACACTTAACAAAAAACATATACATACGTGACCAGACACAACATTATCAGACGAATGTGCGGACGTAACCAAACACAACATTAAGAACACGATGTGGGGACGTGACCCTTCACAACGCTTAACAGACAACATGTGCGGAAGTGACCAGACACAACATTATCAGACGACATGTGTGGACGTGACCAGACACAACATTAACAACACGATGTGGGGCCGTGACCTTTCACAACACTTAACAGAAAACATATGCATACGTGACCAGACACAACATTATCAGACGAATGTGCGGACGTAACCAAACACAACATTAACAACACGATGTGGGGACGTGACCTTTCACAACGCTTAACAGACAACATGTGCGGACGTGACCTGACACAACATTATATGACAACTGTGCAGACGTGACCAGACACAGCATTAAAAATATGATGTGGGGACGTGACCCTTCACAACGCTTAACAGACAACATGTGCGGACGTGACTAGACAAAACCATTAAAAACACGATGTGAGGGCGTGACCCTGCACAACGCTTAACAGACAACATGTGCGGAAGTGACCAGACACAACATTATCCGACGACATGTGCGTACCTGACCAAACACAACATTAAATACACGATGTGGGGACGTGACCCTTCACAACGCTTGACAGACAACATGTGCGGAAGTGACAAGACACAACATTATCAGACGAATGTGCGGACGTGACCAAACACACCATTAAAAACACGATGTGGGGACGTGACCCTTCACAACGCTTAACAGACAACATGTGCGGAAGTGACCAGACACAACATTATCAGACGACATGTGTGGACGTGACCAGACACAACATTAACAACACGATGTGGGGCCGTGACCTTTCACAACACTTAACAGAAAACATATGCATACGTGACCAGACACAACATTATCAGACGAATGTGCGGACGTAACCAAACACAACATTAACAACGCGATGTGGGGACGTGACCTTTCACAACGCTTAACAGACAACATGTGCGGACGTGACCTGACACAACATTATATGACAACTGTGCAGACGTGACCAGACACAGCATTAAAAATATGATGTGGGGACGTGACCCTTCACAACGCTTAACAGACAACATGTGCGGACGTGACCAGACAAAACCATTAAAAACAAGATGTGAGGGCGTGACCCTGCACAACGCTTAACAGACAACATGTGCGGAAGTGACCAGACACAACATTATCCGACGACATGTGCGTACCTGACCAAACACAACATTAAATACACGATGTGGGGACGTGACCCTTCACAACGCTTGACAGACAACATGTGCGGAAGTACCAAGACACAACATTATCAGACGAATGTGCGGACGTGACCAAACACACCATTAAAAACACGATGTGGGGACGTGACCTTTCACAACGCTTAACAGACAACATGTGCGGAAGTGACCAGACACAACATTATCAGATGACATGTGTGGACGTGACCAGACACAACATTAACAACACGATGTGGGGCCGTGACCTTTCACAACACTTAACAGAAAACATATGCATACGTGACCAGACACAACATTATCTGATGAATGTGCGGACGTAACCAAACACAACATTAACAACACGATGTGGGGACGTGACCTTTCACAACGCTTAACAGACAACATGTGCGGACATGACCTGACACAACATTATATGACGACTGTGCAGACGTGACCAGACACAACATTAAAAACATGATGTGGGGACGTGACCCTTCACAACGCTTAACAAACAACATGTGCGGAAGTGACCAGACACAACATTATCAGACGACTGTGCGGACGTGATCCTTCACAATCCTTAAGAGATGACATGTGCGGATGTGACCAGACACAACATTATCAGACGACATGTGTGGACGTGACCAGACACAACATTAACAACACGATGTGGGGCCGTGACCTTTCACAACACTTAACAGAAAACATATGCATACGTGACCAGACACAACATTATCAGACGAATGTGCGGACGTAACCAAACACAACATTAAGAACACGATGTGGGGACGTGACCCTTCACAACGCTTAACAGACAACATGTGCGGAAGTGACCAGACACAACATTATCAGATGACATGTGTGGACGTGACCAGACACAACATTAACAACACGATGTGGGGCCGTGACCTTTCACAACACTTAACAGAAAACATATGCATACGTGACCAGACACAACATTATCAGATGAATGTGCGGACGTAACCAAACACAACATTAACAACACGATGTGGGGACGTGACCTTTCACAACGCTTAACATACAACATGTGCGGACGTGACCTGACACAACATTATATGACAACTGTGCAGACGTGACCAGACACAGCATTAAAAATATGATGTGGGGACGTGACCCTTCACAACGCTTAACAGACAACATGTGCGGACGTGACCAGACAAAACCATTAAAAACACGATGTGAGGGCGTGACCCTGCACAACGCTTAACAGACAACATGTGCGGAAGTGACCAGACACAACATTATCCGACGACATGTGCGTACCTGACCAAACACAACATTAAATACAAGATGTGGGGACGTGACCCTTCACAACGCTTGACAGACAACATGTGCGGAAGTGACAAGACACAACATTATCAGACGAATGTGCGGACGTGACCAAACACACCATTAAAAACACGATGTGGGGACGTGACCCTTCACAACAGTTAACAGACAACATGTGCGGACGTGACCAGACACAACATTAATAACACGAGGTGGGGGCGTGACCCTTCACAACGCTTAAGAGATGACATGTGCGGACGTGACAAGACACAATATTAAAAACACGATGTGGGGACGTGACCGTTCATAACGCTTAACAGACGATATATGCGGACGTGACCAGACACAACATTATCAGACGACATGTGTGGACGTGACCAGACACAACATTAACAACACGATGTGGGGCCGTGACCTTTCACAACACTTAACAGAAAATATATGCATACATGACCAGACACAACATTATATGACGACTGTGCAGACGTGACCAGACACAACATTAAAAACATGATGTGGGGACGTGACCCTTCACAACGCTTAACAAACAACATGTGCGGAAGTGACCAGACACAACATTATCAGACGACTGTGCGGACGTGATCCTTCACAATCCTTAAGAGATGACATGTGCGGGTGTGACCAGACACAACATTATCAGACGACATGTGTGGACGTGACCAGACACAACATTAACAACACGATGTGGGGCCGTGACCTTTCACAACACTTAACAGAAAACATATGCATACGTGACCAGACACAACATTATCAGACGAATGTGCGGACGTAACCAAACACAACATTAACAACACGATGTGGGGACGTGACCTTTCACAACGCTTAACAGACAACATGTGCGGACGTGACCTGACACAACATTATATGACAATTGTGCAGACATGACCAGACACAGCATTAAAAATATGATGTGGGGACGTGATCCTTCACAACGCTTAACAGACAACATGTGCGGACGTGACCAGACAAAACCATTAAAAACACGATGTGAGGGCGTGACCCTGCACAACGCTTAACAGACAACATGTGCGGAAGTGACCAGACACAACATTATCAGACGACTGTGCGGACGTGATCCTTCACAATCCTTAAGAGATGACATGTGCGGATGTGACCAGACACAACATTATCAGACGACATGTGTGGACGTGACCAGACACAACATTAAGAACACGATGTGGGGCCGTGACCTTTCACAACACTTAACAGAAAACATATGCATACGTGACCAGACACAACATTATCAGACGAATGTGCGGACGTAACCAAACACAACATTAAGAACACGATGTGGGGACGTGACCCTTCACAACGCTTAACAGACAACATGTGCGGAAGTGACCAGACACAACATTATCAGACGACTGTGCGGACGTGATCCTTCACAATCCTTAAGAGATGACATGTGCGGATGTGACCAGACACAACATTATCAGACGACATGTGTGGACGTGACCAGACACAACATTAAGAACACGATGTGGGGCCGTGACCTTTCACAACACTTAACAGAAAACATATGCATACGTGACCAGACACAACATTATCAGACGAATGTGCGGACGTAACCAAACACAACATTAAGAACACGATGTGGGGACGTGACCCTTCACAACGCTTAACAGACAACATGTGCGGAAGTGACCAGACACAACATTATCAGACGACTGTGCGGACGTGATCCTTCACAATCCTTAAGAGATGACATGTGCGGATGTGACCAGACACAACATTATCAGACGACATGTGTGGACGTGACCAGACACAACATTAAAACCACGATGTGGGGACGTGACCTTTCACAACGCTTAACAGACAACATGTGCGGACGTGACCTGACACAACATTATATGACAACTGTGCAGACGTGACCAGACACAGCATTAAAAATATGATGTGGGGACGTGACCCTTCACAACGCTTAACAGACAACATGTGCGGATGTGACCAGACAAAACCATTAAAAACACGATGTGAGGGCGTGACCCTGCACAACGCTTAACAGACAACATGTGCGGAAGTGACCAGACACAACATTATCCGACGACATGTGCGTACCTGACCAAACACAACATTAAATACACGATGTGGGGACGTGACCCTTCACAACGCTTGACAGACAACATGTGCGGAAGTGACAAGACACAACATTATCAGACGAATGTGCGGACGTGACCAAACACACCATTAAAAACACGATGTGGGGACGTGACCCTTCACAACCCTTAACAGACAACATCTGCGGACGTGACCAGACACAACATTAATAACACGAGGTGGGGGCGTGACCCTTCACAACGCTTAAGAGATGACATGTGCGGACGTGACCAGACACAATATTAAAAACACGATGTGGGGACGTGACCCTTCATAACGCTTAACAGACGATATATGCGGACGTGACCAGACACAACATTATCAGACGACATGTGTGGACGTGACCAGACACAACATTAACAACACGATGTGGGGCCGTGACCTTTCACAACACTTAACAGAAAACATATGCATACGTGACCAGACACAACATTATCAGACGAATGTGCGGACGTAACCAAACACAACATTAACAACACGATGTGGGGACGTGACCTTTCACAACGCTTAACAGACAACATGTGCGGACGTGACCTGACACAACATTATATGACGACTGTGCAGACGTGACCAGACACAACATTAAAAACATGATGTGGGGACGTGACCCTTCACAACGCTTAACAAACAACATGTGCGGAAGTGACCAGACACAACATTATCAGACGACTGTGCGGACGTGATCCTTCACAATCCTTAAGAGATGACATGTGCGGATGTGACCAGACACAACATTATCAGACGACATGTGTGGACGTGACCAGACACAACATTAACAACACGATGTGGGGCCGTGACCTTTCACAACACTTAACAGAAAACATATACATACGTGACCAGACACAACATTATCAGACGAATGTGCGGACGTAACCAAACACAACATTAACAACACGATGTGGGGACGTGACCTTTCACAACGCTTAACAGACAACATGTGCGGACGTGACCTGACACAACATTATATGACAACTGTGCAGACGTGACCAGACACAGCATTAAAAATATGATGTGGGGACGTGACCCTTCACAACGCTTAACAGACAACATGTGCGGACGTGACTAGACAAAACCATTAAAAACACGATGTGAGGGCGTGACCCTGCACAACGCTTAACAGACAACATGTGCGAAAGTGACCAGACACAACATTATCCGACGACATGTGCGTACCTGACCAAACACAACATTAAATACACGATGTGGGGACGTGACCCTTCACAACGCTTGACAGACAACATGTGCGGAAGTGACAAGACACAACATTATCAGACGAATGTGCGGACGTGACCAAACACACCATTAAAAACACGATGTGGGGACGTGACCCTTCACAACGCTTAACAGACAACATGTGCGGACGTGACCAGACACAACATTAATAACACGAGGTGGGGGCGTGACCCTTCACAACGCTTAAGAGATGACATGTGCGGACGTGACAAGACACAATATTAAAAACACGATGTGGGGACGTGACCCTTCATAACGCTTAACAGACGATATATGCGGACGTGACCAGACACAACATTATCAGACGACATGTGTGGACGTGACCAGACACAACATTAACAACACGATGTGGGGCCGTGACCTTTCACAACACTTAACAGAAAATATATGCATACGTGACCAGACACAACATTATATGACGACTGTGCAGACGTGACCAGACACACCATTAAAAACATGATGTGGGGACGTGACCCTTCACAACGCTTAACAAACAACATGTGCGGAAGTGACCAGACACAACATTATCAGACGACTGTGCGGACGTGATCCTTCACAATCCTTAAGAGATGACATGTGCGGATGTGACCAGACACAACATTATCAGACGACATGTGTGGACGTGACCAGACACAACATTAACAACACGATGTGGGGCCGTGACCTTTCACAACACTTAACAGAAAACATATGCATACGTGACCAGACACAACATTATCAGACGAATGTGCGGACGTAACCAAACACAACATTAAGAACACGATGTGGGGACGTGACCTTTCACAACGCTTAACAGACAACATGTGCGGACGTGACCTGACACAACATTATATGACAACTGTGCAGACGTGACCAGACACAACATTAAAAATATGATGTGGGGACGTGATCCTTCACAACGCTTAACAGACAACATGTGCGGACGTGACCAGACAAAACCATTAAAAACACGATGTGAGGGCGTGACCCTGCACAACGCTTAACAGACAACATGTGCGGAAGTGACCAGACACAACATTATCAGACGACTGTGCGGACGTGATCCTTCACAATCCTTAAGAGATGACATGTGCGGATGTGACCAGACACAACATTATCAGACGACATGTGTGGACGTGACCAGACACAACATTAAAACCACGATGTGGGTACGTGACCTTTCACAACGCTTAACAGACAACATGTGCGGACGTGACCTGACACAACATTATATGACAACTGTGCAGACGTGACCAGACACAGCATTAAAAATATGATGTGGGGACGTGACCCTTCACAACGCTTAACAGACAACATGTGCGGACGTGACCAGACAAAACCATTAAAAACACGATGTGAGGGCGTGACCCTGCACAACGCTTAACAGACAACATGTGCGGAAGTGACCAGACACAACATTATCCGACGACATGTGCGTACCTGACCAAACACAACATTAAATACACGATGTGGGGACGTGACCCTTCACAACGCTTGACAGACAACATGTGCGGAAGTGACAAGACACAACATTATCAGACGAATGTGCGGACGTGACCAAACACACCATTAAAAATACGATGTGGGGACGTGACCCTTCACAACGCTTAACAGACAACATGTGCGGACGTGACCAGACACAACATTAATAACACGAGGTGGGGGCGTGACCCTTCACAACATTTAAGAGATGACATGTGCGGACGTGACCAGACACAATATTAAAAACACGATGTGGGGACGTGACCCTTCATAACGCTTAACAGACGATATATGCGGACGTGACCAGACACAACATTATCAGACGACATGTGTGGACGTGACCAGACACAACATTAACAACACGATGTGGGGCCGTGACCTTTCACAACACTTAACAGAAAACATATGCATACGTGACCAGACACAACATTATCAGACGAATGTGCGGACGTAACCAAACACAACATTAACAACACGATGTGGGGACGTGACCTTTCACAACGCTTAACAGACAACATGTGCGGACGTGACCTGACACAACATTATATGACGACTGTGCAGACGTGACCAGACACAACATTAAAAACATGATGTGGGGACGTGACCCTTCACAACGCTTAACAAACAACATGTGCGGAAGTGACCAGACACAACATTATCAGACGACTGTGCGGACGTGATCCTTCACAATCCTTAAGAGATGACATGTGCGGATGTGACCAGACACAACATTATCAGACGACATGTGTGGACGTGACCAGACACAACATTAACAACACGATGTGGGGCCGTGACCTTTCACAACACTTAACAGAAAACATATGCATACGTGACCAGACACAACATTATCAGACGAATGTGCGGACGTAACCAAACACAACATTAAGAACACGATGTGGGGACGTGACCCTTCACAACGCTTAACAGACAACATGTGCGGAAGTGACCAGACACAACATTATCAGACGACATGTGTGGACGTGACCAGACACAACATTAACAACACGATGTGGGGCCGTGACCTTTCACAACACTTAACAGAAAACATATGCATACGTGACCAGACACAACATTATCAGACGAATGTGCGGACGTAACCAAACACAACATTAACAACACGATGTGGGGACGTGACCTTTCACAACGCTTAACAGACAACATGTGCGGACGTGACCTGACACAACATTATATGACAACTGTGCAGACGTGACCAGACACAGCATTAAAAATATGATGTGGGGACGTGACCCTTCACAACGCTTAACAGACAACATCTGCGGACGTGACCAGACAAAACCATTAAAAACACGATGTGAGGGCGTGACCCTGCACAACGCTTAACAGACAACATGTGCGGAAGTGACCAGACACAACATTATCCGACGACATGTGCGTACCTGACCAAACACAACATTAAATACACGATGTGGGGACGTGACCCTTCACAACGCTTGACAGACAACATGTGCGGAAGTGACAAGACACAACATTATCAGACGAATGTGCGGACGTGACCAAACACACCATTAAAAACACGATGTGGGGACGTGACCCTTCACAACGCTTAACAGACAACATGTGCGGACGTGACCAGACACAACATTAATAACACGAGGTGGGGGCGTGACCCTTCACAACGCTTAAGAGATGACATGTGCGGACGTGACAAGACACAATATTAAAAACACGATGTGGGGACGTGACCCTTCATAACGCTTAACAGACGATATATGCGGACGTGACCAGACACAACATTATCAGACGACATGTGTGGACGTGACCAGACACAACATTAACAACACGATATGGGGCCGTGACCTTTCACAACACTTAACAGAAAATATATGCATACGTGACCAGACACAACATTATATGACGACTGTGCAGACGTGACCAGACACACCATTAAAAACATGATGTGGGGACGTGACCCTTCACAACGCTTAACAAACAACATGTGCGGAAGTGACCAGACACAACATTATCAGACGACTGTGCGGACGTGATCCTTCACAATCCTTAAGAGATGACATGTGCGGATGTGACCAGACACAACATTATCAGACGACATGTGTGGACGTGACCAGACACAACATTAACAACACGATGTGGGGCCGTGACCTTTCACAACACTTAACAGAAAACATATGCATACGTGACCAGACACAACATTATCAGACGAATGTGCGGACGTAACCAAACACAACATTAAGAACACGATGTGGGGACGTGACCTTTCACAACGCTTAACAGACAACATGTGCGGACGTGACCTGACACAACATTATATGACAACTGTGCAGACGTGACTAGACACAACATTAAAAATATGATGTGGGGACGTGATCCTTCACAACGCTTAACAGACAACATGTGCGGACGTGACCAGACAAAACCATTAAAAACACGATGTGAGGGCGTGACCCTGCACAACGCTTAACAGACAACATGTGCGGAAGTGACCAGACACAACATTATCAGACGACTGTGCGGACGTGATCCTTCACAATCCTTAAGAGATGACATGTGCGGATGTGACCAGACACAACATTATCAGACGACATGTGTGGACGTGACCAGACACAACATTAAAACCACGATGTGGGTACGTGACCTTTCACAACGCTTAACAGACAACATGTGCGGACGTGACCTGACACAACATTATATGACAACTGTGCAGACGTGACCAGACACAGCATTAAAAATATGATGTGGGGACGTGACCCTTCACAACGCTGAACAGACAACATGTGCGGACGTGACCAGACAAAACCATTAAATTCACGATGTGAGGGCGTGACCCTGCACAACGCTTAACAGACAACATGTGCGGAAGTGACCAGACACAACATTATCCGACGACATGTGCGTACCTGACCAAACACAACATTAAATACACGATGTGGGGACGTGACCCTTCACAACGCTTGACAGACAACATGTGCGGAAGTGACAAGACACAACATTATCAGACGAATGTGCGGACGTGACCAAACACACCATTAAAAATACGATGTGGGGACGTGACCCTTCACAACGCTTAACAGACAACATGTGCGGACGTGACCAGACACAACATTAATAACACGAGGTGGGGGCGTGACCCTTCACAACATTTAAGAGATGACATGTGCGGACGTGACCAGACACAATATTAAAAACACGATGTGGGGACGTGACCCTTCATAACGCTTAACAGACGATATATGCGGACGTGACCAGACACAACATTATCAGACGACATGTGTGGACGTGACCAGACACAACATTAACAACACGATGTGGGGCCGTGACCTTTCACAACACTTAACAGAAAACATATGCATACGTGACCAGACACAACATTATCAGACGAATGTGCGGACGTAACCAAACACAACATTAACAACACGATGTGGGGACGTGACCTTTCACAACGCTTAACAGACAACATGTGCGGACGTGACCTGACACAACATTATATGACGACTGTGCAGACGTGACCAGACACAACATTAAAAACATGATGTGGGGACGTGACCCTTCACAACGCTTAACAAACAACATGTGCGGAAGTGACCAGACACAACATTATCAGACGACTGTGCGGACGTGATCCTTCACAATCCTTAAGAGATGACATGTGCGGATGTGACCAGACACAACATTATCAGACGACATGTGTGGACGTGACCAGACACAACATTAACAACACGATGTGGGGCCGTGACCTTTCACAACACTTAACAGAAAACATATGCATACGTGACCAGACACAACATTATCAGACGAATGTGCGGACGTAACCAAACACAACATTAAGAACACGATGTGGGGACGTGACCCTTCACAACGCTTAACAGACAACATGTGCGGAAGTGACCAGACACAACATTATCAGACGACATGTGTGGACGTGACCAGACACAACATTAACAACACGATGTGGGGCCGTGACCTTTCACAACACTTAACAGAAAACATATGCATACGTGACCAGACACAACATTATCAGACGAATGTGCGGACGTAACCAAACACAACATTAACAACACGATGTGGGGACGTGACCTTTCACAACGCTTAACAGACAACATGTGCGGACGTGACCTGACACAACATTATATGACAACTGTGCAGACGTGACCAGACACAGCATTAAAAATATGATGTGGGGACGTGACCCTTCACAACGCTTAACAGACAACATGTGCGGACGTGACCAGACAAAACCATTAAAAACACGATGTGAGGGCGTGACCCTGCACAACGCTTAACAGACAACATGTGCGGAAGTGACCAGACACAACATTATCCGACGACATGTGCGTACCTGACCAAACACAACATTAAATACACGATGTGGGGACGTGACCCTTCACAACGCTTGACAGACAACATGTGCGGAAGTACCAAGACACAACATTATCAGACGAATGTGCGGACGTGACCAAACACACCATTAAAAACACGATGTGGGGACGTGACCCTTCACAACGCTTAACAGACAACATGTGCGGACGTGACCAGACACAACATTAATAACACGAGGTGGGGGCGTGACCCTTCACAACGCTTAAGAGATGACATGTGCGGACGTGACAAGACACAATATTAAAAACACGATGTGGGGACGTGACCCTTCATAACGCTTAACAGACGATATATGCGGACGTGACCAGACACAACATTATCGGACGACATGTGTGGACGTGACCAGACACAACATTAACAACACGATGTGGGGCCGTGACCTTTCACATCACTTAACAAAAAACATATGCATACGTGACCAGACACAACATTATATGACGACTGTGCAGACGTGACCAGACACAACATTAAAAACATGATGTGGGGACGTGACCCTTCACAACGCTTAACAAACAACATGTGCGGAAGTGACCAGACACAACATTATCAGACGACTGTGCGGACGTGATCCTTCACAATCCTTAAGAGATGATATGTGCGGATGTGACCAGACACAACATTATCAGACGACATGTGTGGACGTGACCAGACACAACATTAACAACACGATGTGGGGCCGTGACCTTTCACAACACTTAACAGAAAACATATGCATACGTGACCAGACACAACATTATCAGACGAATGTGCGGACGTAACCAAACACAACATTAACAACACGATGTGGGGACGTGACCTTTCACAACGCTTAACAGACAACATGTGCGGACGTGACCTGACACAACATTATATGACAACTGTGCAGACGTGACCAGACACAGCATTAAAAATATGATGTGGGGACGTGACCCTTCACAACGCTTAACAGACAACATGTGCGGACGTGACCAGACAAAACCATTAAAAACACGATGTGAGGGCGTGACCCTGCACAACGCTTAACAGACAACATGTGCGGAAGTGACCAGACACAACATTATCCGACGACATGTGCGTACCTGACCAAACACAACATTAAATACACGATGTGGGGACGTGACCCTTCACAACGCTTGACAGACAACATGTGCGGAAGTACCAAGACACAACATTATCAGACGAATGTGCGGACGTGACCAAACACACCATTAAAAACACGATGTGGGGACGTGACCCTTCACAACGCTTAACAGACAACATGTGCGGACGTGACCAGACACAACATTAATAACACGAGGTGGGGGCGTGACCCTTCACAACGCTTAAGAGATGACATGTGCGGACGTGACAAGACACAATATTAAAAACACGATGTGGGGACGTGACCCTTCATAACGCTTAACAGACGATATATGCGGACGTGACCAGACACAACATTATCGGACGACATGTGTGGACGTGACCAGACACAACATTAACAACACGATGTGGGGCCGTGACCTTTCACATCACTTAACAAAAAACATATGCATACGTGACCAGACACAACATTATATGACGACTGTGCAGACGTGACCAGACACAACATTAAAAACATGATGTGGGGACGTGACCCTTCACAACGCTTAACAAACAACATGTGCGGAAGTGACCAGACACAACATTATCAGACGACTGTGCGGACGTGATCCTTCACAATCCTTAAGAGATGATATGTGCGGATGTGACCAGACACAACATTATCAGACGACATGTGTGGACGTGACCAGACACAACATTAACAACACGATGTGGGGCCGTGACCTTTCACAACACTTAACAGAAAACATATGCATACGTGACCAGACACAACATTATCAGACGAATGTGCGGACGTAACCAAACACAACATTAACAACACGATGTGGGGACGTGACCTTTCACAACGCTTAACAGACAACATGTGCGGACGTGACCTGACACAACATTATATGACAACTGTGCAGACGTGACCAGACACAGCATTAAAAATATGATGTGGGGACGTGACCCTTCACAACGCTTAACAGACAACATGTGCGGACGTGACCAGACAAAACCATTAAAAACACGATGTGAGGGCGTGACCCTGCACAACGCTTAACAGACAACATGTGCGGAAGTGACCAGACACAACATTATCCGACGACATGTGCGTACCTGACCAAACACAACATTAAATACACGATGTGGGGACGTGACCCTTCACAACGCTTGACAGACAACATGTGCGGAAGTGACAAGACACAACATTATCAGACGAATGTGCGGACGTGACCAAACACACCATTAAAAACACGATGTGGGGACGTGACCCTTCACAACGCTTAACAGACAACATGTGCGGACGTGACCAGACACAACATTAATAACACGAGGTGGGGGCGTGACCCTTCACAACGCTTAAGAGATGACATGTGCGGACGTGACAAGACACAATATTAAAAACACGATGTGGGGACGTGACCCTTCATAACGCTTAACAGACGATATATGCGGACGTGACCAGACACAACATTATCAGACGACATGTGTGGACGTGACCAGACACAACATTAACAACACGATGTGGGGCCGTGACCTTTCACAACACTTAACAGAAAATATATGCATACGTGACCAGACACAACATTATATGACGACTGTGCAGACGTGACCAGACACACCATTAAAAACATGATGTGGGGACGTGACCCTTCACAACGCTTAACAGACAACATGTGCGGACGTGACCAGACACAACATTAATAACACGAGGTGGGGGCGTGACCCTTCACAACATTTAAGAGATGACATGTGCGGACGTGACCAGACACAATATTAAAAACACGATGTGGGGACGTGACCCTTCATAACGCTTAACAGACGATATATGCGGACGTGACCAGACACAACATTATCAGACGACATGTGTGGACGTGACCAGACACAACATTAACAACACGATGTGGGGCCGTGACCTTTCACAACACTTAACAGAAAACATATGCATACGTGACCAGACACAACATTATCAGACGAATGTGCGGACGTAACCAAACACAACATTAACAACACGATGTGGGGACGTGACCTTTCACAACGCTTAACAGACAACATGTGCGGACGTGACCTGACACAACATTATATGACGACTGTGCAGACGTGACCAGACACAACATTAAAAACATGATGTGGGGACGTGACCCTTCACAACGCTTAACAAACAACATGTGCGGAAGTGACCAGACACAACATTATCAGACGACTGTGCGGACGTGATCCTTCACAATCCTTAAGAGATGACATGTGCGGATGTGACCAGACACAACATTATCAGACGACATGTGTGGACGTGACCAGACACAACATTAACAACACGATGTGGGGCCGTGACCTTTCACAACACTTAACAGAAAACATATGCATACGTGACCAGACACAACATTATCAGACGAATGTGCGGACGTAACCAAACACAACATTAAGAACACGATGTGGGGACGTGACCCTTCACAACGCTTAACAGACAACATGTGCGGAAGTGACCAGACACAACATTATCAGACGACATGTGTGGACGTGACCAGACACAACATTAACAACACGATGTGGGGCCGTGACCTTTCACAACACTTAACAGAAAACATATGCATACGTGACCAGACACAACATTATCAGACGAATGTGCGGACGTAACCAAACACAACATTAACAACACGATGTGGGGACGTGACCTTTCACAACGCTTAACAGACAACATGTGCGGACGTGACCTGACACAACATTATATGACAACTGTGCAGACGTGACCAGACACAGCATTAAAAATATGATGTGGGGACGTGACCCTTCACAACGCTTAACAGACAACATGTGCGGACGTGACCAGACAAAACCATTAAAAACACGATGTGAGGGCGTGACCCTGCACAACGCTTAACAGACAACATGTGCGGAAGTGACCAGACACAACATTATCCGACGACATGTGCGTACCTGACCAAACACAACATTAAATACACGATGTGGGGACGTGACCCTTCACAACGCTTGACAGACAACATGTGCGGAAGTACCAAGACACAACATTATCAGACGAATGTGCGGACGTGACCAAACACACCATTAAAAACACGATGTGGGGACGTGACCCTTCACAACGCTTAACAGACAACATGTGCGGACGTGACCAGACACAACATTAATAACACGAGGTGGGGGCGTGACCCTTCACAACGCTTAAGAGATGACATGTGCGGACGTGACAAGACACAATATTAAAAACACGATGTGGGGACGTGACCCTTCATAACGCTTAACAGACGATATATGCGGACGTGACCAGACACAACATTATCGGACGACATGTGTGGACGTGACCAGACACAACATTAACAACACGATGTGGGGCCGTGACCTTTCACATCACTTAACAAAAAACATATGCATACGTGACCAGACACAACATTATATGACGACTGTGCAGACGTGACCAGACACAACATTAAAAACATGATGTGGGGACGTGACCCTTCACAACGCTTAACAAACAACATGTGCGGAAGTGACCAGACACAACATTATCAGACGACTGTGCGGACGTGATCCTTCACAATCCTTAAGAGATGATATGTGCGGATGTGACCAGACACAACATTATCAGACGACATGTGTGGACGTGACCAGACACAACATTAACAACACGATGTGGGGCCGTGACCTTTCACAACACTTAACAGAAAACATATGCATACGTGACCAGACACAACATTATCAGACGAATGTGCGGACGTAACCAAACACAACATTAACAACACGATGTGGGGACGTGACCTTTCACAACGCTTAACAGACAACATGTGCGGACGTGACCTGACACAACATTATATGACAACTGTGCAGACGTGACCAGACACAGCATTAAAAATATGATGTGGGGACGTGACCCTTCACAACGCTTAACAGACAACATGTGCGGACGTGACCAGACAAAACCATTAAAAACACGATGTGAGGGCGTGACCCTGCACAACGCTTAACAGACAACATGTGCGGAAGTGACCAGACACAACATTATCCGACGACATGTGCGTACCTGACCAAACACAACATTAAATACACGATGTGGGGACGTGACCCTTCACAACGCTTGACAGACAACATGTGCGGAAGTGACAAGACACAACATTATCAGACGAATGTGCGGACGTGACCAAACACACCATTAAAAACACGATGTGGGGACGTGACCCTTCACAACGCTTAACAGACAACATGTGCGGACGTGACCAGACACAACATTAATAACACGAGGTGGGGGCGTGACCCTTCACAACGCTTAAGAGATGACATGTGCGGACGTGACAAGACACAATATTAAAAACACGATGTGGGGACGTGACCCTTCATAACGCTTAACAGACGATATATGCGGACGTGACCAGACACAACATTATCAGACGACATGTGTGGACGTGACCAGACACAACATTAACAACACGATGTGGGGCCGTGACCTTTCACAACACTTAACAGAAAATATATGCATACGTGACCAGACACAACATTATATGACGACTGTGCAGACGTGACCAGACACACCATTAAAAACATGATGTGGGGACGTGACCCTTCACAACGCTTAACAGACAACATGTGCGGACGTGACCAGACACAACATTAATAACACGAGGTGGGGGCGTGACCCTTCACAACATTTAAGAGATGACATGTGCGGACGTGACCAGACACAATATTAAAAACACGATGTGGGGACGTGACCCTTCATAACGCTTAACAGACGATATATGCGGACGTGACCAGACACAACATTATCAGACGACATGTGTGGACGTGACCAGACACAACATTAACAACACGATGTGGGGCCGTGACCTTTCACAACACTTAACAGAAAACATATGCATACGTGACCAGACACAACATTATCAGACGAATGTGCGGACGTAACCAAACACAACATTAACAACACGATGTGGGGACGTGACCTTTCACAACGCTTAACAGACAACATGTGCGGACGTGACCTGACACAACATTATATGACGACTGTGCAGACGTGACCAGACACAACATTAAAAACATGATGTGGGGACGTGACCCTTCACAACGCTTAACAAACAACATGTGCGGAAGTGACCAGACACAACATTATCAGACGACTGTGCGGACGTGATCCTTCACAATCCTTAAGAGATGACATGTGCGGATGTGACCAGACACAACATTATCAGACGACATGTGTGGACGTGACCAGACACAACATTAACAACACGATGTGGGGCCGTGACCTTTCACAACACTTAACAGAAAACATATGCATACGTGACCAGACACAACATTATCAGACGAATGTGCGGACGTAACCAAACACAACATTAAGAACACGATGTGGGGACGTGACCCTTCACAACGCTTAACAGACAACATGTGCGGAAGTGACCAGACACAACATTATCAGACGACATGTGTGGACGTGACCAGACACAACATTAACAACACGATGTGGGGCCGTGACCTTTCACAACACTTAACAGAAAACATATGCATACGTGACCAGACACAACATTATCAGACGAATGTGCGGACGTAACCAAACACAACATTAACAACACGATGTGGGGACGTGACCTTTCACAACGCTTAACAGACAACATGTGCGGACGTGACCTGACACAACATTATATGACAACTGTGCAGACGTGACCAGACACAGCATTAAAAATATGATGTGGGGACGTGACCCTTCACAACGCTTAACAGACAACATGTGCGGACGTGACCAGACAAAACCATTAAAAACACGATGTGAGGGCGTGACCCTGCACAACGCTTAACAGACAACATGTGCGGAAGTGACCAGACACAACATTATCCGACGACATGTGCGTACCTGACCAAACACAACATTAAATACACGATGTGGGGACGTGACCCTTCACAACGCTTGACAGACAACATGTGCGGAAGTACCAAGACACAACATTATCAGACGAATGTGCGGACGTGACCAAACACACCATTAAAAACACGATGTGGGGACGTGACCCTTCACAACGCTTAACAGACAACATGTGCGGACGTGACCAGACACAACATTAATAACACGAGGTGGGGGCGTGACCCTTCACAACGCTTAAGAGATGACATGTGCGGACGTGACAAGACACAATATTAAAAACACGATGTGGGGACGTGACCCTTCATAACGCTTAACAGACGATATATGCGGACGTGACCAGACACAACATTATCGGACGACATGTGTGGACGTGACCAGACACAACATTAACAACACGATGTGGGGCCGTGACCTTTCACATCACTTAACAAAAAACATATGCATACGTGACCAGACACAACATTATATGACGACTGTGCAGACGTGACCAGACACAACATTAAAAACATGATGTGGGGACGTGACCCTTCACAACGCTTAACAAACAACATGTGCGGAAGTGACCAGACACAACATTATCAGACGACTGTGCGGACGTGATCCTTCACAATCCTTAAGAGATGATATGTGCGGATGTGACCAGACACAACATTATCAGACGACATGTGTGGACGTGACCAGACACAACATTAACAACACGATGTGGGGCCGTGACCTTTCACAACACTTAACAGAAAACATATGCATACGTGACCAGACACAACATTATCAGACGAATGTGCGGACGTAACCAAACACAACATTAACAACACGATGTGGGGACGTGACCTTTCACAACGCTTAACAGACAACATGTGCGGACGTGACCTGACACAACATTATATGACAACTGTGCAGACGTGACCAGACACAGCATTAAAAATATGATGTGGGGACGTGACCCTTCACAACGCTTAACAGACAACATGTGCGGACGTGACCAGACAAAACCATTAAAAACACGATGTGAGGGCGTGACCCTGCACAACGCTTAACAGACAACATGTGCGGAAGTGACCAGACACAACATTATCCGACGACATGTGCGTACCTGACCAAACACAACATTAAATACACGATGTGGGGACGTGACCCTTCACAACGCTTGACAGACAACATGTGCGGAAGTACCAAGACACAACATTATCAGACGAATGTGCGGACGTGACCAAACACACCATTAAAAACACGATGTGGGGACGTGACCCTTCACAACGCTTAACAGACAACATGTGCGGACGTGACCAGACACAACATTAATAACACGAGGTGGGGGCGTGACCCTTCACAACGCTTAAGAGATGACATGTGCGGACGTGACAAGACACAATATTAAAAACACGATGTGGGGACGTGACCCTTCATAACGCTTAACAGACGATATATGCGGACGTGACCAGACACAACATTATCGGACGACATGTGTGGACGTGACCAGACACAACATTAACAACACGATGTGGGGCCGTGACCTTTCACATCACTTAACAAAAAACATATGCATACGTGACCAGACACAACATTATATGACGACTGTGCAGACGTGACCAGACACAACATTAAAAACATGATGTGGGGACGTGACCCTTCACAACGCTTAACAAACAACATGTGCGGAAGTGACCAGACACAACATTATCAGACGACTGTGCGGACGTGATCCTTCACAATCCTTAAGAGATGATATGTGCGGATGTGACCAGACACAACATTATCAGACGACATGTGTGGACGTGACCAGACACAACATTAACAACACGATGTGGGGCCGTGACCTTTCACAACACTTAACAGAAAACATATGCATACGTGACCAGACACAACATTATCAGACGAATGTGCGGACGTAACCAAACACAACATTAACAACACGATGTGGGGACGTGACCTTTCACAACGCTTAACAGACAACATGTGCGGACGTGACCTGACACAACATTATATGACAACTGTGCAGACGTGACCAGACACAGCATTAAAAATATGATGTGGGGACGTGACCCTTCACAACGCTTAACAGACAACATGTGCGGACGTGACCAGACAAAACCATTAAAAACACGATGTGAGGGCGTGACCCTGCACAACGCTTAACAGACAACATGTGCGGAAGTGACCAGACACAACATTATCCGACGACATGTGCGTACCTGACCAAACACAACATTAAATACACGATGTGGGGACGTGACCCTTCACAACGCTTGACAGACAACATGTGCGGAAGTGACAAGACACAACATTATCAGACGAATGTGCGGACGTGACCAAACACACCATTAAAAACACGATGTGGGGACGTGACCCTTCACAACGCTTAACAGACAACATGTGCGGACGTGACCAGACACAACATTAATAACACGAGGTGGGGGCGTGACCCTTCACAACGCTTAAGAGATGACATGTGCGGACGTGACAAGACACAATATTAAAAACACGATGTGGGGACGTGACCCTTCATAACGCTTAACAGACGATATATGCGGACGTGACCAGACACAACATTATCAGACGACATGTGTGGACGTGACCAGACACAACATTAACAACACGATGTGGGGCCGTGACCTTTCACAACACTTAACAGAAAATATATGCATACGTGACCAGACACAACATTATATGACGACTGTGCAGACGTGACCAGACACACCATTAAAAACATGATGTGGGGACGTGACCCTTCACAACGCTTAACAAACAACATGTGCGGAAGTGACCAGACACAACATTATCAGACGACTGTGCGGACGTGATCCTTCACAATCCTTAAGAGATGACATGTGCGGATGTGACCAGACACAACATTATCAGACGACATGTGTGGACGTGACCAGACACAACATTAACAACACGATGTGGGGCCGTGACCTTTCACAACACTTAACAGAAAACATATGCATACGTGACCAGACACAACATTATCAGACGAATGTGCGGACGTAACCAAACACAACATTAAGAACACGATGTGGGGACGTGACCTTTCACAACGCTTAACAGACAACATGTGCGGACGTGACCTGACACAACATTATATGACAACTGTGCAGACGTGACCAGACACAACATTAAAAATATGATGTGGGGACGTGATCCTTCACAACGCTTAACAGACAACATGTGCGGACGTGACCAGACAAAACCATTAAAAACACGATGTGAGGGCGTGACCCTGCACAACGCTTAACAGACAACATGTGCGGAAGTGACCAGACACAACATTATCAGACGACTGTGCGGACGTGATCCTTCACAATCCTTAAGAGATGACATGTGCGGATGTGACCAGACACAACATTATCAGACGACATGTGTGGACGTGACCAGACACAACATTAAAACCACGATGTGGGGACGTGACCTTTCACAACGCTTAACAGACAACATGTGCGGACGTGACCTGACACAACATTATATGACAACTGTGCAGACGTGACCAGACACAGCATTAAAAATATGATGTGGGGACGTGACCCTTCACAACGCTTAACAGACAACATGTGCGGACGTGACCAGACAAAACCATTAAAAACACGATGTGAGGGCGTGACCCTGCACAACGCTTAACAGACAACATGTGCGGAAGTGACCAGACACAACATTATCCGACGACATGTGCGTACCTGACCAAACACAACATTAAATACACGATGTGGGGACGTGACCCTTCACAACGCTTGACAGACAACATGTGCGGAAGTGACAAGACACAACATTATCAGACGAATGTGCGGACGTGACCAAACACACCATTAAAAATACGATGTGGGGACGTGACCCTTCACAACGCTTAACAGACAACATGTGCGGACGTGACCAGACACAACATTAATAACACGAGGTGGGGGCGTGACCCTTCACAACATTTAAGAGATGACATGTGCGGACGTGACCAGACACAATATTAAAAACACGATGTGGGGACGTGACCCTTCATAACGCTTAACAGACGATATATGCGGACGTGACCAGACACAACATTATCAGACGACATGTGTGGACGTGACCAGACACAACATTAACAACACGATGTGGGGCCGTGACCTTTCACAACACTTAACAGAAAACATATGCATACGTGACCAGACACAACATTATCAGACGAATGTGCGGACGTAACCAAACACAACATTAACAACACGATGTGGGGACGTGACCTTTCACAACGCTTAACAGACAACATGTGCGGACGTGACCTGACACAACATTATATGACGACTGTGCAGACGTGACCAGACACAACATTAAAAACATGATGTGGGGACGTGACCCTTCACAACGCTTAACAAACAACATGTGCGGAAGTGACCAGACACAACATTATCAGACGACTGTGCGGACGTGATCCTTCACAATCCTTAAGAGATGACATGTGAGGATGTGACCAGACACAACATTATCAGACGACATGTGTGGACGTGACCAGACACAACATTAACAACACGATGTGGGGCCGTGACCTTTCACAACACTTAACAGAAAACATATGCATACGTGACCAGACACAACATTATCAGACGAATGTGCGGACGTAACCAAACACAACATTAAGAACACGATGTGGGGACGTGACCCTTCACAACGCTTAACAGACAACATGTGCGGAAGTGACCAGACACAACATTATCAGACGACATGTGTGGACGTGACCAGACACAACATTAACAACACGATGTGGGGCCGTGACCTTTCACAACACTTAACAGAAAACATATGCATACGTGACCAGACACAACATTATCAGACGAATGTGCGGACGTAACCAAACACAACATTAACAACACGATGTGGGGACGTGACCTTTCACAACGCTTAACAGACAACATGTGCGGACGTGACCTGACACAACATTATATGACAACTGTGCAGACGTGACCAGACACAGCATTAAAAATATGATGTGGGGACGTGACCCTTCACAACGCTTAACAGACAACATGTGCGGACGTGACCAGACAAAACCATTAAAAACACGATGTGAGGGCGTGACCCTGCACAACGCTTAACAGACAACATGTGCGGAAGTGACCAGACACAACATTATCCGACGACATGTGCGTACCTGACCAAACACAACATTAAATACACGATGTGGGGACGTGACCCTTCACAACGCTTGACAGACAACATGTGCGGAAGTACCAAGACACAACATTATCAGACGAATGTGCGGACGTGACCAAACACACCATTAAAAACACGATGTGGGGACGTGACCCTTCACAACGCTTAACAGACAACATGTGCGGACGTGACCAGACACAACATTAATAACACGAGGTGGGGGCGTGACCCTTCACAACGCTTAAGAGATGACATGTGCGGACGTGACAAGACACAATATTAAAAACACGATGTGGGGACGTGACCCTTCATAACGCTTAACAGACGATATATGCGGACGTGACCAGACACAACATTATCGGACGACATGTGTGGACGTGACCAGACACAACATTAACAACACGATGTGGGGCCGTGACCTTTCACATCACTTAACAAAAAACATATGCATACGTGACCAGACACAACATTATATGACGACTGTGCAGACGTGACCAGACACAACATTAAAAACATGATGTGGGGACGTGACCCTTCACAACGCTTAACAAACAACATGTGCGGAAGTGACTAGACACAACATTATCAGACGACTGTGCGGACGTGATCCTTCACAATCCTTAAGAGATGATATGTGCGGATGTGACCAGACACAACATTATCAGACGACATGTGTGGACGTGACCAGACACAACATTAACAACACGATGTGGGGCCGTGACCTTTCACAACACTTAACAGAAAACATATGCATACGTGACCAGACACAACATTATCAGACGAATGTGCGGACGTAACCAAACACAACATTAACAACACGATGTGGGGACGTGACCTTTCACAACGCTTAACAGACAACATGTGCGGACGTGACCTGACACAACATTATATGACAACTGTGCAGACGTGACCAGACACAGCATTAAAAATATGATGTGGGGACGTGACCCTTCACAACGCTTAACAGACAACATGTGCGGACGTGACCAGACAAAACCATTAAAAACACGATGTGAGGGCGTGACCCTGCACAACGCTTAACAGACAACATGTGCGGAAGTGACCAGACACAACATTATCCGACGACATGTGCGTACCTGACCAAACACAACATTAAATACACGATGTGGGGACGTGACCCTTCACAACGCTTGACAGACAACATGTGCGGAAGTGACAAGACACAACATTATCAGACGAATGTGCGGACGTGACCAAACACACCATTAAAAACACGATGTGGGGACGTGACCCTTCACAACGCTTAACAGACAACATGTGCGGACGTGACCAGACACAACATTAATAACACGAGGTGGGGGCGTGACCCTTCACAACGCTTAAGAGATGACATGTGCGGACGTGACAAGACACAATATTAAAAACACGATGTGGGGACGTGACCCTTCATAACGCTTAACAGACGATATATGCGGACGTGACCAGACACAACATTATCAGACGACATGTGTGGACGTGACCAGACACAACATTAACAACACGATGTGGGGCCGTGACCTTTCACAACACTTAACAGAAAATATATGCATACGTGACCAGACACAACATTATATGACGACTGTGCAGACGTGACCAGACACACCATTAAAAACATGATGTGGGGACGTGACCCTTCACAACGCTTAACAAACAACATGTGCGGAAGTGACCAGACACAACATTATCAGACGACTGTGCGGACGTGATCCTTCACAATCCTTAAGAGATGACATGTGCGGATGTGACCAGACACAACATTATCAGACGACATGTGTGGACGTGACCAGACACAACATTAACAACACGATGTGGGGCCGTGACCTTTCACAACACTTAACAGAAAACATATGCATACGTGACCAGACACAACATTATCAGACGAATGTGCGGACGTAACCAAACACAACATTAAGAACACGATGTGGGGACGTGACCTTTCACAACGCTTAACAGACAACATGTGCGGACGTGACCTGACACAACATTATATGACAACTGTGCAGACGTGACCAGACACAACATTAAAAATATGATGTGGGGACGTGATCCTTCACAACGCTTAACAGACAACATGTGCGGACGTGACCAGACAAAACCATTAAAAACACGATGTGAGGGCGTGACCCTGCACAACGCTTAACAGACAACATGTGCGGAAGTGACCAGACACAACATTATCAGACGACTGTGCGGACGTGATCCTTCACAATCCTTAAGAGATGACATGTGCGGATGTGACCAGACACAACATTATCAGACGACATGTGTGGACGTGACCAGACACAACATTAAAACCACGATGTGGGTACGTGACCTTTCACAACGCTTAACAGACAACATGTGCGGACGTGACCTGACACAACATTATATGACAACTGTGCAGACGTGACCAGACACAGCATTAAAAATATGATGTGGGGACGTGACCCTTCACAACGCTTAACAGACAACATGTGCGGACGTGACCAGACAAAACCATTAAAAACACGATGTGAGGGCGTGACCCTGCACAACGCTTAACAGACAACATGTGCGGAAGTGACCAGACACAACATTATCCGACGACATGTGCGTACCTGACCAAACACAACATTAAATACACGATGTGGGGACGTGACCCTTCACAACGCTTGACAGACAACATGTGCGGAAGTGACAAGACACAACATTATCAGACGAATGTGCGGACGTGACCAAACACACCATTAAAAATACGATGTGGGGACGTGACCCTTCACAACGCTTAACAGACAACATGTGCGGACGTGACCAGACACAACATTAATAACACGAGGTGGGGGCGTGACCCTTCACAACATTTAAGAGATGACATGTGCGGACGTGACCAGACACAATATTAAAAACACGATGTGGGGACGTGACCCTTCATAACGCTTAACAGACGATATATGCGGACGTGACCAGACACAACATTATCAGACGACATGTGTGGACGTGACCAGACACAACATTAACAACACGATGTGGGGCCGTGACCTTTCACAACACTTAACAGAAAACATATGCATACGTGACCAGACACAACATTATCAGACGAATGTGCGGACGTAACCAAACACAACATTAACAACACGATGTGGGGACGTGACCTTTCACAACGCTTAACAGACAACATGTGCGGACGTGACCTGACACAACATTATATGACGACTGTGCAGACGTGACCAGACACAACATTAAAAGCATGATGTGGGGACGTGACCCTTCACAACGCTTAACAAACAACATGTGCGGAAGTGACCAGACACAACATTATCAGACGACTGTGCGGACGTGATCCTTCACAATCCTTAAGAGATGACATGTGCGGATGTGACCAGACACAACATTATCAGACGACATGTGTGGACGTGACCAGACACAACATTAACAACACGATGTGGGGCCGTGACCTTTCACAACACTTAACAGAAAACATATGCATACGTGACCAGACACAACATTATCAGACGAATGTGCGGACGTAACCAAACACAACATTAAGAACACGATGTGGGGACGTGACCTTTCACAACGCTTAACAGACAACATGTGCGGACGTGACCTGACACAACATTATATGACAACTGTGCAGACGTGACCAGACACAACATTAAAAATATGATGTGGGGACGTGATCCTTCACAACGCTTAACAGACAACATGTGCGGACGTGACCAGACAAAACCATTAAAAACACGATGTGAGGGCGTGACCCTGCACAACGCTTAACAGACAACATGTGCGGAAGTGACCAGACACAACATTATCAGACGACTGTGCGGACGTGATCCTTCACAATCCTTAAGAGATGACATGTGCGGATGTGACCAGACATAACATTATCAGACGACATGTGTGGACGTGACCAGACACAACATTAAAACCACGATGTGGGTACGTGACCTTTCACAACGCTTAACAGACAACATGTGCGGACGTGACCTGACACAACATTATATGACAACTGTGCAGACGTGACCAGACACAGCATTAAAAATATGATGTGGGGACGTGACCCTTCACAACGCTTAACAGACAACATGTGCGGACGTGACCAGACAAAACCATTAAAAACACGATGTGAGGGCGTGACCCTGCACAACGCTTAACAGACAACATGTGCGGAAGTGACCAGACACAACATTATCCGACGACATGTGCGTACCTGACCAAACACAACATTAAATACACGATGTGGGGACGTGACCCTTCACAACGCTTGACAGACAACATGTGCGGAAGTGACAAGACACAACATTATCAGACGAATGTGCGGACGTGACCAAACACACCATTAAAAATACGATGTGGGGACGTGACCCTTCACAACGCTTAACAGACAACATGTGCGGACGTGACCAGACACAACATTAATAACACGAGGTGGGGGCGTGACCCTTCACAACATTTAAGAGATGACATGTGCGGACGTGACCAGACACAATATTAAAAACACGATGTGGGGACGTGACCCTTCATAACGCTTAACAGACGATATATGCGGACGTGACCAGACACAACATTATCAGACGACATGTGTGGACGTGACCAGACACAACATTAACAACACGATGTGGGGCCGTGACCTTTCACAACACTTAACAGAAAACATATGCATACGTGACCAGACACAACATTATCAGACGAATGTGCGGACGTAACCAAACACAACATTAACAACACGATGTGGGGACGTGACCTTTCACAACGCTTAACAGACAACATGTGCGGACGTGACCTGACACAACATTATATGACGACTGTGCAGACGTGACCAGACACAACATTAAAAGCATGATGTGGGGACGTGACCCTTCACAACGCTTAACAAACAACATGTGCGGAAGTGACCAGACACAACATTATCAGACGACTGTGCGGACGTGATCCTTCACAATCCTTAAGAGATGACATGTGCGGATGTGACCAGACACAACATTATCAGACGACATGTGTGGACGTGACCAGACACAACATTAACAACACGATGTGGGGCCGTGACCTTTCACAACACTTAACAGAAAACATATGCATACGTGACCAGACACAACATTATCAGACGAATGTGCGGACGTAACCAAACACAACATTAAGAACACGATGTGGGGACGTGACCCTTCACAACGCTTAACAGACAACATGTGCGGAAGTGACCAGACACAACATTATCAGACGACATGTGTGGACGTGACCAGACACAACATTAACAACACGATGTGGGGCCGTGACCTTTCACAACACTTAACAGAAAACATATGCATACGTGACCAGACACAACATTATCAGACGAATGTGCGGACGTAACCAAACACAACATTAACAACACGATGTGGGGACGTGACCTTTCACAACGCTTAACAGACAACATGTGCGGACGTGACCTGACACAACATTATATGACAACTGTGCAGACGTGACCAGACACAGCATTAAAAATATGATGTGGGGACGTGACCCTTCACAACGCTTAACAGACAACATGTGCGGACGTGACCAGACAAAACCATTAAAAACACGATGTGAGGGCGTGACCCTGCACAACGCTTAACAGACAACATGTGCGGAAGTGACCAGACACAACATTATCCGACGACATGTGCGTACCTGACCAAACACAACATTAAATACACGATGTGGGGACGTGACCCTTCACAACGCTTGACAGACAACATGTGCGGAAGTACCTAGACACAACATTATCAGACGAATGTGCGGACGTGACCAAACACACCATTAAAAACACGATGTGGGGACGTGACCCTTCACAACGCTTAACAGACAACATGTGCGGACGTGACCAGACACAACATTAATAACACGAGGTGGGGGCGTGACCCTTCACAACGCTTAAGAGATGACATGTGCGGACGTGACAAGACACAATATTAAAAACACGATGTGGGGACGTGACCCTTCATAACGCTTAACAGACGATATATGCGGACGTGACCAGACACAACATTATCGGACGACATGTGTGGACGTGACCAGACACAACATTAACAACACGATGTGGGGCCGTGACCTTTCACATCACTTAACAGAAAACATATGCATACGTGACCAGACACAACATTATATGACGACTGTGCAGACGTGACCAGACACAACATTAAAAACATGATGTGGGGACGTGACCCTTCACAACGCTTAACAAACAACATGTGCGGAAGTGACCAGACACAACATTATCAGACGACTGTGCGGACGTGATCCTTCACAATCCTTTAGAGATGACATGTGCGGATGTGACCAGACACAACATTATCAGACGACATGTGTGGACGTGACCAGACACAACATTAACAACACGATGTGGGGCCGTGACCTTTCACAACACTTAACAGAAAACATATGCATACGTGACCAGACACAACATTATCAGACGAATGTGCGGACGTAACCAAACACAACATTAACAACACGATGTGGGGACGTGACCTTTCACAACGCTTAACAGACAACATGTGCGGACGTGACCTGACACAACATTATATGACAACTGTGCAGACGTGACCAGACACAGCATTAAAAATATGATGTGGGGACGTGACCCTTCACAACGCTTAACAGACAACATGGGCGGACGTGACCAGACAAAACCATTAAAAACACGATGTGAGGGCGTGACCCTGCACAACGCTTAACAGACAACATGTGCGGAAGTGACCAGACACAACATTATCCGACGACATGTGCGTACCTGACTAAACACAACATTAAATACACGATGTGGGGACGTGACCCTTCACAACGCTTGACAGACAACATGTGCGGAAGTGACAAGACACAACATTATCAGACGAATGTGCGGACGTGACCAAACACACCATTAAAAACACGATGTGGGGACGTGACCCTTCACAACGCTTAACAGACAACATGTGCGGACGTGACCAGACACAACATTATCAGACGACTGTGCGGACGTGATCCTTCACAATCCTTAAGAGATGACATGTGCGGATGTGACCAGACACAACATTATCAGACGACATGTGTGGACGTGACCAGACACAACATTAAAACCACGATGTGGGGACGTGACCTTTCACAACGCTTAACAGACAACATGTGCGGACGTGACCTGACACAACATTATATGACAACTGTGCAGACGTGACCAGACACAGCATTAAAAATATGATGTGGGGACGTGACCCTTCACAACGCTTAACAGACAACATGTGCGGACGTGACCAGACAAAACCATTAAAAACACGATGTGAGGGCGTGACCCTGCACAACGCTTAACAGACAACATGTGCGGAAGTGACCAGACACAACATTATCCGACGACATGTGCGTACCTGACCAAACACAACATTAAATACACGATGTGGGGACGTGACCCTTCACAACGCTTGACAGACAACATGTGCGGAAGTGACAAGACACAACATTATCAGACGAATGTGCGGACGTGACCAAACACACCATTAAAAATACGATGTGGGGACGTGACCCTTCACAACGCTTAACAGACAACATGTGCGGACGTGACGAGACACAACATTAATAACACGAGGTGGGGGCGTGACCCTTCACAACGCTTAAGAGATGACATGTGCGGACGTGACCAGACACAATATTAAAAACACGATGTGGGGACGTGACCCTTCATAACGCTTAAAAGACGATATATGCGGACGTGACCAGACACAACATTATCAGACGACATGTGTGGACGTGACCAGACACAACATTAACAACACGATGTGGGGCCGTGACCTTTCACAACACTTAACAGAAAACATATGCATACGTGACCAGACACAACATTATCAGACGAATGTGCGGACGTAACCAAACACAACATTAACAACACGATGTGGGGACGTGACCTTTCACAACGCTTAACAGACAACATGTGCGGACGTGACCTGACACAACATTATATGACGACTGTGCAGACGTGACCAGACACAACATTAAAAACATGATGTGGGGACGTGACCCTTCACAACGCTTAACAAACAACATGTGCGGAAGTGACCAGACACAACATTATCAGACGACTGTGCGGACGTGATCCTTCACAATCCTTAAGAGATGACATGTGCGGATGTGACCAGACACAACATTATCAGACGACATGTGTGGACGTGACCAGACACAACATTAACAACACGATGTGGGGCCGTGACCTTTCACAACACTTAACAGAAAACATATGCATACGTGACCAGACACAACATTATCAGACGAATGTGCGGACGTAACCAAACACAACATTAACAACACGATGTGGGGACGTGACCTTTCACAACGCTTAACAGACAACATGTGCGGACGTGACCTGACACAACATTATATGACAACTGTGCAGACGTGACCAGACACAACATTAAAAATATGATGTGGGGACGTGATCCTTCACAACGCTTAACAGACAACATGTGCGGACGTGACCAGACAAAACCATTAAAAACACGATGTGAGGGCGTGACCCTGCACAACGCTTAACAGACAACATGTGCGGAAGTGACCAGACACAACATTATCCGACGACATGTGCGTACCTGACTAAACACAACATTAAATACACGATGTGGGGACGTGACCCTTCACAACGCTTGACAGACAACATGTGCGGAAGTGACAAGACACAACATTATCAGACGAATGTGCGGACGTGACCAAACACACCATTAAAAAGACGATGTGGGGACGTGACCCTTCACAACGCTTAACAGACAACATGTGCGGACGTGACCAGACACAACATTAATAACACGAGGTGGGGGCGTGACCCTTCACAACGCTTAAGAGATGACATGTGCGGACGTGACAAGACACAATATTAAAAACACGATGTGGGGACGTGACCCTTCATAACGCTTAACAGACGATATATGCGGACGTGACCAGACACAACATTATCAGACGACATGTGTGGACGTGACCAGACACAACATTAACAACACGATGTGGGGCCGTGACCTTTCACAACACTTAACAGAAAATATATGCATACGTGACCAGACACAACATTATATGACGACTGTGCAGACGTGACCAGACACAACATTAAAAACATGATGTGGGGATGTGACCCTTCACAACGCTTAACAAACAACATGTGCGGAAGTGACCAGACACAACATTATCAGACGACTGTGCGGACGTGATCCTTCACAATCCTTAAGAGATGACATGTGCGGATGTGACCAGACACAACATTATCAGACGACATGTGTGGACGTGACCAGACACAACATTAACAACACGATGTGGGGCCGTGACCTTTCACAACACTTAACAGAAAACATATGCATACGTGACCAGACACAACATTATCAGACGAATGTGCGGACGTAACCAAACACAACATTAACAACACGATGTGGGGACGTGACCTTTCACAATGCTTAACAGACAACATGTGCGGACGTGACCTGACACAACATTATATGACAACTGTGCAGACGTGACCAGACACAACATTAAAAATATGATGTGGGGACGTGATCCTTCACAACGCTTAACAGACAACATGTGCGGACGTGACCAGACAAAACCATTAAAAACACGATGTGAGGGCGTGACCCTGCACAACGCTTAACAGACAACATGTGCGGAAGTGACCAGACACAACATTATCAGACGACTGTGCGGACGTGATCCTTCACAATCCTTAAGAGATGACATGTGCGGATGTGACCAGACACAACATTATCAGACGACATGTGTGGACGTGACCAGACACAACATTAAAACCACGATGTGGGGACGTGACCTTTCACAACGCTTAACAGACAACATGTGCGGACGTGACCTGACACAACATTATATGACAACTGTGCAGACGTGACCAGACACAGCATTAAAAATATGATGTGGGGACGTGACCCTTCACAACGCTTAACAGACAACATGTGCGGACGTGACCAGACAAAACCATTAAAAACACGATGTGAGGGCGTGACCCTGCACAACGCTTAACAGACAACATGTGCGGAAGTGACCAGACACAACATTATCCGACGACATGTGCGTACCTGACCAAACACAACATTAAATACACGATGTGGGGACGTGACCCTTCACAACGCTTGACAGACAACATGTGCGGAAGTGACAAGACACAACATTATCAGACGAATGTGCGGACGTGACCAAACACACCATTAAAAATACGATGTGGGGACGTGACCCTTCACAACGCTTAACAGACAACATGTGCGGACGTGACGAGACACAACATTAATAACACGAGGTGGGGGCGTGACCCTTCACAACGCTTAAGAGATGACATGTGCGGACGTGACCAGACACAATATTAAAAACACGATGTGGGGACGTGACCCTTCATAACGCTTAAAAGACGATATATGCGGACGTGACCAGACACAACATTATCAGACGACATGTGTGGACGTGACCAGACACAACATTAACAACACGATGTGGGGCCGTGACCTTTCACAACACTTAACAGAAAACATATGCATACGTGACCAGACACAACATTATCAGACGAATGTGCGGACGTAACCAAACACAACATTAACAACACGATGTGGGGACGTGACCTTTCACAACGCTTAACAGACAACATGTGCGGACGTGACCTGACACAACATTATATGACGACTGTGCAGACGTGACCAGACACAACATTAAAAACATGATGTGGGGACGTGACCCTTCACAACGCTTAACAAACAACATGTGCGGAAGTGACCAGACACAACATTATCAGACGACTGTGCGGACGTGATCCTTCACAATCCTTAAGAGATGACATGTGCGGATGTGACCAGACACAACATTATCAGACGACATGTGTGGACGTGACCAGACACAACATTAACAACACGATGTGGGGCCGTGACCTTTCACAACACTTAACAGAAAACATATGCATACGTCACCAGACACAACATTATCAGACGAATGTGCGGACGTAACCAAACACAACATTAACAACACGATGTGGGGACGTGACCTTTCACAACGCTTAACAGACAACATGTGCGGACGTGACCTGACACAACATTATATGACAACTGTGCAGACGTGACCAGACACAACATTAAAAATATGATGTGGGGACGTGATCCTTCACAACGCTTAACAGACAACATGTGCGGACGTGACCAGACAAAACCATTAAAAACACGATGTGAGGGCGTGACCCTGCACAACGCTTAACAGACAACATGTGCGGAAGTGACCAGACACAACATTATCCGACGACATGTGCGTACCTGACTAAACACAACATTAAATACACGATGTGGGGACGTGACCCTTCACAACGCTTGACAGACAACATGTGCGGAAGTGACAAGACACAACATTATCAGACGAATGTGCGGACGTGACCAAACACACCATTAAAAACACGATGTGGGGACGTGACCCTTCACAACGCTTAACAGACAACATGTGCGGACGTGACCAGACACAACATTAATAACACGAGGTGGGGGCGTGACCCTTCACAACGCTTAAGAGATGACATGTGCGGACGTGACAAGACACAATAATAAAAACACGATGTGGGGACGTGACCCTTCATAACGCTTAACAGACGATATATGCGGACGTGACCAGACACAACATTATCAGACGACATGTGTGGACGTGACCAGACACAACATTAACAACACGATGTGGGGCCGTGACCTTTCACAACACTTAACAGAAAATATATGCATACGTGACCAGACACAACATTATATGACGACTGTGCAGACGTGACCAGACACAACATTAAAAACATGATGTGGGGATGTGACCCTTCACAACGCTTAACAAACAACATGTGCGGAAGTGACCAGACACAACATTATCAGACGACTGTGCGGACGTGATCCTTCACAATCCTTAAGAGATGACATGTGCGGATGTGACCAGACACAACATTATCAGACGACATGTGTGGACGTGACCAGACACAACATTAACAACACGATGTGGGGCCGTGACCTTTCACAACACTTAACAGAAAACATATGCATACGTGACCAGACACAACATTATCAGACGAATGTGCGGACGTAACCAAACACAACATTAACAACACGATGTGGGGACGTGACCTTTCACAATGCTTAACAGACAACATGTGCGGACGTGACCTGACACAACATTATATGACAACTGTGCAGACGTGACCAGACACAACATTAAAAATATGATGTGGGGACGTGATCCTTCACAACGCTTAACAGACAACATGTGCGGACGTGACCAGACAAAACCATTAAAAACACGATGTGAGGGCGTGACCCTGCACAACGCTTAACAGACAACATGTGCGGAAGTGACCAGACACAACATTATCAGACGACTGTGCGGACGTGATCCTTCACAATCCTTAAGAGATGACATGTGCGGATGTGACCAAACACAACATTATCAGACGACATGTGTGGACGTGACCAGACACAACATTAAAACCACGATGTGGGGACGTGACCTTTCACAACGCTTAACAGACAACATGTGCGGACGTGACCTGACACAACATTATATGACAACTGTGCAGACGTGACCAGACACAGCATTAAAAATATGATGTGGGGACGTGACCCTTCACAACGCTTAACAGACAACATGTGCGGACGTGACCAGACAAAACCATTAAAAACACGATGTGAGGGCGTGACCCTGCACAACGCTTAACAGACAACATGTGCGGAAGTGACCAGACACAACATTATCCGACGACATGTGCGTACCTGACCAAACACAACATTAAATACACGATGTGGGGACGTGACCCTTCACAACGCTTGACAGACAACATGTGCGGAAGTGACAAGACACAACATTATCAGACGAATGTGCGGACGTGACCAAACACACCATTAAAAATACGATGTGGGGACGTGACCCTTCACAACGCTTAACAGACAACATGTGCGGACGTGACGAGACACAACATTAATAACACGAGGTGGGGGCGTGACCCTTCACAACGCTTAAGAGATGACATGTGCGGACGTGACCAGACACAATATTAAAAACACGATGTGGGGACGTGACCCTTCATAACGCTTAAAAGACGATATATGCGGACGTGACCAGACACAACATTATCAGACGACATGTGTGGACGTGACCAGACACAACATTAACAACACGATGTGGGGCCGTGACCTTTCACAACACTTAACAGAAAACATATGCATACGTGACCAGACACAACATTATCAGACGAATGTGCGGACGTAACCAAACACAACATTAACAACACGATGTGGGGACGTGACCTTTCACAACGCTTAACAGACAACATGTGCGGACGTGACCTGACACAACATTATATGACGACTGTGCAGACGTGACCAGACACAACATTAAAAACATGATGTGGGGACGTGACCCTTCACAACGCTTAACAAACAACATGTGCGGAAGTGACCAGACACAACATTATCAGACGACTGTGCGGACGTGATCCTTCACAATCCTTAAGAGATGACATGTGCGGATGTGACCAGACACAACATTATCAGACGACATGTGTGGACGTGACCAGACACAACATTAACAACACGATGTGGGGCCGTGACCTTTCACAACACTTAACAGAAAACATATGCATACGTGACCAGACACAACATTATCAGACGAATGTGCGGACGTAACCAAACACAACATTAAGAACACGATGTGGGGACGTGACCCTTCACAACGCTTAACAGACCACATGTGCGGAAGTGACCAGACACAACATTATCAGACGACATATGTGGACGTGACCAGACACAACATTAACAACACGATGTGGGGCCGTGACCTTTCACAACACTTAACAGAAAACATATGCATACGTGACCAGACACAACATTATCAGACGAATGTGCGGACGTAACCAAACACAACATTAACAACACGATGTGGGGACGTGACCTTTCACAACGCTTAACAGACAACATGTGCGGACGTGACCTGACACAACATTATATGACAACTGTGCAGACGTGACCAGACACAGCATTAAAAATATGATGTGGGGACGTGACCCTTCACAACGCTTAACAGACAACATGTGCGGACGTGACCAGACAAAACCATTAAAAACACGATGTGAGGGCGTGACCCTGCACAACGCTTAACAGACAACATGTGCGGAAGTGACCAGACACAACATTATCCGACGACATGTGCGTACCTGACCAAACACAACATTAAATACACGATGTGGGGACGTGACCCTTCACAACGCTTGACAGACAACATCTGCGGAAGTACCAAGACACAACATTATCAGACGAATGTGCGGACGTGACCAAACACACCATTAAAAACACGATGTGGGGACGTGACCCTTCACAACGCTTAACAGACAACATGTGCGGACGTGACCAGACACAACATTAATAACACGAGGTGGGGGCGTGACCCTTCACAACGCTTAAGAGATGACATGTGCGGACGTGACAAGACACAATATTAAAAACACGATGTGGGGACGTGACCCTTCATAACGCTTAACAGACGATATATGCGGACGTGACCAGACACAACATTATCGGACGACATGTGTGGACGTGACCAGACACAACATTAACAACACGATGTGGGGCCGTGACCTTTCACATCACTTAACAGAAAACATATGCATACGTGACCAGACACAACATTATATGACGACTGTGCAGACGTGACCAGACACAACATTAAAAACATGATGTGGGGACGTGACCCTTCACAACGCTTAACAAACAACATGTGCGGAAGTGACCAGACACAACATTATCAGACGACTGTGCGGACGTGATCCTTCACAATCCTTAAGAGATGACATGTGCGGATGTGACCAGACACAACATTATCAGACGACATGTGTGGACGTGACCAGACACAACATTAACAACACGATGTGGGGCCGTGACCTTTCACAACACTTAACAGAAAACATATGCATACGTGACCAGACACAACATTATCAGACGAATGTGCGGACGTAACCAAACACAACATTAAGAACACGATGTGGGGACGTGACCCTTCACAACGCTTAACAGACAACATGTGCGGAAGTGACCAGACACAACATTATCAGACGACATGTGTGGACGTGACCAGACACAACATTAACAACACGATGTGGGGCCGTGACCTTTCACAACACTTAACAGAAAACATATGCATACGTGACCAGACACAACATTATCAGACGAATGTGCGGACGTAACCAAACACAACATTAACAACACGATGTGGGGACGTGACCTTTCACAACGCTTAACAGACAACATGTGCGGACGTGACCTGACACAACATTATATGACAACTGTGCAGACGTGACCAGACACAACATTAAAAATATGATGTGGGGACGTGATCCTTCACAACGCTTAACAGACAACATGTGCGGACGTGACCAGACAAAACCATTAAAAACACGATGTGAGGGCGTGACCCTGCACAACGCTTAACAGACAACATGTGCGGAAGTGACCAGACACAACATTATCCGACGACATGTGCGTACCTGACCAAACACAACATTAAATACACGATGTGGGGACGTGACCCTTCACAACGCTTGACAGACAACATGTGCGGAAGTGACAAGACACAACATTATCAGACGAATGTGCGGACGTGACCAAACACACCATTAAAAACACGATGTGGGGACGTGACCCTTCACAACGCTTAACAGACAACATGTGCGGACGTGACCAGACACAACATTAAAAACACGAGGTGGGGGCGTGACCCTTCACAACGCTTAAGAGATGACATGTGCGGACGTGACAAGACACAATATTAAAAACACGATGTGGGGACGTGACCCTTCATAACGCTTAACAGACGATATATGCGGACGTGACCAGACACAACATTATCAGACGACATGTGTGGACGTGACCAGACACAACATTAACAACACGATGTGGGGCCGTGACCTTTCACAACACTTAACAGAAAATATATGCATACGTGACCAGACACAACATTATATGACGACTGTGCAGACGTGACCAGACACAACATTAAAAACATGATGTGGGGATGTGACCCTTCACAACGCTTAACAAACAACATGTGCGGAAGTGACCAGACACAACATTATCAGACGACTGTGCGGACGTGATCCTTCACAATCCTTAAGAGATGACATGTGCGGATGTGACCAGACACAACATTATCAGACGACATGTGTGGACGTGACCAGACACAACATTAACAACACGATGTGGGGCCGTGACCTTTCACAACACTTAACAGAAAACATATGCATACGTGACCAGACACAACATTATCAGACGAATGTGCGGACGTAACCAAACACAACATTAACAACACGATGTGGGGACGTGACCTTTCACAACGCTTAACAGACAACATGTGCGGACGTGACCTGACACAACATTATATGACAACTGTGCAGACGTGACCAGACACAACATTAAAAATATGATGTGGGGACGTGATCCTTCACAACGCTTAACAGACAACATGTGCGGACGTGACCAGACAAAACCATTAAAAACACGATGTGAGGGCGTGACCCTGCACAACGCTTAACAGACAACATGTGCGGAAGTGACCAGACACAACATTATCAGACGACTGTGCGGACGTGATCCTTCACAATCCTTAAGAGATGACATGTGCGGATGTGACCAGACACAACATTATCAGACGACATGTGTGGACGTGACCAGACACAACATTAAAACCACGATGTGGGTACGTGACCTTTCACAACGCTTAACAGACAACATGTGCGGACGTGACCTGACACAACATTATATGACAACTGTGCAGACGTGACCAGACACAGCATTAAAAATATGATGTGGGGACGTGACCCTTCACAACGCTTAACAGACAACATGTGCGGACGTGACCAGACAAAACCATTAAAAACACGATGTGAGGGCGTGACCCTGCACAACGCTTAACAGACAACATGTGCGGAAGTGACCAGACACAACATTATCCGACGACATGTGCGTACCTGACCAAACACAACATTAAATACACGATGTGGGGACGTGACCCTTCACAACGCTTGACAGACAACATGTGCGGAAGTGACAAGACACAACATTATCAGACGAATGTGCGGACGTGACCAAACACACCATTAAAAATACGATGTGGGGACGTGACCCTTCACAACGCTTAACAGACAACATGTGCGGACGTGACGAGACACAACATTAATAACACGAGGTGGGGGCGTGACCCTTCACAACGCTTAAGAGATGACATGTGCGGACGTGACCAGACACAATATTAAAAACACGATGTGGGGACGTGACCCTTCATAACGCTTAAAAGACGATATATGCGGACGTGACCAGACACAACATTATCAGACGACATGTGTGGACGTGACCAGACACAACATTAACAACACGATGTGGGGCCGTGACCTTTCACAACACTTAACAGAAAACATATGCATACGTGACCAGACACAACATTATCAGACGAATGTGCGGACGTAACCAAACACAACATTAACAACACGATGTGGGGACGTGACCTTTCACAACGCTTAACAGACAACATGTGCGGACGTGACCTGACACAACATTATATGACGACTGTGCAGACGTGACCAGACACAACATTAAAAACATGATGTGGGGACGTGACCCTTCACAACGCTTAACAAACAACATGTGCGGAAGTGACCAGACACAACATTATCAGACGACTGTGCGGACGTGATCCTTCACAATCCTTAAGAGATGACATGTGCGGATGTGACCAGACACAACATTATCAGACGACATGTGTGGACGTGACCAGACACAACATTAACAACACGATGTGGGGCCGTGACCTTTCACAACACTTAACAGAAAACATATGCATACGTGACCAGACACAACATTATCAGACGAATGTGCGGACGTAACCAAACACAACATTAAGAACACGATGTGGGGACGTGACCCTTCACAACGCTTAACAGACAACATGTGCGGAAGTGACCAGACACAACATTATCAGACGACATGTGTGGACGTGACCAGACACAACATTAACAACACGATGTGGGGCCGTGACCTTTCACAACACTTAACAGAAAACATATGCATACGTGACCAGACACAACATTATCAGACGAATGTGCGGACGTAACCAAACACAACATTAACAACACGATGTGGGGACGTGACCTTTCACAACGCTTAACAGACAACATGTGCGGACGTGACCTGACACAACATTATATGACAACTGTGCAGACGTGACCAGACACAGCATTAAAAATATGATGTGGGGACGTGACCCTTCACAACGCTTAACAGACAACATGTGCGGACGTGACCAGACAAAACCATTAAAAACACGATGTGAGGGCGTGACCCTGCACAACGCTTAACAGACAACATGTGCGGAAGTGACCAGACACAACATTATCCGACGACATGTGCGTACCTGACCAAACACAACATTAAATACACGATGTGGGGACGTGACCCTTCACAACGCTTGACAGACAACATGTGCGGAAGTACCAAGACACAACATTATCAGACAAATGTGCGGACGTGACCAAACACACCATTAAAAATACGATGTGGGGACGTGACCCTTCACAACGCTTAACAGACAACATGTGCGGACGTGACCAGACACAACATTAATAACACGAGGTGGGGGCGTGACCCTTCACAACGCTTAAGAGATGACATGTGCGGACGTGACAAGACACAATATTAAAAACACGATGTGGGGACGTGACCCTTCATAACGCTTAACAGACGATATATGCGGACGTGACCAGACACAACATTATCGGACGACATGTGTGGACGTGACCAGACACAACATTAACAACACGATGTGGGGCCGTGACCTTTCACATCACTTAACAGAAAACATATGCATACGTGACCAGACACAACATTATATGACGACTGTGCAGACGTGACCAGACACAACATTAAAAACATGATGTGGGGATGTGACCCTTCACAACGCTTAACAAACAACATGTGCGGAAGTGACCAGACACAACATTATCAGACGACTGTGCGGACGTGATCCTTCACAATCCTTAAGAGATGACATGTGCGGATGTGACCAGACACAACATTATCAGACGACATGTGTGGACGTGACCAGACACAACATTAACAACACGATGTGGGGCCGTGACCTTTCACAACACTTAACAGAAAACATATGCATACGTGACCAGACACAACATTATCAGACGAATGTGCGGACGTAACCAAACACAACATTAACAACACGATGTGGGGACGTGACCTTTCACAACGCTTAACAGACAACATGTGCGGACGTGACCTGACACAACATTATATGACAACTGTGCAGACGTGACCAGACACAACATTAAAAATATGATGTGGGGACGTGATCCTTCACAACGCTTAACAGACAACATGTGCGGACGTGACCAGACAAAACCATTAAAAACACGATGTGAGGACGTGACCCTGCACAACGCTTAACAGACAACATGTGCGGAAGTGACCAGACACAACATTATCAGACGACTGTGCGGACGTGATCCTTCACAATCCTTAAGAGATGACATGTGCGGATGTGACCCGACACAACATTATCAGACGACATGTGTGGACGTGACCAGACACAACATTAAAACCACGATGTGGGGACGTGACCTTTCACAACGCTTAACAGACAACATGTGCGGACGTGACCTGACACAACATTATATGACAACTGTGCAGACGTGACCAGACACAGCATTAAAAATATGATGTGGGGACGTGACCCTTCACAACGCTTAACAGACAACATGTGCGGACGTGACCAGACAAAACCATTAAAAACACGATGTGAGGGCGTGACCCTGCACAACGCTTAACAGACAACATGTGCGGAAGTGACCAGACACAACATTATCCGACGACATGTGCGTACCTGACCAAACACAACATTAAATACACGATGTGGGGACGTGACCCTTCACAACGCTTGACAGACAACATGTGCGGAAGTGACAAGACACAACATTATCAGACGAATGTGCGGACGTGACCAAACACACCATTAAAAATACGATGTGGGGACGTGACCCTTCACAACGCTTAACAGACAACATGTGCGGACGTGACGAGACACAACATTAATAACACGAGGTGGGGGCGTGACCCTTCACAACGCTTAAGAGATGACATGTGCGGACGTGACCAGACACAATATTAAAAACACGATGTGGGGACGTGACCCTTCATAACGCTTAAAAGACGATATATGCGGACGTGACCAGACACAACATTATCAGACGACATGTGTGGACGTGACCAGACACAACATTAACAACACGATGTGGGGCCGTGACCTTTCACAACACTTAACAGAAAACATATGCATACGTGACCAGACACAACATTATCAGACGAATGTGCGGACGTAACCAAACACAACATTAACAACACGATGTGGGGACGTGACCTTTCACAACGCTTAACAGACAACATGTGCGGACGTGACCTGACACAACATTATATGACGACTGTGCAGACGTGACGAGACACAACATTAAAAACATGATGTGGGGACGTGACCCTTCACAACGCTTAACAAACAACATGTGCGGAAGTGACCAGACACAACATTATCAGACGACTGTGCGGACGTGATCCTTCACAATCCTTAAGAGATGACATGTGCGGATGTGACCAGACACAACATTATCAGACGACATGTGTGGACGTGACCAGACACAACATTAACAACACGATGTGGGGCCGTGACCTTTCACAACACTTAACAGAAAACATATGCATACGTGACCAGACACAACATTATCAGACGAATGTGCGGACGTAACCAAACACAACATTAAGAACACGATGTGGGGACGTGACCCTTCACAACGCTTAACAGACAACATGTGCGGAAGTGACCAGACACAACATTATCAGACGACATGTGTGGACGTGACCAGACACAACATTAACAACACGATGTGGGGCCGTGACCTTTCACAACACTTAACAGAAAACATATGCATACGTGACCAGACACAACATTATCAGACGAATGTGCGGACGTAACCAAACACAACATTAACAACACGATGTGGGGACGTGACCTTTCACAACGCTTAACAGACAACATGTGCGGACGTGACCTGACACAACATTATATGACAACTGTGCAGACGTGACCAGACACAGCATTAAAAATATGATGTGGGGACGTGACCCTTCACAACGCTTAACAGACAACATGTGCGGACGTGACCAGACAAAACCATTAAAAACACGATGTGAGGGCGTGACCCTGCACAACGCTTAACAGACAACATGTGCGGAAGTGACCAGACACAACATTATCCGACGACATGTGCGTACCTGACCAAACACAACATTAAATACACGATGTGGGGACGTGACCCTTCACAACGCTTGACAGACAACATGTGCGGAAGTACCAAGACACAACATTATCAGACGAATGTGCGGACGTGACCAAACACACCATTAAAAATACGATGTGGGGACGTGACCCTTCACAACGCTTAACAGACAACATGTGCGGACGTGACCAGACACAACATTAATAACACGAGGTGGGGGCGTGACCCTTCACAACGCTTAAGAGATGACATGTGCGGACGTGACAAGACACAATATTAAAAACACGATGTGGGGACGTGACCCTTCATAACGCTTAACAGACGATATATGCGGACGTGACCAGACACAACATTATCGGACGACATGTGTGGACGTGACCAGACACAACATTAACAACACGATGTGGGGCCGTGACCTTTCACATCACTTAACAGAAAACATATGCATACGTGACCAGACACAACATTATATGACGACTGTGCAGACGTGACCAGACACAACATTAAAAACATGATGTGGGGACGTGACCCTTCACAACGCTTAACAAACAACATGTGCGGAAGTGACCAGACACAACATTATCAGACGACTGTGCGGACGTGATCCTTCACAATCCTTAAGAGATGACATGTGCGGATGTGACCAGACACAACATTATCAGACGACATGTGTGGACGTGACCAGACACAACATTAACAACACGATGTGGGGCCGTGACCTTTCACAACACTTAACAGAAAACATATGCATACGTGACCAGACACAACATTATCAGACGAATGTGCGGACGTAACCAAACACAACATTAACAACACGATGTGGGGACGTGACCTTTCACAACGCTTAACAGACAACATGTGCGGACGTGACCTGACACAACATTATATGACAACTGTGCAGACGTGACCAGACACAGCATTAAAAATATGATGTGGGGACGTGACCCTTCACAACGCTTAACAGACAACATGTGCGGACGTGACCAGACAAAACCATTAAAAACACGATGTGAGGGCGTGACCCTGCACAACGCTTAACAGACAACATGTGCGGAAGTGACCAGACACAACATTATCCGACGACATGTGCGTACCTGACCAAACACAACATTAAATACACGATGTGGGGACGTGACCCTTCACAACGCTTGACAGACAACATGTGCGGAAGTGACAAGACACAACATTATCAGACGAATGTGCGGACGTGACCAAACACACCATTAAAAATACGATGTGGGGACGTGACCCTTCACAACGCTTAACAGACAACATGTGCGGACGTGACGAGACACAACATTAATAACACGAGGTGGGGGCGTGACCCTTCACAACGCTTAAGAGATGACATGTGCGGACGTGACCAGACACAATATTAAAAACACGATGTGGGGACGTGACCCTTCATAACGCTTAAAAGACGATATATGCGGACGTGACCAGACACAACATTATCAGACGACATGTGTGGACGTGACCAGACACAACATTAACAACACGATGTGGGGCCGTGACCTTTCACAACACTTAACAGAAAACATGCATACGTGACCAGACACAACATTATCAGACGAATGTGCGGACGTAACCAAACACAACATTAACAACACGATGTGGGGACGTGACCTTTCACAACGCTTAACAGACAACATGTGCGGACGTGACCTGACACAACATTATATGACGACTGTGCAGACGTGACCAGACACAACATTAAAAACATGATGTGGGGACGTGACCCTTCACAACGCTTAACAAACAACATGTGCGGAAGTGACCAGACACAACATTATCAGACGACTGTGCGGACGTGATCCTTCACAATCCTTAAGAGATGACATGTGCGGATGTGACCAGACACAACATTATCAGACGACATGTGTGGACGTGACCAGACACAACATTAACAACACGATGTGGGGCCGTGACCTTTCACAACACTTAACAGAAAACATATGCATACGTGACCAGACACAACATTATCAGACGAATGTGCGGATGTAACCAAACACAACATTAAGAACACGATGTGGGGACGTGACCCTTCACAACGCTTAACAGACAACATGTGCGGAAGTGACCAGACACAACATTATCAGACGACATGTGTGGACGTGACCAGACACAACATTAACAACACGATGTGGGGCCGTGACCTTTCACAACACTTAACAGAAAACATATGCATACGTGACCAGACACAACATTATCAGACGAATGTGCGGACGTAACCAAACACAACATTAACAACACGATGTGGGGACGTGACCTTTCACAACGCTTAACAGACAACATGTGCGGACGTGACCTGACACAACATTATATGACAACTGTGTAGACGTGACCAGACACAGCATTAAAAATATGATGTGGGGACGTGACCCTTCACAACGCTTAACAGACAACATGTGCGGACGTGACCAGACAAAACCATTAAAAACACGATGTGAGGGCGTGACCCTGCACAACGCTTAACAGACAACATGTGCGGAAGTGACCAGACACAACATTATCCGACGACATGTGCGTACCTGACCAAACACAACATTAAATACACGATGTGGGGACGTGACCCTTCACAACGCTTGACAGACAACATGTGCGGAAGTACCAAGACACAACATTATCAGACGAATGTGCGGACGTGACCAAACACACCATTAAAAATACGATGTGGGGACGTGACCCTTCACAACGCTTAACAGACAACATGTGCGGACGTGACCAGACACAACATTAATAACACGAGGTGGGGGCGTGACCCTTTACAACGCTTAAGAGATGACATGTGCGGACGTGACAAGACACAATATTAAAAACACGATGTGGGGACGTGACCCTTCATAACGCTTAACAGACGATATATGCGGACGTGACCAGACACAACATTATCGGACGACATGTGTGGACGTGACCAGACACAACATTAACAACACGATGTGGGGCCGTGACCTTTCACATCACTTAACAGAAAACATATGCATACGTGACCAGACACAACATTATATGACGACTGTGCAGACGTGACCAGACACAACATTAAAAACATGATGTGGGGACGTGACCCTTCACAACGCTTAACAAACAACATGTGCGGAAGTGACCAGACACAACATTATCAGACGACTGTGCGGACGTGATCCTTCACAATCCTTAAGAGATGACATGTGCGGATGTGACCAGACACAACATTATCAGACGACATGTGTGGACGTGACCAGACACAACATTAACAACACGATGTGGGGCCGTAACCTTTCACAACACTTAACAGAAAACATATGCATACGTGACCAGACACAACATTATCAGACGAATGTGCGGACGTAACCAAACACAACATTAACAACACGATGTGGGGACGTGACCTTTCACAACGCTTAACAGACAACATGTGCGGACGTGACCTGACACAACATTATATGACAACTGTGCAGACGTGACCAGACACAGCATTAAAAATATGATGTGGGGACGTGACCCTTCACAACGCTTAACAGACAACATGTGCGGACGTGACCAGACAAAACCATTAAAAACACGATGTGAGGGCGTGACCCTGCACAACGCTTAACAGACAACATGTGCGGAAGTGACCAGACACAACATTATCCGACGACATGTGCGTACCTGACCAAACACAACATTAAATACACGATGTGGGGACGTGACCCTTCACAACGCTTGACAGACAACATGTGCGGAAGTGACAAGACACAACATTATCAGACGAATGTGCGGACGTGACCAAACACACCATTAAAAATACGATGTGGGGACGTGACCCTTCACAACGCTTAACAGACAACATGTGCGGACGTGACGAGACACAACATTAATAACACGAGGTGGGGGCGTGACCCTTCACAACGCTTAAGAGATGACATGTGCGGACGTGACCAGACACAATATTAAAAACACGATGTGGGGACGTGACCCTTCATAACGCTTAAAAGACGATATATGCGGACGTGACCAGACACAACATTATCAGACGACATGTGTGGACGTGACCAGACACAACATTAACAACACGATGTGGGGCCGTGACCTTTCACAACACTTAACAGAAAACATGCATACGTGACCAGACACAACATTATCAGACGAATGTGCGGACGTAACCAAACACAACATTAACAACACGATGTGGGGACGTGACCTTTCACAACGCTTAACAGACAACATGTGCGGACGTGACCTGACACAACATTATATGACGACTGTGCAGACGTGACCAGACACAACATTAAAAACATGATGTGGGGACGTGACCCTTCACAACGCTTAACAAACAACATGTGCGGAAGTGACCAGACACAACATTATCAGACGACTGTGCGGACGTGATCCTTCACAATCCTTAAGAGATGACATGTGCGGATGTGACCAGACACAACATTATCAGACGACATGTGTGGACGTGACCAGACACAACATTAACAACACGATGTGGGGCCGTGACCTTTCACAACACTTAACAGAAAACATATGCATACGTGACCAGACACAACATTATCAGACGAATGTGCGGACGTAACCAAACACAACATTAAGAACACGATGTGGGGACGTGACCCTTCACAACGCTTAACAGACAACATGTGCGGAAGTGACCAGACACAACATTATCAGACGACATGTGTGGACGTGACCAGACACAACATTAACAACACGATGTGGGGCCGTGACCTTTCACAACACTTAACAGAAAACATATGCATACGTGACCAGACACAACATTATCAGACGAATGTGCGGACGTAACCAAACACAACATTAACAACACGATGTGGGGACGTGACCTTTCACAACGCTTAACAGACAACATGTGCGGACGTGACCTGACACAACATTATATGACAACTGTGTAGACGTGACCAGACACAGCATTAAAAATATGATGTGGGGACGTGACCCTTCACAACGCTTAACAGACAACATGTGCGGACGTGACCAGACAAAACCATTAAAAACACGATGTGAGGGCGTGACCCTGCACAACGCTTAACAGACAACATGTGCGGAAGTGACCAGACACAACATTATCCGACGACATGTGCGTACCTGACCAAACACAACATTAAATACACGATGTGGGGACGTGACCCTTCACAACGCTTGACAGACAACATGTGCGGAAGTACCAAGACACAACATTATCAGACGAATGTGCGGACGTGACCAAACACACCATTAAAAATACGATGTGGGGACGTGACCCTTCACAACGCTTAACAGACAACATGTGCGGACGTGACCAGACACAACATTAATAACACGAGGTGGGGGCGTGACCCTTTACAACGCTTAAGAGATGACATGTGCGGACGTGACAAGACACAATATTAAAAACACGATGTGGGGACGTGACCCTTCATAACGCTTAACAGACGATATATGCGGACGTGACCAGACACAACATTATCGGACGACATGTGTGGACGTGACCAGACACAACATTAACAACACGATGTGGGGCCGTGACCTTTCACATCACTTAACAGAAAACATATGCATACGTGACCAGACACAACATTATATGACGACTGTGCAGACGTGACCAGACACAACATTAAAAACATGATGTGGGGACGTGACCCTTCACAACGCTTAACAAACAACATGTGCGGAAGTGACCAGACACAACATTATCAGACGACTGTGCGGACGTGATCCTTCACAATCCTTAAGAGATGACATGTGCGGATGTGACCAGACACAACATTATCAGACGACATGTGTGGACGTGACCAGACACAACATTAACAACACGATGTGGGGCCGTGACCTTTCACAACACTTAACAGAAAACATATGCATACGTGACCAGACACAACATTATCAGACGAATGTGCGGACGTAACCAAACACAACATTAACAACACGATGTGGGGACGTGACCTTTCACAACGCTTAACAGACAACATGTGCGGACGTGACCTGACACAACATTATATGACAACTGTGCAGACGTGACCAGACACAGCATTAAAAATATGATGTGGGGACGTGACCCTTCACAACGCTTAACAGACAACATGTGCGGACGTGACCAGACAAAACCATTAAAAACACGATGTGAGGGCGTGACCCTGCACAACGCTTAACAGACAACATGTGCGGAAGTGACCAGACACAACATTATCCGACGACATGTGCGTACCTGACCAAACACAACATTAAATACACGATGTGGGGACGTGACCCTTCACAACGCTTGACAGACAACATGTGCGGAAGTGACAAGACACAACATTATCAGACGAATGTGCGGACGTGACCAAACACACCATTAAAAACACGATGTGGGGACGTGACCCTTCACAACGCTTAACAGACAACATGTGCGGACGTGACCAGACACAACATTAATAACACGAGGTGGGGGCGTGACCCTTCACAACGCTTAAGAGATGACATGTGCGGACGTGACAAGACACAATATTAAAAACACGATGTGGGGACGTGACCCTTCATAACGCTTAACAGACGATATATGCGGACGTGACCAGACACAACATTATCAGACGACATGTGTGGACGTGACCAGACACAACATTAACAACACGATGTGGGGCCGTGACCTTTCACAACACTTAACAGAAAATATATGCATACGTGACCAGACACAACATTATATGACGACTGTGCAGACGTGACCAGACACAACATTAAAAACATGATGTGGGGATGTGACCCTTCACAACGCTTAACAAACAACATGTGCGGAAGTGACCAGACACAACATTATCAGACGACTGTGCGGACGTGATCCTTCACAATCCTTAAGAGATGACATGTGCGGATGTGACCAGACACAACATTATCAGACGACATGTGTGGACGTGACCAGACACAACATTAACAACATGATGTGGGGCCGTGACCTTTCACAACACTTAACAGAAAACATATGCATACGTGACCAGACACAACATTATCAGACGAATGTGCGGACGTAACCAAACACAACATTAACAACACGATGTGGGGACGTGACCTTTCACAACGCTTAACAGACAACATGTGCGGACGTGACCTGACACAACATTATATGACAACTGTGCAGACGTGACCAGACACAACATTAAAAATATGATGTGGGGACGTGATCCTTCACAACGCTTAACAGACAACATGTGCGGACGTGACCAGACAAAACCATTAAAAACACGATGTGAGGGCGTGACCCTGCACAGCGCTTAACAGACAACATGTGCGGAAGTGACCAGACACAACATTATCAGACGACTGTGCGGACGTGATCCTTCACAATCCTTAAGAGATGACATGTGCGGATGTGACCAGACACAACATTATCAGACGACATGTGTGGACGTGACCAGACACAACATTAAAACCACGATGTGGGGACGTGACCTTTCACAACGCTTAACAGACAACATGTGCGGACGTGACCTGACACAACATTATATGACAACTGTGCAGACGTGACCAGACACAGCATTAAAAATATGATGTGGGGACGTGACCCTTCACAACGCTTAACAGACAACATGTGCGGACGTGACCAGACAAAACCATTAAAAACACGATGTGAGGGCGTGACCCTGCACAACGCTTAACAGACAACATGTGCGGAAGTGACCAGACACAACATTATCCGACGACATGTGCGTACCTGACCAAACACAACATTAAATACACGATGTGGGGACGTGACCCTTCACAACGCTTGACAGACAACATGTGCGGAAGTGACAAGACACAACATTATCAGACGAATGTGCGGACGTGACCAAACACACCATTAAAAATACGATGTGGGGACGTGACCCTTCACAACGCTTAACAGACAACATGTGCGGACGTGACCAGACACAACATTAATAACACGAGGTGGGGGCGTGACCCTTCACAACGCTTAAGAGATGACATGTGCGGACGTGACCAGACACAATATTAAAAACACGATGTGGGGACGTGACCCTTCATAACGCTTAAAAGACGATATATGCGGACGTGACCAGACACAACATTATCAGACGACATGTGTGGACGTGACCAGACACAACATTAACAACACGATGTGGGGCCGTGACCTTTCACAACACTTAACAGAAAACATGCATACGTGACCAGACACAACATTATCAGACGAATGTGCGGACGTAACCAAACACAACATTAACAACACGATGTGGGGACGTGACCTTTCACAACGCTTAACAGACAACATGTGCGGACGTGACCTGACACAACATTATATGACGACTGTGCAGACGTGACCAGACACAACATTAAAAACATGATGTGGGGACGTGACCCTTCACAACGCTTAACAAACAACATGTGCGGAAGTGACCAGACACAACATTATCAGACGACTGTGCGGACGTGATCCTTCACAATCCTTAAGAGATGACATGTGCGGATGTGACCAGACACAACATTATCAGACGACATGTGTGGACGTGACCAGACACAACATTAACAACACGATGTGGGGCCGTGACCTTTCACAACACTTAACAGAAAACATATGCATACGTGACCAGACACAACATTATCAGACGAATGTGCGGACGTAACCAAACACAACATTAAGAACACGATGTGGGGACGTGACCCTTCACAACGCTTAACAGACAACATGTGCGGAAGTGACCAGACACAACATTATCAGACGACATGTGTGGACGTGACCAGACACAACATTAACAACACGATGTGGGGCCGTGACCTTTCACAACACTTAACAGAAAACATATGCATACGTGACCAGACACAACATTATCAGACGAATGTGCGGACGTAACCAAACACAACATTAACAACACGATGTGGGGACGTGACCTTTCACAACGCTTAACAGACAACATGTGCGGACGTGACCTGACACAACATTATATGACAACTGTGTAGACGTGACCAGACACAGCATTAAAAATATGATGTGGGGACGTGACCCTTCACAACGCTTAACAGACAACATGTGCGGACGTGACCAGACAAAACCATTAAAAACACGATGTGAGGGCGTGACCCTGCACAACGCTTAACAGACAACATGTGCGGAAGTGACCAGACACAACATTATCCGACGACATGTGCGTACCTGACCAAACACAACATTAAATACACGATGTGGGGACGTGACCCTTCACAACGCTTGACAGACAACATGTGCGGAAGTACCAAGACACAACATTATCAGACGAATGTGCGGACGTGACCAAACACACCATTAAAAATACGATGTGGGGACGTGACCCTTCACAACGCTTAACAGACAACATGTGCGGACGTGACCAGACACAACATTAATAACACGAGGTGGGGGCGTGACCCTTTACAACGCTTAAGAGATGACATGTGCGGACGTGACAAGACACAATATTAAAAACACGATGTGGGGACGTGACCCTTCATAACGCTTAACAGACGATATATGCGGACGTGACCAGACACAACATTATCGGACGACATGTGTGGACGTGACCAGACACAACATTAACAACACGATGTGGGGCCGTGACCTTTCACATCACTTAACAGAAAACATATGCATACGTGACCAGACACAACATTATATGACGACTGTGCAGACGTGACCAGACACAACATTAAAAACATGATGTGGGGACGTGACCCTTCACAACGCTTAACAAACAACATGTGCGGAAGTGACCAGACACAACATTATCAGACGACTGTGCGGACGTGATCCTTCACAATCCTTAAGAGATGACATGTGCGGATGTGACCAGACACAACATTATCAGACGACATGTGTGGACGTGACCAGACACAACATTAACAACACGATGTGGGGCCGTGACCTTTCACAACACTTAACAGAAAACATATGCATACGTGACCAGACACAACATTATCAGACGAATGTGCGGACGTAACCAAACACAACATTAACAACACGATGTGGGGACGTGACCTTTCACAACGCTTAACAGACAACATGTGCGGACGTGACCTGACACAACATTATATGACAACTGTGCAGACGTGACCAGACACAGCATTAAAAATATGATGTGGGGACGTGACCCTTCACAACGCTTAACAGACAACATGTGCGGACGTGACCAGACAAAACCATTAAAAACACGATGTGAGGGCGTGACCCTGCACAACGCTTAACAGACAACATGTGCGGAAGTGACCAGACACAACATTATCCGACGACATGTGCGTACCTGACCAAACACAACATTAAATACACGATGTGGGGACGTGACCCTTCACAACGCTTGACAGACAACATGTGCGGAAGTGACAAGACACAACATTATCAGACGAATGTGCGGACGTGACCAAACACACCATTAAAAACACGATGTGGGGACGTGACCCTTCACAACGCTTAACAGACAACATGTGCGGACGTGACCAGACACAACATTAATAACACGAGGTGGGGGCGTGACCCTTCACAACGCTTAAGAGATGACATGTGCGGACGTGACAAGACACAATATTAAAAACACGATGTGGGGACGTGACCCTTCATAACGCTTAACAGACGATATATGCGGACGTGACCAGACACAACATTATCAGACGACATGTGTGGACGTGACCAGACACAACATTAACAACACGATGTGGGGCCGTGACCTTTCACAACACTTAACAGAAAATATATGCATACGTGACCAGACACAACATTATATGACGACTGTGCAGACGTGACCAGACACAACATTAAAAACATGATGTGGGGATGTGACCCTTCACAACGCTTAACAAACAACATGTGCGGAAGTGACCAGACACAACATTATCAGACGACTGTGCGGACGTGATCCTTCACAATCCTTAAGAGATGACATGTGCGGATGTGACCAGACACAACATTATCAGACGACATGTGTGGACGTGACCAGACACAACATTAACAACATGATGTGGGGCCGTGACCTTTCACAACACTTAACAGAAAACATATGCATACGTGACCAGACACAACATTATCAGACGAATGTGCGGACGTAACCAAACACAACATTAACAACACGATGTGGGGACGTGACCTTTCACAACGCTTAACAGACAACATGTGCGGACGTGACCTGACACAACATTATATGACAACTGTGCAGACGTGACCAGACACAACATTAAAAATATGATGTGGGGACGTGATCCTTCACAACGCTTAACAGACAACATGTGCGGACGTGACCAGACAAAACCATTAAAAACACGATGTGAGGGCGTGACCCTGCACAGCGCTTAACAGACAACATGTGCGGAAGTGACCAGACACAACATTATCAGACGACTGTGCGGACGTGATCCTTCACAATCCTTAAGAGATGACATGTGCGGATGTGACCAGACACAACATTATCAGACGACATGTGTGGACGTGACCAGACACAACATTAAAACCACGATGTGGGGACGTGACCTTTCACAACGCTTAACAGACAACATGTGCGGACGTGACCTGACACAACATTATATGACAACTGTGCAGACGTGACCAGACACAGCATTAAAAATATGATGTGGGGACGTGACCCTTCACAACGCTTAACAGACAACATGTGCGGACGTGACCAGACAAAACCATTAAAAACACGATGTGAGGGCGTGACCCTGCACAACGCTTAACAGACAACATGTGCGGAAGTGACCAGACACAACATTATCCGACGACATGTGCGTACCTGACCAAACACAACATTAAATACACGATGTGGGGACGTGACCCTTCACAACGCTTGACAGACAACATGTGCGGAAGTGACAAGACACAACATTATCAGACGAATGTGCGGACGTGACCAAACACACCATTAAAAATACGATGTGGGGACGTGACCCTTCACAACGCTTAACAGACAACATGTGCGGACGTGACCAGACACAACATTAATAACACGAGGTGGGGGCGTGACCCTTCACAACGCTTAAGAGATGACATGTGCGGACGTGACCAGACACAATATTAAAAACACGATGTGGGGACGTGACCCGTCATAACGCTTAACAGACGATATATGCGGACGTGACCAGACACAACATTATCAGACGACATGTGTGGACGTGACCAGACACAACATTAACAACACGATGTGGGGCCGTGACCTTTCACAACACTTAACAGAAAACATATGCATACGTGACCAGACACAACATTATCAGACGAATGTGCGGACGTAACCAAACACAACATTAACAACACGATGTGGGGACGTGACCTTTCACAACGCTTAACAGACAACATGTGCGGACGTGACCTGACACAAAATTATATGACGACTGTGCAGACGTGACCAGACACAACATTAAAAACATGATGTGGGGACGTGACCCTTCACAACGCTTAACAAACAACATGTGCGGAAGTGACCAGACACAACATTATCAGACGACTGTGCGGACGTGATCCTTCACAATCCTTAAGAGATGACATGTGCGGATGTGACCAGACACAACATTATCAGACGACATGTGTGGACGTGACCAGACACAACATTAACAACACGATGTGGGGCCGTGACCTTTCACAACACTTAACAGAAAACATATGCATACGTGACCAGACACAACATTATCAGACGAATGTGCGGACGTAACCAAACACAACATTAAGAACACGATGTGGGGACGTGACCCTTCACAACGCTTAACAGACAACATGTGCGGAAGTGACCAGACACAACATTATCAGACGACATGTGTGGACGTGACCAGACACAACATTAACAACACGATGTGGGGCCGTGACCTTTCACAACACTTAACAGAAAACATATGCATACGTGACCAGACACAACATTATCAGACGAATGTGCGGACGTAACCAAACACAACATTAACAACACGATGTGGGGACGTGACCTTTCACAACGCTTAACAGACAACATGTGCGGACGTGACCTGACACAACATTATATGACAACTGTGTAGACGTGACCAGACACAGCATTAAAAATATGATGTGGGGACGTGACCCTTCACAACGCTTAACAGACAACATGTGCGGACGTGACCAGACAAAACCATTAAAAACACGATGTGAGGGCGTGACCCTGCACAACGCTTAACAGACAACATGTGCGGAAGTGACCAGACACAACATTATCCGACGACATGTGCGTACCTGACCAAACACAACATTAAATACACGATGTGGGGACGTGACCCTTCACAACGCTTGACAGACAACATGTGCGGAAGTACCAAGACACAACATTATCAGACGAATGTGCGGACGTGACCAAACACACCATTAAAAATACGATGTGGGGACGTGACCCTTCACAACGCTTAACAGACAACATGTGCGGACGTGACCAGACACAACATTAATAACACGAGGTGGGGGCGTGACCCTTTACAACGCTTAAGAGATGACATGTGCGGACGTGACAAGACACAATATTAAAAACACGATGTGGGGACGTGACCCTTCATAACGCTTAACAGACGATATATGCGGACGTGACCAGACACAACATTATCGGACGACATGTGTGGACGTGACCAGACACAACATTAACAACACGATGTGGGGCCGTGACCTTTCACATCACTTAACAGAAAACATATGCATACGTGACCAGACACAACATTATATGACGACTGTGCAGACGTGACCAGACACAACATTAAAAACATGATGTGGGGACGTGACCCTTCACAACGCTTAACAAACAACATGTGCGGAAGTGACCAGACACAACATTATCAGACGACTGTGCGGACGTGATCCTTCACAATCCTTAAGAGATGACATGTGCGGATGTGACCAGACACAACATTATCAGACGACATGTGTGGACGTGACCAGACACAACATTAACAACACGATGTGGGGCCGTGACCTTTCACAACACTTAACAGAAAACATATGCATACGTGACCAGACACAACATTATCAGACGAATGTGCGGACGTAACCAAACACAACATTAACAACACGATGTGGGGACGTGACCTTTCACAACGCTTAACAGACAACATGTGCGGACGTGACCTGACACAACATTATATGACAACTGTGCAGACGTGACCAGACACAGCATTAAAAATATGATGTGGGGACGTGACCCTTCACAACGCTTAACAGACAACATGTGCGGACGTGACCAGACAAAACCATTAAAAACACGATGTGAGGGCGTGACCCTGCACAACGCTTAACAGACAACATGTGCGGAAGTGACCAGACACAACATTATCCGACGACATGTGCGTACCTGACCAAACACAACATTAAATACACGATGTGGGGACGTGACCCTTCACAACGCTTGACAGACAACATGTGCGGAAGTGACAAGACACAACATTATCAGACGAATGTGCGGACGTGACCAAACACACCATTAAAAACACGATGTGGGGACGTGACCCTTCACAACGCTTAACAGACAACATGTGCGGACGTGACCAGACACAACATTAATAACACGAGGTGGGGGCGTGACCCTTCACAACGCTTAAGAGATGACATGTGCGGACGTGACAAGACACAATATTAAAAACACGATGTGGGGACGTGACCCTTCATAACGCTTAACAGACGATATATGCGGACGTGACCAGACACAACATTATCAGACGACATGTGTGGACGTGACCAGACACAACATTAACAACACGATGTGGGGCCGTGACCTTTCACAACACTTAACAGAAAATATATGCATACGTGACCAGACACAACATTATATGACGACTGTGCAGACGTGACCAGACACAACATTAAAAACATGATGTGGGGATGTGACCCTTCACAACGCTTAACAAACAACATGTGCGGAAGTGACCAGACACAACATTATCAGACGACTGTGCGGACGTGATCCTTCACAATCCTTAAGAGATGACATGTGCGGATGTGACCAGACACAACATTATCAGACGACATGTGTGGACGTGACCAGACACAACATTAACAACATGATGTGGGGCCGTGACCTTTCACAACACTTAACAGAAAACATATGCATACGTGACCAGACACAACATTATCAGACGAATGTGCGGACGTAACCAAACACAACATTAACAACACGATGTGGGGACGTGACCTTTCACAACGCTTAACAGACAACATGTGCGGACGTGACCTGACACAACATTATATGACAACTGTGCAGACGTGACCAGACACAACATTAAAAATATGATGTGGGGACGTGATCCTTCACAACGCTTAACAGACAACATGTGCGGACGTGACCAGACAAAACCATTAAAAACACGATGTGAGGGCGTGACCCTGCACAGCGCTTAACAGACAACATGTGCGGAAGTGACCAGACACAACATTATCAGACGACTGTGCGGACGTGATCCTTCACAATCCTTAAGAGATGACATGTGCGGATGTGACCAGACACAACATTATCAGACGACATGTGTGGACGTGACCAGACACAACATTAAAACCACGATGTGGGGACGTGACCTTTCACAACGCTTAACAGACAACATGTGCGGACGTGACCTGACACAACATTATATGACAACTGTGCAGACGTGACCAGACACAGCATTAAAAATATGATGTGGGGACGTGACCCTTCACAACGCTTAACAGACAACATGTGCGGACGTGACCAGACAAAACCATTAAAAACACGATGTGAGGGCGTGACCCTGCACAACGCTTAACAGACAACATGTGCGGAAGTGACCAGACACAACATTATCCGACGACATGTGCGTACCTGACCAAACACAACATTAAATACACGATGTGGGGACGTGACCCTTCACAACGCTTGACAGACAACATGTGCGGAAGTGACAAGACACAACATTATCAGACGAATGTGCGGACGTGACCAAACACACCATTAAAAATACGATGTGGGGACGTGACCCTTCACAACGCTTAACAGACAACATGTGCGGACGTGACCAGACACAACATTAATAACACGAGGTGGGGGCGTGACCCTTCACAACGCTTAAGAGATGACATGTGCGGACGTGACCAGACACAATATTAAAAACACGATGTGGGGACGTGACCCGTCATAACGCTTAACAGACGATATATGCGGACGTGACCAGACACAACATTATCAGACGACATGTGTGGACGTGACCAGACACAACATTAACAACACGATGTGGGGCCGTGACCTTTCACAACACTTAACAGAAAACATATGCATACGTGACCAGACACAACATTATCAGACGAATGTGCGGACGTAACCAAACACAACATTAACAACACGATGTGGGGACGTGACCTTTCACAACGCTTAACAGACAACATGTGCGGACGTGACCTGACACAAAATTATATGACGACTGTGCAGACGTGACCAGACACAACATTAAAAACATGATGTGGGGACGTGACCCTTCACAACGCTTAACAAACAACATGTGCGGAAGTGACCAGACACAACATTATCAGACGACTGTGCGGACGTGATCCTTCACAATCCTTAAGAGATGACATGTGCGGATGTGACCAGACACAACATTATCAGACGACATGTGTGGACGTGACCAGACACAACATTAACAACACGATGTGGGGCCGTGACCTTTCACAACACTTAACAGAAAACATATGCATACGTGACCAGACACAACATTATCAGACGAATGTGCGGACGTAACCAAACACAACATTAAGAACACGATGTGGGGACGTGACCCTTCACAACGCTTAACAGACAACATGTGCGGAAGTGACCAGACACAACATTATCAGACGACATGTGTGGACGTGACCAGACACAACATTAACAACACGATGTGGGGCCGTGACCTTTCACAACACTTAACAGAAAACATATGCATACGTGACCAGACACAACATTATCAGACGAATGTGCGGACGTAACCAAACACAACATTAACAACACGATGTGGGGACGTGACCTTTCACAACGCTTAACAGACAACATGTGCGGACGTGACCTGACACAACATTATATGACAACTGTGCAGACGTGACCAGACACAGCATTAAAAATATGATGTGGGGACGTGACCCTTCACAACGCTTAACAGACAACATGTGCGGACGTGACCAGACAAAACCATTAAAAACACGATGTGAGGGCGTGACCCTGCACAACGCTTAACAGACAACATGTGCGGAAGTGACCAGACACAACATTATCCGACGACATGTGCGTACCTGACCAAACACAACATTAAATACACGATGTGGGGACGTGACCCTTCACAACGCTTGACAGACAACATGTGCGGAAGTACCAAGACACAACATTATCAGACGAATGTGCGGACGTGACCAAACACACCATTAAAAACACGATGTGGGGACGTGACCCTTCACAACGCTTAACAGACAACATGTGCGGACGTGACCAGACACAACATTAATAACACGAGGTGGGGGCGTGACCCTTCACAACGCTTAAGAGATGACATGTGCGGACGTGACAAGACACAATATTAAAAACACGATGTGGGGACGTGACCCTTCATAACGCTTAACAGACGATATATGCGGACGTGACCAGACACAACATTATCGGACGACATGTGTGGACGTGACCAGACACAACATTAACAACACGATGTGGGGCCGTGACCTTTCACATCACTTAACAGAAAACATATGCATACGTGACCAGACACAACATTATATGACGACTGTGCAGACGTGACCAGACACAACATTAAAAACATGATGTGGGGACGTGACCCTTCACAACGCTTAACAAACAACATGTGCGGAAGTGACCAGACACAACATTATCAGACGACTGTGCGGACGTGATCCTTCACAATCCTTAAGAGATGACATGTGCGGATGTGACCAGACACAACATTATCAGACGACATGTGTGGACGTGACCAGACACAACATTAACAACACGATGTGGGGCCGTGACCTTTCACAACACTTAACAGAAAACATATGCATACGTGACCAGACACAACATTATCAGACGAATGTGCGGACGTAACCAAACACAACATTAACAACACGATGTGGGGACGTGACCTTTCACAACGCTTAACAGACAACATGTGCGGACGTGACCTGACACAACATTATATGACAACTGTGCAGACGTGACCAGACACAGCATTAAAAATATGATGTGGGGACGTGACCCTTCACAACGCTTAACAGACAACATGTGCGGACGTGACCAGACAAAACCATTAAAAACACGATGTGAGGGCGTGACCCTGCACAACGCTTAACAGACAACATGTGCGGAAGTGACCAGACACAACATTATCAGACGACTGTGCGGACGTGATCCTTCACAATCCTTAAGAGATGACATGTGCGGATGTGACCAGACACAACATTATCAGACGACATGTGTGGACGTGACCAGACACAACATTAAGAACACGATGTGGGGCCGTGACCTTTCACAACACTTAACAGAAAACATATGCATACGTGACCAGACACAACATTATCAGACGAATGTGCGGACGTAACCAAACACAACATTAAGAACACGATGTGGGGACGTGACCCTTCACAACGCTTAACAGACAACATGTGCGGAAGTGACCAGACACAACATTATCAGACGACTGTGCGGACGTGATCCTTCACAATCCTTAAGAGATGACATGTGCGGATGTGACCAGACACAACATTATCAGACGACATGTGTGGACGTGACCAGACACAACATTAAGAATACGATGTGGGGCCGTGACCTTTCACAACACTTAACAGAAAACATATGCATACGTGACCAGACACAACATTATCAGACGAATGTGCGGACGTAACCAAACACAACATTAAGAACACGATGTGGGGACGTGACCCTTCACAACGCTTAACAGACAACATGTGCGGAAGTGACCAGACACAACATTATCAGACGACTGTGCGGACGTGATCCTTCACAATCCTTAAGAGATGACATGTGCGGATGTGACCAGACACAACATTATCAGACGACATGTGTGGACGTGACCAGACACAACATTAAAACCACGATGTGGGGACGTGACCTTTCACAACGCTTAACAGACAACATGTGCGGACGTGACCTGACACAACATTATATGACAACTGTGCAGACGTGACCAGACACAGCATTAAAAATATGATGTGGGGACGTGACCCTTCACAACGCTTAACAGACAACATGTGCGGATGTGACCAGACAAAACCATTAAAAACACGATGTGAGGGCGTGACCCTGCACAACGCTTAACAGACAACATGTGCGGAAGTGACCAGACACAACATTATCCGACGACATGTGCGTACCTGACCAAACACAACATTAAATACACGATGTGGGGACGTGACCCTTCACAACGCTTGACAGACAACATGTGCGGAAGTGACAAGACACAACATTATCAGACGAATGTGCGGACGTGACCAAACACACCATTAAAAACACGATGTGGGGACGTGACCCTTCACAACCCTTAACAGACAACATCTGCGGACGTGACCAGACACAACATTAATAACACGAGGTGGGGGCGTGACCCTTCACAACGCTTAAGAGATGACATGTGCGGACGTGACCAGACACAATATTAAAAACACGATGTGGGGACGTGACCCTTCATAACGCTTAACAGACGATATATGCGGACGTGACCAGACACAACATTATCAGACGACATGTGTGGACGTGACCAGACACAACATTAACAACACGATGTGGGGCCGTGACCTTTCACAACACTTAACAGAAAACATATGCATACGTGACCAGACACAACATTATCAGACGAATGTGCGGACGTAACCAAACACAACATTAACAACACGATGTGGGGACGTGACCTTTCACAACGCTTAACAGACAACATGTGCGGACGTGACCTGACACAACATTATATGACGACTGTGCAGACGTGACCAGACACAACATTAAAAACATGATGTGGGGACGTGACCCTTCACAACGCTTAACAAACAACATGTGCGGAAGTGACCAGACACAACATTATCAGACGACTGTGCGGACGTGATCCTTCACAATCCTTAAGAGATGACATGTGCGGATGTGACCAGACACAACATTATCAGACGACATGTGTGGACGTGACCAGACACAACATTAACAACACGATGTGGGGCCGTGACCTTTCACAACACTTAACAGAAAACATATACATACGTGACCAGACACAACATTATCAGACGAATGTGCGGACGTAACCAAACACAACATTAAGAACACGATGTGGGGACGTGACCCTTCACAACGCTTAACAGACAACATGTGCGGAAGTGACCAGACACAACATTATCAGACGACATGTGTGGACGTGACCAGACACAACATTAACAACACGATGTGGGGCCGTGACCTTTCACAACACTTAACAGACAACATGTGCGGACGTGACCAGACACAACATTAATAACACGAGGTGGGGGCGTGACCCTTCACAACATTTAAGAGATGACATGTGCGGACGTGACCAGACACAATATTAAAAACACGATGTGGGGACGTGACCCTTCATAACGCTTAACAGACGATATATGCGGACGTGACCAGACACAACATTATCAGACGACATGTGTGGACGTGACCAGACACAACATTAACAACACGATGTGGGGCCGTGACCTTTCACAACACTTAACAGAAAACATATGCATACGTGACCAGACACAACATTATCAGACGAATGTGCGGACGTAACCAAACACAACATTAACAACACGATGTGGGGACGTGACCTTTCACAACGCTTAACAGACAACATGTGCGGACGTGACCTGACACAACATTATATGACGACTGTGCAGACGTGACCAGACACAACATTAAAAACATGATGTGGGGACGTGACCCTTCACAACGCTTAACAAACAACATGTGCGGAAGTGACCAGACACAACATTATCAGACGACTGTGCGGACGTGATCCTTCACAATCCTTAAGAGATGACATGTGCGGATGTGACCAGACACAACATTATCAGACGACATGTGTGGACGTGACCAGACACAACATTAAAACCACGATGTGGGGGCGTGACCTTTCACAACGCTTAACAGACAACATGTGCGGACGTGACCTGACACAACATTATATGACAACTGTGCAGACGTGACCAGACACAGCATTAAAAATATGATGTGGGGACGTGACCCTTCACAACGCTTAACAGACAACATGTGCGGACGTGACCAGACAAAACCATTAAAAACACGATGTGAGGGCGTGACCCTGCACAACGCTTAACAGACAACATGTGCGGAAGTGACCAGACACAACATTATCCGACGACATGTGCGTACCTGACCAAACACAACATTAAATACACGATGTGGGGACGTGACCCTTCACAACGCTTGACAGACAACATGTGCGGAAGTACCAAGACACAACATTATCAGACGAATGTGCGGACGTGACCAAACACACCATTAAAAACACGATGTGGGGACGTGACCCTTCACAACGCTTAACAGACAACATGTGCGGACGTGACCAGACACAACATTAATAACACGAGGTGGGGGCGTGACCCTTCACAACGCTTAAGAGATGACATGTGCGGACGTGACAAGACACAATATTAAAAACACGATGTGGGGACGTGACCCTTCATAACGCTTAACAGACGATATATGCGGACGTGACCAGACACAACATTATCGGACGACATGTGTGGACGTGACCAGACACAACATTAACAACACGATGTGGGGCCGTGACCTTTCACATCACTTAACAGAAAACATATGCATACGTGACCAGACACAACATTATATGACGACTGTGCAGACGTGACCAGACACAACATTAAAAACATGATGTGGGGACGTGACCCTTCACAACGCTTAACAAACAACATGTGCGGAAGTGACCAGACACAACATTATCAGACGACTGTGCGGACGTGATCCTTCACAATCCTTAAGAGATGACATGTGCGGATGTGACCAGACACAACATTATCAGACGACATGTGTGGACGTGACCAGACACAACATTAACAACACGATGTGGGGCCGTGACCTTTCACAACACTTAACAGAAAACATATGCATACGTGACCAGACACAACATTATCAGACGAATGTGCGGACGTAACCAAACACAACATTAACAACACGATGTGGGGACGTGACCTTTCACAACGCTTAACAGACAACATGTGCGGACGTGACCTGACACAACATTATATGACAACTGTGCAGACGTGACCAGACACAGCATTAAAAATATGATGTGGGGACGTGACCCTTCACAACGCTTAACAGACAACATGTGCGGACGTGACCAGACAAAACCATTAAAAACACGATGTGAGGGCGTGACCCTGCACAACGCTTAACAGACAACATGTGCGGAAGTGACCAGACACAACATTATCAGACGACTGTGCGGACGTGATCCTTCACAATCCTTAAGAGATGACATGTGCGGATGTGACCAGACACAACATTATCAGACGACATGTGTGGACGTGACCAGACACAACATTAAGAACACGATGTGGGGCCGTGACCTTTCACAACACTTAACAGAAAACATATGCATACGTGACCAGACACAACATTATCAGACGAATGTGCGGACGTAACCAAACACAACATTAAGAACACGATGTGGGGACGTGACCCTTCACAACGCTTAACAGACAACATGTGCGGAAGTGACCAGACACAACATTATCAGACGACTGTGCGGACGTGATCCTTCACAATCCTTAAGAGATGACATGTGCGGATGTGACCAGACACAACATTATCAGACGACATGTGTGGACGTGACCAGACACAACATTAAGAACACGATGTGGGGCCGTGACCTTTCACAACACTTAACAGAAAACATATGCATACGTGACCAGACACAACATTATCAGACGAATGTGCGGACGTAACCAAACACAACATTAAGAACACGATGTGGGGACGTGACCCTTCACAACGCTTAACTGACAACATGTGCGGAAGTGACCAGACACAACATTATCAGACGACTGTGCGGACGTGATCCTTCACAATCCTTAAGAGATGACATGTGCGGATGTGACCAGACACAACATTATCAGACGACATGTGTGGACGTTACCAGACACAACATTAAAACCACGATGTGGGGACGTGACCTTTCACAACGCTTAACAGACAACATGTGCGGACGTGACCTGACACAACATTATATGACAACTGTGCAGACGTGACCAGACACAGCATTAAAAATATGATGTGGGGACGTGACCCTTCACAACGCTTAACAGACAACATGTGCGGATGTGACCAGACAAAACCATTAAAAACACGATGTGAGGGCGTGACCCTGCACAACGCTTAACAGACAACATGTGCGGAAGTGACCAGACACAACATTATCCGACGACATGTGCGTACCTGACCAAACACAACATTAAATACACGATGTGGGGACGTGACCCTTCACAACGCTTGACAGACAACATGTGCGGAAGTGACAAGACACAACATTATCAGACGAATGTGCGGACGTGACCAAACACACCATTAAAAACACGATGTGGGGACGTGACCCTTCACAACCCTTAACAGACAACATCTGCGGACGTGACCAGACACAACATTAATAACACGAGGTGGGGGCGTGACCCTTCACAACGCTTAAGAGATGACATGTGCGGACGTGACCAGACACAATATTAAAAACACGATGTGGGGACGTGACCCTTCATAACGCTTAACAGACGATATATGCGGACGTGACCAGACACAACATTATCAGACGACATGTGTGGACGTGACCAGACACAACATTAACAACACGATGTGGGGCCGTGACCTTTCACAACACTTAACAGAAAACATATGCATACGTGACCAGACACAACATTATCAGACGAATGTGCGGACGTAACCAAACACAACATTAACAACACGATGTGGGGACGTGACCTTTCACAACGCTTAACAGACAACATGTGCGGACGTGACCTGACACAACATTATATGACGACTGTGCAGACGTGACCAGACACAACATTAAAAACATGATGTGGGGACGTGACCCTTCACAACGCTTAACAAACAACATGTGCGGAAGTGACCAGACACAACATTATCAGACGACTGTGCGGACGTGATCCTTCACAATCCTTAAGAGATGACATGTGCGGATGTGACCAGACACAACATTATCAGACGACATGTGTGGACGTGACCAGACACAACATTAACAACACGATGTGGGGCCGTGACCTTTCACAACACTTAACAGAAAACATATGCATACGTGACCAGACACAACATTATCAGACGAATGTGCGGACGTAACCAAACACAACATTAAGAACACGATGTGGGGACGTGACCCTTCACAACGCTTAACAGACAACATGTGCGGAAGTGACCAGACACAACATTATCAGACGACATGTGTGGACGTGACCAGACACAACATTAACAACACGATGTGGGGCCGTGACCTTTCACAGCACTTAACAGAAAACATATGCATACGTGACCAGACACAACATTATCAGACGAATGTGCGGACGTAACCAAACACAACATTAACAACACGATGTGGGGACGTGACCTTTCACAACGCTTAACAGACAACATGTGCGGACGTGACCTGACACAACATTATATGACAACTGTGCAGACGTGACCAGACACAGCTTTAAAAATATGATGTGGGGACGTGACCCTTCACAACGCTTAACAGACAACATGTGCGGACGTGACCAGACAAAACCATTAAAAACACGATGTGAGGGCGTGACCCTGCACAACGCTTAACAGACAACATGTGCGGAAGTGACCAGACACAACATTATCCGACGACATGTGCGTACCTGACCAAACACAACATTAAATACACGATGTGGGGACGTGACCCTTCACAACGCTTGACAGACAACATGTGCGGAAGTACCAAGACACAACATTATCAGACGAATGTGCGGACGTGACCAAACACACCATTAAAAACACGATGTGGGGACGTGACCCTTCACAACGCTTACCAGACAACATGTGCGGACGTGACCAGACACAACATTAATAACACGAGGTGGGGGCGTGACCCTTCACAACGCTTAAGAGATGACATGTGCGGACGTGACAAGACACAATATTAAAAACACGATGTGGGGACGTGACCCTTCATAACGCTTAACAGACGATATATGCGGACGTGACCAGACACAACATTATCGGACGACATGTGTGGACGTGACCAGACACAACATTAACAACACGATGTGGGGCCGTGACCTTTCACATCACTTAACAGAAAACATATGCATACGTGACCAGACACAACATTATATGACGACTGTGCAGACGTGACCAGACACAACATTAAAAACATGATGTGGGGACGTGACCCTTCACAACGCTTAACAAACAACATGTGCGGAAGTGACCAGACACAACATTATCAGACGACTGTGCGGACGTGATCCTTCACAATCCTTAAGAGATGACATGTGCGGATGTGACCAGACACAACATTATCAGACGACATGTGTGGACGTGACCAGACACAACATTAACAACACGATGTGGGGCCGTGACCTTTCACAACACTTAACAGAAAACATATGCATACGTGACCAGACACAACATTATCAGACGAATGTGCGGACGTAACCAAACACAACATTAACAACACGATGTGGGGACGTGACCTTTCACAACGCTTAACAGACAACATGTGCGGACGTGACCTGACACAACATTATATGACAACTGTGCAGACGTGACCAGACACAGCATTAAAAATATGATGTGGGGACGTGACCCTTCACAACGCTTAACAGACAACATGTGCGGACGTGACCAGACAAAACCATTAAAAACACGATGTGAGGGCGTGACCCTGCACAACACTTAACAGACAACATGTGCGGAAGTGACCAGACACAACATTATCCGACGACATGTGCGTACCTGACCAAACACAACATTAAATACACGATGTGGGGACGTGACCCTTCACAACGCTTGACAGACAACATGTGCGGAAGTGACAAGACACAACATTATCAGACGAATGTGCGGACGTGACCAAACACACCATTAAAAACACGATGTGGGGACGTGACCCTTCACAACGCTTAACAGACAACATGTGCGGACGTGACCAGACACAACATTAATAACACGAGGTGGGGGCGTGACCCTTCACAACGCTTAAGAGATGACATGTGCGGACGTGACAAGACACAATATTAAAAACACGATGTGGGGACGTGACCCTTCATAACGCTTAACAGATGATATATGCGGACGTGACCAGACACAACATTATCAGACGACATGTGTGGACGTGACCAGACACAACATTAACAACACGATGTGGGGCCGTGACCTTTCACAACACTTAACAGAAAATATATGCATACGTGACCAGACACAACATTATATGACGACTGTGCAGACGTGACCAGACACACCATTAAAAACATGATGTGGGGACGTGACCCTTCACAACGCTTAACAAACAACATGTGCGGAAGTGACCAGACACAACATTATCAGACGACTGTGCGGACGTGATCCTTCACAATCCTTAAGAGATGACATGTGCGGATGTGACCAGACACAACATTATCAGACGACATGTGTGGACGTGACCAGACACAACATTAACAACACGATGTGGGGCCGTGACCTTTCACAACACTTAACAGAAAACATATGCATACGTGACCAGACACAACATTATCAGACGAATGTGCGGACGTAACCAAACACAACATTAAGAACACGATGTGGGGACGTGACCTTTCACAACGCTTAACAGACAACATGTGCGGACGTGACCTGACACAACATTATATGACAACTGTGCAGACGTGACCAGACACAACATTAAAAATATGATGTGGGGACGTGATCCTTCACAACGCTTAACAGACAACATGTGCGGACGTGACCAGACAAAACCATTAAAAACACGATGTGAGGGCGTGACCCTGCACAACGCTTAACAGACAACATGTGCGGAAGTGACCAGACACAACATTATCAGACGACTGTGCGGACGTGATCCTTCACAATCCTTAAGAGATGACATGTGCGGATGTGACCAGACACAACATTATCATACGACATGTGTGGACGTGACCAGACACAACATTAAAACCACGATGTGGGTACGTGACCTTTCACAACGCTTAACAGACAACATGTGCGGACGTGACCTGACACAACATTATATGACAACTGTGCAGACGTGACCAGACACAGCATTAAAAATATGATGTGGGGACGTGACCCTTCACAACGCTTAACAGACAACATGTGCGGACGTGACCAGACAAAACCATTAAAAACACGATGTGAGGGCGTGACCCTGCACAACGCTTAACAGACAACATGTGCGGAAGTGACCAGACACAACATTATCCGACGACATGTGCGTACCTGACCAAACACAACATTAAATACACGATGTGGGGACGTGACCCTTCACAACGCTTGACAGACAACATGTGCGGAAGTGACAAGACACAACATTATCAGACGAATGTACGGACGTGACCAAACACACCATTAAAAATACGATGTGGGGACGTGACCCTTCACAACGCTTAACAGACAACATGTGCGGACGTGACCAGACACAACATTAATAACACGAGGTGGGGTCGTGACCCTTCACAACATTTAAGAGATGACATGTGCGGACGTGACCAGACACAATATTAAAAACACGATGTGGGGACGTGACCCTTCATAACGCTTAACAGACGATATATGCGGACGTGACCAGACACAACATTATCAGACGACATGTGTGGACGTGACCAGACACAACATTAACAACACGATGTGGGGCCGTGACCTTTCACAACACTTAACAGAAAACATATGCATACGTGACCAGACACAACATTATCAGACGAATGTGCGGACGTAACCAAACACAACATTAACAACACGATGTGGGGACGTGACCTTTCACAACGCTTAACAGACAACATGTGCGGACGTGACCTGACACAACATTATATGACAACTGTGCAGACGTGACCAGACACAACATTAAAAATATGATGTGGGGACGTGATCCTTCACAACGCTTAACAGACAACATGTGCGGACGTGACCAGACAAAACCATTAAAAACACGATGTGAGGGCGTGACCCTGCACAACGCTTAACAGACAACATGTGCGGAAGTGACCAGACACAACATTATCAGACGACTGTGCGGACGTGATCCTTCACAATCCTTAAGAGATGACATGTGCGGATGTGACCAGACACAACATTATCAGACGACATGTGTGGACGTGACCAGACACAACATTAAAACCACGATGTGGGGACGTGACCTTTCACAACGCTTAACAGACAACATGTGCGGACGTGACCTGACACAACATTATATGACAACTGTGCAGACGTGACCAGACACAGCATTAAAAATATGATGTGGGGACGTGACCCTTCACAACGCTTAACAGACAACATGTGCGGACGTGACCAGACAAAACCATTAAAAACACGATGTGAGGGCGTGACCCTGCACAACGCTTAACAGACAACATGTGCGGAAGTGACCAGACACAACATTATCCGACGACATGTGCGTACCTGACCAAACACAACATTAAATACACGATGTGGGGACGTGACCCTTCACAACGCTTGACAGACAACATGTGCGGAAGTGACAAGACACAACATTATCAGACGAATGTGCGGACGTGACCAAACACACCATTAAAAATACGATGTGGGGACGTGACCCTTCACAACGCTTAACAGACAACATGTACGGACGTGACGAGACACAACATTAATAACACGAGGTGGGGGCGTGACCCTTCACAACGCTTAAGAGATGACATGTGCGGACGTGACCAGACACAATATTAAAAACACGATGTGGGGACGTGACCCTTCATAACGCTTAAAAGACGATATATGCGGACGTGACCAGACACAACATTATCAGACGACATGTGTGGACGTGACCAGACACAACATTAACAACACGATGTGGGGCCGTGACCTTTCACAACACTTAACAGAAAACATATGCATACGTGACCAGACACAACATTATCAGACGAATGTGCGGACGTAACCAAACACAACATTAACAACACGATGTGGGGACGTGACCTTTCACAACGCTTAACAGACAACATGTGCGGACGTGACCTGACACAACATTATATGACGACTGTGCAGACGTGACCAGACACAACATTAAAAACATGATGTGGGGACGTGACCCTTCACAACGCTTAACAAACAACATGTGCGGAAGTGACCAGACACAACATTATCAGACGACTGTGCGGACGTGATCCTTCACAATCCTTAAGAGATGACATGTGCGGATGTGACCAGACACAACATTATCAGACGACATGTGTGGACGTGACCAGACACAACATTAACAACACGATGTGGGGCCGTGACCTTTCACAACACTTAACAGAAAATATATGCATACGTGACCAGACACAACATTATATGACGACTGTGCAGACGTGACCAGACACAACATTAAAAACATGATGTGGGGATGTGACCCTTCACAACGCTTAACAAACAACATGTGCGGAAGTGACCAGACACAACATTATCAGACGACTGTGCGGACGTGATCCTTCACAATCCTTAAGAGATGACATGTGCGGATGTGACCAGACACAACATTATCAGACGACATGTGTGGACGTGACCAGACACAACATTAACAACACGATGTGGGGCCGTGACCTTTCACAACACTTAACAGAAAACATATGCATACGTGACCAGACACAACATTATCAGACGAATGTGCGGACGTAACCAAACACAACATTAACAACACGATGTGGGGACGTGACCTTTCACAACGCTTAACAGACAACATGTGCGGACGTGACCTGACACAACATTATATGACAACTGTGCAGACGTGACCAGACACAACATTAAAAATATGATGTGGGGACGTGATCCTTCACAACGCTTAACAGACAACATGTGCGGACGTGACCAGACAAAACCATTAAAAACACGATGTGAGGGCGTGACCCTGCACAACGCTTAACAGACAACATGTGCGGAAGTGACCAGACACAACATTATCAGACGACTGTGCGGACGTGATCCTTCACAATCCTTAAGAGATGACATGTGCGGATGTGACCAGACACAACATTATCAGACGACATGTGTGGACGTGACCAGACACAACATTAAAACCACGATGTGGGGACGTGACCTTTCACAACGCTTAACAGACAACATGTGCGGACGTGACCTGACACAACATTATATGACAACTGTGCAGACGTGACCAGACACAGCATTAAAAATATGATGTGGGGACGTGACCCTTCACAACGCTTAACAGACAACATGTGCGGACGTGACCAGACAAAACCATTAAAAACACGATGTGAGGGCGTGACCCTGCACAACGCTTAACAGACAACATGTGCGGAAGTGACCAGACACAACATTATCCGACGACATGTGCGTACCTGACCAAACACAACATTAAATACACGATGTGGGGACGTGACCCTTCACAACGCTTGACAGACAACATGTGCGGAAGTGACAAGACACAACATTATCAGACGAATGTGCGGACGTGACCAAACACACCATTAAAAATACGATGTGGGGACGTGACCCTTCACAACGCTTAACAGACAACATGTGCGGACGTGACGAGACACAACATTAATAACACGAGGTGGGGGCGTGACCCTTCACAACGCTTAAGAGATGACATGTGCGGACGTGACCAGACACAATATTAAAAACACGATGTGGGGACGTGACCCTTCATAACGCTTAAAAGACGATATATGCGGACGTGACCAGACACAACATTATCAGACGACATGTGTGGACGTGACCAGACACAACATTAACAACACGATGTGGGGCCGTGACCTTTCACAACACTTAACAGAAAACATATGCATACGTACCAGACACAACATTATCAGACGAATGTGCGGACGTAACCAAACACAACATTAACAACACGATGTGGGGACGTGACCTTTCACAACGCTTAACAGACAACATGTGCGGACGTGACCTGACACAACATTATATGACGACTGTGCAGACGTGACCAGACACAACATTAAAAACATGATGTGGGGACGTGACCCTTCACAACGCTTAACAAACAACATGTGCGGAAGTGACCAGACACAACATTATCAGACGACTGTGCGGACGTGATCCTTCACAATCCTTAAGAGATGACATGTGCGGATGTGACCAGACACAACATTATCAGACGACATGTGTGGACGTGACCAGACACAACATTAACAACACGATGTGGGGCCGTGACCTTTCACAACACTTAACAGAAAACATATGCATACGTGACCAGACACAACATTATCAGACGAATGTGCGGACGTAACCAAACACAACATTAAGAACACGATGTGGGGACGTGACCCTTCACAACGCTTAACAGACAACATGTGCGGAAGTGACCAGACACAACATTATCAGACGACATGTGTGGACGTGACCAGACACAACATTAACAACACGATGTGGGGCCGTGACCTTTCACAACACTTAACAGAAAACATATGCATACGTGACCAGACACAACATTATCAGACGAATGTGCGGACGTAACCAAACACAACATTAACAACACGATGTGGGGACGTGACCTTTCACAACGCTTAACAGACAACATGTGCGGACGTGACCTGACACAACATTATATGACAACTGTGCAGACGTGACCAGACACAGCATTAAAAATATGATGTGGGGACGTGACCCTTCACAACGCTTAACAGACAACATGTGCGGACGTGACCAGACAAAACCATTAAAAACACGATGTGAGGGCGTGACCCTGCACAACGCTTAACAGACAACATGTGCGGAAGTGACCAGACACAACATTATCCGACGACATGTGCGTACCTGACCAAACACAACATTAAATACACGATGTGGGGACGTGACCCTTCACAACGCTTGACAGACAACATGTGCGGAAGTACCAAGACACAACATTATCAGACGAATGTGCGGACGTGACCAAACACACCATTAAAAACACGATGTGGGGACGTGACCCTTCACAACGCTTAACAGACAACATGTGCGGACGTGACCAGACACAACATTAATAACACGAGGTGGGGGCGTGACCCTTCACAACGCTTAAGAGATGACATGTGCGGACGTGACAAGACACAATATTAAAAACACGATGTGGGGACGTGACCCTTCATAACGCTTAACAGACGATATATGCGGACGTGACCAGACACAACATTATCGGACGACATGTGTGGACGTGACCAGACACAACATTAACAACACGATGTGGGGCCGTGACCTTTCACATCACTTAACAGAAAACATATGCATACGTGACCAGACACAACATTATATGACGACTGTGCAGACGTGACCAGACACAACATTAAAAACATGATGTGGGGACGTGACCCTTCACAACGCTTAACAAACAACATGTGCGGAAGTGACCAGACACAACATTATCAGACGACTGTGCGGACGTGATCCTTCACAATCCTTAAGAGATGACATGTGCGGATGTGACCAGACACAACATTATCAGACGACATGTGTGGACGTGACCAGACACAACATTAACAACACGATGTGGGGCCGTGACCTTTCACAACACTTAACAGAAAACATATGCATACGTGACCAGACACAACATTATCAGACGAATGTGCGGACGTAACCAAAAACAACATTAACAACACGATGTGGGGACGTGACCTTTCACAACGCTTAACAGACAACATGTGCGGACGTGACCTGACACAACATTATATGACAACTGTGCAGACGTGACCAGACACAGCATTAAAAATATGATGTGGGGACGTGACCCTTCACAACGCTTAACAGACAACATGTGCGGACGTGACCAGACAAAACCATTAAAAACACGATGTGAGGGCGTGACCCTGCACAACGCTTAACAGACAACATGTGCGGAAGTGACCAGACACAACATTATCCGACGACATGTGCGTACCTGACCAAACACAACATTAAATACACGATGTGGGGACGTGACCCTTCACAACGCTTGACAGACAACATGTGCGGAAGTGACAAGACACAACATTATCAGACGAATGTGCGGACGTGACCAAACACACCATTAAAAATACGATGTGGGGACGTGACCCTTCACAACGCTTAACAGACAACATGTGCGGACGTGACGAGACACAACATTAATAACACGAGGTGGGGGCGTGACCCTTCACAACGCTTAAGAGATGACATGTGCGGACGTGACCAGACACAATATTAAAAACACGATGTGGGGACGTGACCCTTCATAACGCTTAAAAGACGATATATGCGGACGTGACCAGACACAACATTATCAGACGACATGTGTGGACGTGACCAGACACAACATTAACAACACGATGTGGGGCCGTGACCTTTCACAACACTTAACAGAAAACATATGCATACGTACCAGACACAACATTATCAGACGAATGTGCGGACGTAACCAAACACAACATTAACAACACGATGTGGGGACGTGACCTTTCACAACGCTTAACAGACAACATGTGCGGACGTGACCTGACACAACATTATATGACGACTGTGCAGACGTGACCAGACACAACATTAAAAATATGATGTGGGGACGTGACCCTTCACAACGCTTAACAAACAACATGTGCGGAAGTGACCAGACACAACATTATCAGACGACTGTGCGGACGTGATCCTTCACAATCCTTAAGAGATGACATGTGCGGATGTGACCAGACAGAACATTATCAGACGACATGTGTGGACGTGACCAGACACAACATTAACAACACGATGTGGGGCCGTGACCTTTCACAACACTTAACAGAAAACATATGCATACGTGACCAGACACAACATTATCAGACGAATGTGCGGACGTAACCAAACACAACATTAAGAACACGATGTGGGGACGTGACCCTTCACAACGCTTAACAGACAACATGTGCGGAAGTGACCAGACACAACATTATCAGACGACATGTGTGGACGTGACCAGACACAACATTAACAACACGATGTGGGGCCGTGACCTTTCACAACACTTAACAGAAAACATATGCATACGTGACCAGACACAACATTATCAGACGAATGTGCGGACGTAACCAAACACAACATTAACAACACGATGTGGGGACGTGACCTTTCACAACGCTTAACAGACAACATGTGCGGACGTGACCTGACACAACATTATATGACAACTGTGCAGACGTGACCAGACACAGCATTAAAAATATGATGTGGGGACGTGATCCTTCACAACGCTTAACAGACAACATGTGCGGACGTGACCAGACAAAACCATTAAAAACACGATGTGAGGGCGTGACCCTGCACAACGCTTAACAGACAACATGTGCGGAAGTGACCAGACACAACATTATCCGACGACATGTGCGTACCTGACCAAACACAACAATAAATACACGATGTGGGGACGTGACCCTTCACAACGCTTGACAGACAACATGTGCGGAAGTGACAAGACACAACATTATCAGACGAATGTGCGGACTTGACCAAACACACCATTAAAAACACGATGTGGGGACGTGACCCTTCACAACGCTTAACAGACAACATGTGCGGACGTGACCAGACACAACATTAATAACACGAGGTGGGGGCGTGACCCTTCACAACGCTTAAGAGATGACATGTGCGGACGTGACAAGACACAATATTAAAAACACGATGTGGGGACGTGACCCTTCATAACGCTTAACAGACGATATATGCGGACGTGACCAGACACAACATTATCAGACGACATGTGTGGACGTGACCAGACACAACATTAACAACACGATGTGGGGCCGTGACCTTTCACAACACTTAACAGAAAACATATGCATACGTGACCAGACACAACATTATCAGACGACATGTGTGGACGTGACCAGACACAACATTAACAACACGATGTGGGGCCGTGACCTTTCACAACACTTAACAGAAAATATATGCATACGTGACCAGACACAACATTATATGACGACTGTGCAGACGTGACCAGACACAACATTAAAAACATGATGTGGGGATGTGACCCTTCACAACGCTTAACAAACAACATGTGCGGAAGTGACCAGACACAACATTATCAGACGACTGTGCGGACGTGATCCTTCACAATCCTTAAGAGATGACATGTGCGGATGTGACCAGACACAACATTATCAGACGACATGTGTGGACGTGACCAGACACAACATTAACAACACGATGTGGGGCCGTGACCTTTCACAACACTTAACAGAAAACATATGCATACGTGACCAGACACAACATTATCAGACGAATGTGCGGACGTAACCAAACACAACATTAACAACACGATGTGGGGACGTGACCTTTCACAACGCTTAACAGACAACATGTGCGGACGTGACCTGACACAACATTATATGACAACTGTGCAGACGTGACCAGACACAACATTAAAAATATGATGTGGGGACGTGATCCTTCACAACGCTTAACAGACAACATGTGCGGACGTGACCAGACAAAACCATTAAAAACACGATGTGAGGGCGTGACCCTGCACAACGCTTAACAGACAACATGTGCGGAAGTGACCAGACACAACATTATCCGACGACATGTGCGTACCTGACTAAACACAACATTAAATACACGATGTGGGGACGTGACCCTTCACAACGCTTAACAGACAACATGTGCGGACGTGACCAGACAAAACCATTAAAAACACGATGTGGGGACGTGACCCTTCACAACGCTTAACAGACAACATGTGCGGACGTGACGAGACACAACATTAATAACACGAGGTGGGGGCGTGACCCTTCACAACGCTTAAGAGATGACATGTGCGGACGTGACCAGACACAATATTAAAAACACGATGTGGGGACGTGACCCTTCATAACGCTTAAAAGACGATATATGCGGACGTGACCAGACACAACATTATCAGACGACATGTGTGGACGTGACCAGACACAACATTAACAACACGATGTGGGGCCGTGACCTTTCACAACACTTAACAGAAAACATATGCATACGTACCAGACACAACATTATCAGACGAATGTGCGGACGTAACCAAACACAACATTAACAACACGATGTGGGGACGTGACCTTTCACAACGCTTAACAGACAACATGTGCGGACGTGACCTGACACAACATTATATGACGACTGTGCAGACGTGACCAGACACAACATTAAAAATATGATGTGGGGACGTGACCCTTCACAACGCTTAACAAACAACATGTGCGGAAGTGACCAGACACAACATTATCAGACGACTGTGCGGACGTGATCCTTCACAATCCTTAAGAGATGACATGTGCGGATGTGACCAGACAGAACATTATCAGACGACATGTGTGGACGTGACCAGACACAACATTAACAACACGATGTGGGGCCGTGACCTTTCACAACACTTAACAGAAAACATATGCATACGTGACCAGACACAACATTATCAGACGAATGTGCGGACGTAACCAAACACAACATTAAGAACACGATGTGGGGACGTGACCCTTCACAACGCTTAACAGACAACATGTGCGGAAGTGACCAGACACAACATTATCAGACGACATGTGTGGACGTGACCAGACACAACATTAACAACACGATGTGGGGCCGTGACCTTTCACAACACTTAACAGAAAACATATGCATACGTGACCAGACACAACATTATCAGACGAATGTGCGGACGTAACCAAACACAACATTAACAACACGATGTGGGGACGTGACCTTTCACAACGCTTAACAGACAACATGTGCGGACGTGACCTGACACAACATTATATGACAACTGTGCAGACGTGACCAGACACAGCATTAAAAATATGATGTGGGGACGTGATCCTTCACAACGCTTAACAGACAACATGTGCGGACGTGACCAGACAAAACCATTAAAAACACGATGTGAGGGCGTGACCCTGCACAACGCTTAACAGACAACATGTGCGGAAGTGACCAGACACAACATTATCCGACGACATGTGCGTACCTGACCAAACACAACATTAAATACACGATGTGGGGACGTGACCCTTCACAACGCTTGACAGACAACATGTGCGGAAGTGACAAGACACAACATTATCAGACGAATGTGCGGACTTGACCAAACACACCATTAAAAACACGATGTGGGGACGTGACCCTTCACAACGCTTAACAGACAACATGTGCGGACGTGACCAGACACAACATTAATAACACGAGGTGGGGGCGTGACCCTTCACAACGCTTAAGAGATGACATGTGCGGACGTGACAAGACACAATATTAAAAACACGATGTGGGGACGTGACCCTTCATAACGCTTAACAGACGATATATGCGGACGTGACCAGACACAACATTATCAGACGACATGTGTGGACGTGACCAGACACAACATTAACAACACGATGTGGGGCCGTGACCTTTCACAACACTTAACAGAAAACATATGCATACGTGACCAGACACAACATTATCAGACGACATGTGTGGACGTGACCAGACACAACATTAACAACACGATGTGGGGCCGTGACCTTTCACAACACTTAACAGAAAATATATGCATACGTGACCAGACACAACATTATATGACGACTGTGCAGACGTGACCAGACACAACATTAAAAACATGATGTGGGGATGTGACCCTTCACAACGCTTAACAAACAACATGTGCGGAAGTGACCAGACACAACATTATCAGACGACTGTGCGGACGTGATCCTTCACAATCCTTAAGAGATGACATGTGCGGATGTGACCAGACACAACATTATCAGACGACATGTGTGGACGTGACCAGACACAACATTAACAACACGATGTGGGGCCGTGACCTTTCACAACACTTAACAGAAAACATATGCATACGTGACCAGACACAACATTATCAGACGAATGTGCGGACGTAACCAAACACAACATTAACAACACGATGTGGGGACGTGACCTTTCACAACGCTTAACAGACAACATGTGCGGACGTGACCTGACACAACATTATATGACAACTGTGCAGACGTGACCAGACACAACATTAAAAATATGATGTGGGGACGTGATCCTTCACAACGCTTAACAGACAACATGTGCGGACGTGACCAGACAAAACCATTAAAAACACGATGTGAGGGCGTGACCCTGCACAACGCTTAACAGACAACATGTGCGGAAGTGACCAGACACAACATTATCCGACGACATGTGCGTACCTGACTAAACACAACATTAAATACACGATGTGGGGACGTGACCCTTCACAACGCTTGACAGACAACATGTGCGGAAGTGACAAGACACAACATTATCAGACGAATGTGCGGACGTGACCAAACACACCATTAAAAACACGATGTGGGGACGTGACCCTTCACAACGCTTAACAGACAACATGTGCGGACGTGACCAGACACAACATTAATAACACGAGGTGGGGGCGTGACCCTTCACAACGCTTAAGAGATGACATGTGCGGACGTGACAAGACACAATATTAAAAACACGATGTGGGGACGTGACCCTTCATAACGCTTAACAGACGATATATGCGGACGTGACCAGACACAACATTATCAGACGACATGTGTGGACGTGACCAGACACAACATTAACAACACGATGTGGGGCCGTGACCTTTCACAACACTTAACAGAAAATATATGCATACGTGACCAGACACAACATTATATGACGACTGTGCAGACGTGACCAGACACAACATTAAAAACATGATGTGGGGATGTGACCCTTCACAACGCTTAACAAACAACATGTGCGGAAGTGACCAGACACAACATTATCAGACGACTGTGCGGACGTGATCCTTCACAATCCTTAAGAGATGACATGTGCGGATGTGACCAGACACAACATTATCAGACGACATGTGTGGACGTGACCAGACACAACATTAACAACACGATGTGGGGCCGTGACCTTTCACAACACTTAACAGAAAACATATGCATACGTGACCAGACACAACATTATCAGACGAATGTGCGGACGTAACCAAACACAACATTAACAACACGATGTGGGGACGTGACCTTTCACAACGCTTAACAGACAACATGTGCGGACGTGACCTGACACAACATTATATGACAACTGTGCAGACGTGACCAGACACAACATTAAAAATATGATGTGGGGACGTGATCCTTCACAACGCTTAACAGACAACATGTGCGGACGTGACCAGACAAAACCATTAAAAACACGATGTGAGGGCGTGACCCTGCACAACGCTTAACAGACAACATGTGCGGAAGTGACCAGACACAACATTATCAGACGACTGTGCGGACGTGATCCTTCACAATCCTTAAGAGATGACATGTGCGGATGTGACCAGACACAACATTATCAGACGACATGTGTGGACGTGACCAGACACAACATTAAAACCACGATGTGGGGACGTGACCTTTCACAACGCTTAACAGACAACATGTGCGGACGTGACCTGACACAACATTATATGACAACTGTGCAGACGTGACCAGACACAGCATTAAAAATATGATGTGGGGACGTGACCCTTCACAACGCTTAACAGACAACATGTGCGGACGTGACCAGACAAAACCATTAAAAACACGATGTGAGGGCGTGACCCTGCACAACGCTTAACAGACAACATGTGCGGAAGTGACCAGACACAACATTATCCGACGACATGTGCGTACCTGACCAAACACAACATTAAATACACGATGTGGGGACGTGACCCTTCACAACGCTTGACAGACAACATGTGCGGAAGTGACAAGACACAACATTATCAGACGAATGTGCGGACGTGACCAAACACACCATTAAAAATACGATGTGGGGACGTGACCCTTCACAACGCTTAACAGACAACATGTGCGGACGTGACGAGACACAACATTAATAACACGAGGTGGGGGCGTGACCCTTCACAACGCTTAAGAGATGACATGTGCGGACGTGACCAGACACAATATTAAAAACACGATGTGGGGACGTGACCCTTCATAACGCTTAAAAGACGATATATGCGGACGTGACCAGACACAACATTATCAGACGACATGTGTGGACGTGACCAGACACAACATTAACAACACGATGTGGGGCCGTGACCTTTCACAACACTTAACAGAAAACATATGCATACGTACCAGACACAACATTATCAGACGAATGTGCGGACGTAACCAAACACAACATTAACAACACGATGTGGGGACGTGACCTTTCACAACGCTTAACAGACAACATGTGCGGACGTGACCTGACACAACATTATATGACGACTGTGCAGACGTGACCAGACACAACATTAAAAATATGATGTGGGGACGTGACCCTTCACAACGCTTAACAAACAACATGTGCGGAAGTGACCAGACACAACATTATCAGACGACTGTGCGGACGTGATCCTTCACAATCCTTAAGAGATGACATGTGCGGATGTGACCAGACAGAACATTATCAGACGACATGTGTGGACGTGACCAGACACAACATTAACAACACGATGTGGGGCCGTGACCTTTCACAACAGTTAACAGAAAACATATGCATACGTGACCAGACACAACATTATCAGACGAATGTGCGGACGTAACCAAACACAACATTAAGAACACGATGTGGGGACGTGACCCTTCACAACGCTTAACAGACAACATGTGCGGAAGTGACCAGACACAACATTATCAGACGACATGTGTGGACGTGACCAGACACAACATTAACAACACGATGTGGGGCCGTGACCTTTCACAACACTTAACAGAAAACATATGCATACGTGACCAGACACAACATTATCAGACGAATGTGCGGACGTAACCAAACACAACATTAACAACACGATGTGGGGACGTGACCTTTCACAACGCTTAACAGACAACATGTGCGGACGTGACCTGACACAACATTATATGACAACTGTGCAGACGTGACCAGACACAGCATTAAAAATATGATGTGGGGACGTGACCCTTCACAACGCTTAACAGACAACATGTGCGGACGTGACCAGACAAAACCATTAAAAACACGATGTGAGGGCGTGACCCTGCACAACGCTTAACAGACAACATGTGCGGAAGTGACCAGACACAACATTATCCGACGACATGTGCGTACCTGACCAAACACAACATTAAATACACGATGTGGGGACGTGACCCTTCACAACGCTTGACAGACAACATGTGCGGAAGTACCAAGACACAACATTATCAGACGAATGTGCGGACGTGACCAAACACACCATTAAAAACACGATGTGGGGACGTGACCCTTCACAACGCTTAACAGACAACATGTGCGGACGTGACCAGACACAACATTAATAACACGAGGTGGGGGCGTGACCCTTCACAACGCTTAAGAGATGACATGTGCGGACGTGACAAGACACAATATTAAAAACACGATGTGGGGACGTGACCCTTCATAACGCTTAACAGACGATATATGCGGACGTGACCAGACACAACATTATCGGACGACATGTGTGGACGTGACCAGACACAACATTAACAACACGATGTGGGGCCGTGACCTTTCACATCACTTAACAGAAAACATATGCATACGTGACCAGACACAACATTATATGACGACTGTGCAGACGTGACCAGACACAACATTAAAAACATGATGTGGGGACGTGACCCTTCACAACGCTTAACAAACAACATGTGCGGAAGTGACCAGACACAACATTATCAGACGACTGTGCGGACGTGATCCTTCACAATCCTTAAGAGATGACATGTGCGGATGTGACCAGACACAACATTATCAGACGACATGTGTGGACGTGACCAGACACAACATTAACAACACGATGTGGGGCCGTGACCTTTCACAACACTTAACAGAAAACATATGCATACGTGACCAGACACAACATTATCAGACGAATGTGCGGACGTAACCAAACACAACATTAACAACACGATGTGGGGACGTGACCTTTCACAACGCTTAACAGACAACATGTGCGGACGTGACCTGACACAACATTATATGACAACTGTGCAGACGTGACCAGACACAACATTAAAAATATGATGTGGGGACGTGATCCTTCACAACGCTTAACAGACAACATGTGCGGACGTGACCAGACAAAACCATTAAAAACACGATGTGAGGGCGTGACCCTGCACAACGCTTAACAGACAACATGTGCGGAAGTGACCAGACACAACATTATCCGACGACATGTGCGTACCTGACCAAACACAACATTAAATACACGATGTGGGGACGTGACCCTTCACAACGCTTGACAGACAACATGTGCGGAAGTGACAAGACACAACATTATCAGACGAATGTGCGGACGTGACCAAACACACCATTAAAAACACGATGTGGGGACGTGACCCTTCACAACGCTTAACAGACAACATGTGCGGACGTGACCAGACACAACATTAATAACACGAGGTGGGGGCGTGACCCTTCACAACGCTTAAGAGATGACATGTGCGGACGTGACAAGACACAATATTAAAAACACGATGTGGGGACGTGACCCTTCATAACGCTTAACAGACGATATATGCGGACGTGACCAGACACAACATTATCAGACGACATGTGTGGACGTGACCAGACACAACATTAACAACACGATGTGGGGCCGTGACCTTTCACAACACTTAACAGAAAATATATGCATACGTGACCAGACACAACATTATATGACGACTGTGCAGACGTGACCAGACACAACATTAAAAACATGATGTGGGGATGTGACCCTTCACAACGCTTAACAAACAACATGTGCGGAAGTGACCAGACACAACATTATCAGACGACTGTGCGGACGTGATCCTTCACAATCCTTAAGAGATGACATGTGCGGATGTGACCAGACACAACATTATCAGACGACATGTGTGGACGTGACCAGACACAACATTAACAACACGATGTGGGGACGTGACCTTTCACAACACTTAACAGAAAACATATGCATACGTGACCAGACACAACATTATCAGACGAATGTGCGGACGTAACCAAACACAACATTAACAACACGATGTGGGGACGTGACCTTTCACAACGCTTAACAGACAACATGTGCGGACGTGACCTGACACAACATTATATGACAACTGTGCAGACGTGACCAGACACAACATTAAAAATATGATGTGGGGACGTGATCCTTCACAACGCTTAACAGACAACATGTGCGGACGTGACCAGACAAAACCATTAAAAACACGATGTGAGGGCGTGACCCTGCACAACGCTTAACAGACAACATGTGCGGAAGTGACCAGACACAACATTATCAGACGACTGTGCGGACGTGATCCTTCACAATCCTTAAGAGATGACATGTGCGGATGTGACCAGACACAACATTATCAGACGACATGTGTGGACGTGACCAGACACAACATTAAAACCACGATGTGGGGACGTGACCTTTCACAACGCTTAACAAACAACATGTGCGGACGTGACCTGACACAACATTATATGACAACAGTGCAGACGTGACCAGACACAGCATTAAAAATATGATGTGGGGACGTGACCCTTCACAACGCTTAACAGACAACATGTGCGGACGTGACCAGACAAAACCATTAAAAACACGATGTGAGGGCGTGACCCTGCACAACGCTTAACAGACAACATGTGCGGAAGTGACCAGACACAACATTATCCGACGACATGTGCGTACCTGACCAAACACAACATTAAATACACGATGTGGGGACGTGACCCTTCACAACGCTTGACAGACAACATGTGCGGAAGTGACAAGACACAACATTATCAGACGAATGTGCGGACGTGACCAAACACACCATTAAAAATACGATGTGGGGACGTGACCCTTCACAACGCTTAACAGACAACATGTGCGGACGTGACGAGACACAACATTAATAACACGAGGTGGGGGCGTGACCCTTCACAACGCTTAAGAGATGACATGTGCGGACGTGACCAGACACAATATTAAAAACACGATGTGGGGACGTGACCCGTCATAACGCTTAACAGACGATATATGCGGACGTGACCAGACACAACATTATCAGACGACATGTGTGGACGTGACCAGACACAACATTAACAACACGATGTGGGGCCGTGACCTTTCACAACACTTAACAGAAAACATATGCATACGTGACCAGACACAACATTATCAGACGAATGTGCGGACGTAACCAAACACAACATTAACAACACGATGTGGGGACGTGACCTTTCACAACGCTTAACAGACAACATGTGCGGACGTGACCTGACACAACATTATATGACGACTGTGCAGACGTGACCAGACACAACATTAAAAACATGATGTGGGGACGTGACCCTTCACAACGCTTAACAAACAACATGTGCGGAAGTGACCAGACACAACATTATCAGACGACTGTGCGGACGTGATCCTTCACAATCCTTAAGAGATGACATGTGCGGATGTGACCAGACACAACATTATCAGACGACATGTGTGGACGTGACCAGACACAACATTAACAACACGATGTGGGGCCGTGACCTTTCACAACACTTAACAGAAAACATATGCATACGTGACCAGACACAACATTATCAGACGAATGTGCGGACGTAACCAAACACAACATTAAGAACACGATGTGGGGACGTGACCCTTCACAACGCTTAACAGACAACATGTGCGGAAGTGACCAGACACAACATTATCAGACGACATGTGTGGACGTGACCAGACACAACATTAACAACACGATGTGGGGCCGTGACCTTTCACAACACTTAACAGAAAACATATGCATACGTGACCAGACACAACATTATCAGACGAATGTGCGGACGTAACCAAACACAACATTAACAACACGATGTGGGGACGTGACCTTTCACAACGCTTAACAGACAACATGTGCGGACGTGACCTGACACAACATTATATGACAACTGTGCAGACGTGACCAGACACAGCATTAAAAATATGATGTGGGGACGTGACCCTTCACAACGCTTAACAGACAACATGTGCGGACGTGACCAGACAAAACCATTAAAAACACGATGTGAGGGCGTGACCCTGCACAACGCTTAACAGACAACATGTGCGGAATTGACCAGACACAACATTATCCGACGACATGTGCGTACCTGACCAAACACAACATTAAATACACGATGTGGGGACGTGACCCTTCACAACGCTTGACAGACAACATGTGCGGAAGTACCAAGACACAACATTATCAGACGAATGTGCGGACGTGACCAAACACACCATTAAAAACACGATGTGGGGACGTGACCCTTCACAACGCTTAACAGACAACATGTGCGGACGTGACCAGACACAACATTAATAACACGAGGTGGGGGCGTGACCCTTCACAACGCTTAAGAGATGACATGTGCGGACGTGACAAGACACAATATTAAAAACACGATGTGGGGACGTGACCCTTCATAACGCTTAACAGACGATATATGCGGACGTGACCAGACACAACATTATCGGACGACATGTGTGGACGTGACCAGACACAACATTAACAACACGATGTGGGGCCGTGACCTTTCACATCACTTAACAGAAAACATATGCATACGTGACCAGACACAACATTATATGACGACTGTGCAGACGTGACCAGACACAACATTAAAAACATGATGTGGGGACGTGACCCTTCACAACGCTTAACAAACAACATGTGCGGAAGTGACCAGACACAACATTATCAGACGACTGTGCGGACGTGATCCTTCACAATCCTTAAGAGATGACATGTGCGGATGTGACCAGACACAACATTATCAGACGACATGTGTGGACGTGACCAGACACAACATTAACAACACGATGTGGGGCCGTGACCTTTCACAACACTTAACAGAAAACATATGCATACGTGACCAGACACAACATTATCAGACGAATGTGCGGACGTAACCAAACACAACATTAACAACACGATGTGGGGACGTGACCTTTCACAACGCTTAACAGACAACATGTGCGGACGTGACCTGACACAACATTATATGACAACTGTGCAGACGTGACCAGACACAGCATTAAAAATATGATGTGGGGACGTGACCCTTCACAACGCTTAACAGACAACATGTGCGGACGTGACCAGACAAAACCATTAAAAACACGATGTGAGGGCGTGACCCTGCACAACGCTTAACAGACAACATGTGCGGAAGTGACCAGACACAACATTATCCGACGACATGTGCGTACCTGACCAAACACAACATTAAATACACGATGTGGGGACGTGACCCTTCACAACGCTTGACAGACAACATGTGCGGAAGTGACAAGACACAACATTATCAGACGAATGTGCGGACGTGACCAAACACACCATTAAAAACACGATGTGGGGACGTGACCCTTCACAACGCTTAACAGACAACATGTGCGGACGTGACCAGACACAACATTAATAACACGAGGTGGGGGCGTGACCCTTCACAACGCTTAAGAGATGACATGTGCGGACGTGACAAGACACAATATTAAAAACACGATGTGGGGACGTGACCCTTCATAACGCTTAACAGACGATATATGCGGACGTGACCAGACACAACATTATCAGACGACATGTGTGGACGTGACCAGACACAACATTAACAACACGATGTGGGGCCGTGACCTTTCACAACACTTCACAGAAAATATATGCATACGTGACCAGACACAACATTATATGACGACTGTGCAGACGTGACCAGACACAACATTAAAAACATGATGTGGGGATGTGACCCTTCACAACGCTTAACAAACAACATGTGCGGAAGTGACCAGACACAACATTATCAGACGACTGTGCGGACGTGATCCTTCACAATCCTTAAGAGATGACATGTGCGGATGTGACCAGACACAACATTATCAGACGACATGTGTGGACGTGACCAGACACAACATTAACAACACGATGTGGGGCCGTGACCTTTCACAACACTTAACAGAAAACATATGCATACGTGACCAGACACAACATTATCAGACGAATGTGCGGACGTAACCAAACACAACATTAACAACACGATGTGGGGACGTGACCTTTCACAACGCTTAACAGACAACATGTGCGGACGTGACCTGACACAACATTATATGACAACTGTGCAGACGTGACCAGACACAACATTAAAAATATGATGTGGGGACGTGATCCTTCACAACGCTTAACAGACAACATGTGCGGACGTGACCAGACAAAACCATTAAAAACACGATGTGAGGGCGTGACCCTGCACAGCGCTTAACAGACAACATGTGCGGAAGTGACCAGACACAACATTATCAGACGACTGTGCGGACGTGATCCTTCACAATCCTTAAGAGATGACATGTGCGGATGTGACCAGACACAACATTATCAGACGACATGTGTGGACGTGACCAGACACAACATTAAAACCACGATGTGGGGACGTGACCTTTCACAACGCTTAACAGACAACATGTGCGGACGTGACCTGACACAACATTATATGACAACTGTGCAGACGTGACCAGACACAGCATTAAAAATATGATGTGGGGACGTGACCCTTCACAACGCTTAACAGACAACATGTGCGGACGTGACCAGACACAACATTATCCGACGACATGTGCGTACCTGACCAAACACAACATTAAATACACGATGTGGGGACGTGACCCTTCACAACGCTTGACAGACAACATGTGCGGAAGTGACAAGACACAACATTATCAGACGAATGTGCGGACGTGACCAAACACACCATTAAAAATACGATGTGGGGACGTGACCCTTCACAACGCTTAACAGACAACATGTGCGGACGTGACCAGACACAACATTAATAACACGAGGTGGGGGCGTGACCCTTCACAACGCTTAAGAGATGACATGTGCGGACGTGACCAGACACAATATTAAAAACACGATGTGGGGACGTGACCCGTCATAACGCTTAACAGACGATATATGCGGACGTGACCAGACACAACATTATCAGACGACATGTGTGGACGTGACCAGACACAACATTAACAACACGATGTGGGGCCGTGACCTTTCACAACACTTAACAGAAAACATATGCATACGTGACCAGACACAACATTATCAGACGAATGTGCGGACGTAACCAAACACAACATTAACAACACGATGTGGGGACGTGACCTTTCACAACGCTTAACAGACAACATGTGCGGACGTGACCTGACACAACATTATATGACGACTGTGCAGACGTGACCAGACACAACATTAAAAACATGATGTGGGGACGTGACCCTTCACAACGCTTAACAAACAACATGTGCGGAAGTGACCAGACACAACATTATCAGACGACTGTGCGGACGTGATCCTTCACAATCCTTAAGAGATGACATGTGCGGATGTGACCAGACACAACATTATCAGACGACATGTGTGGACGTGACCAGACACAACATTAACAACACGATGTGGGGCCGTGACCTTTCACAACACTTAACAGAAAACATATGCATACGTGACCAGACACAACATTATCAGACGAATGTGCGGACGTAACCAAACACAACATTAAGAACACGATGTGGGGACGTGACCCTTCACAACGCTTAACAGACAACATGTGCGGAAGTGACCAGACACAACATTATCAGACGACATGTGTGGACGTGACCAGACACAACATTAACAACACGATGTGGGGCCGTGACCTTTCACAACACTTAACAGAAAACATATGCATACGTGACCAGACACAACATTATCAGACGAATGTGCGGACGTAACCAAACACAACATTAACAACACGATGTGGGGACGTGACCTTTCACAACGCTTAACAGACAACATGTGCGGACGTGACCTGACACAACATTATATGACAACTGTGCAGACGTGACCAGACACAGCATTAAAAATATGATGTGGGGACGTGACCCTTCACAATGCTTAACAGACAACATGTGCGGACGTGACCAGACAAAACCATTAAAAACACGATGTGAGGGCGTGACCCTGCACAACGCTTAACAGACAACATGTGCGGAATTGACCAGACACAACATTATCCGACGACATGTGCGTACCTGACCAAACACAACATTAAATACACGATGTGGGGACGTGACCCTTCACAACGCTTGACAGACAACATGTGCGGAAGTACCAAGACACAACATTATCAGACGAATGTGCGGACGTGACCAAACACACCATTAAAAACACGATGTGGGGACGTGACCCTTCACAACGCTTAACAGACAACATGTGCGGACGTGACCAGACACAACATTAATAACACGAGGTGGGGGCGTGACCCTTCACAACGCTTAAGAGATGACATGTGCGGACGTGACAAGACACAATATTAAAAACACGATGTGGGGACGTGACCCTTCATAACGCTTAACAGACGATATATGCGGACGTGACCAGACACAACATTATCGGACGACATGTGTGGACGTGACCAGACACAACATTAACAACACGATGTGGGGCCGTGACCTTTCACATCACTTAACAGAAAACATATGCATACGTGACCAGACACAACATTATATGACGACTGTGCAGACGTGACCAGACACAACATTAAAAACATGATGTGGGGACGTGACCCTTCACAACGCTTAACAAACAACATGTGCGGAAGTGACCAGACACAACATTATCAGACGACTGTGCGGACGTGATCCTTCACAATCCTTAAGAGATGACATGTGCGGATGTGACCAGACACAACATTATCAGACGACATGTGTGGACGTGACCAGACACAACATTAACAACACGATGTGGGGCCGTGACCTTTCACAACACTTAACAGAAAACATATGCATACGTGACCAGACACAACATTATCAGACGAATGTGCGGACGTAACCAAACACAACATTAACAACACGATGTGGGGACGTGACCTTTCACAACGCTTAACAGACAACATGTGCGGACGTGACCTGACACAACATTATATGACAACTGTGCAGACGTGACCAGACACAACATTAAAAATATGATGTGGGGACGTGATCCTTCACAACGCTTAACAGACAACATGTGCGGACGTGACCAGACAAAACCATTAAAAACACGATGTGAGGGCGTGACCCTGCACAGCGCTTAACAGACAACATGTGCGGAAGTGACCAGACACAACATTATCAGACGACTGTGCGGACGTGATCCTTCACAATCCTTAAGAGATGACATGTGCGGATGTGACCAGACACAACATTATCAGACGACATGTGTGGACGTGACCAGACACAACATTAAAACCACGATGTGGGGACGTGACCTTTCACAACGCTTAACAGACAACATGTGCGGACGTGACCTGACACAACATTATATGACAACTGTGCAGACGTGACCAGACACAGCATTAAAAATATGATGTGGGGACGTGACCCTTCACAACGCTTAACAGACAACATGTGCGGACGTGACCAGACACAACATTATCCGACGACATGTGCGTACCTGACCAAACACAACATTAAATACACGATGTGGGGACGTGACCCTTCACAACGCTTGACAGACAACATGTGCGGAAGTGACAAGACACAACATTATCAGACGAATGTGCGGACGTGACCAAACACACCATTAAAAATACGATGTGGGGACGTGACCCTTCACAACGCTTAACAGACAACATGTGCGGACGTGACCAGACACAACATTAATAACACGAGGTGGGGGCGTGACCCTTCACAACGCTTAAGAGATGACATGTGCGGACGTGACCAGACACAATATTAAAAACACGATGTGGGGACGTGACCCGTCATAACGCTTAACAGACGATATATGCGGACGTGACCAGACACAACATTATCAGACGACATGTGTGGACGTGACCAGACACAACATTAACAACACGATGTGGGGCCGTGACCTTTCACAACACTTAACAGAAAACATATGCATACGTGACCAGACACAACATTATCAGACGAATGTGCGGACGTAACCAAACACAACATTAACAACACGATGTGGGGACGTGACCTTTCACAACGCTTAACAGACAACATGTGCGGACGTGACCTGACACAACATTATATGACGACTGTGCAGACGTGACCAGACACAACATTAAAAACATGATGTGGGGACGTGACCCTTCACAACGCTTAACAAACAACATGTGCGGAAGTGACCAGACACAACATTATCAGACGACTGTGCGGACGTGATCCTTCACAATCCTTAAGAGATGACATGTGCGGATGTGACCAGACACAACATTATCAGACGACATGTGTGGACGTGACCAGACACAACATTAACAACACGATGTGGGGCCGTGACCTTTCACAACACTTAACAGAAAACATATGCATACGTGACCAGACACAACATTATCAGACGAATGTGCGGACGTAACCAAACACAACATTAAGAACACGATGTGGGGACGTGACCCTTCACAACGCTTAACAGACAACATGTGCGGAAGTGACCAGACACAACATTATCAGACGACATGTGTGGACGTGACCAGACACAACATTAACAACACGATGTGGGGCCGTGACCTTTCACAACACTTAACAGAAAACATATGCATACGTGACCAGACACAACATTATCAGACGAATGTGCGGACGTAACCAAACACAACATTAACAACACGATGTGGGGACGTGACCTTTCACAACGCTTAACAGACAACATGTGCGGACGTGACCTGACACAACATTATATGACAACTGTGCAGACGTGACCAGACACAGCATTAAAAATATGATGTGGGGACGTGACCCTTCACAATGCTTAACAGACAACATGTGCGGACGTGACCAGACAAAACCATTAAAAACACGATGTGAGGGCGTGACCCTGCACAACGCTTAACAGACAACATGTGCGGAATTGACCAGACACAACATTATCCGACGACATGTGCGTACCTGACCAAACACAACATTAAATACACGATGTGGGGACGTGACCCTTCACAACGCTTGACAGACAACATGTGCGGAAGTACCAAGACACAACATTATCAGACGAATGTGCGGACGTGACCAAACACACCATTAAAAACACGATGTGGGGACGTGACCCTTCACAACGCTTAACAGACAACATGTGCGGACGTGACCAGACACAACATTAATAACACGAGGTGGGGGCGTGACCCTTCACAACGCTTAAGAGATGACATGTGCGGACGTGACAAGACACAATATTAAAAACACGATGTGGGGACGTGACCCTTCATAACGCTTAACAGACGATATATGCGGACGTGACCAGACACAACATTATCGGACGACATGTGTGGACGTGACCAGACACAACATTAACAACACGATGTGGGGCCGTGACCTTTCACATCACTTAACAGAAAACATATGCATACGTGACCAGACACAACATTATATGACGACTGTGCAGACGTGACCAGACACAACATTAAAAACATGATGTGGGGACGTGACCCTTCACAACGCTTAACAAACAACATGTGCGGAAGTGACCAGACACAACATTATCAGACGACTGTGCGGACGTGATCCTTCACAATCCTTAAGAGATGACATGTGCGGATGTGACCAGACACAACATTATCAGACGACATGTGTGGACGTGACCAGACACAACATTAACAACACGATGTGGGGCCGTGACCTTTCACAACACTTAACAGAAAACATATGCATACGTGACCAGACACAACATTATCAGACGAATGTGCGGACGTAACCAAACACAACATTAACAACACGATGTGGGGACGTGACCTTTCACAACGCTTAACAGACAACATGTGCGGACGTGACCTGACACAACATTATATGACAACTGTGCAGACGTGACCAGACACAGCATTAAAAATATGATGTGGGGACGTGACCCTTCACAACGCTTAACAGACAACATGTGCGGACGTGACCAGACAAAACCATTAAAAACACGATGTGAGGGCGTGACCCTGCACAACGCTTAACAGACAACATGTGCGGAAGTGACCAGACACAACATTATCCGACGACATGTGCGTACCTGACCAAACACAACATTAAATACACGATGTGGGGACGTGACCCTTCACAACGCTTGACAGACAACATGTGCGGAAGTGACAAGACACAACATTATCAGACGAATGTGCGGACGTGACCAAACACACCATTAAAAATACGATGTGGGGACGTGACCCTTCACAACGCTTAACAGACAACATGTGCGGACGTGACCAGACACAACATTAATAACACGAGGTGGGGGCGTGACCCTTCACAACGCTTAAGAGATGACATGTGCGGACGTGACCAGACACAATATTAAAAACACGATGTGGGGACGTGACCCGTCATAACGCTTAACAGACGATATATGCGGACGTGACCAGACACAACATTATCAGACGACATGTGTGGACGTGACCAGACACAACATTAACAACACGATGTGGGGCCGTGACCTTTCACAACACTTAACAGAAAACATATGCATACGTGACCAGACACAACATTATCAGACGAATGTGCGGACGTAACCAAACACAACATTAACAACACGATGTGGGGACGTGACCTTTCACAACGCTTAACAGACAACATGTGCGGACGTGACCTGACACAACATTATATGACGACTGTGCAGACGTGACCAGACACAACATTAAAAACATGATGTGGGGACGTGACCCTTCACAACGCTTAACAAACAACATGTGCGGAAGTGACCAGACACAACATTATCAGACGACTGTGCGGACGTGATCCTTCACAATCCTTAAGAGATGACATGTGCGGATGTGACCAGACACAACATTATCAGACGACATGTGTGGACGTGACCAGACACAACATTAACAACACGATGTGGGGCCGTGACCTTTCACAACACTTAACAGAAAACATATGCATACGTGACCAGACACAACATTATCAGACGAATGTGCGGACGTAACCAAACACAACATTAAGAACACGATGTGGGGACGTGACCCTTCACAACGCTTAACAGACAACATGTGCGGAAGTGACCAGACACAACATTATCAGACGACATGTGTGGACGTGACCAGACACAACATTAACAACACGATGTGGGGCCGTGACCTTTCACAACACTTAACAGAAAACATATGCATACGTGACCAGACACAACATTATCAGACGAATGTGCGGACGTAACCAAACACAACATTAACAACACGATGTGGGGACGTGACCTTTCACAACGCTTAACAGACAACATGTGCGGACGTGACCTGACACAACATTATATGACAACTGTGCAGACGTGACCAGACACAGCATTAAAAATATGATGTGGGGACGTGACCCTTCACAACGCTTAACAGACAACATGTGCGGACGTGACCAGACAAAACCATTAAAAACACGATGTGAGGGCGTGACCCTGCACAACGCTTAACAGACAACATGTGCGGAATTGACCAGACACAACATTATCCGACGACATGTGCGTACCTGACCAAACACAACATTAAATACACGATGTGGGGACGTGACCCTTCACAACGCTTGACAGACAACATGTGCGGAAGTACCAAGACACAACATTATCAGACGAATGTGCGGACGTGACCAAACACACCATTAAAAACACGATGTGGGGACGTGACCCTTCACAACGCTTAACAGACAACATGTGCGGACGTGACCAGACACAACATTAATAACACGAGGTGGGGGCGTGACCCTTCACAACGCTTAAGAGATGACATGTGCGGACGTGACAAGACACAATATTAAAAACACGATGTGGGGACGTGACCCTTCATAACGCTTAACAGACGATATATGCGGACGTGACCAGACACAACATTATCGGACGACATGTGTGGACGTGACCAGACACAACATTAACAACACGATGTGGGGCCGTGACCTTTCACATCACTTAACAGAAAACATATGCATACGTGACCAGACACAACATTATATGACGACTGTGCAGACGTGACCAGACACAACATTAAAAACATGATGTGGGGACGTGACCCTTCACAACGCTTAACAAACAACATGTGCGGAAGTGACCAGACACAACATTATCAGACGACTGTGCGGACGTGATCCTTCACAATCCTTAAGAGATGACATGTGCGGATGTGACCAGACACAACATTATCAGACGACATGTGTGGACGTGACCAGACACAACATTAACAACACGATGTGGGGCCGTGACCTTTCACAACACTTAACAGAAAACATATGCATACGTGACCAGACACAACATTATCAGACGAATGTGCGGACGTAACCAAACACAACATTAACAACACGATGTGGGGACGTGACCTTTCACAACGCTTAACAGACAACATGTGCGGACGTGACCTGACACAACATTATATGACAACTGTGCAGACGTGACCAGACACAGCATTAAAAATATGATGTGGGGACGTGACCCTTCACAACGCTTAACAGACAACATGTGCGGACATGACCAGACAAAACCATTAAAAACACGATGTGAGGGCGTGACCCTGCACAACGCTTAACAGACAACATGTGCGGAAGTGACCAGACACAACATTATCCGACGACATGTGCGTACCTGACCAAACACAACATTAAATACACGATGTGGGGACGTGACCCTTCACAACGCTTGACAGACAACATGTGCGGAAGTGACAAGACACAACATTATCAGACGAATGTGCGGACGTGACCAAACACACCATTAAAAATACGATGTGGGGACGTGACCCTTCACAACGCTTAACAGACAACATGTGCGGACGTGACCAGACACAACATTAATAACACGAGGTGGGGGCGTGACCCTTCACAACGCTTAAGAGATGACATGTGCGGACGTGACCAGACACAATATTAAAAACACGATGTGGGGACGTGACCCGTCATAACGCTTAACAGACGATATATCCGGACGTGACCAGACACAACATTATCAGACGACATGTGTGGACGTGACCAGACACAACATTAACAACACGATGTGGGGCCGTGACCTTTCACAACACTTAACAGAAAACATATGCATACGTGACCAGACACAACATTATCAGACGAATGTGCGGACGTAACCAAACACAACATTAACAACACGATGTGGGGACGTGACCTTTCACAACGCTTAACAGACAACATGTGCGGACGTGACCTGACACAACATTATATGACGACTGTGCAGACGTGACCAGACACAACATTAAAAACATGATGTGGGGACGTGACCCTTCACAACGCTTAACAAACAACATGTGCGGAAGTGACCAGACACAACATTATCAGACGACTGTGCGGACGTGATCCTTCACAATCCTTAAGAGATGACATGTGCGGATGTGACCAGACACAACATTATCAGACGACATGTGTGGACGTGACCAGACACAACATTAACAACACGATGTGGGGCCGTGACCTTTCACAACACTTAACAGAAAACATATGCATACGTGACCAGACACAACATTATCAGACGAATGTGCGGACGTAACCAAACACAACATTAAGAACACGATGTGGGGACGTGACCCTTCACAACGCTTAACAGACAACATGTGCGGAAGTGACCAGACACAACATTATCAGACGACATGTGTGGACGTGACCAGACACAACATTAACAACACGATGTGGGGCCGTGACCTTTCACAACACTTAACAGAAAACATATGCATACGTGACCAGACACAACATTATCAGACGAATGTGCGGACGTAACCAAACACAACATTAACAACACGATGTGGGGACGTGACCTTTCACAACGCTTAACAGACAACATGTGCGGACGTGACCTGACACAACATTATATGACAACTGTGCAGACGTGACCAGACACAGCATTAAAAATATGATGTGGGGACGTGACCCTTCACAACGCTTAACAGACAACATGTGCGGACGTGACCAGACAAAACCATTAAAAACACGATGTGAGGGCGTGACCCTGCACAACGCTTAACAGACAACATGTGCGGAATTGACCAGACACAACATTATCCGACGACATGTGCGTACCTGACCAAACACAACATTAAATACACGATGTGGGGACGTGACCCTTCACAACGCTTGACAGACAACATGTGCGGAAGTACCAAGACACAACATTATCAGACGAATGTGCGGACGTGACCAAACACACCATTAAAAACACGATGTGGGGACGTGACCCTTCACAACGCTTAACAGACAACATGTGCGGACGTGACCAGACACAACATTAATAACACGAGGTGGGGGCGTGACCCTTCACAACGCTTAAGAGATGACATGTGCGGACGTGACAAGACACAATATTAAAAACACGATGTGGGGACGTGACCCTTCATAACGCTTAACAGACGATATATGCGGACGTGACCAGACACAACATTATCGGACGACATGTGTGGACGTGACCAGACACAACATTAACAACACGATGTGGGGCCGTGACCTTTCACATCACTTAACAGAAAACATATGCATACGTGACCAGACACAACATTATATGACGACTGTGCAGACGTGACCAGACACAACATTAAAAACATGATGTGGGGACGTGACCCTTCACAACGCTTAACAAACAACATGTGCGGAAGTGACCAGACACAACATTATCAGACGACTGTGCGGACGTGATCCTTCACAATCCTTAAGAGATGACATGTGCGGATGTGACCAGACACAACATTATCAGACGACATGTGTGGACGTGACCAGACACAACATTAACAACACGATGTGGGGCCGTGACCTTTCACAACACTTAACAGAAAACATATGCATACGTGACCAGACACAACATTATCAGACGAATGTGCGGACGTAACCAAACACAACATTAACAACACGATGTGGGGACGTGACCTTTCACAACGCTTAACAGACAACATGTGCGGACGTGACCTGACACAACATTATATGACAACTGTGCAGACGTGACCAGACACAGCATTAAAAATATGATGTGGGGACGTGACCCTTCACAACGCTTAACAGACAACATGTGCGGACATGACCAGACAAAACCATTAAAAACACGATGTGAGGGCGTGACCCTGCACAACGCTTAACAGACAACATGTGCGGAAGTGACCAGACACAACATTATCCGACGACATGTGCGTACCTGACCAAACACAACATTAAATACACGATGTGGGGACGTGACCCTTCACAACGCTTGACAGACAACATGTGCGGAAGTGACAAGACACAACATTATCAGACGAATGTGCGGACGTGACCAAACACACCATTAAAAATACGATGTGGGGACGTGACCCTTCACAACGCTTAACAGACAACATGTGCGGACGTGACCAGACACAACATTAATAACACGAGGTGGGGGCGTGACCCTTCACAACGCTTAAGAGATGACATGTGCGGACGTGACCAGACACAATATTAAAAACACGATGTGGGGACGTGACCCGTCATAACGCTTAACAGACGATATATGCGGACGTGACCAGACACAACATTATCAGACGACATGTGTGGACGTGACCAGACACAACATTAACAACACGATGTGGGGCCGTGACCTTTCACAACACTTAACAGAAAACATATGCATACGTGACCAGACACAACATTATCAGACGAATGTGCGGACGTAACCAAACACAACATTAACAACACGATGTGGGGACGTGACCTTTCACAACGCTTAACAGACAACATGTGCGGACGTGACCTGACACAACATTATATGACGACTGTGCAGACGTGACCAGACACAACATTAAAAACATGATGTGGGGACGTGACCCTTCACAACGCTTAACAAACAACATGTGCGGAAGTGACCAGACACAACATTATCAGACGACTGTGCGGACGTGATCCTTCACAATCCTTAAGAGATGACATGTGCGGATGTGACCAGACACAACATTATCAGACGACATGTGTGGACGTGACCAGACACAACATTAACAACACGATGTGGGGCCGTGACCTTTCACAACACTTAACAGAAAACATATGCATACGTGACCAGACACAACATTATCAGACGAATGTGCGGACGTAACCAAACACAACATTAAGAACACGATGTGGGGACGTGACCCTTCACAACGCTTAACAGACAACATGTGCGGAAGTGACCAGACACAACATTATCAGACGACATGTGTGGACGTGACCAGACACAACATTAACAACACGATGTGGGGCCGTGACCTTTCACAACACTTAACAGAAAACATATGCATACGTGACCAGACACAACATTATCAGACGAATGTGCGGACGTAACCAAACACAACATTAACAACACGATGTGGGGACGTGACCTTTCACAACGCTTAACAGACAACATGTGCGGACGTGACCTGACACAACATTATATGACAACTGTGCAGACGTGACCAGACACAGCATTAAAAATATGATGTGGGGACGTGACCCTTCACAACGCTTAACAGACAACATGTGCGGACGTGACCAGACAAAACCATTAAAAACACGATGTGAGGGCGTGACCCTGCACAACGCTTAACAGACAACATGTGCGGAATTGACCAGACACAACATTATCCGACGACATGTGCGTACCTGACCAAACACAACATTAAATACACGATGTGGGGACGTGACCCTTCACAACGCTTGACAGACAACATGTGCGGAAGTACCAAGACACAACATTATCAGACGAATGTGCGGACGTGACCAAACACACCATTAAAAACACGATGTGGGGACGTGACCCTTCACAACGCTTAACAGACAACATGTGCGGACGTGACCAGACACAACATTAATAACACGAGGTGGGGGCGTGACCCTTCACAACGCTTAAGAGATGACATGTGCGGACGTGACAAGACACAATATTAAAAACACGATGTGGGGACGTGACCCTTCATAACGCTTAACAGACGATATATGCGGACGTGACCAGACACAACATTATCGGACGACATGTGTGGACGTGACCAGACACAACATTAACAACACGATGTGGGGCCGTGACCTTTCACATCACTTAACAGAAAACATATGCATACGTGACCAGACACAACATTATATGACGACTGTGCAGACGTGACCAGACACAACATTAAAAACATGATGTGGGGACGTGACCCTTCACAACGCTTAACAAACAACATGTGCGGAAGTGACCAGACACAACATTATCAGACGACTGTGCGGACGTGATCCTTCACAATCCTTAAGAGATGACATGTGCGGATGTGACCAGACACAACATTATCAGACGACATGTGTGGACGTGACCAGACACAACATTAACAACACGATGTGGGGCCGTGACCTTTCACAACACTTAACAGAAAACATATGCATACGTGACCAGACACAACATTATCAGACGAATGTGCGGACGTAACCAAACACAACATTAACAACACGATGTGGGGACGTGACCTTTCACAACGCTTAACAGACAACATGTGCGGACGTGACCTGACACAACATTATATGACAACTGTGCAGACGTGACCAGACACAGCATTAAAAATATGATGTGGGGACGTGACCCTTCACAACGCTTAACAGACAACATGTGCGGACATGACCAGACAAAACCATTAAAAACACGATGTGAGGGCGTGACCCTGCACAACGCTTAACAGACAACATGTGCGGAAGTGACCAGACACAACATTATCCGACGACATGTGCGTACCTGACCAAACACAACATTAAATACACGATGTGGGGACGTGACCCTTCACAACGCTTGACAGACAACATGTGCGGAAGTGACAAGACACAACATTATCAGACGAATGTGCGGACGTGACCAAACACACCATTAAAAATACGATGTGGGGACGTGACCCTTCACAACGCTTAACAGACAACATGTGCGGACGTGACCAGACACAACATTAATAACACGAGGTGGGGGCGTGACCCTTCACAACGCTTAAGAGATGACATGTGCGGACGTGACCAGACACAATATTAAAAACACGATGTGGGGACGTGACCCGTCATAACGCTTAACAGACGATATATCCGGACGTGACCAGACACAACATTATCAGACGACATGTGTGGACGTGACCAGACACAACATTAACAACACGATGTGGGGCCGTGACCTTTCACAACACTTAACAGAAAACATATGCATACGTGACCAGACACAACATTATCAGACGAATGTGCGGACGTAACCAAACACAACATTAACAACACGATGTGGGGACGTGACCTTTCACAACGCTTAACAGACAACATGTGCGGACGTGACCTGACACAACATTATATGACGACTGTGCAGACGTGACCAGACACAACATTAAAAACATGATGTGGGGACGTGACCCTTCACAACGCTTAACAAACAACATGTGCGGAAGTGACCAGACACAACATTATCAGACGACTGTGCGGACGTGATCCTTCACAATCCTTAAGAGATGACATGTGCGGATGTGACCAGACACAACATTATCAGACGACATGTGTGGACGTGACCAGACACAACATTAACAACACGATGTGGGGCCGTGACCTTTCACAACACTTAACAGAAAACATATGCATACGTGACCAGACACAACATTATCAGACGAATGTGCGGACGTAACCAAACACAACATTAAGAACACGATGTGGGGACGTGACCCTTCACAACGCTTAACAGACAACATGTGCGGAAGTGACCAGACACAACATTATCAGACGACATGTGTGGACGTGACCAGACACAACATTAACAACACGATGTGGGGCCGTGACCTTTCACAACACTTAACAGAAAACATATGCATACGTGACCAGACACAACATTATCAGACGAATGTGCGGACGTAACCAAACACAACATTAACAACACGATGTGGGGACGTGACCTTTCACAACGCTTAACAGACAACATGTGCGGACGTGACCTGACACAACATTATATGACAACTGTGCAGACGTGACCAGACACAGCATTAAAAATATGATGTGGGGACGTGACCCTTCACAACGCTTAACAGACAACATGTGCGGACGTGACCAGACAAAACCATTAAAAACACGATGTGAGGGCGTGACCCTGCACAACGCTTAACAGACAACATGTGCGGAATTGACCAGACACAACATTATCCGACGACATGTGCGTACCTGACCAAACACAACATTAAATACACGATGTGGGGACGTGACCCTTCACAACGCTTGACAGACAACATGTGCGGAAGTACCAAGACACAACATTATCAGACGAATGTGCGGACGTGACCAAACACACCATTAAAAACACGATGTGGGGACGTGACCCTTCACAACGCTTAACAGACAACATGTGCGGACGTGACCAGACACAACATTAATAACACGAGGTGGGGGCGTGACCCTTCACAACGCTTAAGAGATGACATGTGCGGACGTGACAAGACACAATATTAAAAACACGATGTGGGGACGTGACCCTTCATAACGCTTAACAGACGATATATGCGGACGTGACCAGACACAACATTATCGGACGACATGTGTGGACGTGACCAGACACAACATTAACAACACGATGTGGGGCCGTGACCTTTCACATCACTTAACAGAAAACATATGCATACGTGACCAGACACAACATTATATGACGACTGTGCAGACGTGACCAGACACAACATTAAAAACATGATGTGGGGACGTGACCCTTCACAACGCTTAACAAACAACATGTGCGGAAGTGACCAGACACAACATTATCAGACGACTGTGCGGACGTGATCCTTCACAATCCTTAAGAGATGACATGTGCGGATGTGACCAGACACAACATTATCAGACGACATGTGTGGACGTGACCAGACACAACATTAACAACACGATGTGGGGCCGTGACCTTTCACAACACTTAACAGAAAACATATGCATACGTGACCAGACACAACATTATCAGACGAATGTGCGGACGTAACCAAACACAACATTAACAACACGATGTGGGGACGTGACCTTTCACAACGCTTAACAGACAACATGTGCGGACGTGACCTGACACAACATTATATGACAACTGTGCAGACGTGACCAGACACAGCATTAAAAATATGATGTGGGGACGTGACCCTTCACAACGCTTAACAGACAACATGTGCGGACATGACCAGACAAAACCATTAAAAACACGATGTGAGGGCGTGACCCTGCACAACGCTTAACAGACAACATGTGCGGAAGTGACCAGACACAACATTATCCGACGACATGTGCGTACCTGACCAAACACAACATTAAATACACGATGTGGGGACGTGACCCTTCACAACGCTTGACAGACAACATGTGCGGAAGTGACAAGACACAACATTATCAGACGAATGTGCGGACGTGACCAAACACACCATTAAAAATACGATGTGGGGACGTGACCCTTCACAACGCTTAACAGACAACATGTGCGGACGTGACCAGACACAACATTAATAACACGAGGTGGGGGCGTGACCCTTCACAACGCTTAAGAGATGACATGTGCGGACGTGACCAGACACAATATTAAAAACACGATGTGGGGACGTGACCCGTCATAACGCTTAACAGACGATATATGCGGACGTGACCAGACACAACATTATCAGACGACATGTGTGGACGTGACCAGACACAACATTAACAACACGATGTGGGGCCGTGACCTTTCACAACACTTAACAGAAAACATATGCATACGTGACCAGACACAACATTATCAGACGAATGTGCGGACGTAACCAAACACAACATTAACAACACGATGTGGGGACGTGACCTTTCACAACGCTTAACAGACAACATGTGCGGACGTGACCTGACACAACATTATATGACGACTGTGCAGACGTGACCAGACACAACATTAAAAACATGATGTGGGGACGTGACCCTTCACAACGCTTAACAAACAACATGTGCGGAAGTGACCAGACACAACATTATCAGACGACTGTGCGGACGTGATCCTTCACAATCCTTAAGAGATGACATGTGCGGATGTGACCAGACACAACATTATCAGACGACATGTGTGGACGTGACCAGACACAACATTAACAACACGATGTGGGGCCGTGACCTTTCACAACACTTAACAGAAAACATATGCATACGTGACCAGACACAACATTATCAGACGAATGTGCGGACGTAACCAAACACAACATTAAGAACACGATGTGGGGACGTGACCCTTCACAACGCTTAACAGACAACATGTGCGGAAGTGACCAGACACAACATTATCAGACGACATGTGTGGACGTGACCAGACACAACATTAACAACACGATGTGGGGCCGTGACCTTTCACAACACTTAACAGAAAACATATGCATACGTGACCAGACACAACATTATCAGACGAATGTGCGGACGTAACCAAACACAACATTAACAACACGATGTGGGGACGTGACCTTTCACAACGCTTAACAGACAACATGTGCGGACGTGACCTGACACAACATTATATGACAACTGTGCAGACGTGACCAGACACAGCATTAAAAATATGATGTGGGGACGTGACCCTTCACAACGCTTAACAGACAACATGTGCGGACGTGACCAGACAAAACCATTAAAAACACGATGTGAGGGCGTGACCCTGCACAACGCTTAACAGACAACATGTGCGGAATTGACCAGACACAACATTATCCGACGACATGTGCGTACCTGACCAAACACAACATTAAATACACGATGTGGGGACGTGACCCTTCACAACGCTTGACAGACAACATGTGCGGAAGTACCAAGACACAACATTATCAGATGAATGTGCGGACGTGACCAAACACACCATTAAAAACACGATGTGGGGACGTGACCCTTCACAACGCTTAACAGACAACATGTGCGGACGTGACCAGACACAACATTAATAACACGAGGTGGGGGCGTGACCCTTCACAACGCTTAAGAGATGACATGTGCGGACGTGACAAGACACAATATTAAAAACACGATGTGGGGACGTGACCCTTCATAACGCTTAACAGACGATATATGCGGACGTGACCAGACACAACATTATCGGACGACATGTGTGGACGTGACCAGACACAACATTAACAACACGATGTGGGGCCGTGACCAGACACAACATTAACAACACGATGTGGGGCCGTGACCTTTCACATCACTTAACAGAAAACATATGCATACGTGACCAGACACAACATTATATGACGACTGTGCAGACGTGACCAGACACAACATTAAAAACATGATGTGGGGACGTGACCCTTCACAACGCTTAACAAACAACATGTGCGGAAGTGACCAGACACAACATTATCAGACGACTGTGCGGACGTGATCCTTCACAATCCTTAAGAGATGACATGTGCGGATGTGACCAGACACAACATTATCAGACGACATGTGTGGACGTGACCAGACACAACATTAACAACACGATGTGGGGCCGTGACCTTTCACAACACTTAACAGAAAACATATGCATACGTGACCAGACACAACATTATCAGACGAATGTGCGGACGTAACCAAACACAACATTAACAACACGATGTGGGGACGTGACCTTTCACAACGCTTAACAGACAACATGTGCGGACGTGACCTGACACAACATTATATGACAACTGTGCAGACGTGACCAGACACAGCATTAAAAATATGATGTGGGGACGTGACCCTTCACAACGCTTAACAGACAACATGTGCGGACGTGACCAGACAAAACCATTAAAAACACGATGTGAGGGCGTGACCCTGCACAACGCTTAAGAGATGACATGTGCGGACGTGACCAGACACAACATTATCAGACGACTGTGCGGACGTGATCCTTCACAATCCTTAAGAGATGACATGTGCGGATGTGACCAGACACAACATTATCAGACGACATGTGTGGACGTGACCAGACACAACATTAACAACACGATGTGGGGCCGTGACCTTTCACAACACTTAACAGAAAACATATGCATACGTGACCAGACACAACATTATCAGACGAATGTGCGGACGTAACCAAACACAACATTAACAACACGATGTGGGGACGTGACCTTTCACAACGCTTAACAGACAACATGTGCGGACGTGACCTGACACAACATTATATGACAACTGTGCAGACGTGACCAGACACAGCATTAAAAATATGATGTGGGGACGTGACCCTTCACAACGCTTAACAGACAACATGTGCGGACGTGACCAGACAAAACCATTAAAAACACGATGTGAGGGCGTGACCCTGCACAACGCTTAAGAGATGACATGTGCGGAAGTGACCAGACACAACATTATCAGACGACTGTGCGGACGTGATCCTTCACAATCCTTAAGAGATGACATGTGCGGATGTGACCAGACACAACATTATCAGACGACATGTGTGGACGTGACCAGACACAACATTAACAACACGATGTGGGGCCGTGACCTTTCACAACACTTAACAGAAAACATATGCATACGTGACCAGACACAACATTATCAGACGAATGTGCGGACGTAACCAAACACAACATTAAGAACACGATGTGGGGACGTGACCCTTCACAACGCTTAACAGACAACATGTGCGGAAGTGACCAGACACAACATTATCAGACGACATGTGTGGACGTGACCAGACACAACATTAACAACACGATGTGGGGCCGTGACCTTTCACAACACTTAACAGAAAACATATGCATACGTGACCAGACACAACATTATCAGACGAATGTGCGGACGTAACCAAACACAACATTAACAACACGATGTGGGGACGTGACCTTTCACAACGCTTAACAGACAACATGTGCGGACGTGACCTGACACAACATTATATGACAACTGTGCAGACGTGACCAGACACAGCATTAAAAATATGATGTGGGGACGTGACCCTTCACAACGCTTAACAGACAACATGTGCGGACGTGACCAGACAAAACCATTAAAAACACGATGTGAGGGCGTGACCCTGCACAACGCTTAACAGACAACATGTGCGGAATTGACCAGACACAACATTATCCGACGACATGTGCGTACCTGACCAAACACAACATTAAATACACGATGTGGGGACGTGACCCTTCACAACGCTTGACAGACAACATGTGCGGAAGTACCAAGACACAACATTATCAGACGAATGTGCGGACGTGACCAAACACACCATTAAAAACACGATGTGGGGACGTGACCCTTCACAACGCTTAACAGACAACATGTGCGGACGTGACCAGACACAACATTAATAACACGAGGTGGGGGCGTGACCCTTCACAACGCTTAAGAGATGACATGTGCGGACGTGACAAGACACAATATTAAAAACACGATGTGGGGACGTGACCCTTCATAACGCTTAACAGACGATATATGCGGACGTGACCAGACACAACATTATCGGACGACATGTGTGGACGTGACCAGACACAACATTAACAACACGATGTGGGGCCGTGACCTTTCACATCACTTAACAGAAAACATATGCATACGTGACCAGACACAACATTATATGACGACTGTGCAGACGTGACCAGACACAACATTAAAAACATGATGTGGGGACGTGACCCTTCACAACGCTTAACAAACAACATGTGCGGAAGTGACCAGACACAACATTATCAGACGACTGTGCGGACGTGATCCTTCACAATCCTTAAGAGATGACATGTGCGGATGTGACCAGACACAACATTATCAGACGACATGTGTGGACGTGACCAGACACAACATTAACAACACGATGTGGGGCCGTGACCTTTCACAACACTTAACAGAAAACATATGCATACGTGACCAGACACAACATTATCAGACGAATGTGCGGACGTAACCAAACACAACATTAACAACACGATGTGGGGACGTGACCTTTCACAACGCTTAACAGACAACATGTGCGGACGTGACCTGACACAACATTATATGACAACTGTGCAGACGTGACCAGACACAGCATTAAAAATATGATGTGGGGACGTGACCCTTCACAACGCTTAACAGACAACATGTGCGGACGTGACCAGACAAAACCATTAAAAACACGATGTGAGGGCGTGACCCTGCACAACGCTTAACAGACAACATGTGCGGAAGTGACCAGACACAACATTATCCGACGACATGTGCGTACCTGACCAAACACAACATTAAATACACGATGTGGGGACGTGACCCTTCACAACGCTTGACAGACAACATGTGCGGAAGTGACAAGACACAACATTATCAGACGAATGTGCGGACGTGACCAAACACACCATTAAAAATACGATGTGGGGACGTGACCCTTCACAACGCTTAACAGACAACATGTGCGGACGTGACCAGACACAACATTAATAACACGAGGTGGGGGCGTGACCCTTCACAACGCTTAAGAGATGACATGTGCGGACGTGACCAGACACAATATTAAAAACACGATGTGGGGACGTGACCCGTCATAACGCTTAACAGACGATATATGCGGACGTGACCAGACACAACATTATCAGACGACATGTGTGGACGTGACCAGACACAACATTAACAACACGATGTGGGGCCGTGACCTTTCACAACACTTAACAGAAAACATATGCATACGTGACCAGACACAACATTATCAGACGAATGTGCGGACGTAACCAAACACAACATTAACAACACGATGTGGGGACGTGACCTTTCACAACGCTTAACAGACAACATGTGCGGACGTGACCTGACACAACATTATATGACGACTGTGCAGACGTGACCAGACACAACATTAAAAACATGATGTGGGGACGTGACCCTTCACAACGCTTAACAAACAACATGTGCGGAAGTGACCAGACACAACATTATCAGACGACTGTGCGGACGTGATCCTTCACAATCCTTAAGAGATGACATGTGCGGATGTGACCAGACACAACATTATCAGACGACATGTGTGGACGTGACCAGACACAACATTAACAACACGATGTGGGGCCGTGACCTTTCACAACACTTAACAGAAAACATATGCATACGTGACCAGACACAACATTATCAGACGAATGTGCGGACGTAACCAAACACAACATTAACAACACGATGTGGGGACGTGACCTTTCACAACGCTTAACAGACAACATGTGCGGACGTGACCTGACACAACATTATATGACAACTGTGCAGACGTGACCAGACACAGCATTAAAAATATGATGTGGGGACGTGACCCTTCACAACGCTTAACAGACAACATGTGCGGACGTGACCAGACAAAACCATTAAAAACACGATGTGAGGGCGTGACCCTGCACAACGCTTAAGAGATGACATGTGCGGAAGTGACCAGACACAACATTATCAGACGACTGTGCGGACGTGATCCTTCACAATCCTTAAGAGATGACATGTGCGGATGTGACCAGACACAACATTATCAGACGACATGTGTGGACGTGACCAGACACAACATTAACAACACGATGTGGGGCCGTGACCTTTCACAACACTTAACAGAAAACATATGCATACGTGACCAGACACAACATTATCAGACGAATGTGCGGACGTAACCAAACACAACATTAAGAACACGATGTGGGGACGTGACCCTTCACAACGCTTAACAGACAACATGTGCGGAAGTGACCAGACACAACATTATCAGACGACATGTGTGGACGTGACCAGACACAACATTAACAACACGATGTGGGGCCGTGACCTTTCACAACACTTAACAGAAAACATATGCATACGTGACCAGACACAACATTATCAGACGAATGTGCGGACGTAACCAAACACAACATTAACAACACGATGTGGGGACGTGACCTTTCACAACGCTTAACAGACAACATGTGCGGACGTGACCTGACACAACATTATATGACAACTGTGCAGACGTGACCAGACACAGCATTAAAAATATGATGTGGGGACGTGACCCTTCACAACGCTTAACAGACAACATGTGCGGACGTGACCAGACAAAACCATTAAAAACACGATGTGAGGGCGTGACCCTGCACAACGCTTAACAGACAACATGTGCGGAATTGACCAGACACAACATTATCCGACGACATGTGCGTACCTGACCAAACACAACATTAAATACACGATGTGGGGACGTGACCCTTCACAACGCTTGACAGACAACATGTGCGGAAGTACCAAGACACAACATTATCAGACGAATGTGCGGACGTGACCAAACACACCATTAAAAACACGATGTGGGGACGTGACCCTTCACAACGCTTAACAGACAACATGTGCGGACGTGACCAGACACAACATTAATAACACGAGGTGGGGGCGTGACCCTTCACAACGCTTAAGAGATGACATGTGCGGACGTGACAAGACACAATATTAAAAACACGATGTGGGGACGTGACCCTTCATAACGCTTAACAGACGATATATGCGGACGTGACCAGACACAACATTATCGGACGACATGTGTGGACGTGACCAGACACAACATTAACAACACGATGTGGGGCCGTGACCTTTCACATCACTTAACAGAAAACATATGCATACGTGACCAGACACAACATTATATGACGACTGTGCAGACGTGACCAGACACAACATTAAAAACATGATGTGGGGACGTGACCCTTCACAACGCTTAACAAACAACATGTGCGGAAGTGACCAGACACAACATTATCAGACGACTGTGCGGACGTGATCCTTCACAATCCTTAAGAGATGACATGTGCGGATGTGACCAGACACAACATTATCAGACGACATGTGTGGACGTGACCAGACACAACATTAACAACACGATGTGGGGCCGTGACCTTTCACAACACTTAACAGAAACACATATGCATACGTGACCAGACACAACATTATCAGACGAATGTGCGGACGTAACCAAACACAACATTAACAACACGATGTGGGGACGTGACCTTTCACAACGCTTAACAGACAACATGTGCGGACGTGACCTGACACAACATTATATGACAACTGTGCAGACGTGACCAGACACAGCATTAAAAATATGATGTGGGGACGTGACCCTTCACAACGCTTAACAGACAACATGTGCGGACGTGACCAGACAAAACCATTAAAAACACGATGTGAGGGCGTGACCCTGCACAACGCTTAACAGACAACATGTGCGGAAGTGACCAGACACAACATTATCCGACGACATGTGCGTACCTGACCAAACACAACATTAAATACACGATGTGGGGACGTGACCCTTCACAACGCTTGACAGACAACATGTGCGGAAGTGACAAGACACAACATTATCAGACGAATGTGCGGACGTGACCAAACACACCATTAAAAATACGATGTGGGGACGTGACCCTTCACAACGCTTAACAGACAACATGTGCGGACGTGACCAGACACAACATTAATAACACGAGGTGGGGGCGTGACCCTTCACAACGCTTAAGAGATGACATGTGCGGACGTGACCAGACACAATATTAAAAACACGATGTGGGGACGTGACCCGTCATAACGCTTAACAGACGATATATGCGGACGTGACCAGACACAACATTATCAGACGACATGTGTGGACGTGACCAGACACAACATTAACAACACGATGTGGGGCCGTGACCTTTCACAACACTTAACAGAAAACATATGCATACGTGACCAGACACAACATTATCAGACGAATGTGCGGACGTAACCAAACACAACATTAACAACACGATGTGGGGACGTGACCTTTCACAACGCTTAACAGACAACATGTGCGGACGTGACCTGACACAACATTATATGACGACTGTGCAGACGTGACCAGACACAACATTAAAAACATGATGTGGGGACGTGACCCTTCACAACGCTTAACAAACAACATGTGCGGAAGTGACCAGACACAACATTATCAGACGACTGTGCGGACGTGATCCTTCACAATCCTTAAGAGATGACATGTGCGGATGTGACCAGACACAACATTATCAGACGACATGTGTGGACGTGACCAGACACAACATTAACAACACGATGTGGGGCCGTGACCTTTCACAACACTTAACAGAAAACATATGCATACGTGACCAGACACAACATTATCAGACGAATGTGCGGACGTAACCAAACACAACATTAACAACACGATGTGGGGACGTGACCTTTCACAACGCTTAACAGACAACATGTGCGGACGTGACCTGACACAACATTATATGACAACTGTGCAGACGTGACCAGACACAGCATTAAAAATATGATGTGGGGACGTGACCCTTCACAACGCTTAACAGACAACATGTGCGGACGTGACCAGACAAAACCATTAAAAACACGATGTGAGGGCGTGACCCTGCACAACGCTTAAGAGATGACATGTGCGGAAGTGACCAGACACAACATTATCAGACGACTGTGCGGACGTGATCCTTCACAATCCTTAAGAGATGACATGTGCGGATGTGACCAGACACAACATTATCAGACGACATGTGTGGACGTGACCAGACACAACATTAACAACACGATGTGGGGCCGTGACCTTTCACAACACTTAACAGAAAACATATGCATACGTGACCAGACACAACATTATCAGACGAATGTGCGGACGTAACCAAACACAACATTAAGAACACGATGTGGGGACGTGACCCTTCACAACGCTTAACAGACAACATGTGCGGAAGTGACCAGACACAACATTATCAGACGACATGTGTGGACGTGACCAGACACAACATTAACAACACGATGTGGGGCCGTGACCTTTCACAACACTTAACAGAAAACATATGCATACGTGACCAGACACAACATTATCAGACGAATGTGCGGACGTAACCAAACACAACATTAACAACACGATGTGGGGACGTGACCTTTCACAACGCTTAACAGACAACATGTGCGGACGTGACCTGACACAACATTATATGACAACTGTGCAGACGTGACCAGACACAGCATTAAAAATATGATGTGGGGACGTGACCCTTCACAACGCTTAACAGACAACATGTGCGGACGTGACCAGACAAAACCATTAAAAACACGATGTGAGGGCGTGACCCTGCACAACGCTTAACAGACAACATGTGCGGAATTGACCAGACACAACATTATCCGACGACATGTGCGTACCTGACCAAACACAACATTAAATACACGATGTGGGGACGTGACCCTTCACAACGCTTGACAGACAACATGTGCGGAAGTACCAAGACACAACATTATCAGACGAATGTGCGGACGTGACCAAACACACCATTAAAAACACGATGTGGGGACGTGACCCTTCACAACGCTTAACAGACAACATGTGCGGACGTGACCAGACACAACATTAATAACACGAGGTGGGGGCGTGACCCTTCACAACGCTTAAGAGATGACATGTGCGGACGTGACAAGACACAATATTAAAAACACGATGTGGGGACGTGACCCTTCATAACGCTTAACAGACGATATATGCGGACGTGACCAGACACAACATTATCGGACGACATGTGTGGACGTGACCAGACACAACATTAACAACACGATGTGGGGCCGTGACCTTTCACATCACTTAACAGAAAACATATGCATACGTGACCAGACACAACATTATATGACGACTGTGCAGACGTGACCAGACACAACATTAAAAACATGATGTGGGGACGTGACCCTTCACAACGCTTAACAAACAACATGTGCGGAAGTGACCAGACACAACATTATCAGACGACTGTGCGGACGTGATCCTTCACAATCCTTAAGAGATGACATGTGCGGATGTGACCAGACACAACATTATCAGACGACATGTGTGGACGTGACCAGACACAACATTAACAACACGATGTGGGGCCGTGACCTTTCACAACACTTAACAGAAACACATATGCATACGTGACCAGACACAACATTATCAGACGAATGTGCGGACGTAACCAAACACAACATTAACAACACGATGTGGGGACGTGACCTTTCACAACGCTTAACAGACAACATGTGCGGACGTGACCTGACACAACATTATATGACAACTGTGCAGACGTGACCAGACACAGCATTAAAAATATGATGTGGGGACGTGACCCTTCACAACGCTTAACAGACAACATGTGCGGACGTGACCAGACAAAACCATTAAAAACACGATGTGAGGGCGTGACCCTGCACAACGCTTAACAGACAACATGTGCGGAAGTGACCAGACACAACATTATCCGACGACATGTGCGTACCTGACCAAACACAACATTAAATACACGATGTGGGGACGTGACCCTTCACAACGCTTGACAGACAACATGTGCGGAAGTGACAAGACACAACATTATCAGACGAATGTGCGGACGTGACCAAACACACCATTAAAAATACGATGTGGGGACGTGACCCTTCACAACGCTTAACAGACAACATGTGCGGACGTGACCAGACACAACATTAATAACACGAGGTGGGGGCGTGACCCTTCACAACGCTTAAGAGATGACATGTGCGGACGTGACCAGACACAATATTAAAAACACGATGTGGGGACGTGACCCGTCATAACGCTTAACAGACGATATATGCGGACGTGACCAGACACAACATTATCAGACGACATGTGTGGACGTGACCAGACACAACATTAACAACACGATGTGGGGCCGTGACCTTTCACAACACTTAACAGAAAACATATGCATACGTGACCAGACACAACATTATCAGACGAATGTGCGGACGTAACCAAACACAACATTAACAACACGATGTGGGGACGTGACCTTTCACAACGCTTAACAGACAACATGTGCGGACGTGACCTGACACAACATTATATGACGACTGTGCAGACGTGACCAGACACAACATTAAAAACATGATGTGGGGACGTGACCCTTCACAACGCTTAACAAACAACATGTGCGGAAGTGACCAGACACAACATTATCAGACGACTGTGCGGACGTGATCCTTCACAATCCTTAAGAGATGACATGTGCGGATGTGACCAGACACAACATTATCAGACGACATGTGTGGACGTGACCAGACACAACATTAACAACACGATGTGGGGCCGTGACCTTTCACAACACTTAACAGAAAACATATGCATACGTGACCAGACACAACATTATCAGACGAATGTGCGGACGTAACCAAACACAACATTAAGAACACGATGTGGGGACATGACCCTTCACAACGCTTAACAGACAACATGTGCGGAAGTGACCAGACACAACATTATCAGACGACATGTGTGGACGTGACCAGACACAACATTAACAACACGATGTGGGGCCGTGACCTTTCACAACACTTAACAGAAAACATATGCATACGTGACCAGACACAACATTATCAGACGAATGTGCGGACGTAACCAAACACAACATTAACAACACGATGTGGGGACGTGACCTTTCACAACGCTTAACAGACAACATGTGCGGACGTGACCTGACACAACATTATATGACAACTGTGCAGACGTGACCAGACACAGCATTAAAAATATGATGTGGGGACGTGACCCTTCACAACGCTTAACAGACAACATGTGCGGACGTGACCAGACAAAACCATTAAAAACACGATGTGAGGGCGTGACCCTGCACAACGCTTAACAGACAACATGTGCGGAATTGACCAGACACAACATTATCCGACGACATGTGCGTACCTGACCAAACACAACATTAAATACACGATGTGGGGACGTGACCCTTCACAACGCTTGACAGACAACATGTGCGGAAGTACCAAGACACAACATTATCAGACGAATGTGCGGACGTGACCAAACACACCATTAAAAACACGATGTGGGGACGTGACCCTTCACAACGCTTAACAGACAACATGTGCGGACGTGACCAGACACAACATTAATAACACGAGGTGGGGGCGTGACCCTTCACAACGCTTAAGAGATGACATGTGCGGACGTGACAAGACACAATATTAAAAACACGATGTGGGGACGTGACCCTTCATAACGCTTAACAGACGATATATGCGGACGTGACCAGACACAACATTATCGGACGACATGTGTGGACGTGACCAGACACAACATTAACAACACGATGTGGGGCCGTGACCTTTCACATCACTTAACAGAAAACATATGCATACGTGACCAGACACAACATTATATGACGACTGTGCAGACGTGACCAGACACAACATTAAAAACATGATGTGGGGACGTGACCCTTCACAACGCTTAACAAACAACATGTGCGGAAGTGACCAGACACAACATTATCAGACGACTGTGCGGACGTGATCCTTCACAATCCTTAAGAGATGACATGTGCGGATGTGACCAGACACAACATTATCAGACGACATGTGTGGACGTGACCAGACACAACATTAACAACACGATGTGGGGCCGTGACCTTTCACAACACTTAACAGAAACACATATGCATACGTGACCAGACACAACATTATCAGACGAATGTGCGGACGTAACCAAACACAACATTAACAACACGATGTGGGGACGTGACCTTTCACAACGCTTAACAGACAACATGTGCGGACGTGACCTGACACAACATTATATGACAACTGTGCAGACGTGACCAGACACAGCATTAAAAATATGATGTGGGGACGTGACCCTTCACAACGCTTAACAGACAACATGTGCGGACGTGACCAGACAAAACCATTAAAAACACGATGTGAGGGCGTGACCCTGCACAACGCTTAACAGACAACATGTGCGGAAGTGACCAGACACAACATTATCCGACGACATGTGCGTACCTGACCAAACACAACATTAAATACACGATGTGGGGACGTGACCCTTCACAACGCTTGACAGACAACATGTGCGGAAGTGACAAGACACAACATTATCAGACGAATGTGCGGACGTGACCAAACACACCATTAAAAATACGATGTGGGGACGTGACCCTTCACAACGCTTAACAGACAACATGTGCGGACGTGACCAGACACAACATTAATAACACGAGGTGGGGGCGTGACCCTTCACAACGCTTAAGAGATGACATGTGCGGACGTGACCAGACACAATATTAAAAACACGATGTGGGGACGTGACCCGTCATAACGCTTAACAGACGATATATGCGGACGTGACCAGACACAACATTATCAGACGACATGTGTGGACGTGACCAGACACAACATTAACAACACGATGTGGGGCCGTGACCTTTCACAACACTTAACAGAAAACATATGCATACGTGACCAGACACAACATTATCAGACGAATGTGCGGACGTAACCAAACACAACATTAACAACACGATGTGGGGACGTGACCTTTCACAACGCTTAACAGACAACATGTGCGGACGTGACCTGACACAACATTATATGACGACTGTGCAGACGTGACCAGACACAACATTAAAAACATGATGTGGGGACGTGACCCTTCACAACGCTTAACAAACAACATGTGCGGAAGTGACCAGACACAACATTATCAGACGACTGTGCGGACGTGATCCTTCACAATCCTTAAGAGATGACATGTGCGGATGTGACCAGACACAACATTATCAGACGACATGTGTGGACGTGACCAGACACAACATTAACAACACGATGTGGGGCCGTGACCTTTCACAACACTTAACAGAAAACATATGCATACGTGACCAGACACAACATTATCAGACGAATGTGCGGACGTAACCAAACACAACATTAAGAACACGATGTGGGGACGTGACCCTTCACAACGCTTAACAGACAACATGTGCGGAAGTGACCAGACACAACATTATCAGACGACATGTGTGGACGTGACCAGACACAACATTAACAACACGATGTGGGGCCGTGACCTTTCACAACACTTAACAGAAAACATATGCATACGTGACCAGACACAACATTATCAGACGAATGTGCGGACGTAACCAAACACAACATTAACAACACGATGTGGGGACGTGACCTTTCACAACGCTTAACAGACAACATGTGCGGACGTGACCTGACACAACATTATATGACAACTGTGCAGACGTGACCAGACACAGCATTAAAAATATGATGTGGGGACGTGACCCTTCACAACGCTTAACAGACAACATGTGCGGACGTGACCAGACAAAACCATTAAAAACACGATGTGAGGGCGTGACCCTGCACAACGCTTAACAGACAACATGTGCGGAATTGACCAGACACAACATTATCCGACGACATGTGCGTACCTGACCAAACACAACATTAAATACACGATGTGGGGACGTGACCCTTCACAACGCTTGACAGACAACATGTGCGGAAGTACCAAGACACAACATTATCAGACGAATGTGCGGACGTGACCAAACACACCATTAAAAACACGATGTGGGGACGTGACCCTTCACAACGCTTAACAGACAACATGTGCGGACGTGACCAGACACAACATTAATAACACGAGGTGGGGGCGTGACCCTTCACAACGCTTAAGAGATGACATGTGCGGACGTGACAAGACACAATATTAAAAACACGATGTGGGGACGTGACCCTTCATAACGCTTAACAGACGATATATGCGGACGTGACCAGACACAACATTATCGGACGACATGTGTGGACGTGACCAGACACAACATTAACAACACGATGTGGGGCCGTGACCTTTCACATCACTTAACAGAAAACATATGCATACGTGACCAGACACAACATTATATGACGACTGTGCAGACGTGACCAGACACAACATTAAAAACATGATGTGGGGACGTGACCCTTCACAACGCTTAACAAACAACATGTGCGGAAGTGACCAGACACAACATTATCAGACGACTGTGCGGACGTGATCCTTCACAATCCTTAAGAGATGACATGTGCGGATGTGACCAGACACAACATTATCAGACGACATGTGTGGACGTGACCAGACACAACATTAACAACACGATGTGGGGCCGTGACCTTTCACAACACTTAACAGAAAACATATGCATACGTGACCAGACACAACATTATCAGACGAATGTGCGGACGTAACCAAACACAACATTAACAACACGATGTGGGGACGTGACCTTTCACAACGCTTAACAGACAACATGTGCGGACGTGACCTGACACAACATTATATGACAACTGTGCAGACGTGACCAGACACAGCATTAAAAATATGATGTGGGGACGTGACCCTTCACAACGCTTAACAGACAACATGTGCGGACGTGACCAGACAAAACCATTAAAAACACGATGTGAGGGCGTGACCCTGCACAACGCTTAAGAGATGACATGTGCGGACGTGACCAGACACAACATTATCAGACGACTGTGCGGACGTGATCCTTCACAATCCTTAAGAGATGACATGTGCGGATGTGACCAGACACAACATTATCAGACGACATGTGTGGACGTGACCAGACACAACATTAACAACACGATGTGGGGCCGTGACCTTTCACAACACTTAACAGAAAACATATGCATACGTGACCAGACACAACATTATCAGACGAATGTGCGGACGTAACCAAACACAACATTAACAACACGATGTGGGGACGTGACCTTTCACAACGCTTAACAGACAACATGTGCGGACGTGACCTGACACAACATTATATGACAACTGTGCAGACGTGACCAGACACAGCATTAAAAATATGATGTGGGGACGTGACCGTTCACAACGCTTAACAGACAACATGTGCGGACGTGACCAGACAAAACCATTAAAAACACGATGTGAGGGCGTGACCCTGCACAACGCTTAAGAGATGACATGTGCGGAAGTGACCAGACACAACATTATCAGACGACTGTGCGGACGTGATCCTTCACAATCCTTAAGAGATGACATGTGCGGATGTGACCAGACACAACATTATCAGACGACATGTGTGGACGTGACCAGACACAACATTAACAACACGATGTGGGGCCGTGACCTTTCACAACACTTAACAGAAAACATATGCATACGTGACCAGACACAACATTATCAGACGAATGTGCGGACGTAACCAAACACAACATTAAGAACACGATGTGGGGACGTGACCCTTCACAACGCTTAACAGACAACATGTGCGGAAGTGACCAGACACAACATTATCAGACGACATGTGTGGACGTGACCAGACACAACATTAACAACACGATGTGGGGCCGTGACCTTTCACAACACTTAACAGAAAACATATGCATACGTGACCAGACACAACATTATCAGACGACATGTGTGGACGTGACCAGACACAACATTAACAACACGATGTGGGGCCGTGACCTTTCACAACACTTAACAGAAAACATATGCATACGTGACCAGACACAACATTATCAGACGAATGTGCGGACGTAACCAAACACAACATTAAGAACACGATGTGGGGACGTGACCCTTCACAACGCTTAACAGACAACATGTGCGGAAGTGACCAGACACAACATTATCAGACGACATGTGTGGACGTGACCAGACACAACATTAACAACACGATGTGGGGCCGTGACCTTTCACAACACTTAACAGAAAACATATGCATACGTGACCAGACACAACATTATCAGACGAATGTGCGGACGTAACCAAACACAACATTAACAACACGATGTGGGGACGTGACCTTTCACAACGCTTAACAGACAACATGTGCGGACGTGACCTGACACAACATTATATGACGACTGTGCAGACGTGACCAGACACAACATTAAAAACATGATGTGGGGACGTGACCCTTCACAACGCTTAACAAACAACATGTGCGGAAGTGACCAGACACAACATTATCAGACGACTGTGCGGACGTGATCCTTCACAATCCTTAAGAGATGACATGTGCGGATGTGACCAGACACAACATTATCAGACGACATGTGTGGACGTGACCAGACACAACATTAACAACACGATGTGGGGCCGTGACCTTTCACAACACTTAACAGAAAACATATGCATACGTGACCAGACACAACATTATCAGACGAATGTGCGGACGTAACCAAACACAACATTAAGAACACGATGTGGGGACGTGACCCTTCACAACGCTTAACAGACAACATGTGCGGAAGTGACCAGACACAACATTATCAGACGACATGTATGGACGTGACCAGACACAACATTAACAACACGATGTGGGGCCGTGACCTTTCACAACACTTAACAGAAAACATATGCATACGTGACCAGACACAACATTATCAGACGAATGTGCGGACGTAACCAAACACAACAATAACAACACGATGTGGGGACGTGACCTTTCACAACGCTTAACAGACAACATGTGCGGACGTGACCTGACACAACATTATATGACAACTGTGCAGACGTGACCAGACACAGCATTAAAAATATGATGTGGGGACGTGACCCTTCACAACGCTTAACAGACAACATGTGCGGACGTGACCAGACAAAACCATTAAAAACACGATGTGAGGGCGTGACCCTGCACAACGCTTAACAGACAACATGTGCGGAAGTGACCAGACACAACATTATCCGACGACATGTGCGTACCTGACCAAACACAACATTAAATACACGATGTGGGGACGTGACCCTTCACAACGCTTGACAGACAACATGTGCGGAAGTACCAAGACACAACATTATCAGACGAATGTGCGGACGTGACCAAACACACCATTAAAAACACGATGTGGGGACGTGACCCTTCACAACGCTTAACAGACAACATGTGCGGACGTGACCAGACACAACATTAATAACACGAGGTGGGGGCGTGACCCTTCACAACGCTTAAGAGATGACATGTGCGGACGTGACAAGACACAATATTAAAAACACGATGTGGGGACGTGACCCTTCATAACGCTTAACAGACGATATATGCGGACGTGACCAGACACAACATTATCAGACGACATGTGTGGACGTGACCAGACACAACATTAACAACACGATGTGGGGCCGTGACCTTTCACAACACTTAACAGAAAACATATGCATACGTGACCAGACACAACATTATATGACGACTGTGCAGACGTGACCAGACACAACATTAAAAACATGATGTGGGGACGTGACCCTTCACAACGCTTAACAAACAACATGTTCGGAAGTGACCAGACACAACATTATCAGACGACTGTGCGGACGTGATCCTTCACAATCCTTAAGAGATGACATGTGCGGATGTGACCAGACACAACATTATCAGACGACATGTGTGGACGTGACCAGACACAACATTAACAACACGATGTGGGGCCGTGACCTTTCACAACACTTAACAGAAAACATATGCATACGTGACCAGACACAACATTATTAGACGAATGTGCGGACGTAACCAAACACAACATTAACAACACGATGTGGGGACGTGACCTTTCACAACGCTTAACAGACAACATGTGCGGACGTGACCTGACACAACATTATATGACAACTGTGCAGACGTGACCAGACACAGCATTAAAAATATGATGTGGGGACGTGATCCTTCACAACGCTTAACAGACAACATGTGCGGACGTGACCAGACAAAACCATTAAAAACACGATGTGAGGGCGTGACCCTGCACAACGCTTAACAGACAACATGTGCGGAAGTGACCAGACACAACATTATCAGACGACTGTGCGGACGTGATCCTTCACTATCCTTAAGAGATGACATGTGCGGATGTGACCAGACACAACATTATCAGACGACATGTGTGGACGTGACCAGACACAACATTAAAACCACGATGTGGGGACGTGACCTTTCACAACGCTTAACAGACAACATGTGCGGACGTGACCTGACACAACATTATATGACAACTGTGCAGACGTGACCAGACACAGCATTAAAAATATGATGTGGGGACGTGACCCTTCACAACGCTTAACAGACAACATGTGCGGACGTGACCAGACAAAACCATTTAAAACACGATGTGAGGGCGTGACCCTGCACAACGCTTAACAGACAACATGTGCGGAAGTGACCAGACACAACATTAACCGACGACATGTGCGTACCTGACCAAACACAACATTAAATACACGATGTGGGGACGTGACCCTTCACAACGCTTGACAGACAACATGTCCGGAAGTGACAAGACACAACATTATCAGACGAATGTGCGGACGTGACCAAACACACCATTAAAAATACGATGTGGGGACGTGACCCTTCACAACGCTTAACAGACAACATGTGCGGACGTGACCAGACACAACATTAATAACACGAGGTGGGGGGGTGACCCTTCACAACGCTTAAGAGATGACATGTGCGGACGTGACCAGACACAATATTAAAAACACGATGTGGGGACGTGACCCTTCATAACGCTTAACAGACGATATATGCGGACGTGACCAGACACAACATTATCAGACGACATGTGTGGACGTGACCAGACACAACATTAACAACACGATGTGGGGCCGTGACCTTTCACAACACTTAACAGAAAACATATGCATACGTGACCAGACACAACATTATCAGACGAATGTGCGGACGTAACCAAACACAACATTAACAACACGATGTGGGGACGTGACCTTTCACAACGCTTAACAGACAACATGTGCGGACGTGACCTGACACAACATTATATGACGACTGTGCAGACGTGACCAGACACAACATTAAAAACATGATGTGGGGACGTGACCCTTCACAACGCTTAACAAACAACATGTGCGGAAGTGACCAGACACAACATTATCAGACGACTGTGCGGACGTGATCCTTCACAATCCTTAAGAGATGACATGTGCGGATGTGACCAGACACAACATTATCAGACGACATGTGTGGACGTGACCAGACACAACATTAACAACACGATGTGGGGCCGTGACCTTTCACAACACTTAACAGAAAACATATGCATACGTGACCAGACACAACATTATCAGACGAATGTGCGGACGTAACCAAACACAACATTAAGAACACGATGTGGGGACGTGACCCTTCACAACGCTTAACAGACAACATGTGCGGAAGTGACCAGACACAACATTATCAGACGACATGTATGGACGTGACCAGACACAACATTAACAACACGATGTGGGGCCGTGACCTTTCACAACACTTAACAGAAAACATATGCATACGTGACCAGACACAACATTATCAGACGAATGTGCGGACGTAACCAAACACAACAATAACAACACGATGTGGGGACGTGACCTTTCACAACGCTTAACAGACAACATGTGCGGACGTGACCTGACACAACATTATATGACAACTGTGCAGACGTGACCAGACACAGCATTAAAAATATGATGTGGGGACGTGACCCTTCACAACGCTTAACAGACAACATGTGCGGACGTGACCAGACAAAACCATTAAAAACACGATGTGAGGGCGTGACCCTGCACAACGCTTAACAGACAACATGTGCGGAAGTGACCAGACACAACATTATCCGACGACATGTGCGTACCTGACCAAACACAACATTAAATACACGATGTGGGGACGTGACCCTTCACAACGCTTGACAGACAACATGTGCGGAAGTACCAAGACACAACATTATCAGACGAATGTGCGGACGTGACCAAACACACCATTAAAAACACGATGTGGGGACGTGACCCTTCACAACGCTTAACAGACAACATGTGCGGACGTGACCAGACACAACATTAATAACACGAGGTGGGGGCGTGACCCTTCACAACGCTTAAGAGATGACATGTGCGGACGTGACAAGACACAATATTAAAAACACGATGTGGGGACGTGACCCTTCATAACGCTTAACAGACGATATATGCGGACGTGACCAGACACAACATTATCAGACGACATGTGTGGACGTGACCAGACACAACATTAACAACACGATGTGGGGCCGTGACCTTTCACAACACTTAACAGAAAACATATGCATACGTGACCAGACACAACATTATATGACGACTGTGCAGACGTGACCAGACACAACATTAAAAACATGATGTGGGGACGTGACCCTTCACAACGCTTAACAAACAACATGTTCGGAAGTGACCAGACACAACATTATCAGACGACTGTGCGGACGTGATCCTTCACAATCCTTAAGAGATGACATGTGCGGATGTGACCAGACACAACATTATCAGACGACATGTGTGGACGTGACCAGACACAACATTAACAACACGATGTGGGGCCGTGACCTTTCACAACACTTAACAGAAAACATATGCATACGTGACCAGACACAACATTATCAGACGAATGTGCGGACGTAACCAAACACAACATTAACAACACGATGTGGGGACGTGACCTTTCACAACGCTTAACAGACAACATGTGCGGACGTGACATGACACAACATTATATGACAACTGTGCAGACGTGACCAGACACAGCATTAAAAATATGATGTGGGGACGTGATCCTTCACAACGCTTAACAGACAACATGTGCGGACGTGACCAGACAAAACCATTAAAAACACGATGTGAGGGCGTGACCCTGCACAACGCTTAACAGACAACATGTGCGGAAGTGACCAGACACAACATTATCAGACGACTGTGCGGACGTGATCCTTCACTATCCTTAAGAGATGACATGTGCGGATGTGACCAGACACAACATTATCAGACGACATGTGTGGACGTGACCAGACACAACATTAAAACCACGATGTGGGGACGTGACCTTTCACAACGCTTAACAGACAACATGTGCGGACGTGACCTGACACAACATTATATGACAACTGTGCAGACGTGACCAGACACAGCATTAAAAATATGATGTGGGGACGTGACCCTTCACAACGCTTAACAGACAACATGTGCGGACGTGACCAGACAAAACCATTTAAAACACGATGTGAGGGCGTGACCCTGCACAACGCTTAACAGACAACATGTGCGGAAGTGACCAGACACAACATTAACCGACGACATGTGCGTACCTGACCAAACACAACATTAAATACACGATGTGGGGACGTGACCCTTCACAACGCTTGACAGACAACATGTCCGGAAGTGACAAGACACAACATTATCAGACGAATGTGCGGACGTGACCAAACACACCATTAAAAATACGATGTGGGGACGTGACCCTTCACAACGCTTAACAGACAACATGTGCGGACGTGACCAGACACAACATTAATAACACGAGGTGGGGGGGTGACCCTTCACAACGCTTAAGAGATGACATGTGCGGACGTGACCAGACACAATATTAAAAACACGATGTGGGGACGTGACCCTTCATAACGCTTAACAGACGATATATGCGGACGTGACCAGACACAACATTATCAGACGACATGTGTGGACGTGACCAGACACAACATTAACAACACGATGTGGGGCCGTGACCTTTCACAACACTTAACAGAAAACATATGCATACGTGACCAGACACAACATTATCAGACGAATGTGCGGACGTAACCAAACACAACATTAACAACACGATGTGGGGACGTGACCTTTCACAACGCTTAACAGACAACATGTGCGGACGTGACCTGACACAACATTATATGACGACTGTGCAGACGTGACCAGACACAACATTAAAAACATGATGTGGGGACGTGACCCTTCACAACGCTTAACAAACAACATGTGCGGAAGTGACCAGACACAACATTATCAGACGACTGTGCGGACGTGATCCTTCACAATCCTTAAGAGATGACATGTGCGGATGTGACCAGACACAACATTATCAGACGACATGTGTGGACGTGACCAGACACAACATTAACAACACGATGTGGGGCCGTGACCTTTCACAACACTTAACAGAAAACATATGCATACGTGACCAGACACAACATTATCAGACGAATGTGCGGACGTAACCAAACACAACATTAAGAACACGATGTGGGGACGTGACCCTTCACAACGCTTAACAGACAACATGTGCGGAAGTGACCAGACACAACATTATCAGACGACATGTATGGACGTGACCAGACACAACATTAACAACACGATGTGGGGCCGTGACCTTTCACAACACTTAACAGAAAACATATGCATACGTGACCAGACACAACATTATCAGACGAATGTGCGGACGTAACCAAACACAACAATAACAACACGATGTGGGGACGTGACCTTTCACAACGCTTAACAGACAACATGTGCGGACGTGACCTGACACAACATTATATGACAACTGTGCAGACGTGACCAGACACAGCATTAAAAATATGATGTGGGGACGTGACCCTTCACAACGCTTAACAGACAACATGTGCGGACGTGACCAGACAAAACCATTAAAAACACGATGTGAGGGCGTGACCCTGCACAACGCTTAACAGACAACATGTGCGGAAGTGACCAGACACAACATTATCCGACGACATGTGCGTACCTGACCAAACACAACATTAAATACACGATGTGGGGACGTGACCCTTCACAACGCTTGACAGACAACATGTGCGGAAGTACCAAGACACAACATTATCAGACGAATGTGCGGACGTGACCAAACACACCATTAAAAACACGATGTGGGGACGTGACCCTTCACAACGCTTAACAGACAACATGTGCGGACGTGACCAGACACAACATTAATAACACGAGGTGGGGGCGTGACCCTTCACAACGCTTAAGAGATGACATGTGCGGACGTGACAAGACACAATATTAAAAACACGATGTGGGGACGTGACCCTTCATAACGCTTAACAGACGATATATGCGGACGTGACCAGACACAACATTATCAGACGACATGTGTGGACGTGACCAGACACAACATTAACAACACGATGTGGGGCCGTGACCTTTCACAACACTTAACAGAAAACATATGCATACGTGACCAGACACAACATTATATGACGACTGTGCAGACGTGACCAGACACAACATTAAAAACATGATGTGGGGACGTGACCCTTCACAACGCTTAACAAACAACATGTTCGGAAGTGACCAGACACAACATTATCAGACGACTGTGCGGACGTGATCCTTCACAATCCTTAAGAGATGACATGTGCGGATGTGACCAGACACAACATTATCAGACGACATGTGTGGACGTGACCAGACACAACATTAACAACACGATGTGGGGCCGTGACCTTTCACAACACTTAACAGAAAACATATGCATACGTGACCAGACACAACATTATCAGACGAATGTGCGGACGTAACCAAACACAACATTAACAACACGATGTGGGGACGTGACCTTTCACAACGCTTAACAGACAACATGTGCGGACGTGACCTGACACAACATTATATGACAACTGTGCAGACGTGACCAGACACAGCATTAAAAATATGATGTGGGGACGTGATCCTTCACAACGCTTAACAGACAACATGTGCGGACGTGACCAGACAAAACCATTAAAAACACGATGTGAGGGCGTGACCCTGCACAACGCTTAACAGACAACATGTGCGGAAGTGACCAGACACAACATTATCAGACGACTGTGCGGACGTGATCCTTCACAATCCTTAAGAGATGACATGTGCGGATGTGACCAGACACAACATTATCAGACGACATGTGTGGACGTGACCAGACACAACATTAAAACCACGATGTGGGGACGTGACCTTTCACAACGCTTAACAGACAACATGTGCGGACGTGACCTGACACAACATTATATGACAACTGTGCAGACGTGACCAGACACAGCATTAAAAATATGATGTGGGGACGTGACCCTTCACAACGCTTAACAGACAACATGTGCGGACGTGACCAGACAAAACCATTTAAAACACGATGTGAGGGCGTGACCCTGCACAACGCTTAACAGACAACATGTGCGGAAGTGACCAGACACAACATTAACCGACGACATGTGCGTACCTGACCAAACACAACATTAAATACACGATGTGGGGACGTGACCCTTCACAACGCTTGACAGACAACATGTCCGGAAGTGACAAGACACAACATTATCAGACGAATGTGCGGACGTGACCAAACACACCATTAAAAATACGATGTGGGGACGTGACCCTTCACAACGCTTAACAGACAACATGTGCGGACGTGACCAGACACAACATTAATAACACGAGGTGGGGGGGTGACCCTTCACAACGCTTAAGAGATGACATGTGCGGACGTGACCAGACACAATATTAAAAACACGATGTGGGGACGTGACCCTTCATAACGCTTAACAGACGATATATGCGGACGTGACCAGACACAACATTATCAGACGACATGTGTGGACGTGACCAGACACAACATTAACAACACGATGTGGGGCCGTGACCTTTCACAACACTTAACAGAAAACATATGCATACGTGACCAGACACAACATTATCAGACGAATGTGCGGACGTAACCAAACACAACATTAACAACACGATGTGGGGACGTGACCTTTCACAACGCTTAACAGACAACATGTGCGGACGTGACCTGACACAACATTATATGACGACTGTGCAGACGTGACCAGACACAACATTAAAAACATGATGTGGGGACGTGACCCTTCACAACGCTTAACAAACAACATGTGCGGAAGTGACCAGACACAACATTATCAGACGACTGTGCGGACGTGATCCTTCACAATCCTTAAGAGATGACATGTGCGGATGTGACCAGACACAACATTATCAGACGACATGTGTGGACGTGACCAGACACAACATTAAAACCACGATGTGGGGACGTGACCTTTCACAACGCTTAACAGACAACATGTGCGGACGTGACCTGACACAACATTATATGACAACTGTGCAGACGTGACCAGACACAGCATTAAAAATATGATGTGGGGACGTGACCCTTCACAACGCTTAACAGACAACATGTGCGGACGTGACCAGACAAAACCATTTAAAACACGATGTGAGGGCGTGACCCTGCACAACGCTTAACAGACAACATGTGCGGAAGTGACCAGACACAACATTAACCGACGACATGTGCGTACCTGACCAAACACAACATTAAATACACGATGTGGGGACGTGACCCTTCACAACGCTTGACAGACAACATGTCCGGAAGTGACAAGACACAACATTATCAGACGAATGTGCGGACGTGACCAAACACACCATTAAAAATACGATGTGGGGACGTGACCCTTCACAACGCTTAACAGACAACATGTGCGGACGTGACCAGACACAACATTAATAACACGAGGTGGGGGGGTGACCCTTCACAACGCTTAAGAGATGACATGTGCGGACGTGACCAGACACAATATTAAAAACACGATGTGGGGACGTGACCCTTCATAACGCTTAACAGACGATATATGCGGACGTGACCAGACACAACATTATCAGACGACATGTGTGGACGTGACCAGACACAACATTAACAACACGATGTGGGGCCGTGACCTTTCACAACACTTAACAGAAAACATATGCATACGTGACCAGACACAACATTATCAGACGAATGTGCGGACGTAACCAAACACAACATTAACAACACGATGTGGGGACGTGACCTTTCACAACGCTTAACAGACAACATGTGCGGACGTGACCTGACACAACATTATATGACGACTGTGCAGACGTGACCAGACACAACATTAAAAACATGATGTGGGGACGTGACCCTTCACAACGCTTAACAAACAACATGTGCGGAAGTGACCAGACACAACATTATCAGACGACTGTGCGGACGTGATCCTTCACAATCCTTAAGAGATGACATGTGCGGATGTGACCAGACACAACATTATCAGACGACATGTGTGGACGTGACCAGACACAACATTAACAACACGATGTGGGGCCGTGACCTTTCACAACACTTAACAGAAAACATATGCATACGTGACCAGACACAACATTATCAGACGAATGTGCGGACGTAACCAAACACAACAATAACAACACGATGTGGGGACGTGACCTTTCACAACGCTTAACAGACAACATGTGCGGACGTGACCTGACACAACATTATATGACAACTGTGCAGACGTGACCAGACACAGCATTAAAAATATGATGTGGGGACGTGACCCTTCACAACGCTTAACAGACAACATGTGCGGACGTGACCAGACAAAACCATTAAAAACACGATGTGAGGGCGTGACCCTGCACAACGCTTAACAGACAACATGTGCGGAAGTGACCAGACACAACATTATCCGACGACATGTGCGTACCTGACCAAACACAACATTAAATACACGATGTGGGGACGTGACCCTTCACAACGCTTGACAGACAACATGTGCGGAAGTACCAAGACACAACATTATCAGACGAATGTGCGGACGTGACCAAACACACCATTAAAAACACGATGTGGGGACGTGACCCTTCACAACGCTTAACAGACAACATGTGCGGACGTGACCAGACACAACATTAATAACACGAGGTGGGGGCGTGACCCTTCACAACGCTTAAGAGATGACATGTGCGGACGTGACAAGACACAATATTAAAAACACGATGTGGGGACGTGACCCTTCATAACGCTTAACAGACGATATATGCGGACGTGACCAGACACAACATTATCAGACGACATGTGTGGACGTGACCAGACACAACATTAACAACACGATGTGGGGCCGTGACCTTTCACAACACTTAACAGAAAACATATGCATACGTGACCAGACACAACATTATATGACGACTGTGCAGACGTGACCAGACACAACATTAAAAACATGATGTGGGGACGTGACCCTTCACAACGCTTAACAAACAACATGTTCGGAAGTGACCAGACACAACATTATCAGACGACTGTGCGGACGTGATCCTTCACAATCCTTAAGAGATGACATGTGCGGATGTGACCAGACACAACATTATCAGACGACATGTGTGGACGTGACCAGACACAACATTAACAACACGATGTGGGGCCGTGACCTTTCACAACACTTAACAGAAAACATATGCATACGTGACCAGACACAACATTATCAGACGAATGTGCGGACGTAACCAAACACAACATTAACAACACGATGTGGGGACGTGACCTTTCACAACGCTTAACAGACAACATGTGCGGACGTGACCTGACACAACATTATATGACAACTGTGCAGACGTGACCAGACACAGCATTAAAAATATGATGTGGGGACGTGATCCTTCACAACGCTTAACAGACAACATGTGCGGACGTGACCAGACAAAACCATTAAAAACACGATGTGAGGGCGTGACCCTGCACAACGCTTAACAGACAACATGTGCGGAAGTGACCAGACACAACATTATCAGACGACTGTGCGGACGTGATCCTTCACAATCCTTAAGAGATGACATGTGCGGATGTGACCAGACACAACATTATCAGACGACATGTGTGGACGTGACCAGACACAACATTAAAACCACGATGTGGGGACGTGACCTTTCACAACGCTTAACAGACAACATGTGCGGACGTGACCTGACACAACATTATATGACAACTGTGCAGACGTGACCAGACACAGCATTAAAAATATGATGTGGGGACGTGACCCTTCACAACGCTTAACAGACAACATGTGCGGACGTGACCAGACAAAACCATTTAAAACACGATGTGAGGGCGTGACCCTGCACAACGCTTAACAGACAACATGTGCGGAAGTGACCAGACACAACATTAACCGACGACATGTGCGTACCTGACCAAACACAACATTAAATACACGATGTGGGGACGTGACCCTTCACAACGCTTGACAGACAACATGTCCGGAAGTGACAAGACACAACATTATCAGACGAATGTGCGGACGTGACCAAACACACCATTAAAAATACGATGTGGGGACGTGACCCTTCACAACGCTTAACAGACAACATGTGCGGACGTGACCAGACACAACATTAATAACACGAGGTGGGGGGGTGACCCTTCATAACGCTTAAGAGATGACATGTGCGGACGTGACCAGACACAATATTAAAAACACGATGTGGGGACGTGACCCTTCATAACGCTTAACAGACGATATATGCGGACGTGACCAGACACAACATTATCAGACGACATGTGTGGACGTGACCAGACACAACATTAACAACACGATGTGGGGCCGTGACCTTTCACAACACTTAACAGAAAACATATGCATACGTGACCAGACACAACATTATCAGACGAATGTGCGGACGTAACCAAACACAACATTAACAACACGATGTGGGGACGTGACCTTTCACAACGCTTAACAGACAACATGTGCGGACGTGACCTGACACAACATTATATGACGACTGTGCAGACGTGACCAGACACAACATTAAAAACATGATGTGGGGACGTGACCCTTCACAACGCTTAACAAACAACATGTGCGGAAGTGACCAGACACAACATTATCAGACGACTGTGCGGACGTGATCCTTCACAATCCTTAAGAGATGACATGTGCGGATGTGACCAGACACAACATTATCAGACGACATGTGTGGACGTGACCAGACACAACATTAACAACACGATGTGGGGCCGTGACCTTTCACAACACTTAACAGAAAACATATGCATACGTGACCAGACACAACATTATCAGACGAATGTGCGGACGTAACCAAACACAACATTAAGAACACGATGTGGGGACGTGACCCTTCACAACGCTTAACAGACAACATGTGCGGAAGTGACCAGACACAACATTATCAGACGACATGTATGGACGTGACCAGACACAACATTAACAACACGATGTGGGGCCGTGACCTTTCACAACACTTAACAGAAAACATATGCATACGTGACCAGACACAACATTATCAGACGAATGTGCGGACGTAACCAAACACAACAATAACAACACGATGTGGGGACGTGACCTTTCACAACGCTTAACAGACAACATGTGCGGACGTGACCTGACACAACATTATATGACAACTGTGCAGACGTGACCAGACACAGCATTAAAAATATGATGTGGGGACGTGACCCTTCACAACGCTTAACAGACAACATGTGCGGACGTGACCAGACAAAACTATTAAAAACACGATGTGAGGGCGTGACCCTGCACAACGCTTAACAGACAACATGTGCGGAAGTGACCAGACACAACATTATCCGACGACATGTGCGTACCTGACCAAACACAACATTAAATACACGATGTGGGGACGTGACCCTTCACAACGCTTGACAGACAACATGTGCGGAAGTACCAAGACACAACATTATCAGACGAATGTGCGGACGTGACCAAACACACCATTAAAAACACGATGTGGGGACGTGACCCTTCACAACGCTTAACAGACAACATGTGCGGACGTGACCAGACACAACATTAATAACACGAGGTGGGGGCGTGACCCTTCACAACGCTTAAGAGATGACATGTGCGGACGTGACAAGACACAATATTAAAAACACGATGTGGGGACGTGACCCTTCATAACGCTTAACAGACGATATATGCGGACGTGACCAGACACAACATTATCAGACGACATGTGTGGACGTGACCAGACACAACATTAACAACACGATGTGGGGCCGTGACCTTTCACAACACTTAACAGAAAACATATGCATACATGACCAGACACAACATTATATGACGACTGTGCAGACGTGACCAGACACAACATTAAAAACATGATGTGGGGACGTGACCCTTCTCAACGCTTAACAAACAACATGTGCGGAAGTGACCAGACACAACATTATCAGACGAGTGTGCGGACGTGATCCTTCACAATCCTTAAGAGATGACATGTGCGGATGTGACCAGACACAACATTATCAGACGACATATGTGGACGTGACCAGACACAACATTAACAACACGATGTGGGGCCGTGACCTTTCACAACACTTAACAGAAAACATATGCATACGTGACCAGACACAACATTATCAGACGAATGTGCGGACGTAACCAAACACAACATTAACAACACGATGTGGGGACGTGACCTTTCACAACGCTTAACAGACAACATGTGCGGACGTGACCTGACACAACATTATATGACAACTGTGCAGACGTGACCAGACACAGCATTAAAAATATGATGTGGGGACGTGATCCTTCACAACGCTTAACAGACAACATGTGCGGACGTGACCAGACAAAACCATTAAAAACACGATGTGAGGGCGTGACCCTGCACAACGCTTAACAGACAACATGTGCGGAAGTGACCAGACACAACATTATCAGACGACTGTGCGGACGTGATCCTTCACAATCCTTAAGAGATGACATGTGCGGATGTGACCAGACACAACATTATCAGACGACATGTGTGGACGTGACCAGACACAACATTAAAACCACGATGTGGGGACGTGACCTATCACAACGCTTAACAGACAACATGTGCGGACGTGACCTGACACAACATTATATGACAACTGTGCAGACGTGACCAGACACAGCATTAAAAATATGATGTGGGGACGTGACCCTTCACAACGCTTAACAGACAACATGTGCGGACGTGACCAGACAAAACCATTAAAAACACGATGTGAGGGCGTGACCCTGCACAACGCTTAACAGACAACATGTGCGGAAGTGACCAGACACAACATTAACCGACGACATGTGCGTACCTGACCAAACACAACATTAAATACACGATGTGGGGACGTGACCCTTCACAACGCTTGACAGACAACATGTGCGGAAGTGACAAGACACAACATTATCAGACGAATGTGCGGACGTGACCAAACACACCATTAAAAATACGATGTGGGGACGTGACCCTTCACAACGCTTAACAGACAACATGTGCGGACGTGACCAGACACAACATTAATAACACGAGGTGGGGGGGTGACCCTTCACAACGCTTAAGAGATGACATGTGCGGACGTGACCAGACACAATATTAAAAACACGATGTGGGGACGTGACCCTTCATAACGCTTAACAGACGTTATATGCGGACGTGACCAGACACAACATTATCAGACGACATGTGTGGACGTGACCAGACACAACATTAACAACACGATGTGGGGCCGTGACCTTTCACAACACTTAACAGAAAACATATGCATACGTGACCAGACACAACATTATCAGACGAATGTGCGGACGTAACCAAACACAACATTAACAACACGATGTGGGGACGTGACCTTTCACAACGCTTAACAGACAACATGTGCGGACGTGACCTGACGCAACATTATATGACGACTGTGCTGACGTGACCAGACACAACATTAAAAACATGATCTGGGGACGTGACCCTTCACAACGCTTAACAAACAACATGTGCGGAAGTGACCAGACACAACATTATCAGACGACTGTGCGGACGTGATCCTTCACAATCCTTAAGAGATGACATGTGCGGATGTGACCAGACACAACATTATCAGACGACATGTGTGGACGTGACCAGACACAACATTAACAACACGATGTGGGGCCGTGACCTTTCACAACACTTAACAGAAAACATATGCATACGTGACCAGACACAACATTATCAGACGAATGTGCGGACGTAACCAAACACAACATTAAGAACACGATGTGGGGACGTGACCCTTCACAACGCTTAACAGACAACATGTGCGGAAGTGACCAGACACAACATTATCAGACGACATGTATGGACGTGACCAGACACAACATTAACAACACGATGTGGGGCCGTGACCTTTCACAACACTTAACAGAAAACATATGCATACGTGACCAGACACAACATTATCAGACGAATGTGCGGACGTAACCAAACACAACAATAACAACACGATGTGGGGACGTGACCTTTCACAACGCTTAACAGACAACATGTGCGGACGTGACCTGACACAACATTATATGACAACTGTGCAGACGTGACCAGACACAGCATTAAAAATATGATGTGGGGACGTGACCCTTCACAACGCTTATAAGACAACATGTGCGGACGTGACCAGACAAAACCATTAAAAACACGATGTGAGGGCGTGACCCTGCACAACGCTTAACAGACAACATGTGCGGAAGTGACCAGACACAACATTATCCGACGACATGTGCGTACCTGACCAAACACAACATTAAATACACGATGTGGGGACGTGACCCTTCACAACGCTTGACAGACAACATGTGCGGAAGTACCAAGACACAACATTATCAGACGAATGTGCGGACGTGACCAAACACACCATTAAAAATACGATGTGGGGACGTGACCCTTCACAACGCTTAACAGACAACATGTGCGGACGTGACCAGACACAACATTAATAACACGAGGTGGGGGCGTGACCCTTCACAACGCTTAAGAGATGACATGTGCGGACGTGACAAGACACAATATTAAAAACACGATGTGGGGACGTGACCCTTCATAACGCTTAACAGACGATATATGCGGACGTGACCAGACACAACATTATCAGACGACATGTGTGGACGTGACCAGACACAACATTAACAACACGATGTGGGGCCGTGACCTTTCACAACACTTAACAGAAAACATATGCATACATGACCAGACACAACATTATATGACGACTGTGCAGACGTGACCAGACACAACATTAAAAACATGATGTGGGGACGTGACCCTTCACAACGCTTAACAAACAACATGTGCGGAAGTGACCAGACACAACATTATCAGACGACTGTGCGGACGTGATCCTTCACAATCCTTAAGAGATGACATGTGCGGATGTGACCAGACACAACATTATCAGACGACATATGTGGACGTGACCAGACACAACATTAACAACACGATGTGGGGCCGTGACCTTTCACAACACTTAACAGAAAACATATGCATACGTGACCAGACACAACATTATCAGACGAATGTGCGGACGTAACCAAACACAACATTAACAACACGATGTGGGGACGTGACCTTTCACAACGCTTAACAGACAACATGTGCGGACGTGACCTGACACAACATTATATGACAACTGTGCAGACGTGACCAGACACAGCATTAAAAATATGATGTGGGGACGTGATCCTTCACAACGCTTAACAGACAACATGTGCGGACGTGACCAGACAAAACCATTAAAAACACGATGTGAGGGCGTGACCCTGCACAACGCTTAACAGACAACATGTGCGGAAGTGACCAGACACAACATTATCAGACGACTGTGCGGACGTGATCCTTCACAATCCTTAAGAGATGACATGTGCGGATGTGACCAGACACAACATTATCAGACGACATGTGTGGACGTGACCAGACACAACATTAAAACCACGATGTGGGGACGTGACCTTTCACAACGCTTAACAGACAACATGTGCGGACGTGACCTGACACAACATTATATGACAACTGTGCAGACGTGACCAGACACAGCATTAAAAATATGATGTGGGGACGTGACCCTTCACAACGCTTAACAGACAACATGTGCGGACGTGACCAGACAAAACCATTAAAAACACGATGTGAGGGCGTGACCCTGCACAACGCTTAACAGACAACATGTGCGGAAGTGACCAGACACAACATTAACCGACGACATGTGCGTACCTGACCAAACACAACATTAAATACACGATGTGGGGACGTGACCCTTCACAACGCTTGACAGACAACATGTGCGGAAGTGACAAGACACAACATTATCAGACGAATGTGCGGACGTGACCAAACACACCATTAAAAATACGATGTGGGGACGTGACCCTTCACAACGCTTAACAGACAACATGTGCGGACGTGACCAGACACAACATTAATAACACGAGGTGGGGGGGTGACCCTTCACAACGCTTAAGAGATGACATGTGCGGACGTGACCAGACACAATATTAAAAACACGATGTGGGGACGTGACCCTTCATAACGCTTAACAGACGTTATATGCGGACGTGACCAGACACAACATTATCAGACGACATGTGTGGACGTGACCAGACACAACATTAACAACACGATGTGGGGCCGTGACCTTTCACAACACTTAACAGAAAACATATGCATACGTGACCAGACACAACATTATCAGACGAATGTGCGGACGTAACCAAACACAACATTAACAACACGATGTGGGGACGTGACCTTTCACAACGCTTAACAGACAACATGTGCGGACGTGACCTGACGCAACATTATATGACGACTGTGCTGACGTGACCAGACACAACATTAAAAACATGATCTGGGGACGTGACCCTTCACAACGCTTAACAAACAACATGTGCGGAAGTGACCAGACACAACATTATCAGACGACTGTGCGGACGTGATCCTTCACAATCCTTAAGAGATGACATGTGCGGATGTGACCAGACACAACATTATCAGACGACATGTGTGGACGTGACCAGACACAACATTAACAACACGATGTGGGGCCGTGACCTTTCACAACACTTAACAGAAAACATATGCATACGTGACCAGACACAACATTATCAGACGAATGTGCGGACGTAACCAAACACAACATTAAGAACACGATGTGGGGACGTGACCCTTCACAACGCTTAACAGACAACATGTGCGGAAGTGACCAGACACAACATTATCAGACGACATGTATGGACGTGACCAGACACAACATTAACAACACGATGTGGGGCCGTGACCTTTCACAACACTTAACAGAAAACATATGCATACGTGACCAGACACAACATTATCAGACGAATGTGCGGACGTAACCAAACACAACAATAAGAACACGATGTGGGGACGTGACCTTTCACAACGCTTAACAGACAACATGTGCGGACGTGACCTGACACAACATTATATGACAACTGTGCAGACGTGACCAGACACAGCATTAAAAATATGATGTGGGGACGTGACCCTTCACAACGCTTAACAGACAACATGTGCGGACGTGACCAGACAAAACCATTAAAAACACGATGTGAGGGCGTGACCCTGCACAACGCTTAACAGACAACATGTGCGGAAGTGACCAGACACAACATTATCCGACGACATGTGCGTACCTGACCAAACACAACATTAAATACACGATGTGGGGACGTGACCCTTCACAACGCTTGACAGACAACATGTGCGGAAGTACCAAGACACAACATTATCAGACGAATGTGCGGACGTGACCAAACACACCATTAAAAACACGATGTGGGGACGTGACCCTTCACAACGCTTAACAGACAACATGTGCGGACGTGACCAGACACAACATTAATAACACGAGGTGGGGGCGTGACCCTTCACAACGCTTAAGAGATGACATGTGCGGACGTGACAAGACACAATATTAAAAACACGATGTGGGGACGTGACCCTTCATAACGCTTAACAGACGATATATGCGGACGTGACCAGACACAACATTATCAGACGACATGTGTGGACGTGACCAGACACAACATTAACAACACGATGTGGGGCCGTGACCTTTCACAACACTTAACAGAAAACATATGCATACATGACCAGACACAACATTATATGACGACTGTGCAGACGTGACCAGACACAACATTAAAAACATGATGTGGGGACGTGACCCTTCACAACGCTTAACAAACAACATGTGCGGAAGTGACCAGACACAACATTATCAGACGACTGTGCGGACGTGATCCTTCACAATCCTTAAGAGATGACATGTGCGGATGTGACCAGACACAACATTATCAGACGACATATGTGGACGTGACCAGACACAACATTAACAACACGATGTGGGGCCGTGACCTTTCACAACACTTAACAGAAAACATATGCATACGTGACCAGACACAACATTATCAGACGAATGTGCGGACGTAACCAAACACAACATTAACAACACGATGTGGGGACGTGACCTTTCACAACGCTTAACAGACAACATGTGCGGACGTGACCTGACACAACATTATATGACAACTGTGCAGACGTGACCAGACACAGCATTAAAAATATGATGTGGGGACGTGATCCTTCACAACGCTTAACAGACAACATGTGCGGACGTGACCAGACAAAACCATTAAAAACACGATGTGAGGGCGTGACCCTGCACAACGCTTAACAGACAACATGTGCGGAAGTGACCAGACACAACATTATCAGACGACTGTGCGGACGTGATCCTTCACAATCCTTAAGAGATGACATGTGCGGATGTGACCAGACACAACATTATCAGACGACATGTGTGGACGTGACCAGACACAACATTAAAACCACGATGTGGGGACGTGACCTTTCACAACGCTTAACAGACAACATGTGCGGACGTGACCTGACACAACATTATATGACAACTGTGCAGACGTGACCAGACACAGCATTAAAAATATGATGTGGGGACGTGACCCTTCACAACGCTTAACAGACAACATGTGCGGACGTGACCAGACAAAACCATTAAAAACACGATGTGAGGGCGTGACCCTGCACAACGCTTAACAGACAACATGTGCGGAAGTGACCAGACACAACATTAACCGACGACATGTGCGTACCTGACCAAACACAACATTAAATACACGATGTGGGGACGTGACCCTTCACAACGCTTGACAGACAACATGTGCGGAAGTGACAAGACACAACATTATCAGACGAATGTGCGGACGTGACCAAACACACCATTAAAAATACGATGTGGGGACGTGACCCTTCACAACGCTTAACAGACAACATGTGCGGACGTGACCAGACACAACATTAATAACACGAGGTGGGGGGGTGACCCTTCACAACGCTTAAGAGATGACATGTGCGGACGTGACCAGACACAATATTAAAAACACGATGTGGGGACGTGACCCTTCATAACGCTTAACAGACGTTATATGCGGACGTGACCAGACACAACATTATCAGACGACATGTGTGGACGTGACCAGACACAACATTAACAACACGATGTGGGGCCGTGACCTTTCACAACACTTAACAGAAAACATATGCATACGTGACCAGACACAACATTATCAGACGAATGTGCGGACGTAACCAAACACAACATTAACAACACGATGTGGGGACGTGACCTTTCACAACGCTTAACAGACAACATGTGCGGACGTGACCTGACGCAACATTATATGACGACTGTGCTGACGTGACCAGACACAACATTAAAAACATGATCTGGGGACGTGACCCTTCACAACGCTTAACAAACAACATGTGCGGAAGTGACCAGACACAACATTATCAGACGACTGTGCGGACGTGATCCTTCACAATCCTTAAGAGATGACATGTGCGGATGTGACCAGACACAACATTATCAGACGACATGTGTGGACGTGACCAGACACAACATTAACAACACGATGTGGGGCCGTGACCTTTCACAACACTTAACAGAAAACATATGCATACGTGACCAGACACAACATTATCAGACGAATGTGCGGACGTAACCAAACACAACATTAAGAACACGATGTGGGGATGTGACCCTTCACAACGCTTAACAGACAACATGTGCGGAAGTGACCAGACACAACATTATCAGACGACATGTGTGGACGTGACCAGACACAACATTAACAACACGATGTGGGGCCGTGACCTTTCACAACACTTAACAGAAAACATATGCATACGTGACCAGACACAACATTATCAGACGAATGTGCGGACGTAACCAAACACAACAATAACAACACGATGTGGGGACGTGACCTTTCACAACGCTTAACAGACAACATGTGCGGACGTGACCTGACACAACATTATATGACAACTGTGCAGACGTGACCAGACACAGCATTAAAAATATGATGTGGGGACGTGACCCTTCACAACGCTTAACAGACAACATGTGCGGACGTGACCAGACAAAACCATTAAAAACACGATGTGAGGGCGTGACCCTGCACAACGCTTAACAGACAACATGTGCGGAAGTGACCAGACACAACATTATCCGACGACATGTGCGTACCTGACCAAACACAACATTAAATACACGATGTGGGGACGTGACCCTTCACAACGCTTGACAGACAACATGTGCGGAAGTACCAAGACACAACATTATCAGACGAATGTGCGGACGTGACCAAACACACCATTAAAAACACGATGTGGGGACGTGACCCTTCACAACGCTTAACAGACAACATGTGCGGACGTGACCAGACACAACATTAATAACACGAGGTGGGGGCGTGACCCTTCACAACGCTTAAGAGATGACATGTGCGGACGTGACAAGACACAATATTAAAAACACGATGTGGGGACGTGACCCTTCATAACGCTTAACAGACGATATATGCGGACGTGACCAGACACAACATTATCAGACGACATGTGTGGACGTGACCAGACACAACATTAACAACACGATGTGGGGCCGTGACCTTTCACAACACTTAACAGAAAACATATGCATACGTGACCAGACACAACATTATATGACGACTGTGCAGACGTGACCAGACACAACATTAAAAACATGATGTGGGGACGTGACCCTTCACAACGCTTAACAAACAACATGTGCGGAAGTGACCAGACACAACATTATCAGACGACTGTGCGGACGTGATCCTTCACAATCCTTAAGAGATGACATGTGCGGATGTGACCAGACACAACATTATCAGACGACATGTGTGGACGTGACCAGACACAACATTAACAACACGATGTGGGGCCGTGACCTTTCACAACACTTAACAGAAAACATATGCATACGTGACCAGACACAACATTATCAGACGAATGTGCGGACGTAACCAACCAAACACAACATTAACAACACGATGTGGGGACGTGACCTTTCACAACGCTTAACAGACAACATGTGCGGACGTGACCTGACACAACATTATATGACAACTGTGCAGACGTGACCAGACACAGCATTAAAAATATGATGTGGGGACGTGATCCTTCACAACGCTTAACAGACAACATGTGCGGACGTGACCAGACAAAACCATTAAAAACACGATGTGAGGGCGTGACCCTGCACAACGCTTAACAGACAACATGTGCGGAAGTGACCAGACACAACATTATCAGACGACTGTGCGGACGTGATCCTTCACAATCCTTAAGAGATGACATGTGCGGATGTGACCAGACACAACATTATCAGACGACATGTGTGGACGTGACCAGACACAACATTAAAACCACGATGTGGGGACGTGACCTTTCACAACGCTTAACAGACAACATGTGCGGACGTGACCTGACACAACATTATATGACAACTGTGCAGACGTGACCAGACACAGCATTAAAAATATGATGTGGGGACGTGACCCTTCACAACGCTTAACAGACAACATGTGCGGACGTGACCAGACAAAACCATTAAAAACACGATGTGAGGGCGTGACCCTGCACAACGCTTAACAGACAACATGTGCGGAAGTGACCAGACACAACATTAACCGACGACATGTGCGTACCTGACCAAACACAACATTAAATACACGATGTGGGGACGTGACCCTTCACAACGCTTGACAGACAACATGTGCGGAAGTGACAAGACACAACATTATCAGACGAATGTGCGGACGTGACCAAACACACCATTAAAAATACGATGTGGGGACGTGACCCTTCACAACGCTTAACAGACAACATGTGCGGACGTGACCAGACAAAACCATTAAAAACACGATGTGAGGGCGTGACCCTGCACAACGCTTAACAGACAACATGTGCGGAAGTGACCAGACACAACATTAACCGACGACATGTGCGTACCTGACCAAACACAACATTAAATACACGATGTGGGGACGTGACCCTTCACAACGCTTGACAGACAACATGTGCGGAAGTGACAAGACACAACATTATCAGACGAATGTGCGGACGTGACCAAACACACCATTAAAAATACGATGTGGGAACGTGACCCTTCACAACGCTTAACAGACAACATGTGCGGACGTGACCAGACACAACATTAATAACACGAGGTGGGGGGGTGACCCTTCACAACGCTTAAGAGATGACATGTGCGGACGTGACCAGACACAATATTAAAAATACGATGTGGGGACGTGACCCTTCATAACGCTTAACAGACGATATATGCGGACGTGACCAGACACAACATTATCAGACGACTGTGCGGACGTGATCCTTCACAATCCTTAAGAGATGACATGTGCGGATGTGACCAGACACAACATTATCAGACGACATGTGTGGACGTGACCAGACACAACATTAAAACCACGATGTGGGGACGTGACCTTTCACAACGCTTAACAGACAACATGTGCGGACGTGACCTGACACAACATTATATGACAACTGTGCAGACGTGACCAGACACAGCATTAAAAATATGATGTGGGGACGTGACCCTTCACAACGCTTAACAGACAACATGTGCGGACGTGACCAGACAAAACCATTAAAAACACGATGTGAGGGCGTGACCCTGCACAACGCTTAACAGACAACATGTGCGGAAGTGACCAGACACAACATTAACCGACGACATGTGCGTACCTGACCAAACACAACATTAAATACACGATGTGGGGACGTGACCCTTCACAACGCTTGACAGACAACATGTGCGGAAGTGACAAGACACAACATTATCAGACGAATGTGCGGACGTGACCAAACACACCATTAAAAATACGATGTGGGGACGTGACCCTTCACAACGCTTAACAGACAACATGTGCGGACGTGACCAGACAAAACCATTAAAAACACGATGTGAGGGCGTGACCCTGCACAACGCTTAACAGACAACATGTGCGGAAGTGACCAGACACAACATTAACCGACGACATGTGCGTACCTGACCAAACACAACATTAAATACACGATGTGGGGACGTGACCCTTCACAACGCTTGACAGACAACATGTGCGGAAGTGACAAGACACAACATTATCAGACGAATGTGCGGACGTGACCAAACACACCATTAAAAATACGATGTGGGAACGTGACCCTTCACAACGCTTAACAGACAACATGTGCGGACGTGACCAGACACAACATTAATAACACGAGGTGGGGGGGTGACCCTTCACAACGCTTAAGAGATGACATGTGCGGACGTGACCAGACACAAGATTAAAAATACGATGTGGGGACGTGACCCTTCATAACGCTTAACAGACGATATATGCGGACGTGACCAGACACAACATTATCAGACGACATGTGTGGACGTGACCAGACACAACATTAACAACACGATGTGGGGCCGTGACCTTTCACAACACTTAACAGAAAACATATGCATACGTGACCAGACACAACATTATCAGACGAATGTGCGGACGTAACCAAACACAACATTAACAACACGATGTGGGGACGTGACCTTTCACAACGCTTAACAGACAACATGTGCGGACGTGACCTGACGCAACATTATATGACGACTGTGCAGACGTGACCAGACACAACATTAAAAACATAATGTGGGGACGTGACCCTTCACAACGCTTAACAAACAACATGTGCGGAAGTGACCAGACACAACATTATCAGACGACTGTGCGGACGTGATCCTTCACAATCCTTAAGAGATGACATGTGCGGATGTGACCAGACACAACATTATCAGACGACATGTGTGGACGTGACCAGACACAACATTAACAACACGATGTGGGGCCGTGACCTTTCACAACACTTAACAGAAAACATATGCATACGTGACCAGACACAACATTATCAGACGAATGTGCGGACGTAACCAAACACAACATTAAGAACACGATGTGGGGACGTGACCCTTCACAACGCTTAACAGACAACATGTGCGGAAGTGACCAGACACAACATTATCAGACGACATGTGTGGACGTGACCAGACACAACATTAACAACACGATGTGGGGCCGTGACCTTTCACAACACTTAACAGAAAACATATGCATACGTGACCAGACACAACATTATCAGACGAATGTGCGGACGTAACCAAACACAACAATAACAACACGATGTGGGGACGTGACCTTTCACAACGCTTAACAGACAACATGTGCGGACGTGACCTGACACAACATTATATGACAACTGTGCAGACGTGACCAGACACAGCATTAAAAATATGATGTGGGGACGTGACCCTTCACAACGCTTAACAGACAACATGTGCGGACGTGACCAGACAAAACCATTAAAAACACGATGTGAGGGCGTGACCCTGCACAACGCTTAACAGACAACATGTGCGGAAGTGACCAGACACAACATTATCCGACGACATGTGCGCACCTGACCAAACACAACATTAAATACACGATGTGGGGACGTGACCCTTCACAACGCTTGACAGACAACATGTGCGGAAGTACCAAGACACAACATTATCAGACGAATGTGCGGACGTGACCAAACACACCATTAAAAACACGATGTGGGGACGTGACCCTTCACAACGCTTAACAGACAACATGTGCGGACGTGACCAGACACAACATTAATAACACGAGGTGGGGGCGTGACCCTTCACAACGCTTAAGAGATGACATGTGCGGACGTGACAAGACACAATATTAAAAACACGATGTGGGGACGTGACCCTTCATAACGCTTAACAGACGATATATGCGGACGTGACCAGACACAACATTATCAGACGACATGTGTGGACGTGACCAGACACAACATTAACAACACGATGTGGGGCCGTGACCTTTCACAACACTTAACAGAAAACATATGCATACGTGACCAGACACAACATTATATGACGACTGTGCAGACGTGACCAGACACAACATTAAAAACATGATGTGGGGACGTGACCCTTCACAACGCTTAACAAACAACATGTGCGGAAGTGACCAGACACAACATTATCAGACGACTGTGCGGACGTGATCCTTCACAATCCTTAAGAGATGACATGTGCGGATGTGACCAGACACAACATTATCAGACGACATGTGTGGACGTGACCAGACACAACATTAACAACACGATGTGGGGCCGTGACCTTTCACAACACTTAACAGAAAACATATGCATACGTGACCAGACACAACATTATCAGACGAATGTGCGGACGTAACCAAACACAACATTAACAACACGATGTGGGGACGTGACCTTTCACAACGCTTAACAGACAACCTGTGCAGACGTGACCAGACACAGCATTAAAAATATGATGTGGGGACGTGATCCTTCACAACGCTTAACAGACAACATGTGCGGACGTGACCAGACAAAACCATTAAAAACACGATGTGAGGGCGTGACCCTGCACAACGCTTAACAGACAACATGTGCGGAAGTGACCAGACACAACATTATCAGACGACTGTGCGGACGTGATCCTTCACAATCCTTAAGAGATGACATGTGCGGATGTGACCAGACACAACATTATCAGACGACATGTGTGGACGTGACCAGACACAACATTAAAACCATGATGTGGGGACGTGACCTTTCACAACGCTTAACAGACAATATGTGCGGACGTGACCTGACACAACATTATATGACAACTGTGCAGACGTGACCAGACACAGCATTAAAAATATGATGTGGGGACGTGACCCTTCACAACGCTTAACAGACAACATGTGCGGACGTGACCAGACAAAACCATTAAAAACACGATGTGAGGGCGTGACCCTGCACAACGCTTAACAGACAACATGTGCGGAAGCGACCAGACACAACATTATCCGACGACATGTGCGTACCTGACCAAACACAACATTAAATACACGATGTGGGGACGTGACCCTTCACAACGCTTGACAGACAACATGTGCGGAAGTGACAAGACACAACATTATCAGACGAATGTGCGGACGTGACCAAACACACCATTAAAAATACGATGTGGGGACGTGACCCTTCACAACGCTTAACAGACAACATGTGCGGACGTGACCAGACAAAACCATTAAAAACACGATGTGAGGGCGTGACCCTGCACAACGCTTAACAGACAACATGTGCGGAAGTGACCAGACACAACATTAACCGACGACATGTGCGTACCTGACCAAACACAACATTAAATACACGATGTGGGGACGTGACCCTTCACAACGCTTGACAGACAACATGTGCGGAAGTGACAAGACACAACATTATCAGACGAATGTGCGGACGTGACCAAACACACCATTAAAAATACGATGTGGGAACGTGACCCTTCACAACGCTTAACAGACAACATGTGCGGACGTGACCAGACACAACATTAATAACACGAGGTGGGGGGGTGACCCTTCACAACGCTTAAGAGATGACATGTGCGGACGTGACCAGACACAATATTAAAAATACGATGTGGGGACGTGACCCTTCATAACGCTTAACAGACGATATATGCGGACGTGACCAGACACAACATTATCAGACGACATGTGTGGACGTGACCAGACACAACATTAACAACACGATGTGGGGCCGTGACCTTTCACAACACTTAACAGAAAACATATGCATACGTGACCAGACACAACATTATCAGACGAATGTGCGGACGTAACCAAACACAACATTAACAACACGATGTGGGGACGTGACCTTTCACAACGCTTAACAGACAACATGTGCGGACGTGACCTGACGCAACATTATATGACGACTGTGCAGACGTGACCAGACACAACATTAAAAACATAATGTGGGGACGTGACCATTCACAACGCTTAACAAACAACATGTGCGGAAGTGACCAGACACAACATTATCAGACGACTGTGCGGACGTGATCCTTCACAATCCTTAAGAGATGACATGTGCGGATGTGACCAGACACAACATTATCAGACGACATGTGTGGACGTGACCAGACACAACATTAACAACACGATGTGGGGCCGTGACCTTTCACAACACTTAACAGAAAACATATGCATACGTGACCAGACACAACATTATCAGACGAATGTGCGGACGTAACCAAACACAACATTAAGAACACGATGTGGGGACGTGACCCTTCACAACGCTTAACAGACAACATGTGCGGAAGTGACCAGACACAACATTATCAGACGACATGTGTGGACGTGACCAGACACAACATTAACAACACGATGTGGGGCCGTGACCTTTCACAACACTTAACAGAAAACATATGCATACGTGACCAGACACAACATTATCAGACGAATGTGCGGACGTAACCAAACACAACAATAACAACACGATGTGGGGACGTGACCTTTCACAACGCTTAACAGACAACATGTGCGGACGTGACCTGACACAACATTATATGACAACTGTGCAGACGTGACCAGACACAGCATTAAAAATATGATGTGGGGACGTGACCCTTCACAACGCTTAACAGACAACATGTGCGGACGTGACCAGACAAAACCATTAAAAACACGATGTGAGGGCGTGACCCTGCACAACGCTTAACAGACAACATGTGCGGAAGTGACCAGACACAACATTATCCGACGACATGTGCGCACCTGACCAAACACAACATTAAATACACGATGTGGGGACGTGACCCTTCACAACGCTTGACAGACAACATGTGCGGAAGTACCAAGACACAACATTATCAGACGAATGTGCGGACGTGACCAAACACACCATTAAAAACACGATGTGGGGACGTGACCCTTCACAACGCTTAACAGACAACATGTGCGGACGTGACCAGACACAACATTAATAACACGAGGTGGGGGCGTGACCCTTCACAACGCTTAAGAGATGACATGTGCGGACGTGACAAGACACAATATTAAAAACACGATGTGGGGACGTGACCCTTCATAACGCTTAACAGACGATATATGCGGACGTGACCAGACACAACATTATCAGACGACATGTGTGGACGTGACCAGACACAACATTAACAACACGATGTGGGGCCGTGACCTTTCACAACACTTAACAGAAAACATATGCATACGTGACCAGACACAACATTATATGACGACTGTGCAGACGTGACCAGACACAACATTAAAAACATGATGTGGGGACGTGACCCTTCACAACGCTTAACAAACAACATGTGCGGAAGTGACCAGACACAACATTATCAGACGACTGTGCGGACGTGATCCTTCACAATCCTTAAGAGATGACATGTGCGGATGTGACCAGACACAACATTATCAGACGACATGTGTGGGCGTGACCAGACACAACATTAACAACACGATGTGGGGCCGTGACCTTTCACAACACTTAACAGAAAACATATGCATACGTGACCAGACACAACATTATCAGACGAATGTGCGGACATAACCAAACACAACATTAACAACACGATGTGGGGACGTGACCTTTCACAACGCTTAACAGACAACCTGTGCAGACGTGACCAGACACAGCATTAAAAATATGATGTGGGGACGTGATCCTTCACAACGCTTAACAGACAACATGTGCGGACGTGACCAGACAAAACCATTAAAAACACGATGTGAGGGCGTGACCCTGCACAACGCTTAACAGACAACATGTGCGGAAGTGACCAGACACAACATTATCAGACGACTGTGCGGACGTGATCCTTCACAATCCTTAAGAGATGACATGTGCGGATGTGACCAGACACAACATTATCAGACGACATGTGTGGACGTGACCAGACACAACATTAAAACCATGATGTGGGGACGTGACCTTTCACAACGCTTAACAGACAATATGTGCGGACGTGACCTGACACAACATTATATGACAACTGTGCAGACGTGACCAGACACCGCATTAAAAATATGATGTGGGGACGTGACCCTTCACAACGCTTAACAGACAACATGTGCGGACGTGACCAGACAAAACCATTAAAAACACGATGTGAGGGCGTGACCCTGCACAACGCTTAACAGACAACATGTGCGGAAGCGACCAGACACAACATTATCCGACGACATGTGCGTACCTGACCAAACACAACATTAAATACACGATGTGGGGACGTGACCCTTCACAACGCTTGACAGACAACATGTGCGGAAGTGACAAGACACAACATTATCAGACGAATGTGCGGACGTGACCAAACACACCATTAAAAACACGATGTGGGGACGTGACCCTTCACAACGCTTAACAGACAACATGTGCGGACGTGACCAGACACAACATTAATAACACGAGGTGGGGGCGTGACCCTTCACAACGCTTAAGAGATGACATGTGCGGACGTGACCAGACACAATATTAAAAACACGATGTGGGGACGTGACCCTTCATAACGCTTAACAGACGATATATGCGGACGTGACCAGACACAACATTATCAGACGACATGTGTGGACGTGACCAGACACAACATTAACAACACGATGTGGGGCCGTGACCTTTCACAACACTTAACAGAAAACATATGCATACGTGACCAGACACAACATTATCAGACGAATGTGCGGACGTAACCAAACACAACATTAACAACACGATGTGGGGACGTGACCTTTCACAACGCTTAACAGACAACATGTGCGGACGTGACCTGACACAACATTATATGACGACTGTGCAGACGTGACCAGACACAACATTAAAAACATGATGTGGGGACGTGACCCTTCACAACGCTTAACAAACAACATGTGCGGAAGTGACCAGACACAACATTATCAGACGACTGTGCGGACGTGATCCTTCACAATCCTTAAGAGATGACATGTGCGGATGTGACCAGACACAACATTATCAGACGACATGTGTGGACGTGACCAGACACAACATTAACAACAAGATGTGGGGCCGTGACCTTTCACAACACTTAACAGAAAACATATGCATACGTGACCAGACACAACATTATCAGACGAATGTGCGGACGTAACCAAACACAACATTAAGAACACGATGTGGGGACGTGACCCTTCACAACGCTTAACAGACAACATGTGCGGAAGTGACCAGACACAACATTATCAGACGACATGTGTGGACGTGACCAGACACAACATTAACAACACGATGTGGGGCCGTGACCTTTCACAACACTTAACAGAAAACATATGCATACGTGACCAGACACAACATTATCAGACGAATGTGCGGACGTAACCAAACACAACAATAACAACACGATGTGGGGACGTGACCTTTCACAACGCTTAACAGACAACATGTGCGGACGTGACCTGACACAACATTATATGACAACTGTGCAGACGTGACCAGACACAGCATTAAAAATATGATGTGGGGACGTGACCCTTCACAACGCTTAACAGACAACATGTGCGGACGTGACCAGACAAAACCATTAAAAACACGATGTGAGGGCGTGACCCTGCACAACGCTTAACAGACAACATGTGCGGAAGTGACCAGACACAACATTATCCGACGACATGTGCGCACCTGACCAAACACAACATTAAATACACGATGTGGGGACGTGACCCTTCACAACGCTTGACAGACAACATGTGCGGAAGTACCAAGACACAACATTATCAGACGAATGTGCGGACGTGACCAAACACACCATTAAAAACACGATGTGGGGACGTGACCCTTCACAACGCTTAACAGACAACATGTGCGGACGTGACCAGACACAACATTAATAACACGAGGTGGGGGCGTGACCCTTCACAACGCTTAAGAGATGACATGTGCGGACGTGACAAGACACAATATTAAAAACACGATGTGGGGACGTGACCCTTCATAACGCTTAACAGACGATATATGCGGACGTGACCAGACACAACATTATCAGACGACATGTGTGGACGTGACCAGACACAACATTAACAACACGATGTGGGGTCGTGACCTTTCACAACACTTAACAGAAAACATATGCATACGTGACCAGACACAACATTATATGACGACTGTGCAGACGTGACCAGACACAACATTAAAAACATGATGTGGGGACGTGACCCTTCACAACGCTTAACAAACAACATGTGCGGAAGTGACCAGACACAACATTATCAGACGACTGTGCGGACGTGATCCTTCACAATCCTTAAGAGATGACATGTGCGGATGTGACCAGACACAACATTATCAGACGACATGTGTGGACGTGACCAGACACAACATTAACAACACGATGTGGGGCCATGACCTTTCACAACACTTAACAGAAAACATATGCATACGTGACCAGACACAACATTATCAGACGAATGTGCGGACGTAACCAAACACAACATTAACAACACGATGTGGGGACGTGACCTTTCACAACGCTTAACAGACAACCTGTGCAGACGTGACCAGACACAGCATTAAAAATATGATGTGGGGACGTGATCCTTCACAACGCTTAACAGACAACATGTGCGGACGTGACCAGACAAAACCATTAAAAACACGATGTGAGGGCGTGACCCTGCACAACGCTTAACAGACAACATGTGCGGAAGTGACCAGACTCAACATTATCAGACGACTGTGCGGACGTGAATCTTCACAATCCTTAAGAGATGACATGTGCGGATGTGACCAGACACAACATTATCAGACGTCATGTGTGGACGTGACCAGACACAACATTAAAACCATGATGTGGGGACGTGACCTTTCACAACGCTTAACAGACAATATGTGCGGACGTGACCTGACACAACATTATATGACAACTGTGCAGACGTGACCAGACACAGCATTAAAAATATGATGTGGGGACGTGACCCTTCACAACGCTTAACAGACAACATGTGCGGACGTGACCAGACAAAACCATTAAAAACACGATGTGAGGGCGTGACCCTGCACAACGCTTAACAGACAACATGTGCGGAAGCGACCAGACACAACATTATCCGACGACATGTGCGTACCTGACCAAACACAACATTAAATACACGATGTGGGGACGTGACCCTTCACAACGCTTGACAGACAACATGTGCGGAAGTGACAAGACACAACATTATCAGACGAATGTGCGGACGTGACCAAACACACCATTAAAAACACGATGTGGGGACGTGACCCTTCACAACGCTTAACAGACAACATGTGCGGACGTGACCAGACACAACATTAATAACACGAGGTGGGGGCGTGACCCTTCACAACGCTTAAGAGATGACATGTGCGGACGTGACCAGACACAATATTAAAAACACGATGTGGGGACGTGACCCTTCATAACGCTTAACAGACGATATATGCGGACGTGACCAGACACAACATTATCAGACGACATGTGTGGACGTGACCAGACACAACATTAACAACACGATGTGGGGCCGTGACCTTTCACAACACTTAACAGAAAACATATGCATACGTGACCAGACACAACATTATCAGACGAATGTGCGGACGTAACCAAACACAACATTAACAACACGATGTGGGGACGTGACCTTTCACAACGCTTAACAGACAACATGTGCGGACGTGACCTGACACAACATTATATGACGACTGTGCAGACGTGACCAGACACAACATTAAAAACATGATGTGGGGACGTGACCCTTCACAACGCTTAACAAACAACATGTGCGGAAGTGACCAGACACAACATTATCAGACGACTGTGCGGACGTGATCCTTCACAATCCTTAAGAGATGACATGTGCGGATGTGACCAGACACAACATTATCAGACGACCTATGTGGACGTGACCAGACACAACATTAACAACACGATGTGGGGTCGTGACCTTTCACAACACTTAACAGAAAACATATGCATACGTGACCAGACACAACATTATCAGACGAATGTGCGGACGTAACCAAACACAACATTAAGAACACGATGTGGGGACGTGACCCTTCACAACGCTTAACAGACAACATGTGCGGAAGTGACCAGACACAACATTATCAGACGACATGTGTGCACGTGACCAGACACAACATTAACAACACGATGTGGGGTCGTGACCTTTCACAACACTTAACAGAAAACATATGCATACGTGACCAGACAAAACATTATCAGACGAATGTGCGGACGTAACCAAACACAACATTAAGAACACGATGTGGGGACGTGACCCTTCACAACGCTTAACAGACAACATGTGCGGAAGTGACCAGACACAACATTATCAGACGACATGTGTGGACGTGACCAGACACAACATTAACAACACGATGTGGGGCCGTGACCTTTCACAACACTTAACAGAAAACATATGCATACGTGACCAGACACAACATTATATGACGACTGTGCAGACGTGACCAGACACAACATTAAAAACATGATGTGGGGACGTGACCCTTCACAACGCTTAACAAACAACATGTTTGGAAGTGACCAGACACAACATTATCAGACGACTGTACGGACGTGATCCTTCACAATCCTTAAGAGATGACATGTGCGGATGTGACCAGACACAACATTATCAGACGACATGTGTGGACGTGACCAGACACAACATTAACAACACGATGTGGGGCCGTGACCTTTCACAACACTTAACAGAAAACATATGCATACGTGACCAGACACAACATTATCAGACGAATGTGCGGACGTAACCAAACACAACATTAACAACACGATGTGGGGACGTGACCTTTCACAACGCTTAACAGACAACATGTGCGGACGTGACCTGACATAACATTATATGACAACTGTGCAGACGTGACCAGACACAGCATTAAAAATATGATGTGGGGATGTGATCCTTCACAACGCTTAACAGACAACATGTGCGGACGTGACCAGACAAAACCATTAAAAACACGATGTGAGGGCGTGACCCTGCACAACGCTTAACAGACAACATGTGCGGAAGTGACCAGACACAACATTATCAGACGACTGTGCGGACGTGATCCTTCACAATCCTTAAGAGATGACATGTGCGGATGTGACCAGACACAACATTATCAGACGACACTTGTGGACGTGACCAGACACAACATTAAAACCATGATGTGGGGACGTGACCTTTCACAACGCTTAACAGACAACATGTGCGGACGTGACCTGACACAACATTATATGACAACTGTGCAGACGTGACCAGACACAGCATTAAAAATATGATGTGGGGACGTGACCCTTCACAACGCTTAACTGACAACATGTGCGGACGTGACCAGACAAAACCATTAAAAACACGATGTGAGGGCGTGACCCTGCACAACGCTTAACAGACAACATGTGCGGAAGTGACCAGACACAACATTATCCGACGACATGTGCGTACCTGACCAAACACAACATTAAATACACGATGTGGGGACGTGACCCTTCACAACGCTTGACAGACAACATGTGCGGAAGTGACAAGACACAACATTATCAGACGAATGTGCGGACGTGACCAAACACACCATTAAAAACACGATGTGGGGACGTGACCCTTCACAACGCTTAACAGACAACATGTGCGGACGTGACCAGACACAACATTAATAACACGAGGTGGGGGCGTGACCCTTCACAACGCTTAAGAGATGACATGTGCGGACGCGACCATACACAATATTAAAAACACGATGTGGGGACGTGACCCTTCATAACGCTTAACAGACGATATATGCGGACGTGACCAGACACAACATTATCAGACGACATATGTTGACGTGACCAGACACAACATTAACAACACGATGTGGGGCCGTGACCTTTCACAACACTTAACAGAAAACATATGCATACGTGACCAGACACAACATTATCAGACGAATGTGCGGACGTAACCAAACACAACATTAACAACACGATGTGGGGACGTGATCCTTCACAACGCTTAACAGACAACATGTGCGGACGTGACCAGACAAAACCATTAAAAACACGATGTGAGGGCGTGACCCTGCACAACGCTTAACAGACAACATGTGCGGAAGTGACCAGACACAACATTATCAGACGACTGTGCGGACGTGATCCTTCACAATCCTTAAGAGATGACATGTGCGGATGTGACCAGACACAACATTATCAGACGACACTTGTGGACGTGACCAGACACAACATTAAAACCATGATGTGGGGACGTGACCTTTCACAACGCTTAACAGACAACATGTGCGGACGTGACCTGACACAACATTATATGACAACTGTGCAGACGTGACCAGACACAGCATTAAAAATATGATGTGGGGACGTGACCCTTCACAACGCTTAACTGACAACATGTGCGGACGTGACCAGACAAAACCATTAAAAACACGATGTGAGGGCGTGACCCTGCACAACGCTTAACAGACAACATGTGCGGAAGTGACCAGACACAACATTATCCGACGACATGTGCGTACCTGACCAAACACAACATTAAATACACGATGTGGGGACGTGACCCTTCACAACGCTTGACAGACAACATGTGCGGAAGTGACAAGACACAACATTATCAGACGAATGTGCGGACGTGACCAAACACACCATTAAAAACACGATGTGGGGACGTGACCCTTCACAACGCTTAACAGACAACATGTGCGGACGTGACCAGACACAACATTAATAACACGAGGTGGGGGCGTGACCCTTCACAACGCTTAAGAGATGACATGTGCGGACGCGACCATACACAATATTAAAAACACGATGTGGGGACGTGACCCTTCATAACGCTTAACAGACGATATATGCGGACGTGACCAGACACAACATTATCAGACGACATGTGTGGACGTGACCAGACACAACATTAACAACACGATGTGGGGCCGTGACCTTTCACAACACTTAACAGAAAACATATGCATACGTGACCAGACACAACATTATCAGACGAATGTGCGGACGTAACCAAACACAACATTAACAACACGATGTGGGGACGTGACCTTTCACAACGCTTAACAGACAACATGTGCGGACGTGACCTGACACAACATTATATGACGACTGTGCAGACGTGACCAGACACAACATTAAAAACATGATGTGGGGACGTGACCCTTCACAACGCTTAACAAACAACATGTGCGGAAGTGACCAGACACAACATTATCAGACGACTGTGCGGACGTGATCCTTCACAATCCTTAAGAGATGACATGTGCGGATGTGACCAGACACAACATTATCAGACGACATGTGTGGACGTGACCAGACACAACATTAACAACACAATGTGGGGCCGTGACCTTTCACAACACTTAACAGAAAACATATGCATACGTGACCAGACACAACATTATTAGACGAATGTGCGGACGTAACCAAACACAACATTAAGAACACGATGTGGGGACGTGACCCTTCACAACGCTTAACAGACAACATGTGCGGAAGTGACCAGACACAACATTATCCGACGACATGTGCGTACCTGACCAAACACAACATTAACAACACGATGTGGGGTCGTGACCTTTCACAACACTTAACAGAAAACATATGCATACGTGACCAGACACAACATTATATGACGACTGTGCAGACGTGACCAGACACAACATTAAAAATATGATGTGGGGACGTGACCCTTCACAACGCTTAACAAACAACATGTGCGGAAGTGCCCAGACACAACATTATCAGACGACTGTGCGGACGTGATCCTTCACAATCCTTAAGAGATGACATGTGCGGATGTGACCAGACACAACATTATCAGACGACATGTGTGGACGTGACCAGACACAACATTAACAACACGATGTGGGGCCGTGACCTTTCACAACACTTAACAGAAAACATATGCATACGTGACCAGACACAACATTATCAGACGAATGTGCGGACGTAACCAAACACAACATTAACAACACGATGTGGGGACGTGACCTTTCACAACGCTTAACAGACAACATGTGCGGACGTGACCTGACACAACATTATATGACAACTGTGCAGACGTGACCAGACACAGCATTAAAAATATGATGTGGGGACGTGATCCTTCACAACGCTTAACAGACAACATGTGCGGACGTGACCAGACAAAACCATTAAAAACACGATGTGAGGGCGTGACCCTGCACAACGCTTAACAGACAACCTGTGCGGAAGTGACCAGACACAACATTATCCGACGACATGTGCGTACCTGACCAAACACAACATTAAATACACGATGTGGGGACGTGACCCTTCACAACGCTTGACAGACAACATGTGCGGAAGTGACAAGACACAACATTATCAGACGAATGTGCGGACGTGACCAAACACACCATTAAAAACACGATGTGGGGACGTGACCCTTCACAACGCTTAACAGACAACATGTGCGGACGTGACCAGACACAACATTAATAACACGAGGTGGGGGCGTGACCCTTCACAACGCTTAAGAGATGACATGTGCGGACGTGACCATACACAATATTAAAAACACGATGTGGGGACGTGACCCTTCATAACGCTTAACAGACGATATATGCGGACGTGACCAGACACAACATTATCAGACGACATGTGTTGACGTGACCAGACACAACATTAACAACACGATGTGGGGCCGTGACCTTTCACAACACTTAACAGAAAACATATGCATACGTGACCAGACACAACATTATCAGACGAATGTGCGGACGTAACCAAACACAACATTAACAACACGATGTGGGGACGTGACCTTTCACAACGCTTAACAGACAACATGTGCGGACGTGACCTGACACAACATTATATGACGACTGTGCAGACGTGACCAGACACAACATTAAAAACATGATGTGGGGACGTGACCCTTCACAACGCTTAACAAACAACATGTGCGGAAGTGACCAGACACAACATTATCAGACGACTGTGCGGACGTGATCCTTCACAATCCTTAAGAGATGACATGTGCGGATGTGACCAGACACAACATTATCAGACGACATGTGTGGGCGTGACCAGACACAACATTAACAACACGATGTGGGGCCGTGACCTTTCACAACACTTAACAGAAAACATATGCATACGTGACCAGACACAACATTATCAGACGAATGTGCGGACGTAACCAAACACAACATTAAGAACACGATGTGGGGACGTGACCCTTCACAACGCTTAACAGACAACATGTGCGGAAGTGACCAGACACAACATTATCAGACGACATGTGTGGACGTGACCAGACACAACATTAACAACACGATGTGGGGCCGTGACCTTTCACAACACTTAACAGAAAACATATGCATACGTGACCAGACACAACATTATTAGACGAATGTGCGGACGTAACCAAACACAACATTAAGAACACGATGTGGGGACGTGACCCTTCACAACGCTTAACAGACAACATGTGCGGAAGTGACCAGACACAACATTATCAGACGACATGTGTGGACGTGACCAGACACAACATTAACAACACGATGTGGGGTCGTGACCTTTCACAACACTTAACAGAAAACATATGCATACGTGACCAGACACAACATTATATGACGACTGTGCAGACGTGACCAGACACAACATTAAAAATATGATGTGGGGACGTGACCCTTCACAACGCTTAACAAACAACATGTGCGGAAGTGACCAGACACAACATTATCAGACGACTGTGCGGACGTGATCCTTCACAATCCTTAAGAGATGACATGTGCGGATGTGACCAGACACAACATTATCAGACGACATGTGTGGACGTGACCAGACACAACATTAACAACACGATGTGGGGCCGTGACCTTTCACAACACTTAACAGAAAACATATGCATACGTGACCAGACACAACATTATCAGACGAATGTGCGGACGTAACCAAACACAACATTAACAATACGATGTGGGGACGTGACCTTTCACAACGCTTAACAGACAACATGTGCGGACGTGACCTGACACAACATTATATGACAACTGTGCAGACGTGACCAGACACAGCATTAAAAATATGATGTGGGGACGTGATCCTTCACAACGCTTAACAGACAACATGTGCGGACGTGACCAGACAAAACCATTAAAAACACGATGTGAGGGCGTGACCCTGCACAACGCTTAACAGACAACCTGTGCGGAAGTGACCAGACACAACATTATCCGACGACATGTGCGTACCTGACCAAACACAACATTAAATACACGATGTGGGGACGTGACCCTTCACAACGCTTGACAGACAACATGTGCGGAAGTGACAAGACACAACATTATCAGACGAATGTGCGGACGTGACCAAACACACCATTAAAAACACGATGTGGGGACGTGACCCTTCACAACGCTTAACAGACAACATGTGCGGACGTGACCAGACACAACATTAATAACACGAGGTGGGGGCGTGACCCTTCACAACGCTTAAGAGATGACATGTGCGGACGTGACCATACACAATATTAAAAACACGATGTGGGGACGTGACCCTTCATAACGCTTAACAGACGATATATGCGGACGTGACCAGACACAACATTATCAGACGACATGTGTTGACGTGACCAGACACAACATTAACAACACGATGTGGGGCCGTGACCTTTCACAACACTTAACAGAAAACATATGCATACGTGACCAGACACAACATTATCAGACGAATGTGCGGACGTAACCAAACACAACATTAACAACACGATGTGGGGACGTGACCTTTCACAACGCTTAACAGACAACATGTGCGGACGTGACCTGACACAACATTATATGACGACTGTGCAGACGTGACCAGACACAACATTAAAAACATGATGTGGGGACGTGACCCTTCACAACGCTTAACAAACAACATGTGCGGAAGTGACCAGACACAACATTATCAGACGACTGTGCGGACGTGATCCTTCACAATCCTTAAGAGATGACATGTGCGGATGTGACCAGACACAACATTATCAGACGACATGTGTGGGCGTGACCAGACACAACATTAACAACACGATGTGGGGCCGTGACCTTTCACAACACTTAACAGAAAACATATGCATACGTGACCAGACACAACATTATCAGACGAATGTGCGGACGTAACCAAACACAACATTAAGAACACGATGTGGGGACGTGACCCTTCACAATGCTTAACAGACAACATGTGCGGAAGTGACCAGACACAACATTATCAGACGACATGTGTGGACGTGACCAGACACAACATTAACAACACGATGTGGGGCCGTGACCTTTCACAACACTTAACAGAAAACATATGCATACGTGACCAGACACAACATTATCAGACGAATGTGCGGACGTAACCAAACACAACATTAACAACACGATGTGGGGACGTGACCTTTCACAACGCTTAACAGACAACATGTGCGGACGTGACCTGACACAACATTATATGACAACTGTGCAGACGTGACCAGACACAACATTAAAAATATGATGTGGGGACGTGACCCTTCACAACGCTTAACAGACAACATGTGCGGACGTGACCAGACAAAACCATTAAAAACACGATGTGAGGGCGTGACCCTGCACAACGCTTAACAGACAACATGTGCGGAAGTGACCAGACACAACATTATCCGACGACATGTGCGTACCTGACCAAACACAACATTAAATACACGATGTGGGGACGTGACCCTTCACAACGCTTGACAGACAACATGTGCGGAAGTGACAAGACACAACATTATCAGACGAATGTGCGGACGTGACCAAACACACCATTAAAAACACGAGGTGGGGGCGTGACCCTTCACAACGCTTAAGAGATGACATGTGCGGACGTGACAAGACACAATATTAAAAACACGATGTGGGGACGTGACCCTTCATAACGCTTAACAGACGATATATGCGGACGTGACCAGACACAACATTATCAGACGACATGTGTGGACGTGACCAAACACAACATTAACAACACGATGTGGGGACGTGACCTATCACAACGCTTAACAGACAACATGTGCGGACGTGACCTGACACAACATTATATGACAACTGTGCAGACGTGACCAAACACAGCATTAAAAATATGATGTGGGGACGTGACCCTTCACAACGCTTAACAGACAACAAGTGCGGACGTGACCAGACAAAACCATTAAAAACACGATGTGAGGGCGTGACCCTGCACAACGCTTAACAGACAACATGTGCGGAAGTGACCAGACACAACATTATCAGACGACATGTGCGTACCTGACCAAACACAACATTAAATACACGATGTGGGGACGTGACCCTTCACAACGCTTGACAGACAACATGTGCGGAAGTGACAAGACACAACATTATCAGACGAATGTGCGGACGTGACGAAACACACCATTACAAACACGATTTGGGGACGTGACACTTCACAACGCTTAACAGACAACATGTGCGGACGTGACTAGACACAACATCATCAGACGACTGTGCGGACGTGACCAGACACAACATTAAAACACACAAGGTGGGGAGGTGACCCTTCATAACGCTTAAGAGATGACATGTGCGGACGTGACCAGACACAACATTAAAAATACGATGTGGGGACGTGGCCCTTCACAACGCTTAACAGACAACATGTGCGGAAGTGACCAGACACAACATTATCAGACGACTGTGCGGACGTGACTAGACATAGCATTAAAAACACGATGTGGGGACGTGACCATTCACGACGCTTAAGAGATGACATGTGCGGACGTGACCAGACACAACATTACCAGATGGCATATGAGGACGTGACCAGACACATCATTAACAACACGATGTGGGGACGTGACCTTTCACAACGCTTAACAAATAACATGTGCGGACGTGACTTGACACAACATTATCAGAGGACTGTGTAGACGTGACTAGACACAGTATTAAAAATATGATGTGGGGACGTGACCCTTCACAACGCTTAACAGACAACATGTGCGGAAGTGACCAGACACAACATTATCAGACGACTGTGCGGACGTGATCCTTCACAATCCTTAAGAGATGACATGTGCGGATGTGACCAGACACAACATTATCAGACGACATGTGTGGACGTGACCAGACACAACATTAACAACACGATGTGGGGCCGTGACCTTTCACAACACTTAACAGAAAACATATGCATACGTGACCAGACACAACATTATTAGACGAATGTGCGGACGTAACCAAACACAACATTAAGAACACGATGTGGGGACGTGACCCTTCACAACGCTTAACAGACAACATGTGCGGAAGTGACCAGACACAACATTATCAGACGACATGTGTGGACGTGACCAGACACAACATTAACAACACGATGTGGGGTCGTGACCTTTCACAACACTTAACAGAAAACATATGCATACGTGACCAGACACAACATTATATGACGACTGTGCAGACGTGACCAGACACAACATTAAAAACATGATGTGGGGACGTGACCCTTCACAACGCTTAACAAACAACATGTGCGGAAGTGACCAGAAACAACATTATCAGACGACTGTGCGGACGTGATCCTTCACAATCCTTAAGAGATGACATGTGCGGATGTGACCAGACACAACATTATCAGACGACATGTGTGGACGTGACCAGACACAACATTAACAACACGATGTGGGGCCGTGACCTTTCACAACACTTAACAGAAAACATATGCATACGTGACCAGACACAACATTATCAGACGAATGTGCGGACGTAACCAAACACAACATTAACAACACGATGTGGGGACGTGACCTTTCACAACGCTTAACAGACAACATGTGCGGACGTGACCTGACACAACATTATATGACAACTGTGCAGACGTGACCAGACACAGCATTAAAAATATGATGTGGGGACGTGATCCTTCACAACGCTTAACAGACAACATGTGCGGACGTGACCAGACAAAACCATTAAAAACACGATGTGAGGGCGTGACCCTGCACAACGCTTAACAGACAACCTGTGCGGAAGTGACCAGACACAACATTATCCGACGACATGTGCGTACCTGACCAAACACAACATTAAATACACGATGTGGGGACGTGACCCTTCACAACGCTTGACAGACAACATGTGCGGAAGTGACAAGACACAACATTATCAGACGAATGTGCGGACGTGACCAAACACACCATTAAAAACACGATGTGGGGACGTGACCCTTCACAACGCTTAACAGACAACATGTGCGGACGTGACCAGACACAACATTAATAACACGAGGTGGGGGCGTGACCCTTCACAACGCTTAAGAGATGACATGTGCGGACGTGACCATACACAATATTAAAAACACGATGTGGGGACGTGACCCTTCATAACGCTTAACAGACGATATATGCGGACGTGACCAGACACAACATTATCAGACGACATGTGTTGACGTGACCAGACACAACATTAACAACACGATGTGGGGCCGTGACCTTTCACAACACTTAACAGAAAACATATGCATACGTGACCAGACACAACATTATCAGACGAATGTGCGGACGTAACCAAACACAACATTAACAACACGATGTGGGGACGTGACCTTTCACAACGCTTAACAGACAACATGTGCGGACGTGACCTGACACAACATTATATGACGACTGTGCAGACGTGACCAGACACAACATTAAAAACATGATGTGGGGACGTGACCCTTCACAACGCTTAACAAACAACATGTGCGGAAGTGACCAGACACAACATTATCAGACGACTGTGCGGACGTGATCCTTCACAATCCTTAAGAGATGACATGTGCGGATGTGACCAGACACAACATTATCAGACGACATGTGTGGGCGTGACCAGACACAACATTAACAACACGATGTGGGGCCGTGACCTTTCACAACACTTAACAGAAAACATATGCATACGTGACCAGACACAACATTATCAGACGAATGTGCGGACGTAACCAAACACAACATTAAGAACACGATGTGGGGACGTGACCCTTCACAACGCTTAACAGACAACATGTGCGGAAGTGACCAGACACAACATTATCAGACGACATGTGTGGACGTGACCAGACACAACATTAACAACACGATGTGGGGCCGTGACCTTTCACAACACTTAACAGAAAACATATGCATACGTGACCAGACACAACATTATCAGACGAATGTGCGGACGTAACCAAACACAACATTAACAACACGATGTGGGGACGTGACCTTTCACAACGCTTAACAGACAACATGTGCGGACGTGACCTGACACAACATTATATGACAACTGTGCAGACGTGACCAGACACAACATTAAAAATATGATGTGGGGACGTGACCCTTCACAACGCTTAACAGACAACATGTGCGGACGTGACCAGACAAAACCATTAAAAACACGATGTGAGGGCGTGACCCTGCACAACGCTTAACAGACAACATGTGCGGAAGTGACCAGACACAACATTATCCGACGACATGTGCGTACCTGACCAAACACAACATTAAATACACGATGTGGGGACGTGACCCTTCACAACGCTTGACAGACAACATGTGCGGAAGTGACAAGACACAACATTATCAGACGAATGTGCGGACGTGACCAAACACACCATTAAAAACACGAGGTGGGGGCGTGACCCTTCACAACGCTTAAGAGATGACATGTGCGGACGTGACAAGACACAATATTAAAAACACGATGTGGGGACGTGACCCTTCATAACGCTTAACAGACGATATATGCGGACGTGACCAGACACAACATTATCAGACGACATGTGTGGACGTGACCAAACACAACATTAACAACACGATGTGGGGACGTGACCTATCACAACGCTTAACAGACAACATGTGCGGACGTGACCTGACACAACATTATATGACAACTGTGCAGACGTGACCAAACACAGCATTAAAAATATGATGTGGGGACGTGACCCTTCACAACGCTTAACAGACAACAAGTGCGGACGTGACCAGACAAAACCATTAAAAACACGATGTGAGGGCGTGACCCTGCACAACGCTTAACAGACAACATGTGCGGAAGTGACCAGACACAACATTATCAGACGACATGAGCGTACCTGACCAAACACAACATTAAATACACGATGTGGGGACGTGACCCTTCACAACGCTTGACAGACAACATGTGCGGAAGTGACAAGACACAACATTATCAGACGAATGTGCGGACGTGACGAAACACACCATTACAAACACGATTTGGGGACGTGACTAGACACAACATCATCAGACGACTGTGCGGACGTGACCAGACACAACATTAAAACACACAAGGTGGGGAGGTGACCCTTCATAACGCTTAAGAGATGACATGTGCGGACGTGACCAGACACAACATTAAAAATACGATGTGGGGACGTGGCCCTTCACAACGCTTAACAGACAACATGTGCGGAAGTGACCAGACACAACATTATCAGACGACTGTGCGGACGTGACTAGACATAGCCTTAAAAACACGATGTGGGGACGTGACCATTCACGACGCTTAAGAGATGACATGTGCGGACGTGACCAGACACAACATTACCAGACGGCATATGAGGACGTGACCAGACACATCATTAACAACACGATGTGGGGACGTGACCTTTCACAACGCTTAACAAATAACATGTGCGGACGTGACTTGACACAACATTATCAGAGGACTGTGTAGACGTGACTAGACACAGTATTAAAAATATGATGTGGGGACGTGACCCTTCACAACGCTTAACAGACAACATGTGCGGACGTGACCAGACACAATATTATCAGACGACTGTGCGGACGTGACCAAACACAATATTAAAAACACGATGTGGGGACGTGACCCTTCACAACGCTTAACAGACAACATGTGCGGATGTGACCAGACACAACATTATCAGACGACATGTGCGTACCTGACCAAACACAACATTAAATACACGATGTGGGGACGTGACCCTTCACAACGCTTAAGAGATGACATGTGCGGACGTGACCAGACACAATATTAAAAACACGATGTGGGGACGTGACCCTTCATAATGCTTAACAGACGATATATGCGGACGTGACCAGACACAAAATTAACAACACGATGTGGGGCCGTGACCTTTCACAACACTTAACAGAAAACATATGCATACGTGACCAGACACAACATTATCAGACGAATGTGCGGACGTAACCAAACACAACATTAAGAACACGATGTGGGGACGTGACCAGACACAACATTAACAACACGATGTGGGGACGTGACCTTTCACAACGCTTAACAGACAACATGTGCGGACGTGACCTGACACAACATTATATGACGACTGTGCAGACGTGACCAGACACAACATTAAAAACATGATGTGGGGACGTGACCCTTCACAACGCTTAACAAACAACATGTGCGGAAGTGACCAGACACAACATTATCAGACGACTATGCGGACGTGATCCTTCACAATCCTTAAGAGATGACATGTGCGGATGTGACCAGACACAACATTATCAGACGACATGTGTGGACGTGACCAGACACAACATTAAGAACACGATGTGGGGCCGTGACCTTTCACAACACTTAACAGAAAACATATGCATACGTGACCAGACACAACATTATCAGACGAATGTGCGGACGTAACCAAACACAACATTAAGAACACGATGTGGGGACGTGACCCTTCACAACGCTTAACAGACAACATGTGCGGAAGTGACCAGACACAACATTATCAGACGACTGTGCGGACGTGATCCTTCACAATCCTTAAGAGATGACATGTGCGGATGTGACCAGACACAACATTATCAGACGACATGTGTGGACGTGACCAGACACAACATTAAAACCACGATGTGGGGACGTGACCTTTCACAACGCTTAACAGACAACATGTGCGGACGTGACCTGACACAACATTATATGACAACTGTGCAGACGTGACCAGACACAGCATTAAAAATATGATGTGGGGACGTGACCCTTCACAACGCTTAACAGACAACATGTGCGGACGTGACCAGACAAAACCATTAAAAACACGATGTGAGGGCGTGACCCTGCACAACGCTTAACAGACAACACGTGCGGAAGTGACCAGACACAACATTATCCGACGACATGTGCGTACCTGACCAAACACAACATTAAATACACGATGTGGGGACGTGACCCTTCACAACGCTTGACAGACAACATGTGCGGAAGTGACAAGACACAACATTATCAGACGAATGTGCGGACGTGACGAAACACACCATTACAAACACGATGTGGGGACGTGACACTTCACAACGCTTAACAGACAACATGTGCGGACGTGACCAGACACAACATTATCAGACGATTGAGCGGACGTGACCAGACCCAACATTAAAACACACAAGGTGGGGAGGTGACCATTCATAACGCTTAAGAGATGACATGTGTGGACGTGACCAGACACAACATTAAAAATACGATGTGGGGACGTGGCCCTTCACAACGCTTAACAGACAACATGTGCGGAAGTGACCAGACACAACATTATCAGACGACTGTGCGGACGTTACCAGACACAGCATTAAAAACACAATGTGGGGACGTGACTCTTCAAAACGCTTAACAGACAACATGTACGGACGTGAGCCTTCAAAACGCTTAACAAACAACATATGCGGACGTGACTAGACACAACATTATCAAACCACTGTGCGGACGTGACCAAACACAATATTAAAATCATGATGTGGGGACGTGACCCTTCACAACCCTTAACAGACAACATGTGCGGACGTGACCAGACACAACATTATCAGACGAATGTGCGGACGTAACCAAACACAACATTAAGAACACGATGTGAGGACGTGACCCTTCACAACGCTTAACAGACAACATGTGCGGAAGTGACCAGACACAACATTATCAGACGACTGTGCGGACGTGATCCTTCACAATCCTTAAGAGATGACATGTGCGGATGTGACCAGACACAACATTATCAGACGACACTTGCGGACGTGACCAAACACACCATTAAAAACACTATGTGGGGACGTGACCCTTCACAACGCTTAACAGACAACATGTGCGGACGTGACCAGACACAACATTATCAGACGACTTGTGCGTACCTGACCAAACACAACATTAAATACACGATGTGGGGACGTGACCCTTCACAACGCTTGACAGACAACATGTGCGGAAGTGACAAGACACAACATTATCAGACGAATGTGCGGACGTGACGAAACACACCATTACAAACCCGATGTGGGGACGTGACACTTCACAACGCTTAACAGACAACATGTGCGGACGTGACCAGACACAACATTATCAGACAACTGTGCGGACGTGACCAGACACAACATTAAAACACACAAGGTGGGGAGGTGACCCTTCATAACGCTTAAGAGATGACATGTGCGGACGTGACCAGACACAACATTAAAAATACGATGTGGGGACGTGGCCCTTCACAACGCTTAACAGACAACATGTGCGGAAGTGACCAGACACAACATTATCAGACGACTGTGCGGACGTTACCAGACACAGCATTAAAAACACAATGTGGGGACGTGACTCTTCAAAACGCTTAACAGACAACATGTACGGACGTGACCCTTCAAAACGCTTAACAAACAACATATGCGGACGTGACTAGACACAACATTATCAAACGACTGTGCGGACGTGACCAAACACAATATTAAAACCATGATGTGGGGACGTGACCCTTCACAACCCTTAACAGACAACATGTGCGGACGTGACCAGACACAACATTATCAGACGAATGTGCGGACGTAACCAAACACAACATTAAGAACACGATGTGGGGACGTGACCCTTCACAACGCTTAACAGACAACATGTGCGGAAGTGACCAGACACAACATTATCAGACGACTGTGCGGACGTGATCCTTCACAATCCTTAAGAGATGACATGTGCGGATGTGACCAGACACAACATTATCAGACGACATGTGTGGACGTGACCAGACACAACATTAAAACCACGATGTGGGGACGTGACCTTTCACAACGCTTAACAGACAACATGTGCGGACGTGACCTGACACAGCATTAAAAATATGATGTGGGGACGTGACCCTTCACAACGCTTAACAGACAACATGTGCGGACGTGACCAGACAAAACATTATCAGACGACATGTGCGGAAGTGACCAGACACAACATTAACAACACGATGTGGGGACGTGACCTTTCACAACGCTTAACAAATAACATGTGCGGACGTGACTTGACACAACATTATCAGAGGACTGTGTAGACGTGACTAGACACAGTATTAAAAATATGATGTGGGGACGTGACCCTTCACAACGCTTAACAGACAACATGTGCGGACGTGACCAGACACAATATTATCAGACGACTGTGCGGACGTGACCAAACACAATATTAAAAACACGATGTGGGGACGTGACCCTTCACAACGCTTAACAGACAACATGTGCGGATGTGACCAGACACAACATTATCAGACGACATGTGCGTACCTGACCAAACACAACATTAAATACACGATGTGGGGACGTGACCCTTCACAATGCTTGACAGAAAACATGTGCGAAAGTGGCCAGACACAACATTATCAAACGACTATGCGGACGTGACGAGACACAACATTATCAGACGACATGTGAGGAAGTGACCAGACACAACATTATCAGACGACTGTGCGGACGTGAGTAGACATAGCATTAAAAACACGATGTGGGGACGTGACCATTCACAACGCTTAAGAGATGACATGTGCGGACGTGACCAGACAAAACATTATTAGACGACATGTGCGGAAGTGACCAAACACACCATTAAAAACACGATGTGAGGGCGTGACCCTTCACAATGCTTGACAGACAACATGTGCGGAAGTGACAAGACACAACATTATCAGACGACTGTGCGGACGTGACTAGACACAACATTAAAAACACAATGTGGGGACGTGACCCTTCACAACGCTTAACAGACAACATGTGCGGACATGACCAGACACAACATTATCAGACGACTGTGCGGACGTGACCAAACACACCATTAAAAACACGATGTGAGGACGTGACCCTTCACAACGCTTAACAGACAACATGTACGGACGTGACCAGACACAACATTATCAGACGACTGTGCGGACGTGACCAGACACAACATTAAAACACACAAGGTGGGGACGTGACCCTTCATAACGCTTAAGAGATGACATGTGCGGACGTGACTAGACACAACATTAAAAATACGATGTGGGGACGTGACCCTTCACAACGCTTAACAGACAACATGTGCGGACGTGACCAGACACAACATTATCAGACGACTATGCGGACGTGACCAAACACACCATTAAAAACACGATGTGGGGACGTGACCCTTCACAACGCTTAACAGACAACATGTGCGGACGTAACCAGACACAACTTTATCACACGACTGTGCGGACGTGACCAGACACAACATTAATAACACGAGGTGGGGGCGTGACCCTTCACAACGCTTAAGAGATGACATGTGCGGACGTGACCAGACACAATATTAAAAACATGATGTGGGGACGTGACCCTTCATAACGCTTAACAGACGATATATGCGGATGTGACCAGACACAACATTATCAGACCACATGTGTGGACGTGACCAGACACAACTTTAACAACACGATGTGGGGCCGTGACCTTTCACAACGCTTAAGAGATGACATGTGCGGACGTGACCAGACACAACATTATCAGACGACATATGTGGACGTGACCTGACACAACATTAACAACATGATGTGGGGACGTGACCCTTCACAACGCTTAACAGACAACATGTGCGGACGTGACCAGACACAACATTATTAGACGACATGTGCGTACTTGACCAAACACAACATTAAATACACGATGTGGGGACGTGACCCTTCACAACGCTTGACAGAGAACATGTGCGGAAGTGACCAGACACAACATTATCAGACGACTGTGCGGAAGTGACCAGACACAACATTATCAGACGACTGTGCGGACGTGACGAGACACAACATTAAAAACACAATGTGGGGACGTGACCCTTCACAACGCTTAACAGAAAACATGTGCAGACATGACCAGACACAACATTATAAGACGACTGTGCGGACGTGACCAAACACACCATTAAAAACACGATGTGGGGACGTGACCCTTCACAACGCTTAAGAGACAACATGTGCGGACGTGACCAGACACAACATTATCAGACGACTGTGCGGACGTGACCAGACACAACATTAAAAACACGAGGTGGGGGCGTGACCCTTCACAACGCTTAAGAGATGACATGTGCGGACGTGACCAAACACAATATTAAAAACACGATGTGGGGACGTGACCCTTCATAACGCTTAACAGACGATATATGCGGACGTGACCAGGCACAACATTATCAGACGACATGTGTGGACGTGACCAGACACAACATTAACAACACGATGTGGGGACGTGACCTTTCACAACACTTAACAGAAAATATATGCAGACTTGACCAGACACAACATTATCAGATGACTGTGCGGACGTGACCAAACACAACATTAAAAACACGATGTGGGGACATGACCCTTCACAATGCATAACAGACAACATGTGCGGAAGTGACCAGAAAAAATATTATCAAACGACTGTGTGGACGTGACCCTTCACAATGCTTAAGAGATGACATGTGCGGATGTGACCAGACACAACATTATCAGACGACATGTGTGGATGTGACTAGACACAACATTAACAACACGATGTGGGGACGTGACCCTTCATAACGCTTAACAGACGATATATGCGGACGTGACCAGGCACAACATTATCAGACGACATGTGTGGACGTGACCAGACACAACATTAACAACACGATGTGGGGACGTGACCTTTCACAACGCTTAACAGAAAACATATGCAGACTTGACCAGACACAACATTATCAGATGACTGTGCGGACGTGACCAAACACAACATTAAAAACACGATGTGGGGACATGACCCTTCACAACGCATAACAGACAACATGTGCGGAAGTGACCAGAAAAAATATTATCAAACGACTGTGCGGACGTGACCCTTCACAATGCTTAAGAGATGACATGTGCGGATGTGACCAGACACAACATTATCAGACGACATGTGTGGATGTGACCAGACACAACATTAACAACACGATGTGGGGACGTGACCTTTCACAACGCTTAACAGACAACATGTGCGGACGTGACCAGACACAACATTATCAGACGACTGTGCGGACGTGATCCTTCACAATCCTTAAGAGATGACATGTGCGGAAGTGACCAGACACAACATTATCAGACGACATGTGTGGACGTGACCAGACACAACATTAAAACTACGATGTGGGGACGTGACCTTTCACAACGCTTAACAGACAACATGTGCGGACGTGACCTGACACAACATTATATGACAACTGTGCAGACGTGACCAGACACAGCATTAAAAATATGATGTGGGGACGTGACCCTTCACAACGCTTAACAGACAACATGTGCGGACGTGACCAGACAAAACCATTAAAAACACGATGTGAGGGCGTGACCCTGCACAACGCTTAACAGACAACATGTGCGGAAGTGACCAGACACAACATTATCCGACGACATGTGCGTACCTGACCAAACACAACATTAAATACACGATGTGGGGACGTGACCCTTCACAACGCTTGACAGACAACATGTGAGGAAGTGACAAGACACAACATTATCAGACGAATGTGCGGACGTGACGAAACACACCATTACAAACACGATGTGGGGACGTGACACATCACAACGCTTAACAGACAACATGTGCGGACGTGAACAAACACAATATTATCTGACGACTGTGCGGACGTGACCAAACAAAATATTAAAAACACGATGTGGGGACGTGACCCTTCACAACGCTTAACAGAACACATGTGCGGACGTGACCAGACACAACATTATCAGACGACATGTGCGTACCTGACCAAACACAACATTAAATACACGATATGGGGACGTGACCCTTCACAATGCTTGACAGAAAACATGTGCGAAAATGGCCAGACACAACATTATCAGACGACTGTGCGGACGTGACGAGACACAACATTAAAAACACAATGTGGGGACGTGACCCTGCACAACGCCTAACAGACTACATGTGCGGACATGACCAGACACAACATTATCAGATGACTGTGCGGACGTGACCAGACACAGCATTAAAAATATGATGTGGGGACGTGACCCTTCACAACGCTTAACAGACAACATGTGCGGACGTGACCAGACAAAACCATTAAAAACACGATGTGAGGGCGTGACCCTGCACAACGCTTAACAGACAACATGTGCGGAAGTGACCAGACACAACATTATCCGACGACATGTGCGTACCTGACCAAACACAACATTAAATACACGATGTGGGGACGTGACCCTTCACAACGCTTGACAGACAACATGTGAGGAAGTGACAAGACACAACATTATCAGACGAATGTGCGGACGTGACGAAACACACCATTACAAACACGATGTGGGGACGTGACACATCACAACGCTTAACAGACAACATGTGCGGACGTGACCAGACACAATATTATCTGACGACTGTGCGGACGTGACCAAACATAATATTAAAAACACGATGTGGGGACGTGACCCTTCACAACGCTTAACAGAACACATGTGCGGACGTGACCAGACACAACATTATCAGACGACATGTGCGTACCTGACCAAACACAACATTAAATACACGATATGGGGACGTGACCCTTCACAATGCTTGACAGAAAACATGTGCGAAAATGGCCAGACACAACATTATCAGACGACTGTGCGGACGTGACGAGACACAACATTAAAAACACAATGTGGGGACGTGACCCTGCACAACGCCTAACAGACTACATGTGCGGACATGACCAGACACAACATTATCAGATGACTGTGCGGACGTGACCAAACACACCATTAAAAACACTATGTGGGGACGTGACCCTTCACAACGCTTAACAGACAACATGTGCGGACGTGACCAGACACAACATTATCAGACGACATGTGCGTACCTGACCAAACACAACATTAAATACACGATGTGGGGACGTGACCCTTCACAACGCTTGACAGACAACATGTGCGGAAGTGACAAGACACAACATTATCAGACGAATGTGCGGACGTGACGACACACACCATTACAAACCCGATGTGGGGACGTGACACTTCACAACGCTTAACAGACAACATGTGCGGACGTGACCAGACACAACATTATCAGACGACTGTGCGGACGTGACCAGACACAACATTAAAACACACAAGGTGGGGAGGTGACCCTTCATAACGCTTAAGAGATGACATGTGCGGACGTGACCAGACACAACATTAAAAATACGATGTGGGGACGTGGCCCTTCACAACGCTTAACAGACAACATGTGCGGAAGTGACCAGACACAACATTATCAGACGACTGTGCGGACGTTACCAGACACAGCATTAAAAACACAATGTGGGGACGTGACCCTTCAAAACGCTTAACAGACAACATGTACGGACGTGACCCTTCAAAACGCTTAACAAACAACATGTGCGGACGTGACTACACACAACATTATCAAACGACTGTGCGGACGTGACCAAACACAATATTAAAACCATGATGTGGGGACGTGACCCTTCACAACCCTTAACAGACAACATGTGCGGACGTGACCAGACAACATTATCAGACGAATGTGCGGACGTAACCAAACACAACATTAAGAACACGATGTGGGGACGTGACCCTTCACAACGCTTAACAGACAACATGTGCGGAAGTGACCAGACACAACATTATCAGACGACTGTGCGGACGTGATCCTTCACAATCCTTAAGAGATGACAAGTGCGGATGTGACCAGACACAACATTATCAGACGACATGTGTGGACGTGACCAGACACAACATTAAAACCACGATGTGGGGACGTGACCTTTCACAACGCTTAACAGACAACATGTGCGGACGTGACCTGACACAACATTATATGGCAACTGTGCAGACGTGACCAGACACAGCATTAAAAATATGATGTGGGGACGTGACCCTTCACAACGCTTAACAGACAACATGTGCGGAAGTGACCAGAAAAAACATTATCAGACGACATGTGCGGACGTGACCAAACACACCATTAAAAACACGATGTGAGGGCGTGACCCTGCACAACGCTTAACAGACAACATGTGCGGAAGTGACCAGACACAACATTATCAGACGACTGTGCGGACGTGACTAGACAGCATTAAAAACACGATGTGGGGACGTGACCATTCACAACGCTTAAGAGATGACATGTGCGGACGTGACCAGACACAACATTACCAGACGGCATATGAGGACGTGACCAGAAACAACATTAACAACACGATGTGGGGACGTGACCTTTCACAACGCTTAACAAATAACATGTGCGGACGTGACTTGACACAACATTATCAGAGGACTGTGTAGACGTGACTAGACACAGTATTAAAAATATGATGTGGGGACGTGACCCTTCACAACGCTTAACAGACAACATGTGCGGACGTGACCAGACACAATATTATCAGACGACTGTGCGGACGTGACCAAACACAATATTAAAAACACGATGTGGGGACGTGACCAGACACAACATTAAATACACGATGTGGGGACGTGACCAGACACAACATTATCAGACGACATGTGCGTACCTGACCAAACACAACATTAAATACACGATGTGGGGACGTGACCCTTCACAATGCTTGACAGAAAACATGTGCGAAAGTGGCCAGACACAACATTATCAGACGACTGTGCGGACGTGACGAGACACAACATTAAAAACACAATGTGGGGACGTGACCCTGCACAACGCCTAACAGACTACATGTGCGGACATGACCAGACACAACATTATCAGATGACTGTGCGGACGTGACCAGACACAGCATTAAAAATATGATGTGGGGACGTGACCCTTCACAACGCTTAACAGACAACATGTGCGGACGTGACCAGACAAAACCATTAAAAACACGATGTGAGGGCGTGACCCTGCACAACGCTTAACAGACAACATGTGCGGAAGTGACCAGACACAACATTATCCGACGACATGTGCGTACCTGACCAAACACAACATTAAATACACGATGTGGGGACGTGACCCTTCACAACGCTTGACAGACAACATGTGAGGAAGTGACAAGACACAACATTATCAGACGAATGTGCGGACGTGACGAAACACACCATTACAAACACGATGTGGGGACGTGACACATCACAACGCTTAACAGACAACATGTGCGGACGTGACCAGACACAATATTATCTGACGACTGTGCGGACGTGACGAAACATAATATTAAAAACACGATGTGGGGACGTGACCCTTCACAACGCTTAACAGAACACATGTGCGGACGTGACCAGACACAACATTATCAGACGACATGTGCGTACCTGACCAAACACAACATTAAATACACGATATGGGGACGTGACCCTTCACAATGCTTGACAGAAAACATGTGCGAAAATGGCCAGACACAACATTATCAGACGACTGTGCGGACGTGACGAGACACAACATTAAAAACACAATGTGGGGACGTGACCCTGCACAACGCCTAACAGACTACATGTGCGGACATGACCAGACACAACATTATCAGATGACTGTGCGGACGTGACCAAACACACCATTAAAAACACTATGTGGGGACGTCACCCTTCACAACGCTTAACAGACAACATGTGCGGACGTGACCAGACACAACATTATCAGACGACATGTGCGTACCTGACCAAACACAACATTAAATACACGATGTGGGGACGTGACCCTTCACAACGCTTGACAGACAACATGTGCGGAAGTGACAAGACACAACATTATCAGACGAATGTGCGGACGTGACGACACACACCATTACAAACCCGATGTGGGGACGTGACACTTCACAACGCTTAACAGACAACATGTGCGGACGTGACCAGACACAACATTATCAGACGACTGTGCGGACGTGACCAGACACAACATTAAAACACACAAGGTGGGGAGGTGACCCTTCATAACGCTTAAGAGATGACATGTGCGGACGTGACCAGACACAACATTAAAAATACGATGTGGGGAAGTGGCCCTTCACAACGCTTAACAGACAACATGTGCGGAAGTGACCAGACACAACATTATCAGACGACTGTGCGGACGTTACCAGACACAGCATTAAAAACACAATGTGGGGACGTGACCCTTCAAAACGCTTAACAGACAACATGTACGGACGTGACCCTTCAAAACGCTTAACAAACAACATGTGCGGACGTGACTACACACAACATTATCAAACGACTGTGCGGACGTGACCAAACACAATATTAAAACCATGATGTGGGGACGTGACCCTTCACAACCCTTAACAGACAACATGTGCGGACGTGACCAGACAACATTATCAGACGAATGTGCGGACGTAACCAAACACAACATTAAGAACACGATGTGGGGACGTGACCCTTCACAACGCTTAACAGACAACATGTGCGGAAGTGACCAGACACAACATTATCAGACGACTGTGCGGACGTGATCCTTCACAATCCTTAAGAGATGACAAGTGCGGATGTGACCAGACACAACATTATCAGACGACATGTGTGGACGTGACCAGACACAACATTAAAACCACGATGTGGGGACGTGACCTTTCACAACGCTTAACAGACAACATGTGCGGACGTGACCTGACACAACATTATATGGCAACTGTGCAGACGTGACCAGACACAGCATTAAAAATATGATGTGGGGACGTGACCCTTCACAACGCTTAACAGACAACATGTGCGGAAGTGACCAGAAAAAACATTATCAGACGACATGTGCGGACGTGACCAAACACACCATTAAAAACACGATGTGAGGGCGTGACCCTGCACAACGCTTAACAGACAACATGTGCGGAAGTGACCAGACACAACATTATCAGACGACTGTGCGGACGTGACTAGACAGCATTAAAAACACGATGTGGGGACGTGACCATTCACAACGCTTAAGAGATGACATGTGCGGACGTGACCAGACACAACATTACCAGACGGCATATGAGGACGTGACCAGACACAACATTAACAACACGATGTGGGGACGTGACCTTTCACAACGCTTAACAAATAACATGTGCGGACGTGACTTGACACAACATTATCAGAGGACTGTGTAGACGTGACTAGACACAGTATTAAAAATATGATGTGGGGACGTGACCCTTCACAACGCTTAACAGACAACATGTGCGGACGTGACCAGACACAATATTATCAGACGACTGTGCGGACGTGACCAAACACAATATTAAAAACACGATGTGGGGACGTGACCAGACACAACATTAAATACACGATGTGGGGACGTGACCAGACACAACATTATCAGACGACATGTGCGTACCTGACCAAACACAACATTAAATACACGATGTGGGGACGTGACCCTTCACAATGCTTGACAGAAAACATGTGCGAAAGTGGCCAGACACAACATTATCAGACGACTGTGCGGACGTGACGAGACACAACATTAAAAACACAATGTGGGGACGTGACCCTGCACAACGCCTAACAGACTACATGTGCGGACATGACCAGACACAACATTATCAGATGACTGTGCGGACGTGACCAAACACACCATTAAAAACACTATGTGGGGACGTGACCCTTCACAACGCTTAACAGACAACATGTGCGGACGTGACCAGACACAACATTATCAGACGACATGTGCGTACCTGACCAAACACAACATTAAATACACGATGTGGGGACGTGACCCTTCACAACGCTTGACAGACAACATGTGCGGAAGTGACAAGACACAACATTATCAGACGAATGTGCGGACGTGACGAAACACACCATTACAAACCCGATGTGGGGACGTGACACTTCACAACGCTTAACAGACAACATGTGCGGACGTGACCAGACACAACATTATCAGACGACTGTGCGGACGTGACCAGACACAACATTAAAACACACAAGGTGGGGAGGTGACCCTTCATAACGCTTAAGAGATGACATGTGCGGACGTGACCAGACACAACATTAAAAATACGATGTGGGGACGTGGCCCTTCACAACGCTTAACAGACAACATGTGCGGAAGTGACCAGACACAACATTTTCAGACGACTGTGCGGACGTTACCAGACACAGCATTAAAAACACAATGTGGGGACGTGACTCTTCAAAACGCTTAACAGACAATATGTACGGACGTGACCCTTCAAAACGCTTAACAAACGACATGTGCGGACGTGACTAGACACAACATTATCAAACGACTGTGCGGACGTGACCAAACACAATATTAAAACCATGATGTGGGGACGTGACCCTTCACAACCCTTAACAGACAACATGTGCGGACGTGACCAGACACAACATTATCAGACGAATGTGCGGACGTAACCAAACACAACATTAAGAACACGATGTGGGGACGTGACCCTTCACAACGCTTAACAGACAACATGTGCGGAAGTGACCAGACACAACATTATCAGACGACTGTGCGGACGTGATCCTTCACAATCCTTAAGAGATGACAAGTGTGGATGTGACCAGACACAACATTATCAGACGACATGTGTGGACGTGACCAGACACAACATTAAAACCACGATGTGGGGACGTGACCTTTCACAACGCTTAACAAACAACATGTGCGGACGTGACCTGACACAACATTATATGGCAACTGTGCAGACGTGACCAGACACAGCATTAAAAATATGATGTGGGGACGTGACCCTTCACAACGCTTAACAGACAACATGTGCGGACGTGACCAGAAAAAACATTATCAGACGACATGTGCGGACGTGACCAAACACACCATTAAAAACACGATGTGAGGGCGTGACCCTGCACAACGCTTAACAGACAACATGTGCGGAAGTGACCAGACACAACATTATCAGACGACTGTGCGGACGTGACTAGACAGCATTAAAAATACGATGTGGGGACGTGAGCATTGACAACGCTTAAGAGATGACATGTGCGGACGTGACCAGACACAACATTACCAGACGGCATATGAGGACGTGACCAGACACAACATTAACAACACGATGTGGGGACGTGACCTTTCACAACGCTTAACAAATAACATGTGCGGACGTGACTTGACACAACATTATCAGAGGACTGTGTAGACGTGACTAGACACAGTATTAAAAATATGATGTGGGCACGTGACCCTTCACAACGCTTAACAGACAACATGTGCGGACGTGACCAGACACAATATTATCAGACGACTGTGCGGACGTGACCAAACACAATATTAAAAACACGATGTGGGGACGTGACCCTTCACAACGCTTAACAGAACACATGTGCGGACGTGACCAGACACAACATTATCAGACGACATGTGCGTACCTGACCAAACACAACATTAAATACACGATGTGGGGACGTGACCCTTCACAATGCTTGACAGAAAACATGTGCGAAAGTGGCCAGACACAACATTATCAGACGACTGTGCGGACGTGACTAGACAACATTAAAAACACGATGTGGGGACGTGACCATTCACAACGCTTAAGAGATGACATGTGCGGACGTGACCAGACACAACATTACCAGACGGCATATGAGGACGTGACCAGACACAACATTAACAACACGATGTGGGGACGTGACCTTTCACAACGCTTAACAAATAACATGTGCGGACGTGACTTGACACAACATTATCAGAGGACTGTGTAGACGTGACTAGACACAGTATTAAAAATATGATGTGGGGACGTGACCCTTCACAACGCTTAACAGACAACATGTGCGGACGTGACCAGACACAATATTATCAGACGACTGTGCGGACGTGAACAAACACAATATTAAAAACACGATGTGGGGACGTGACCCTTCACAACGCTTAACAGAACACATGTGCGGACGTGACCAGACACAACATTATCAGACGACATGTGCGTACCTGACCAAACACAACATTAAATACACGATGTGGGGACGTGACCCTTCACAATGCTTGACAGAAAACATGTGCGAAAGTGGCCAGACACAACATTATCAGACGACTGTGCGGACGTGACGAGACACAACATTAAAAACACAATGTGGGGACGTGACCCTGCACAACGCCTAACAGACTACATGTGCGGACATGACCAGACACAACATTATCAGATGACTGTGCGGACGTGACCAAACACACCATTAAAAACACTATGTGGGGACGTGACCCTTCACAACGCTTAACAGACAACATGTGCGGACGTGACCAGACACAACATTATCAGACGACATGTGCGTACCTGACCAAACACAACATTAAATACACGATGTGGGGACGTGACCCTTCACAACGCTTGACAGACAACATGTGCGGAAGTGACAAGACACAACATTATCAGACGAATGTGCGGACGTGACGAAACACACCATTACAAACCCGATGTGGGGACGTGACACTTCACAACGCTTAACAGACAACATGTGCGGACGTGACCAGACACAACATTATCAGACGACTGTGCGGACGTGACCAGACACAACATTAAAACACACAAGGTGGGGAGGTGACCCTTCATAACGCTTAAGAGATGACATGTGCGGACGTGACCAGACACAACATTAAAAATACGATGTGGGGACGTGGCCCTTCACAACGCTTAACAGACAACATGTGCAGAAGTGACCAGACACAACATTATCAGACGACTGTGCGGACGTTACCAGACACAGCATTAAAAACACAATGTGGGGACGTGACCCTTCAAAACGCTTAACAGACAACATGTACGGACGAGACCCTTCAAAACGCTTAACAAACAACATGTGCGGACGTGACTACACACAACATTATCAAACGACTGTGCGGACGTGACCAAACACAATATTAAAACCATGATGTGGGGACGTGACCCTTCACAACCCTTAACAGACAACATGTGCGGACGTGACCAGACACAACATTATCAGACGAATGTGCGGACGTAACCAAACACAACATTAAGAACACGATGTGGGGACGTGACCCTTCACAACGCTTAACAGACAACATGTACGGAAGTGACCAGACACAATGCGGACGTGATCCTTCACAATCCTTAAGAGATGACAAGTGCGGATGTGACCAGACACAACATTATCAGACGACATGTGTGGACGTGACCAGACACAACATTAAAACCACGATGTGGGGACGTGACCTTTCACAACGCTTAACAGACAACATGTGCGGACGTGACCTGACACAACATTATATGGCAACTGTGCAGACGTGACCAGACACAGCATTAAAAATATGATGTGGGGACGTGACCCTTCACAACGCTTAACAGACAACATGTGCGGACGTGACCAGAAAAAACATTATCAGACGACATGTGCGGACGTGACCAAACACACCATTAAAAACACGATGTGAGGGCGTGACCCTGCACAACGCTTAACAGACAACATGTGCGGAAGTGACCAGACACAACATTATCAGACGACTGTGCGGACGTGACTAGACAGCATTAAAAACACGATGTGGGGACGTGACCATTCACAACGCTTAAGAGATGACATGTGCGGACGTGACCAGACACAACATTACCAGACGGCATATGAGGACGTGACCAGACACAACATTAACAACACGATGTGGGGACGTGACCTTTCACAACGCTTAACAAATAACATGTGCGGACGTGACTTGACACAACATTATCAGAGGACTGTGTAGACGTGACTAGACACAGTATTAAAAATATGATGTGGGGACGTGACCCTTCACAACGCTTAACAGACAACATGTGCGGACGTGACCAGACACAATATTATCAGACGACTGTGCGGACGTGACCAAACACAATATTAAAAACACGATGTGGGGACGTGACCCTTCACAACGCTTAACAGAACACATGTGCGGACGTGACCAGACACAACATTATCAGACGACATGTGCGTACCTGACCAAACACAACATTAAATACACGATGTGGGGACGTGACCCTTCACAATGCTTGACAGAAAACATGTGCGAAAGTGGCCAGACACAACATTATCAGACGACTGTGCGGACGTGACGAGACACAACATTAAAAACACAATGTGGGGACGTGACCCTGCACAACGCCTAACAGACTACATGTGCGGACATGACCAGACACAACATTATCAGATGACTGTGCGGACGTGACCAAACACACCATTAAAAACACTATGTGGGGACGTGACCCTTCACAACGCTTAACAGACAACATGTGCGGACGTGACCAGACACAACATTATCAGACGACATGTGCGTACCTGACCAAACACAACATTAAATACACGATGTGGGGACGTGACCCTTCACAACGCTTGACAGACAACATGTGCGGAAGTGACAAGACACAACATTATCAGACGAATGTGCGGACGTGACGAAACACACCATTACAAACCCGATGTGGGGACGTGACACTTCACAACGCTTAACAGACAACATGTGCGGACGTGACCAGACACAACATTATCAGACGACTGTGCGGACGTGACCAGACACAACATTAAAACACACAAGGTGGGGAGGTGACCCTTCATAACGCTTAAGAGATGACATGTGCGGACGTGACCAGACACAACATTAAAAATACGATGTGGGGACGTGGCCCTTCACAACGCTTAACAGACAACATGTGCGGAAGTGACCAGACACAACATTATCAGACGTCTGTGCGGACGTTACCAGACACAGCATTAAAAACACAATGTGGGGACGTGACCCTTCAAAACGCTTAACAGACAACATGTACGGACGTGACCCTTCAAAACGCTTAACAAACAACATGTGCGGACGTGACTACACACAACATTATCAAACGACTGTGCGGACGTGACCAAACACAATATTAAAACCATGATGTGGGGACGTGACCCTTCACAACCCTTAACAGACAACATGTGCGGACGTGACCAGACACAACATTATCAGACGAATGTGCGGACGTAACCAAACACAACATTAAGAACACGATGTGGGGACGTGACCCTTCACAACGCTTAACAGACAACATGTGCGGAAGTGACCAGACACAACATTATCAGACTACTGTGCGGACGTGACCAAACACAATATTAAAAACACGATGTGGGGACGTGACCCTTCACAACGCTTAACAGAACACATGTGCGGACGTGACCAGACACAACATTATCAGACGACATGTGCGTACCTGACCAAACACAACATTAAATACACGATGTGGGGACGTGACCCTTCACAATGCTTGACAGAAAACATGTGCGAAAGTGGCCAGACACAACATTATCAGACGACTGTGCGGACGTGACGAGACACAACATTAAAAACACAATGTGGGGACGTGACCCTGCACAACGCCTAACAGACTACATGTGCGGACATGACCAGACACAACATTATCAGATGACTGTGCGGACGTGACCAAACACACCATTAAAAACACTATATGGGGACGTGACCCTTCACAACGCTTAACAGACAACATGTGCGGACGTGACCAGACACAACATTATCAGACGACATGTGCGTACCTGACCAAACACAACATTAAATACACGATGTAGGGACGTGACCCTTCACAACGCTTGACAGACAACATGTGCGGAAGTGACAAGACACAACATTATCAGACGAATGTGCGGACGTGACGAAACACACCATTACAAACCCGATGTGGGGACGTGACATTTCACAACGCTTAACAGACAACATGTGCGGACGTGACCAGACACAACATTATCAGACGACTGTGCGGACGTGACCAGACACAACATTAAAACACACAAGGTGGGGAGGTGACCCTTCATAACGCTTAAGAGATGACATGTGCGGACGTGACCAGACACAACATTAAAAATACGATGTGGGGACGTGGCCCTTCACAACGCTTAACAGACAACATGTGCAGAAGTGACCAGACACAACATTATCAGACGACTGTGCGGACGTTACCAGACACAGCATTAAAAACACAATGTGGGGACGTGACCCTTCAAAACGCTTAACAGACAACATGTACGGACGAGACCCTTCAAAACGCTTAACAAACAACATGTGCGGACGTGACTACACACAACATTATCAAACGACTGTGCGGACGTGACCAAACACAATATTAAAACCATGATGTGGGGACGTGACCCTTCACAACCCTTAACAGACAACATGTGCGGACGTGACCAGACACAACATTATCAGACGAATGTGCGGACGTAACCAAACACAACATTAAGAACACGATGTGGGGACGTGACCCTTCACAACGCTTAACAGACAACATGTGCGGAAGTGACCAGACACAATGCGGACGTGATCCTTCACAATCCTTAAGAGATGACAAGTGCGGATGTGACCAGACACAACATTATCAGACGACATGTGTGGACGTGACCAGACACAACATTAAAACCACGATGTGGGGACGTGACCTTTCACAACGCTTAACAGACAACATGTGCGGACGTGACCTGACACAACATTATATGGCAACTGTGCAGACGTGACCAGACACAGCATTAAAAATATGATGTGGGGACGTGACCCTTCACAACGCTTAACAGACAACATGTGCGGACGTGACCAAACACACCATTAAAAACACGATGTGAGGGCGTGACCCTGCACAACGCTTAACAGACAACATGTGCGGAAGTGACCAGACACAACATTATCAGACGACTGTGCGGACGTGACTAGACAGCATTAAAAACACGATGTGGGGACGTGACCATTCACAACGCTTAAGAGATGACATGTGCGGACGTGACCAGACACAACATTACCAGACGACATATGAGGACGTGACCAGACACAACATTAACAACACGATGTGGGGACGTGACCTTTCACAACGCTTAACAAATAACATGTGCGGACGTGACTTGACACAACATTATCAGAGGACTGTGTAGACGTGACTAGACACAGTATTAAAAATATGATGTGGGGACGTGACCCTTCACAACGCTTAACAGACAACATGTGCGGACGTGACCAGACACAATATTATCAGACGACTGTGCAGACGTGACCAAACACAATATTAAAAACACGATGTGGGGACGTGACCCTTCACAACGCTTAACAGAACACATGTGCGGACGTGACCAGACACAACATTATCAGACGACATGTGCGTACCTGACCAAACACAACATTAAATACACGATGTGGGGACTTGACCCTTCACAATGCTTGACAGAAAACATGTGCGAAAGTGGCCACACACAACATTATCAGACGACTGTGCGGACATGACGAGACACAACATTAAAAACACAATGTGGGGACGTGACCCTGCACAACGCCTAACAGACTACATGTGCGGACATGACCAGACACAACATTATCAGATGACTGTGCGGACGTGACCAAACACACCATTAAAAACACTATGTGGGGACGTGACCCTTCACAACGCTTAACAGACAACATGTGCGGACGTGACCAGACACAACATTATCAGACGACATGTGCGTACCTGACCAAACACAACATTAAATACACGATGTGGGGACGTGACCCTTCACAACGCTTGACAGACAACATGTGCGGAAGTGACAAGACACAACATTATCAGACGAATGTGCGGACGTGACGAAACACACCATTACAAACCCGATGTGGGGACGTGACACTTCACAACGCTTAACAGACAACATGTGCGGACGTGACCAGACACAACATTATCAGACGACTGTGCGGACGTGACCAGACACAACATTAAAACACACAAGGTGGGGAGGTGACCCTTCATAACGCTTAAGAGATGACATGTGCGGACGTGACCAGACACAACATTAAAAATACGATGTGGGGACGTGGCCCTTCACAACGCTTAACAGACAACATGTGCGGAAGTGACCAGACACAACATTTTCAGACGACTGTGCGGACGTTACCAGACACAGCATTAAAAACACAATGTGGGGACGTGACTCTTCAAAACGCTTAACAGACAATATGTACGGACGTGACCCTTCAAAACGCTTAACAAACGACATGTGCGGACGTGACTAGACACAACATTATCAAACGACTGTGCGGACGTGACCAAACACAATATTAAAACCATGATGTGGGGACGTGACCCTTCACAACCCTTAACAGACAACATGTGCGGACGTGACCAGACACAACATTATCAGACGAATGTGCGGACGTAACCAAACACAACATTAAGAACACGATGTGGGGACGTGACCCTTCACAACGCTTAACAGACAACATGTGCGGAAGTGACCAGACACAACATTATCAGACGACTGTGCGGACGTGATCCTTCACAATCCTTAAGAGATGACAAGTGTTGATGTGACCAGACACAACATTATCAGACGACATGTGTGGACGTGACCAGACACAACATTAAAACCACGATGTGGGGACGTGACCTTTCACAACGCTTAACAAACAACATGTGCGGACGTGACCTGACACAACATTATATGGCAACTGTGCAGACGTGACCAGACACAGCATTAAAAATATGATGTGGGGACGTGACCCTTCACAACGCTTAACAGACAACATGTGCGGACGTGACCAGAAAAAACATTATCAGACGACATGTGCGGACGTGACCAAACACACCATTAAAAACACGATGTGAGGGCGTGACCCTGCACAACGCTTAACAGACAACATGTGCAGAAGTGACCAGACACAACATTATCAGACGACTGTGCGGACGTGACTAGACAGCATTAAAAATACGATGTGGGGACGTGACCATTGACAACGCTTAAGAGATGACATGTGCGGACGTGACCAGACACAACATTACCAGACGGCATATGAGGACGTGACCAGACACAACATTAACAACACGATGTGGGGACGTGACCTTTCACAACGCTTAACAAATAACATGTGCGGACGTGACTTGACACAACATTATCAGAGGACTGTGTAGACGTGACTAGACACAGTATTAAAAATATGATGTGGGGACGTGACCCTTCACAACGCTTAACAGACAACATGTGCGGACGTGACCAGACACAATATTATCAGACGACTGTGCGGACGTGACCAAACACAATATTAAAAACACGATGTGGGGACGTGACCCTTCACAACGCTTAACAGAACACATGTGCGGACGTGACCAGACACAACATTATCAGACGACATGTGCGTACCTGACCAAACACAACATTAAATACACGATGTGGGGACGTGACCCTTCACAATGCTTGACAGAAAACATGTGCGAAAGTGGCCAGACACAACATTATCAGACGACTGTGCGGACGTGACTAGACAACATTAAAAACACGATGTGGGGACGTGACCATTCACAACGCTTAAGAGATGACATGTGCGGACGTGACCAGACACAACATTACCAGACGGCATATGAGGACGTGACCAGACACAACATTAACAACACGATGTGGGGACGTGACCTTTCACAACGCTTAACAAATAACATGTGCGGACGTGACTTGACACAACATTATCAGAGGACTGTGTAGACGTGACTAGACACAGTATTAAAAATATGATGTGGGGACGTGACCCTTCACAACGCTTAACAGACAACATGTGCGGACGTGACCAGACACAATATTATCAGACGACTGTGCGGACGTGACCAAACACAATATTAAAAACACGATGTGGGGACGTGACCCTTCACAACGCTTAACAGAACACATGTGCGGACGTGACCAGACACAACATTATCAGACGACATGTGCGTACCTGACCAAACACAACATTAAATACACGATGTGGGGACGTGACCCTTCACAATGCTTGACAGAAAACATGTGCGAAAGTGGCCAGACACAACATTATCAGACGACTGTGCGGACGTGACGAGACACAACATTAAAAACACAATGTGGGGACGTGACCCTGCACAACGCCTAACAGACTACATGTGCGGACATGACCAGACACAACATTATCAGATGACTGTGCGGACGTGACCAAACACACCATTAAAAACACTATGTGGGGACGTGACCCTTCACAACGCTTAACAGACAACATGTGCGGACGTGACCAGACACAACATTATCAGACGACATGTGCGTACCTGACCAAACACAACATTAAATACACGATGTGGGGACGTGACCCTTCACAACGCTTGACAGACAACATGTGCGGAAGTGACAAGACACAACATTATCAGACGAATGTGCGGACGTGACGAAACACACCATTACAAACCCGATGTGGGGACGTGACACTTCACAACGCTTAACAGACAACATGTGCGGACGTGACCAGACACAACATTATCAGACGACTGTGCGGACGTGACCAGACACAACATTAAAACACACAAGGTGGGGAGGTGACCCTTCATAACGCTTAAGAGATGACATGTGCGGACGTGACCAGACACAACATTAAAAATACGATGTGGGGACGTGGCCCTTCACAACGCTTAACAGACAACATGTGCGGAAGTGACCAGACACAACATTATCAGACGACTGTGCGGACGTTACCAGACACAGCATTAAAAACACAATGTGGGGACGTGACCCTTCAAAACGCTTAACAGACAACATGTACGGACGTGACCCTTCAAAACGCTTAACAAACAACATGTGCGGACGTGACTACACACAACATTATCAAACGACTGTGCGGACGTGACCAAACACAATATTAAAACCATGATGTGGGGACGTGACCCTTCACAACCCTTAACAGACAACATGTGCGGACGTGACCAGACACAACATTATCAGACGAATGTGCGGACGTAACCAAACACAACATTAAGAACACGATGTGGGGACGTGACCCTTCACAACGCTTAACAGACAACATGTGCGGAAGTGACCAGACACAACATTATCAGACTACTGTGCGGACGTGACCAAACACAATATTAAAAACACGATGTGGGGACGTGACCCTTCACAACGCTTAACAGAACACATGTGCGGACGTGACCAGACACAACATTATCAGACGACATGTGCGTACCTGACCAAACACAACATTAAATACACGATGTGGGGACGTGACCCTTCACAATGCTTGACAGAAAACATGTGCGAAAGTGGCCAGACACAACATTATCAGACGACTGTGCGGACGTGACGAGACACAACATTAAAAACACAATGTGGGGACGTGACCCTGCACAACGCCTAACAGACTACATGTACGGACATGACCAGACACAACATTATCAGATGACTGTGCGGACGTGACCAAACACACCATTAAAAACACTATGTGGGGACGTGACCCTTCACAACGCTTAACAGACAACATGTGCGGACGTGACCAGACACAACATTATCAGACGACATGTGCGTACCTGACCAAACACAACATTAAATACACGATGTGGGGACGTGACCCTTCACAACGCTTGACAGACAACATGTGCGGAAGTGACAAGACACAACATTATCAGACGAATGTGCGGACGTGACGAAACACACCATTACAAACCCGATGTGGGGACGTGACACTTCACAACGCTTAACAGACAACATGTGCGGACGTGACCAGACACAACATTATCAGACGACTGTGCGGACGTGACCAGACACAACATTAAAACACACAAGGTGGGGAGGTGACCCTTCATAACGCTTAAGAGATGACATGTGCGGACGTGACCAGACACAACATTAAAAATACGATGTGGGGACGTGGCCCTTCACAACGCTTAACAGACAACATGTGCGGAAGTGACCAGACACAACATTATCAGACGACTGTGCGGACGTTACCAGACACAGCATTAAAAACACAATGTGGGGACGTGACCCTTCAAAACGCTTAACAGACAACATGTACGGACGTGACCCTTCAAAACGCTTAACAAACAACATGTGCGGACGTGACTACACACAACATTATCAAACGACTGTGCGGACGTGACCAAACACAATATTAAAACCATGATGTGGGGACGTGACCCTTCACAACCCTTAACAGACAACATGTGCGGACGTGACCAGACACAACATTATCAGACGAATGTGCGGACGTAACCAAACACAACATTAAGAACACGATGTGGGGACGTGACCCTTCACAACGCTTAACAGACAACATGTGCGGAAGTGACCAGACACAACATTATCAGACTACTGTGCGGACGTGACCAAACACAATATTAAAAACACGATGTGGGGACGTGACCCTTCACAACGCTTAACAGAACACATGTGCGGACGTGACCAGACACAACATTATCAGACGACATGTGCGTACCTGACCAAACACAACATTAAATACACGATGTGGGGACGTGACCCTTCACAATGCTTGACAGAAAACATGTGCGAAAGTGGCCAGACACAACATTATCAGACGACTGTGCGGACGTGACGAGACACAACATTAAAAACACAATGTGGGGACGTGACCCTGCACAACGCCTAACAGACTACATGTACGGACATGACCAGACACAACATTATCAGATGACTGTGCGGACGTGACCAAACACACCATTAAAAACACTATGTGGGGACGTGACCCTTCACAACGCTTAACAGACAACATGTGCGGACGTGACCAGACACAACATTATCAGACGACATGTGCGTACCTGACCAAACACAACATTAAATACACGATGTGGGGACGTGACCCTTCACAACGCTTGACAGACAACATGTGCGGAAGTGACAAGACACAACATTATCAGACGAATGTGCGGACGTGACGAAACACACCATTACAAACCCGATGTGGGGACGTGACACTTCACAACGCTTAACAGACAACATGTGCGGACGTGACCAGACACAACATTATCAGACGACTGTGCGGACGTGACCAGACACAACATTAAAACACACAAGGTGGGGAGGTGACCCTTCATAACGCTTAAGAGATGACATGTGCGGACGTGACCAGACACAACATTAAAAATACGATGTGGGGACGTGGCCCTTCACAACGCTTAACAGACAACATGTGCAGAAGTGACCAGACACAACATTATCAGACGACTGTGCGGACGTTACCAGACACAGCATTAAAAACACAATGTGGGGACGTGACCCTTCAAAACGCTTAACAGACAACATGTACGGACGAGACCCTTCAAAACGCTTAACAAACAACATGTGCGGACGTGACTACACACAACATTATCAAACGACTGTGCGGACGTGACCAAACACAATATTAAAACCATGATGTGGGGACGTGACCCTTCACAACCCTTAACAGACAACATGTGCGGACGTGACCAGACACAACATTATCAGACGAATGTGCGGACGTAACCAAACACAACATTAAGAACACGATGTGGGGACGTGACCCTTCACAACGCTTAACAGACAACATGTGCGGAAGTGACCAGACACAATGCGGACGTGATCCTTCACAATCCTTAAGAGATGACAAGTGCGGATGTGACCAGACACAACATTATCAGACGACATGTGTGGACGTGACCAGACACAACATTAAAACCACGATGTGGGGACGTGACCTTTCACAACGCTTAACAGACAACATGTGCGGACGTGACCTGACACAACATTATATGGCAACTGTGCAGACGTGACCAGACACAGCATTAAAAATATGATGTGGGGACGTGACCCTTCACAACGCTTAACAGACAACATGTGCGGACGTGACCAGAAAAAACATTATCAGACGACATGTGCGGACGTGACCAAACACACCATTAAAAACACGATGTGAGGGCGTGACCCTGCACAACGCTTAACAGACAACATGTGCGGAAGTGACCAGACACAACATTATCAGACGACTGTGCGGACGTGACTAGACAGCATTAAAAACACGATGTGGGGACGTGACCATTCACAACGCTTAAGAGATGACATGTGCGGACGTGACCAGACACAACATTACCAGACGGCATATGAGGACGTGACCAGACACAACATTAACAACACGATGTGGGGACGTGACCTTTCACAACGCTTAACAAATAACATGTGCGGACGTGACTTGACACAACATTATCAGAGGACTGTGTAGACGTGACTAGACACAGTATTAAAAATATGATGTGGGGACGTGACCCTTCACAACGCTTAACAGACAACATGTGCGGACGTGACCAGACACAATATTATCAGACGACTGTGCGGACGTGACCAAACACAATATTAAAAACACGATGTGGGGACGTGACCCTTCACAACGCTTAACAGAACACATGTGCGGACGTGACCAGACACAACATTATCAGACGACATGTGCGTACCTGACCAAACACAACATTAAATACACGATGTGGGGACGTGACCCTTCACAATGCTTGACAGAAAACATGTGCGAAAGTGGCCAGACACAACATTATCAGACGACTGTGCGGACGTGACGAGACACAACATTAAAAACACAATGTGGGGACGTGACCCTGCACAACGCCTAACAGACTACATGTGCGGACATGACCAGACACAACATTATCAGATGACTGTGCGGACGTGACCAAACACAACAATATCAGACGACTGTGCGGACGTGACCAGACACAACATTAAAACACACAAGGTGGGGAGGTGACCCTTCATAACGCTTAAGAGATGACATGTGCGGACGTGACCAGACACAACATTAAAAATACGATGTGGGGACGTGGCCCTTCACAACGCTTAACAGACAACATGTGCGGAAGTGACCAGACACAACATTATCAGACGACTGTGCGGACGTTACCAGACACAGCATTAAAAACACAATGTGGGGACGTGACCCTTCAAAACGCTTAACAGACAACATGTACGGACGTGACCCTTCAAAACGCTTAACAAACAACATGTGCGGACGTGACTACACACAACATTATCAAACGACTGTGCGGACGTGACCAAACACAATATTAAAACCATGATGTGGGGACGTGACCCTTCACAACCCTTAACAGACAACATGTGCGGACGTGACCAGACACAACATTATCAGACGAATGTGCGGACGTAACCAAACACAACATTAAGAACACGATGTGGGGACGTGACCCTTCACAACGCTTAACAGACAACATGTGCGGAAGTGACCAGACACAACATTATCAGACTACTGTGCGGACGTGACCAAACACAATATTAAAAACACGATGTGGGGACGTGACCCTTCACAACGCTTAACAGAACACATGTGCGGACGTGACCAGACACAACATTATCAGACGACATGTGCGTACCTGACCAAACACAACATTAAATACACGATGTGGGGACGTGACCCTTCACAATGCTTGACAGAAAACATGTGCGAAAGTGGCCAGACACAACATTATCAGACGACTGTGCGGACGTGACGAGACACAACATTAAAAACACAATGTGGGGACGTGACCCTGCACAACGCCTAACAGACTACATGTGCGGACATGACCAGACACAACATTATCAGATGACTGTGCGGACGTGACCAAACACACCATTAAAAACACTATGTGGGGACGTGACCCTTCACAACGCTTAACAGACAACATGTGCGGACGTGACCAGACACAACATTATCAGACGACATGTGCGTACCTGACCAAACACAACATTAAATACACGATGTAGGGACGTGACCCTTCACAACGCTTGACAGACAACATGTGCGGAAGTGACAAGACACAACATTATCAGACGAATGTGCGGACGTGACGAAACACACCATTACAAACCCGATGTGGGGACGTGACACTTCACAACGCTTAACAGACAACATGTGCGGACGTGACCAGACACAACATTATCAGACGACTGTGCGGACGTGACCAGACACAACATTAAAACACACAAGGTGGGGAGGTGACCCTTCATAACGCTTAAGAGATGACATGTGCGGACGTGACCAGACACAACATTAAAAATACGATGTGGGGACGTGGCCCTTCACAACGCTTAACAGACAACATGTGCAGAAGTGACCAGACAGAACATTATCAGACGACTGTGCGGACGTTACCAGACACAGCATTAAAAACACAATGTGGGGACGTGACCCTTCAAAACGCTTAACAGACAACATGTACGGACGAGACCCTTCAAAACGCTTAACAAACAACATGTGCGGACGTGACTACACACAACATTATCAAACGACTGTGCGGACGTGACCAAACACAATATTAAAACCATGATGTGGGGACGTGACCCTTCACAACCCTTAACAGACAACATGTGCGGACGTGACCAGACACAACATTATCAGACGAATGTGCGGACGTAACCAAACACAACATTAAGAACACGATGTGGGGACGTGACCCTTCACAACGCTTAACAGACAACATGTGCGGAAGTGACCAGACACAATGCGGACGTGATCCTTCACAATCCTTAAGAGATGACAAGTGCGGATGTGACCAGACACAACATTATCAGACGACATGTGTGGACGTGACCAGACACAACATTAAAACCACGATGTGGGGACGTGACCTTTCACAACGCTTAACAGACAACATGTGCGGACGTGACCTGACACAACATTATATGGCAACTGTGCAGACGTGACCAGACACAGCATTAAAAATATGATGTGGGGACGTGACCCTTCACAACGCTTAACAGACAACATGTGCGGACGTGACCAGAAAAAACATTATCAGACGACATGTGCGGACGTGACCAAACACACCATTAAAAACACGATGTGAGGGCGTGACCCTGCACAACGCTTAACAGACAACATGTGCGGAAGTGACCAGACACAACATTATCAGACGACTGTGCGGACGTGACTAGACAGCATTAAAAACACGATGTGGGGACGTGACCATTCACAACGCTTAAGAGATGACATGTGCGGACGTGACCAGACACAACATTACCAGACGACATATGAGGACGTGACCAGACACAACATTAACAACACGATGTGGGGACGTGACCTTTCACAACGCTTAACAAATAACATGTGCGGACGTGACTTGACACAACATTATCAGAGGACTGTGTAGACGTGACTAGACACAGTATTAAAAATATGATGTGGGGACGTGACCCTTCACAACGCTTAACAGACAACATGTGCGGACGTGACCAGACACAATATTATCAGACGACTGTGCAGACGTGACCAAACACAATATTAAAAACACGATGTGGGGACGTGACCCTTCACAACGCTTAACAGAACACATGTGCGGACGTGACCAGACACAACATTATCAGACGACATGTGCGTACCTGACCAAACACAACATTAAATACACGATGTGGGGACGTGACCCTTCACAATGCTTGACAGAAAACATGTGCGAAAGTGGCCAGACACAACATTATCAGACGACTGTGCGGACGTGACGAGACACAACATTAAAAACACAATGTGGGGACGTGACCCTGCACAACGCCTAACAGACTACATGTGCGGACATGACCAGACACAACATTATCAGATGACTGTGCGGACGTGACCAAACACAACAATATCAGACGACTGTGCGGACGTGACCAGACACAACATTAAAACACACAAGGTGGGGAGGTGACCCTTCATAACGCTTAAGAGATGACATGTGCGGACGTGACCAGACACAACATTAAAAATACGATGTGGGGACGTGGCCCTTCACAACGCTTAACAGACAACATGTGCGGAAGTGACCAGACACAACATTATCAGACGACTGTGCGGACGTTACCAGACACAGCATTAAAAACACAATGTGGGGACGTGACCCTTCAAAACGCTTAACAGACAACATGTACGGACGTGACCCTTCAAAACGCTTAACAAACAACATGTGCGGACGTGACTACACACAACATTATCAAACGACTGTGCGGACGTGACCAAACACAATATTAAAACCATGATGTGGGGACGTGACCCTTCACAACCCTTAACAGACAACATGTGCGGACGTGACCAGACACAACATTATCAGACGAATGTGCGGACGTAACCAAACACAACATTAAGAACACGATGTGGGGACGTGACCCTTCACAACGCTTAACAGACAACATGTGCGGAAGTGACCAGACACAACATTATCAGACTACTGTGCGGACGTGACCAAACACAATATTAAAAACACGATGTGGGGACGTGACCCTTCACAACGCTTAACAGAACACATGTGCGGACGTGACCAGACACAACATTATCAGACGACATGTGCGTACCTGACCAAACACAACATTAAATACACGATGTGGGGACGTGACCCTTCACAATGCTTGACAGAAAACATGTGCGAAAGTGGCCAGACACAACATTATCAGACGACTGTGCGGACGTGACGAGACACAACATTAAAAACACAATGTGGGGACGTGACCCTGCACAACGCCTAACAGACTACATGTGCGGACATGACCAGACACAACATTATCAGATGACTGTGCGGACGTGACCAAACACACCATTAAAAACACTATGTGGGGACGTGACCCTTCACAACGCTTAACAGACAACATGTGCGGACGTGACCAGACACAACATTATCAGACGACATGTGCGTACCTGACCAAACACAACATTAAATACACGATGTAGGGACGTGACCCTTCACAACGCTTGACAGACAACATGTGCGGAAGTGACAAGACACAACATTATCAGACGAATGTGCGGACGTGACGAAACACACCATTACAAACCCGATGTGGGGACGTGACACTTCACAACGCTTAACAGACAACATGTGCGGACGTGACCAGACACAACATTATCAGACGACTGTGCGGACGTGACCAGACACAACATTAAAACACACAAGGTGGGGAGGTGACCCTTCATAACGCTTAAGAGATGACATGTGCGGACGTGACCAGACACAACATTAAAAATACGATGTGGGGACGTGGCCCTTCACAACGCTTAACAGACAACATGTGCAGAAGTGACCAGACAGAACATTATCAGACGACTGTGCGGACGTTACCAGACACAGCATTAAAAACACAATGTGGGGACGTGACCCTTCAAAACGCTTAACAGACAACATGTACGGACGAGACCCTTCAAAACGCTTAACAAACAACATGTGCGGACGTGACTACACACAACATTATCAAACGACTGTGCGGACGTGACCAAACACAATATTAAAACCATGATGTGGGGACGTGACCCTTCACAACCCTTAACAGACAACATGTGCGGACGTGACCAGACACAACATTATCAGACGAATGTGCGGACGTAACCAAACACAACATTAAGAACACGATGTGGGGACGTGACCCTTCACAACGCTTAACAGACAACATGTGCGGAAGTGACCAGACACAATGCGGACGTGATCCTTCACAATCCTTAAGAGATGACAAGTGCGGATGTGACCAGACACAACATTATCAGACGACATGTGTGGACGTGACCAGACACAACATTAAAACCACGATGTGGGGACGTGACCTTTCACAACGCTTAACAGACAACATGTGCGGACGTGACCTGACACAACATTATATGGCAACTGTGCAGACGTGACCAGACACAGCATTAAAAATATGATGTGGGGACGTGACCCTTCACAACGCTTAACAGACAACATGTGCGGACGTGACCAGAAAAAACATTATCAGACGACATGTGCGGACGTGACCAAACACACCATTAAAAACACGATGTGAGGGCGTGACCCTGCACAACGCTTAACAGACAACATGTGCGGAAGTGACCAGACACAACATTATCAGACGACTGTGCGGACGTGACTAGACAGCATTAAAAACACGATGTGGGGACGTGACCATTCACAACGCTTAAGAGATGACATGTGCGGACGTGACCAGACACAACATTACCAGACGACATATGAGGACGTGACCAGACACAACATTAACAACACGATGTGGGGACGTGACCTTTCACAACGCTTAACAAATAACATGTGCGGACGTGACTTGACACAACATTATCAGAGGACTGTGTAGACGTGACTAGACACAGTATTAAAAATATGATGTGGGGACGTGACCCTTCACAACGCTTAACAGACAACATGTGCGGACGTGACCAGACACAATATTATCAGACGACTGTGCAGACGTGACCAAACACAATATTAAAAACACGATGTGGGGACGTGACCCTTCACAACGCTTAACAGAACACATGTGCGGACGTGACCAGACACAACATTATCAGACGACATGTGCGTACCTGACCAAACACAACATTAAATACACGATGTGGGGACTTGACCCTTCACAATGCTTGACAGAAAACATGTGCGAAAGTGGCCAGACACAACATTATCAGACGACTGTGCGGACATGACGAGACACAACATTAAAAACACAATGTGGGGACGTGACCCTGCACAACGCCTAACAGACTACATGTGCGGACATGACCAGACACAACATTATCAGATGACTGTGCGGACGTGACCAAACACACCATTAAAAACACTATGTGGGGACGTGACCCTTCACAACGCTTAACAGACAACATGTGCGGACGTGACCAGACACAACATTATCAGACGACATGTGCGTACCTGACCAAACACAACATTAAATACACGATGTGGGGACGTGACCCTTCACAACGCTTGACAGACAACATGTGCGGAAGTGACAAGACACAACATTATCAGACGAATGTGCGGACGTGACGAAACACACCATTACAAACCCGATGTGGGGACGTGACACTTCACAACGCTTAACAGACAACATGTGCGGACGTGACCAGACACAACATTATCAGACGACTGTGCGGACGTGACCAGACACAACATTAAAACACACAAGGTGGGGAGGTGACCCTTCATAACGCTTAAGAGATGACATGTGCGGACGTGACCAGACACAACATTAAATATACGATGTGGGGACGTGGCCCTTCACAACGCTTAACAGACAACATGTGCGGAAGTGACCAGACACAACATTATCAGACGACTGTGCGGACGTTACCAGACACAGCATTAAAAACACAATGTGGGGACGTGACTCTTCAAAACGCTTAACAGACAATATGTACGGACGTGACCCTTCAAAACGCTTAACAAACAACATGTGCGGACGTGACTAGACACAACATTATCAAACGACTGTGCGGACGTGACCAAACACAATATTAAAACCATGATGTGGGGACGTGACCCTTCACAACCCTTAACAGACAACATGTGCGGACGTGACCAGACACAACATTATCAGACGAATGTGCGGACGTAACCAAACACAACATTAAGAACACGATGTGGGGACGTGACCCTTCACAACGCTTAACAGACAACATGTGCGGAAGTGACCAGACACAACATTATCAGAAGACTGTGCGGACTTGATCCTTCACAATCCTTAAGAGATGACAAGTGCGGATGTGACCAGACACAACATTATCAGACGACATGTGTGGACGTGACCAGACACAACATTAAAACCACGATGTTGGAACGTGACCTTTCACAACGCTTAACAAACAACATGTGCGGACGTGACCTGACACAACATTATATGGCAACTGTGCAGACGTGACCAGACACAGCATTAAAAATATGATGTGGGGACGTGACCCTTCACAACGCTTAACAGACAACATGTGCGGACGTGACCAGACAAAACATTATCAGACGACATGTGCGGACGTGACCAAACACACCATTAAAAACACGATGTGAGGGCGTGACCCTGCACAACGCTTAACAGACAACATGTGCGGAAGTGACCAGACACAACATTATCAAACGACTGTGCGGATGTGACCAGACACAACATTAAAACACACAAGGTGGGGAGGTGACCCTTCATAACGCTTAAGAGATGACATGTGCGGACGTGACCAGACACAACATTAAAAATACGATGTGGGGACGTGGCCCTTCACAACGCTTAACAGACAACATGTGCGGAAGTGACCAGACACAACATTATCAGACGACTGTGCGGACGTTACCAGACACAGCATTAAAAACACAATGTGGGGACGTGACCCTTCAAAACGCTTAATAGACAACATGTACGGACGTGACCCTTCAAAACGCTTAACAAACAACATGTGCGGACGTGACTACACACAACATTATCAAACGACTGTGCGGACGTGACCAAACACAATATTAAAACCATGATGTGGGGACGTGACCCTTCACAACCCTTAACAGACAACATGTGCGGACGTGACCAGACACAACATTATCAGACGAATGTGCGGACGTAACCAAACACAACATTAAGAACACGATGTGGGGACGTGACCCTTCACAACGCTTAACAGACAACATGTGCGGAAGTGACCAGACACAACATTATCAGACTACTGTGCGGACGTGACCAAACACAATATTAAAAACACGATGTGGGGACGTGACCCTTCACAACGCTTAACAGAACACATGTGCGGACGTGACCAGACACAACATTATCAGACGACATGTGCGTACCTGACCAAACACAACATTAAATACACGATGTGGGGACGTGACCCTTCACAATGCTTGACAGAAAACATGTGCGAAAGTGGCCAGACACAACATTATCAGACGACTGTGCGGACGTGACGAGACACAACATTAAAAACACAATGTGGGGACGTGACCCTGCACAACGCCTAACAGACTACATGTACGGACATGACCAGACACAACATTATCAGATGACTGTGCGGACGTGACCAAACACACCATTAAAAACACTATGTGGGGACGTGACCCTTCACAACGCTTAACAGACAACATGTGCGGACGTGACCAGACACAACATTATCAGACGACATGTGCGTACCTGACCAAACACAACATTAAATACACGATGTGGGGACGTGACCCTTCACAACGCTTGACAGACAACATGTGCGGAAGTGACAAGACACAACATTATCAGACGACTGTGCGGACGTTACCAGACACAGCATTAAAAACACAATGTGGGGACGTGACCCTTCAAAACGCTTAACAGACAACATGTACGGACGAGACCCTTCAAAACGCTTAACAAACAACATGTGCGGACGTGACTACACACAACATTATCAAACGACTGTGCGGACGTGACCAAACACAATATTAAAACCATGATGTGGGGACGTGACCCTTCACAACCCTTAACAGACAACATGTGCGGAAGTGACCAGACACAATGCGGACGTGATCCTTCACAATCCTTAAGAGATGACAAGTGCGGATGTGACCAGACACAACATTATCAGACGACATGTGTGGACGTGACCAGACACAACATTAAAACGACGATGTGGGGACATGACCTTTCACAACGCTTAACAGACAACATGTGCGGACGTGACCTGACACAACATTATATGGCAACTGTGCAGACGTGACCAGACACAGCATTAAAAATATGATGTGGGGACGTGACCCTTCACAACGCTTAACAGACAACATGTGCGGACGTGACCAGAAAAAACATTATCAGACGACATGTGCGGACGTGACCAAACACACCATTAAAAACACGATGTGAGGGCGTGACCCTGCACAACGCTTAACAGACAACATGTGCGGAAGTGACCAGACACAACATTATCAGACGACTGTGCGGACGTGACTAGACAGCATTAAAAACACGATGTGGGGACGTGACCATTCACAACGCTTAAGAGATGACATGTGCGGACGTGACCAGACACAACATTACCAGACGACATATGAGGACGTGACCAGACACAACATTAACAACACGATGTGGGGACGTGACCTTTCACAACGCTTAACAAATAACATGTGCGGACGTGACTTGACAGAACATTATCAGAGGACTGTGTAGACGTGACTAGACACAGTATTAAAAATATGATGTGGGGACGTGACCCTTCACAACGCTTAACAGACAACATGTGCGGACGTGACCAGACACAATATTATCAGACGACTGTGCAGACGTGACCAAACACAATATTAAAAACACGATGTGGGGACGTGACCCTTCACAACGCTTAACAGAACACATGTGCGGACGTGACCAGACACAACATTATCAGACGACATGTGCGTACCTGACCAAACACAACATTAAATACACGATGTGGGGACTTGACCCTTCACAATGCTTGACAGAAAACTTGTGCGAAAGTGGCCAGACACAACATTATCAGACGACTGTGCGGACATGACGAGACACAACATTAAAAACACAATGTGGGGACGTGACCCTGCACAACGCCTAACAGACTACATGTGCGGACATGACCAGACACAACATTATCAGATGACTGTGCGGACGTGACCAAACACACCATTAAAAACACTATGTGGGGACGTGACCCTTCACAACGCTTAACAGACAACATGTGCGGACGTGACCAGACACAACATTATCAGACGACATGTGCGTACCTGACCAAACACAACATTAAATACACGATGTGGGGACGTGACCCTTCACAACGCTTGACAGACAACATGTGCGGAAGTGACAAGACACAACATTATCAGACGAATGTGCGGACGTGACGAAACACACCATTACAAACCCGATGTGGGGACGTGACACTTCACAACGCTTAACAGACAACATGTGCGGACGTGACCAGACACAACATTATCAGACGACTGTGCGGACGTGACCAGACACAACATTAAAACACACAAGGTGGGGAGGTGACCCTTCATAACGCTTAAGAGATGACATGTGCGGACGTGACCAGACACAACATTAAATATACGATGTGGGGACGTGGCCCTTCACAACGCTTAACAGACAACATGTGCGGAAGTGACCAGACACAACATTATCAGACGACTGTGCGGACGTTACCAGACACAGCATTAAAAACACAATGTGGGGACGTGACTCTTCAAAACGCTTAACAGACAATATGTACGGACGTGACCCTTCAAAACGCTTAACAAACAACATGTGCGGACGTGACTAGACACAACATTATCAAACGACTGTGCGGACGTGACCAAACACAATATTAAAACCATGATGTGGGGACGTGACCCTTCACAACCCTTAACAGACAACATGTGCGGACGTGACCAGACACAACATTATCAGACGAATGTGCGGACGTAACCAAACACAACATTAAGAACACGATGTGGGGACGTGACCCTTCACAACGCTTAACAGACAACATGTGCGGAAGTGACCAGACACAACATTATCAGACGACTGTGCGGACTTGATCCTTCACAATCCTTAAGAGATGACAAGTGCGGATGTGACCAGACACAACATTATCAGACGACATGTGTGGACGTGACCAGACACAACATTAAAACCATGATGTGGGGACGTGACCTTTCACAACGCTTAACAAACAACATGTGCGGACGTGACCTGACACAACATTATATGGCAACTGTGCAGACGTGACCAGACACAGCATTAAAAATATGATGTGGGGACGTGACCCTTCACAACGCTTAACAGACAACATGTGCGGACGTGACCAGACAAAACATTATCAGACGACATGTGCGGACGTGACCAAACACACCATTAAAAACACGATGTGAGGGCGTGACCCTGCACAACGCTTAACAGACAACATGTGCGGAAGTGACCAGACACAACATTATCAAACGACTGTGCGGACGTGACTAGACAGCATTAAAAATACGATGTGGGGACGTGACCATTGACAACGCTTAAGAGATGACATGTGCGGACGTGACCAGACACAACATTACCAGACGGCATATGAGGACGTGACCAGACACAACATTAACAACACGATGTGGGGACGTGACCTTTCACAACGCTTAACAAATAACATGTGCGGACGTGACTTGACACAACATTATCAGAGGACTGTGTAGACGTGACTAGACACAGTATTAAAAATATAATGTGGGGACGTGACCCTTCACAACGCTTAACAGAACACATGTGCGGACGTGACCAGACACAACATTATCAGACGACATGTGCGTACCTGACCAAACACAACATTAAATACACGATGTGGGGACGTGACCCTTCACAATGCTTGACAGAAAACATGTGCGAAAGTGGCCAGACACAACATTATCAGACGACTGTGCGGACGTGACGAGACACAACATTAAAAACACAATGTGGGGACGTGACCCTGCACAACGCCTAACAGACTACATGTGCGGACGTGACCAGACACAACATTATCAGACGAATGTGCGGACGTAACCAAACACAACATTAAGAACACGATGTGGGGACGTGACCCTTCACAACGCTTAACAGACAACATGTGCGGAAGTGACCAGACACAACATTATCAGACGACTGTGCGGACTTGATCCTTCACAATCCTTAAGAGATGACAAGTGCGGATGTGACCAGACACAACATTATCAGACGACATGTGTGGACGTGACCAGACACAACATTAAAACCATGATGTGGGGACGTGACCTTTCACAACGCTTAACAAACAACATGTGCGGACGTGACCTGACACAACATTATATGGCAACTGTGCAGACGTGACCAGACACAGCATTAAAAATATGATGTGGGGACGTGACCCTTCACAACGCTTAACAGACAACATGTGCGGACGTGACCAGACAAAACATTATCAGACGACATGTGCGGACGTGACCAAACACACCATTAAAAACACGATGTGAGGGCGTGACCCTGCACAACGCTTAACAGACAACATGTGCGGAAGTGACCAGACACAACATTATCAAACGACTGTGCGGACGTGACTAGACAGCATTAAAAATACGATGTGGGGACGTGACCATTGACAACGCTTAAGAGATGACATGTGCGGACGTGACCAGACACAACATTACCAGACGGCATATGAGGACGTGACCAGACACAACATTAACAACACGATGTGGGGACGTGACCTTTCACAACGCTTAACAAATAACATGTGCGGACGTGACTTGACACAACATTATCAGAGGACTGTGTAGACGTGACTAGACACAGTATTAAAAATATAATGTGGGGACGTGACCCTTCACAACGCTTAACAGAACACATGTGCGGACGTGACCAGACACAACATTATCAGACGACATGTGCGTACCTGACCAAACACAACATTAAATACACGATGTGGGGACGTGACCCTTCACAATGCTTGACAGAAAACATGTGCGAAAGTGGCCAGACACAACATTATCAGACGACTGTGCGGACGTGACGAGACACAACATTAAAAACACAATGTGGGGACGTGACCCTGCACAACGCCTAACAGACTACATGTGCGGACATGACCAGACACAACATTACCAGATGACTGTGCGGACGTGACCAAACACACCATTAAAAACACTATGTGGGGACGTGACCCTTCACAACGCTTAACAGACAACATGTGCGGACGTGACCAGACACAACATTATCAGACGACATGTGCGTACCTGACCAAACACAACATTAAATACACGATGTGGGGACGTGACCCTTCACAACGCTTGACAGACAACATGTGCGGAAGTGACAAGACACAACATTATCAGACGAATGTGCGGACGTGACGAAACACACCATTACAAACCCGATGTGGGGACGTGACACTTCACAACGCTTAACAGACAACATGTGCGGACGTGACTAGACACAACATTATCAGACGACTGTGCGGACGTGACCAGACACAACATTAAAACACACAAGGTGGGGAGGTGACCCTTCATAACGCTTAAGAGATGACATGTGCGGACGTGACCAGACACAACATTAAAAATACGATGTGGGGACGTGGCCCTTCACAACGCTTAACAAACAACATGTGCGGACGTGACTACACACAACATTATCAAACGACTGTGCGGACGTGACCAAACACAATATTAAAACCATGATGTGGGGACGTGACCATTCACAACCCTTAACAGACAACATGTGCGGACGTGACCAGACACAACATTATCAGACGAATGTGCGGACGTAACCAAACACAACATTAAGAACACGATGTGGGGACGTGACCCTTCACAACGCTTAACAGACAACATGTGCGGAAGTGACCAGACACAACATTATCAGACTACTGTGCGGACGTGACCAAACACAATATTAAAAACACGATGTGGGGACGTGACCCTTCACAACGCTTAACAGAACACATGTGCGGACGTGACCAGACACAACATTATCAGACGACATGTGCGTACCTGACCAAACACAACATTAAATACACGATGTGGGGACGTGACCCTTCACAATGCTTGACAGAAAACATGTGCGAAAGTGGCCAGACACAACATTATCAGACGACTGTGCGGACGTGACGAGACACAACATTAAAAACACAATGTGGGGACGTGACCCTGCACAACGCCTAACAGACTACATGTACGGACATGACCAGACACAACATTATCAGATGACTGTGCGGACGTGACCAAACACACCATTAAAAACACTATGTGGGGACGTGACCCTTCACAACGCTTAACAGACAACATGTGCGGACGTGACCAGACACAACATTATCAGACGACATGTGCGTACCTGACCAAACACAACATTAAATACACGATGTGGGGACGTGACCCTTCACAACGCTTGACAGACAACATGTGCGGAAGTGACAAGACACAACATTATCAGACGACTGTGCGGACGTTACCAGACACAGCATTAAAAACACAATGTGGGGACGTGACCCTTCAAAACGCTTAACAGACAACATGTACGGACGAGACCCTTCAAAACGCTTAACAAACAACATGTGCGGACGTGACTACACACAACATTATCAAACGACTGTGCGGACGTGACCAAACACAATATTAAAACCATGATGTGGGGACGTGACCCTTCACAACCCTTAACAGACAACATGTGCGGACGTGACCAGACACAACATTATCAGACGAATGTGCGGACGTAACCAAACACAACATTAAGAACACGATGTGGGGACGTGACCCTTCACAACGCTTAACAGACAACATGTGCGGAAGTGACCAGACACAATGCGGACGTGATCCTTCACAATCCTTAAGAGATGACAAGTGCGGATGTGACCAGACACAACATTATCAGACGACATGTGTGGACGTGACCAGACACAACATTAAAACGACGATGTGGGGACGTGACCTTTCACAACGCTTAACAGACAACATGTGCGGACGTGACCTGACACAACATTATATGGCAACTGTGCAGACGTGACCAGACACAGCATTAAAAATATGATGTGGGGACGTGACCCTTCACAACGCTTAACAGACAACATGTGCGGACGTGACCAGAAAAAACATTATCAGACGACATGTGCGGACGTGACCAAACACACCATTAAAAACACGATGTGAGGGCGTGACCCTGCACAACGCTTAACAGACAACATGTGCGGAAGTGACCAGACACAACATTATCAGACGACTGTGCGGACGTGACTAGACAGCATTAAAAACACGATGTGGGGACGTGACCATTCACAACGCTTAAGAGATGACATGTGCGGACGTGACCAGACACAACATTACCAGACGACATATGAGGACGTGACCAGACACAACATTAACAACACGATGTGGGGACGTGACCTTTCACAACGCTTAACAAATAACATGTGCGGACGTGACTTGACAGAACATTATCAGAGGACTGTGTAGACGTGACTAGACACAGTATTAAAAATATGATGTGGGGACGTGACCCTTCACAACGCTTAACAGACAACATGTGCGGACGTGACCAGACACAATATTATCAGACGACTGTGCAGACGTGACCAAACACAATATTAAAAACACGATGTGGGGACGTGACCCTTCACAACGCTTAACAGAACACATGTGCGGACGTGACCAGACACAACATTATCAGACGACATGTGCGTACCTGACCAAACACAACATTAAATACACGATGTGGGGACTTGACCCTTCACAATGCTTGACAGAAAACTTGTGCGAAAGTGGCCAGACACAACATTATCAGACGACTGTGCGGACATGACGAGACACAACATTAAAAACACAATGTGGGACGTGACCCTGCACAACGCCTAACAGACTACATGTGCGGACATGACCAGACACAACATTATCAGATGACTGTGCGGACGTGACCAAACACACCATTAAAAACACTATGTGGGGACGTGACCCTTCACAACGCTTAACAGACAACATGTGCGGACGTGACCAGACACAACATTATCAGACGACATGTGCGTACCTGACCAAACACAACATTAAATACACGATGTGGGGACGTGACCCTTCACAACGCTTGACAGACAACATGTGCGGAAGTGACAAGACACAACATTATCAGACGAATGTGCGGACGTGACGAAACACACCATTACAAACCCGATGTGGGGACGTGACACTTCACAACGCTTAACAGACAACATGTGCGGACGTGACCAGACACAACATTATCAGACGACTGTGCGGACGTGACCAGACACAACATTAAAACACACAAGGTGGGGAGGTGACCCTTCATAACGCTTAAGAGATGACATGTGCGGACGTGACCAGACACAACATTAAATATACGATGTGGGGACGTGGCCCTTCACAACGCTTAACAGACAACATGTGCGGAAGTGACCAGACACAACATTATCAGACGACTGTGCGGACGTTACCAGACACAGCATTAAAAACACAATGTGGGGACGTGACTCTTCAAAACGCTTAACAGACAATATGTACGGACGTGACCCTTCAAAACGCTTAACAAACAACATGTGCGGACGTGACTAGACACAACATTATCAAACGACTGTGCGGACGTGACCAAACACAATATTAAAACCATGATGTGGGGACGTGACCCTTCACAACCCTTAACAGACAACATGTGCGGACGTGACCAGACACAACATTATCAGACGAATGTGCGGACGTAACCAAACACAACATTAAGAACACGATGTGGGGACGTGACCCTTCACAACGCTTAACAGACAACATGTGCGGAAGTGACCAGACACAACATTATCAGACGACTGTGCGGACTTGATCCTTCACAATCCTTAAGAGATGACAAGTGCGGATGTGACCAGACACAACATTATCAGACGACATGTGTGGACGTGACCAGACACAACATTAAAACCACGATGTGGGGACGTGACCTTTCACAACGCTTAACAAACAACATGTGCGGACGTGACCTGACACAACATTATATGGCAACTGTGCAGACGTGACCAGACACAGCATTAAAAATATGATGTGGGGACGTGACCCTTCACAACGCTTAACAGACAACATGTGCGGACGTGACCAGACAAAACATTATCAGACGACATGTGCGGACGTGACCAAACACACCATTAAAAACACGATGTGAGGGCGTGACCCTGCACAACGCTTAACAGACAACATGTGCGGAAGTGACCAGACACAACATTACCAGACGGCATTAAAAATACGATGTGGGGACGTGACTAGACACAACATTATCAGACGACATGTGTGGACATGACCAGACACAACATTATCAGACGACATGTGTGGACGTGACCAGACACAACATTATCAGACGACATGTGTGGACATGACCAGACACAACATTAAAACCACGATGTGGGGACGTGACCTTTCACAACGCTTAACAGACAACATGTGCGGACGTGACCTGACACAACATTATATGGCAACTGTGCAGACGTGACCAGACACAGCATTAAAAATATGATGTGGGGACGTGACCCTTCACAACGCTTAACAGACAACATGTGCGGACGTGACCAGACAAAACATTATCAGACGACATGTGCAGACGTGACCAAACACACCATTAAAAACACGATGTGAGGGCGTGACCCTGCACAATCCTTAAGAGATGACATGTGCGGACGTGACCAGACACAACATTACCAGACGGCATATGAGGACGTGACCAGACACAACATTAACAACACGATGTGGGGACGTGACCTTTCACAACGCTTAACAAATAACATGTGCAGACGTGACTTGACACAACATTATCAGAGGACTGTGTAGACGTGACTAGACACAGTATTAAAAATATGATGTGGGGACGTGACCCTTCACAACGCTTAACAGACAACATGTGCGGACGTGACCAGACACAATATTATCAGACAACTGTGCGGACGTGACCAAACACAATATTAAAAACACGATGTGGGGACGTGACCCTTCACAACGCTTAACAGAACACATGTGCGGACGTGACCAGACACAACATTATCAGACGACATGTGCGTACCTGACCAAACACAACATTAAATACACGATGTGGGGACGTGACCCTTCACAATGCTTGACAGAAAACATGTGCGAAAGTGGCCAGACACAACATTATCAGACGACTGTGCGGACATGACGAGACACAACATTAAAAACACAATGTGGGGACGTGACCCTGCACAACGCCTAACAGACTACATGTGCGGACATGACCAGACACAACATTATCAGATGACTGTGCGGACGTGACCAAACACACCATTAAAAACACTATGTGGGGACGTGACCCTTCACAACGCTTAACAGACAACATGTGCGGACGTGACCAGACACAACATTATCAGACGACATGTGCGTACCTGACCAAACACAACATTAAATACACGATGTGGGGACGTGACCCTTCACAACGCTTGACAGACAACATGTGCGGAAGTGACAAGACACAACATTATCAGACGAATGTGCGGACGTGACGAAACACACCATTACAAACCCGATGTGGGGACGTGACACTTCACAACGCTTAACAGACAACATGTGCGGACGTGACCAGACACAACATTATCAGACGACTGTGCGGACGTGACCAGACACAACATTAAAACACACAAGGTGGGGAGGTGACCCTTCATAACGCTTAAGAGATGACATGTGCGGACGTGACCAGACACAACATTAAATATACGATGTGGGGACGTGGCCCTTCACAACGCTTAACAGACAACATGTGCGGAAGTGACCAGACACAACATTATCAGACGACTGTGCGGACGTTACCAGACACAGCATTAAAAACACAATGTGGGGACGTGACTCTTCAAAACGCTTAACAGACAATATGTACGGACGTGACCCTTCAAAACGCTTAACAAACAACATGTGCGGACGTGGCTAGACACAACATTATCAAACGACTGTGCGGACGTGACCAAACACAATATTAAAACCATGATGTGGGGACGTGACCCTTCACAACCCTTAACAGACAACATGTGCGGACGTGACCAGACACAACATTATCAGACGAATGTGCGGACGTAACCAAACACAACATTAAGAACACGATGTGGGGACGTGACCCTTCACAACGCTTAACAGACAACATGTGCGGAAGTGACCAGACACAACATTATCAGACGACTGTGCGGACGTGATCCTTCACAATCCTTAAGAGATGAGAAGTGCGGATGTGACCAGACACAACATTATCAGACGACATGTGTGGACGTGATCAGACACAACATTAAAACCACGATGTGGGGACGTGACCTTTCACAACGCTTAACAAACAACATGTGCGGACGTGACCTGACACAACATTATATGGCAACTGTGCAGACGTGACCAGACACAGCATTAAAAATATGATGTGGGGACGTGACCCTTCACAACGCTTAACAGACAACATGTGCGGACGTGACCAGACAAAACATTATCAGACGACATGTGCGGACGTGACCAAACACACCATTAAAAACACGATGTGAGGGCGTGACCCTGCACAACGCTTAACAGACAACATGTGCGGAAGTGACCAGACACAACATTATCAGACGACTGTTCGGACGTGACTAGACAGCATTAAAAATACGATGTGGGGACGTGACCATTGACAACGCTTAAGAGATGACATGTGCGGACGTGACCAGACACAACATTACCAGACGGCATATGAGGACGTGACCAGACACAACATTAACAACACGATGTGGGGACGTGACCTTTCACAACGCTTAACAAATAACATGTGCGGACGTGACTTGACACAACATTATCAGAGGACTGTGTAGACGTGACTAGACACAGTATTAAAAATATGATGTGGGGACGTGACCCTTCACAACGATTAACAGAACACATGTGCGGACGTGACCAGACACAACATTATCAGACGACATGTGCGTACCTGACCAAACACAACATTAAATACACGATGTGGGGACGTGACCCTTCACAATGCTTGACAGAAAACAAGTGCGAAAGTGGCCAGACACAACATTATCAGACGACTGTGCGGACGTGACGAGACACAACATTAAAAACACAATGTGGGGACGTGACCCTGCACAACGCCTAACAGACTACATGTGCGGACGTGACCAGACACAACATTATCAGATGACTGTGCGGACGTGACCAAACACACCATTAAAAACACTATGTGGGGACGTGACCCTTCACAACGCTTAACAGACAACATGTGCGGACGTGACCAGACACAACATTATCAGACGACATGTGCGTACCTGACCAAACACAACATTAAATACACGATGTGGGGACGTGACCCTTCACAACGCTTGACAGACAACATGTGCGGAAGTGACAAGACACAACATTATCAGACGAATGTGCGGACGTGACGAAACACACCATTACAAACCCGATGTGGGGACGTGACACTTCACAACGCTTAACAGACAACATGTGCGGACGTGACCAGACACAACATTATCAGACGACTGTGCGGACGTGACCAGACACAACATTAAAACACACAAGGTGGGGAGGTGACCCTTCATAACGCTTAAGAGATGACATGTGCGGACGTGACCAGACACAACATTAAAAATACGATGTGGGGACGTGGCCCTTCACAACGCTTAACAGACAACATGTGCGGAAGTGACCAGACACAACATTATCAGACGACTGTGCGGACGTTACCAGACACAGCATTAAAAACACAATATGGGAACGTGACCCTTCAAAACGCTTAACAGACAACATGTACGGACGTGACCCTTCAAAACGCTTAACAAACAACATGTGCGGACGTGACTAGACACAACATTATCAAATGACTGTGCGGACGTGACCAAACACAATATTAAAACCATGATGTGGGGACGTGACCCTTCACAACCCTTAACAGACAACATGTGCGGACGTGACCAGACACAACATTATCAGACGAATGTGCGGACGTAACCAAACACAACATTAAGAACACGATGTGGGGACGTCACCCTTCACAACGCTTAACAGACAACATGTGCGGAAGTGACCAGACACAACATTATCAGACGACTGTGCGGACGTGATCCTTCACAATCCTTAAGAGATGACAAGTGCGGATGTGACCAGACACAACATTATCAGACGACATGTGTGGACGTGACTAGACACAACATTAAAACCACGATGTGGGGACGTGACCTTTCACAACGCTTAACAGACAACATGTGCGTACGTGACCTGACACAACATTATATGGCAACTGTGCAGACGTGACCAGACACAGCATTAAAAATATGATGTGGGGACGTGACCCTTCACAACGCTTAACAGACAACATGTGCGGACGTGACCAGACAAAACATTATCAGACGACATGTGCGGACGTGACCAAACACACCATTAAAAACACGATGTGAGGGCGTGACCCTGCACAACGCTTAACAGACAACATGTGCGGAAGTGACTAGACACAACATTATCAGACGACTGTGCGGACGTGACTAGACAGCATTAAAAACACGATATGGGGACGTGACCATTCACAACGCTTAAGAGATGACATGTGCGGACGTGACCATACACAACATTACCAGACGGCATATGAGGACGTGACCAAACACAACATTAACAACACGATGTGGGGACGTGACCTTTCACAACGCTTAACAAATAACATGTGCGGACGTGACTTGACACAACATTATCAGAGGACTGTGTAGACGTGACTAGACACAGTATTAAAAATATGATGTGGGGACGTGACCCTTCACAACGCTTAACAGACAACATGTGCGGACGTGACCAGACACAATATTATCAGACGACTGTGCGGACGTGACCAAACACAATATTAAAAACACGATGTGGGGACGTGACCCTTCACAACGCTTAACAAAACACATGTGCGGACGTGACCAGACACAACATTATCAGACGACATGTGCGTACCTGACCAAACACAACATTAAATACACGATGTGGGGACGTGACCCTTCACAATGCTTGACAGAAAACATGTGCGAAAGTGGCTAGACACAACATTATCAGACGACTGTGCGGACGTGACGAGACACAACATTAAAAACACAATGTGGGGACGTGACCCTGCACAACGCCTAACAGACTACATGTGCGGACATGACCAGACACAACATTATCAGATGACTGTGCGGACGTGACCAAACACACCATTAAAAACACTATGTGGGGACGTGACCCTTCACAACGCTTAACAGACAACATGTGCGGACGTGACCAGACACAACATTATCAGACGACATGTGCGTACCTGACCAAACACAACATTAAATACACGATGTGGGGACGTGACCCTTCACAACGCTTGACAGACAACATGTGCGGAAGTGACAAGACACAACATTATCAGACGAATGTGCGGACGTGACGAAACACACCATTACAAACCCGATGTGGGGACGTGACACTTCACATCGCTTAACAGACAACATGTGCGGACGTGACCAGACACAACATTATCAGACGACTGTGCGGACGTGACCAGACACAACATTAAAACACACAAGGTGGGGAGGTGACCCTTCATAACGCTTAAGAGATGACATGTGCGGACGTGACCAGACACAATATTAAAAATACGATGTGGGGACGTGGCCCTTCACAATGCTTAACAGACAACATGTGCGGAAGTGACCAGACACAACATTATCAGACGACTGTGCGGACGTTACCAGACACAGCATTAAAAACACAATGTGGGGACGTGACCCTTCAAAACGCTTAACAGACAACATGTACGGACGTGACCCTTCAAAACGCTTAACAAACAACATGTGCGGACGTGACTAGACACAACATTATCAAATGACTGTGCGGACGTGACCAGACACAACATTAAAACACACAAGGTGGGGAGGTGACCCTTCATAACGCTTAAGAGATGACATGTGCGGACGTGACCAGACACAACATTAAATATACGATGTGGGGACGTGGCCCTTCACAACGCTTAACAGACAACATGTGCGGAAGTGACCAGACACAACATTATCAGACGACTGTGCGGACGTTACCAGACACAGCATTAAAAACACAATGTGGGGACGTGACTCTTCAAAACGCTTAACAGACAATATGTACGGACGTGACCCTTCAAAACGCTTAACAAACAACATGTGCGGACGTGGCTAGACACAACATTATCAAACGACTGTGCGGACGTGACCAAACACAATATTAAAACCATGATGTGGGGACGTGACCCTTCACAACCCTTAACAGACAACATGTGCGGACGTGACCAGACACAACATTATCAGACGAATGTGCGGACGTAACCAAACACAACATTAAGAACACGATGTGGGGACGTGACCCTTCACAACGCTTAACAGACAACATGTGCGGAAGTGACCAGACACAACATTATCAGACGACTGTGCGGACGTGATCCTTCAAAATCCTTAAGAGATGAGAAGTGCGGATGTGACCAGACACAACATTATCAGACGACATGTGTGGACGTGATCAGACACAACATTAAAACCACGATGTGGGGACGTGACCTTTCACAACGCTTAACAAACAACATGTGCGGACGTGACCTGACACAACATTATATGGCAACTGTGCAGACGTGACCAGACACAGCATTAAAAATATGATGTGGGGACGTGACCCTTCACAACGCTTAACAGACAACATGTGCGGACGTGACCAGACAAAACATTATCAGACGACATGTGCGGACGTGACCAAACACACCATTAAAAACACGATGTGAGGGCGTGACCCTGCACAACGCTTAACAGACAACATGTGCGGAAGTGACCAGACACAACATTATCAGACGACTGTTCGGACGTGACTAGACAGCATTAAAAATACGATGTGGGGACGTGACCATTGACAACGCTTAAGAGATGACATGTGCGGACGTGACCAGACACAACATTACCAGACGGCATATGAGGACGTGACCAGACACAACATTAACAACACGATGTGGGGACGTGACCTTTCACAACGCTTAACAAATAACATGTGCGGACGTGACTTGACACAACATTATCAGAGGACTGTGTAGACGTGACTAGACACAGTATTAAAAATATGATGTGGGGACGTGACCCTTCACAACGATTAACAGAACACATGTGCGGACGTGACCAGACACAACATTATCAGACGACATGTGCGTACCTGACCAAACACAACATTAAATACACGATGTGGGGACGTGACCCTTCACAATGCTTGACAGAAAACAAGTGCGAAAGTGGCCAGACACAACATTATCAGACGACTGTGCGGACGTGACGAGACACAACATTAAAAACACAATGTGGGGACGTGACCCTGCACAACGCCTAACAGACTACATGTGCGGACGTGACCAGACACAACATTATCAGATGACTGTGCGGACGTGACCAAACACACCATTAAAAACACTATGTGGGGACGTGACCCTTCACAACGCTTAACAGACAACATGTGCGGACGTGACCAGACACAACATTATCAGACGACATGTGCGTACCTGACCAAACACAACATTAAATACACGATGTGGGGACGTGACCCTTCACAACGCTTGACAGACAACATGTGCGGAAGTGACAAGACACAACATTATCAGACGAATGTGCGGACGTGACGAAACACACCATTACAAACCCGATGTGGGGACGTGACACTTCACAACGCTTAACAGACAACATGTGCGGACGTGACCAGACACAACATTATCAGACGACTGTGCGGACGTGACCAGACACAACATTAAAACACACAAGGTGGGGAGGTGACCCTTCATAACGCTTAAGAGATGACATGTGCGGACGTGACCAGACACAACATTAAAAATACGATGTGGGGACGTGGCCCTTCACAACGCTTAACAGACAACATGTGCGGAAGTGACCAGACACAACATTATCAGACGACTGTGCGGACGTTACCAGACACAGCATTAAAAACACAATATGGGGACGTGACCCTTCAAAACGCTTAACAGACAACATGTACGGACGTGACCCTTCAAAACGCTTAACAAACAACATGTGCGGACGTGACTAGACACAACATTATCAAATGACTGTGCGGACGTGACCAAACACAATATTAAAACCATGATGTGGGGACGTGACCCTTCACAACCCTTAACAGACAACATGTGCGGACGTGACCAGACACAACATTATCAGGCGAATGTGCGGACGTAACCAAACACAACATTAAGAACACGATGTGGGGACGTCACCCTTCACAACGCTTAACAGACAACATGTGCGGAAGTGACCAGACACAACATTATCAGACGACTGTGCGGACGTGATCCTTCACAATCCTTAAGAGATGACAAGTGCGGATGTGACCAGACACAACATTATCAGACGACATGTGTGGACGTGACTAGACACAACATTAAAACCATGATGTGGGGACGTGACCTTTCACAACGCTTAACAGACAACATGTGCGTACGTGACCTGACACAACATTATATGGCAACTGTGCAGACGTGACCAGACACAGCATTAAAAATATGATGTGGGGACGTGACCCTTCACAACGCTTAACAGACAACATGTGCGGACGTGACCAGACAAAACATTATCAGACGACATGTGCGGACGTGACCAGACACACCATTAAAAACACGATGTGAGGGCGTGACCCTGCACAACGCTTAACAGACAACATGTGCGGAAGTGACTAGACACAACATTATCAGACGACTGTGCGGACGTGACTAGACAGCATTAAAAACACGATATGGGGACGTGACCATTCACAACGCTTAAGAGATGACATGTGCGGACGTGACCATACACAACATTACCAGACGGCATATGAGGACGTGACCAAACACAACATTAACAACACGATGTGGGGACGTGACCTTTCACAACGCTTAACAAATAACATGTGCGGACGTGACTTGACACAACATTATCAGAGGACTGTGTAGACGTGACTAGACACAGTATTAAAAATATGATGTGGGGACGTGACCCTTCACAACGCTTAACAGACAACATGTGCGGACGTGACCAGACACAATATTATCAGACGACTGTGCGGACGTGACCAAACACAATATTAAAAACACGATGTGGGGACGTGACCCTTCACAACGCTTAACAAAACACATGTGCGGACGTGACCAGACACAACATTATCAGACGACATGTGCGTACCTGACCAAACACAACATTAAATACACGATGTGGGGACGTGACCCTTCACAATGCTTGACAGAAAACATGTGCGAAAGTGGCTAGACACAACATTATCAGACGACTGTGCGGACGTGACGAGACACAACATTAAAAACACAATGTGGGGACGTGACCCTGCACAACGCCTAACAGACTACATGTGCGGACATGACCAGACACAACATTATCAGATGACTGTGCGGACGTGACCAAACACACCATTAAAAACACTATGTGGGGACGTGACCCTTCACAACGCTTAACAGACAACATGTGCGGACGTGACCAGACACAACATTATCAGACGACATGTGCGTACCTGACCAAACACAACATTAAATACACGATGTGGGGACGTGACCCTTCACAACGCTTGACAGACAACATGTGCGGAAGTGACAAGACACAACATTATCAGACGAATGTGCGGACGTGACGAAACACAACATTAAGAACACGATGTGGGGACGTGACCCTTCACAACGCTTAACAGACAACATGTGCGGAAGTGACCAGACACAACATTATCAGACGACTGTGCGGACGTGACTAGACAGCATTAAAAACACGATGTGGGGACGTGACCATTCACAACGCTTAAGAGATGACATGTGCGGACGTGACCATACACAAAATTACTAGACGGCATATGAGGACGTGACCAGACACAACATTAACAACACGATGTGGGGACGTGACCTTTCACAACGCTTAACAAATAACATGTGCGGACGTGACTTGACACAACATTATCAGAGGACTGTGTAGACGTGACTAGACACAGTATTAAAAATATGATGTGGGGACGTGACCCTTCACAACGCTTAACAGACAACATGTGCGGACGTGACCAGACACAATATTATCAGACGACTGTGCGGACGTGACCAAACACAATATTAAAAACACGATGTGGGGACGTGACCCTTCACAATGCTTGACAGAAAACATGTGCGAAAGTGGCCAGACACAACATTATCAGACGACTGTGCGGACGTGACGAGACACAACATTCAAAACACAATGTGGGGACGTGACCCTGCACAACGCCTAACAGACTACATGTGCGGACATGACCAGACACAACATTATCAGATGACTGTGCGGACGTGACCAAACACACCATTAAAAACACTATGTGGGGACGTGACCCTTCACAACGCTTAACAGACAACATGTGCGGACGTGACCAGACACAACATTATCAGACGACATGTGCGTACCTGACCAAACACAACATTAAATACACGATGTGGGGACGTGACCCTTCACAACGCTTGACAGACAACATGTGCGGAAGTGACAAGACACAACATTATCAGACGAATGTGCGGACGTGACGAAACACACCATTACAAACCCGATGTGGGGACGTGACACTTCACATCGCTTAACAGACAACATGTGCGGACGTGACCAGACACAACATTATCAGACGACTGTGCGGACGTGACCAGACACAACATTAAAACACACAAGGTGGGGAGGTGACCCTTCATAACGCTTAAGAGATGACATGTGCGGACGTGACCAGACACAATATTAAAAATACGATGTGGGGACGTGGGCCTTCACAATGCTTAACAGACAACATGTGCGGAAGTGACCAGACACAACATTATCAGACGACTGTGCGGACGTTACCAGACACGGCATTAAAAACACAATGTGGGGACGTGACCCTTCAAAACGCTTAACAGACAACATGTACGGACGTGACCCTTCAAAACGCTTAACAAACAACATGTGCGGACGTGACTAGACACAACATTATCAAATGACTGTGCGGACGTGACCAAACACAATATTAAAACCATGATGTGGGGACGTGACCCTTCACAACCCTTAACTGACAACATGTGCGGACGTGACCAGACACAACATTATCAGACGAATGTGCGGACGTAACCAAACACAACATTAAGAACACGATGTGGGGACGTGACCCTTCACAACGCTTAACAGACAACATGTGCGGAAGTGACCAGACACAACATTATCAGACGACTGTGCGGACGTGATCCTTCACAATCCTTAAGAGATGACAAGTGCGGATGTGACCAGACACAACATTATCAGACGACATGTGTGGACGTGACCAGACACAACATTAAAACCACGATGTGGGGACGTGACCTTTCACAACGCTTAACAGACAACATGTGCGGATGTGACCTGACATAACATTATATGGCAACTGTGCAGACGTGACCAGACACAACATTAAAAATATGATGTGGGGCCGTGACGCTTCACAACGCTTAACAGACAACATGTGCGGACGTGACCAGGACAAAACATTATCAGACGACATGTGCGGACGTGACCAAACACACCATTAAAAACACGATGTGAGGGCGTGACCCTGCACAACGCTTAACAGACAACATGTGCGGAAGTGACCAGACACAACATTATCAGACGACTGTGCGGACGTGACTAGACAGCATTAAAAACACGATGTGGGGACGTGACCATTCACAACGCTTAACAGACAACATGTGCGGACGTGACCTGACACAACATTATATGGCAACTGTGCAGACGTGACCAGACACAGCATTAAAAATATGATGTGGGGACGTGACCCTTCACAACGCTTAACAGACAACATGTGCGGACGTGACCAGACAAAACATTATCAGACGACATGTGCGGACGTGACCAAACACACCATTAAAAACACGATGTGAGGGCGTGACCCTGCACAACGCTTAACAGACAACATGTGCGGAAGTGACTAGACACAACATTATCAGACGACTGTGCGGACGTGACTAGACAGCATTAAAAACACGATGTGGGGACGTGACCATTCACAACGCTTAAGAGATGACATGTGCGGACGTGACCATACACAACATTACCAGACGGCATATGAGGACGTGACCAAACACAACATTAACAACACGATGTGGGGACGTGACCTTTCACAACGCTTAACAAATAACATGTGCGGACGTGACTTGACACAACATTATCAGAGGACTGTGTAGACGTGACTAGACACAGTATTAAAAATATGATGTGGGGACGTGACCCTTCACAACGCTTAACAGACAACATGTGCGGACGTGACCAGACACAATATTATCAGACGACTGTGCGGACGTGACCAAACACAATATTAAAAACACGATATGGGGACGTGACCCTTCACAACGCTTAACAAAACACATGTGCGGACGTGACCAGACACAACATTATCAGACGACATGTGCGTACCTGACCAAACACAACATTAAATACACGATGTGGGGACGTGACCCTTCACAATGCTTGACAGAAAACATGTGCGAAAGTGGCTAGACACAACATTATCTGACGACTGTGCGGACGTGACGAGACACAACATTAAAAACACAATGTGGGGACGTGACCCTGCACAACGCCTAACAGACTACATGTGCGGACATGACCAGACACAACATTATCAGATGACTGTGCGGACGTGACCAAACACACCATTAAAAACACTATGTGGGGACGTGACCCTTCACAACGCTTAACAGACAACATGTGCGGACGTGACCAGACACAACATTATCAGACGACATGTGCGTACCTGACCAAACACAACATTAAATACACGATGTGGGGACGTGACCCTTCACAACGCTTGACAGACAACATGTGCGGAAGTGACAAGACACAACATTATCAGACGAATGTGCGGACGTGACGAAACACACCATTACAAACCCGATGTGGGGACGTGACACTTCACATCGCTTAACAGACAACATGTGCGGACGTGACCAGACACAACATTATCAGACGACTGTGCGGACGTGACCAGACACAACATTAAAACACACAAGGTGGGGAGGTGACCCTTCATAACGCTTAAGAGATGACATGTGCGGACGTGACCAGACACAATATTAAAAATACGATGTGGGGACGTGGCCCTTCACAATGCTTAACAGACAACATGTGCGGAAGTGACCAGACACAACATTATCAGACGACTGTGCGGACGTTACCAGACACAGCATTAAAAACACAATGTGGGGACGTGACCCTTCAAAACGCTTAACAGACAACATGTACGGACGTGACCCTTCAAAACGCTTAACAAACAACATGTGCGGACGTGACTAGACACAACATTATCAAATGACTGTGCGGACGTGACCAAACACAATATTAAAACCATGATGTGGGGACGTGACCCTTCACAACCCTTAACAGACAACATGTGCGGACGTGACCAGACACAACATTATCAGACGAATGTGCGGACGTAACCAAACACAACATTAAGAACACGATGTGGGGACGTGACCCTTCACAACGCTTAACAGACAACATGTGCGGAAGTGACCAGACACAACATTATCAGACGACTGTGCGGACGTGATCCTTCACAATCCTTAAGAGATGACAAGTGCGGATGTGACCAGACACAACATTATCAGACGACATGTGTGGACGTGACCAGACACAACATTAAAACCACGATGTGGGGACGTGACCTTTCACAACGCTTAACAGACAACATGTGCGGATGTGACCTGACATAACATTATATGGCAACTGTGCAGACGTGACCAGACAAAGCATTAAAAATATGATGTGGGGCCGTGACGCTTCACAACGCTTAACAGACAACATGTGCGGACGTGACCAGACAAAACATTATCAGACGACATGTGCGGACGTGACCAAACACACCATTAAAAACACGATGTGAGGGCGTGACCCTGCACAACGCTTAACAGACAACATGTGCGGAAGTGACCAGACACAACATTATCAGACGACTGTGCGGACGTGACTACACAGCATTAAAAACACGATGTGGGGACGTGACCATTCACAACGCTTAAGAGATGACATGTGCGGACGTGACCAGACACAAAATTACTAGACGGCATATGAGGACGTGACCAGACACAACATTAACAACACGATGTGGGGACGTGACCTTTCACAACGCTTAACAAATAACATGTGCGGACGTGACTTGACACAACATTATCAGAGGACTGTGTAGACGTGACTAGACACAGTATTAAAAATATGATGTGGGGACGTGACCCTTCACAACGCTTAACAGACAACATGTGCGGACGTGACCAGACACAATATTATCAGACGACTGTGCGGACGTGACCAAACACAATATTAAAAACACGATGTGGGGACGTGACCCTTCACAATGCTTGACAGAAAACATGTGCGAAAGTGGCCAGACACAACATTATCAGACGACTGTGCGGACGTGACGAGACACAACATTCAAAACACAATGTGGGGACGTGACCCTGCACAACGCCTAACAGACTACATGTGCGGACATGACCAGACACAACATTATCAGATGACTGTGCGGACGTGACCAAACACACCATTAAAAACACTATGTGGGGACGTGACCCTTCACAACGCTTAACAGACAACATGTGCGGACGTGACCAGACACAACATTATCAGACGACATGTGCGTACCTGACCAAACACAACATTAAATACACGATGTGGGGACGTGACCCTTCACAACGCTTGACAGACAACATGTGCGGAAGTGACAAGACACAACATTATCAGACGAATGTGCGGACGTGACGAAACACACCATTACAAACCCGATGTGGGGACGTGACACTTCACATCGCTTAACAGACAACATGTGCGGACGTGACCAGACACAACATTATCAGACGACTGTGCGGACGTGACCAGACACAACATTAAAACACACAAGGTGGGGAGGTGACCCTTCATAACGCTTAAGAGATGACATGTGCGGACGTGACCAGACACAATATTAAAAATACGATGTGGGGACGTGGCCCTTCACAATGCTTAACAGACAACATGTGCGGAAGTGACCAGACACAACATTATCAGACGACTGTGCGGACGTTACCAGACACGGCATTAAAAACACAATGTGGGGACGTGACCCTTCAAAACGCTTAACAGACAACATGTACGGACGTGACCCTTCAAAACGCTTAACAAACAACATGTGCGGACGTGACTAGACACAACATTATCAAATGACTGTGCGGACGTGACCAAACACAATATTAAAACCATGATGTGGGGACGTGACCCTTCACAACCCTTAACTGATAACATGTGCGGACGTGACCAGACACAACATTATCAGACGAATGTGCGGACGTAACCAAACACAACATTAAGAACACGATGTGGGGACGTGACCCTTCACAACGCTTAACAGACAACATGTGCGGAAGTGACCAGACACAACATTATCAGACGACTGTGCGGACGTGATCCTTCACAATCCTTAAGAGATGACAAGTGCGGATGTGACCAGACACAACATTATCAGACGACATGTGTGGACGTGACCAGACACAACATTAAAACCACGATGTGGGGACGTGACCTTTCACAACGCTTAACAGACAACATGTGCGGATGTGACCTGACATAACATTATATGGCAACTGTGCAGACGTGACCAGACACAACATTAGAAATATGATGTGGGGCCGTGACGCTTCACAACGCTTAACAGACAACATGTGCGGACGTGACCAGGACAAAACATTATCAGACGACATGTGCGGACGTGACCAAACACACCATTAAAAACACGATGTGAGGGCGTGACCCTGCACAACGCTTAACAGACAACATGTGCGGAAGTGACCAGACACAACATTATCAGACGACTGTGCGGACGTGACTAGACAGCATTAAAAACACGATGTGGGGACGTGACCATTCACAACGCTTAAGAGATGACATGTGCGGACGTGACCAGACACAAAATTACTAGACGGCATATGAGGACGTGACCAGACACAACATTAACAACACGATGTGGGGACGTGACCTTTCACAACGCTTAACAAATAACATGTGCGGACGTGACTTGACACAACATTATCAGAGGACTGTGTAGAGGTGACTAGACACAGTATTAAAAATATGATGTGGGGACGTGACCCTTCACAACGCTTAACAGACAACATGTGCGGACGTGACCAGACACAATATTATCAGACGACTGTGCGGACGTGACCAAACACAATATTAAAAACACGATGTGGGGACGTGACCCTTCACAACGCTTAACAGACAACATGTGCGGACGTGACCAGACACAACATTATCAGACGACATGTGCGTACCTGACCAAACACAACATTAAATACACGATGTGGGGACGTGACCCTTCACAATGCTTGACAGAAAACATGTGCGAAAGTGGCCAGACACAACATTATCAGACGACTGTGCGGACGTGACGAGACACAACATTCAAAACACAATGTGGGGACGTGACCCTGCACAACGCCTAACAGACTACATGTGCGGACATGACCAGACACAACATTATCAGATGACTGTGCGGACGTGACCAAACACACCATTAAAAACACTATGTGGGGACGTGACCCTTCACAACGCTTAACAGACAACATGTGCGGACGTGACCAGACACAACATTATCAGACGACATGTGCGTACCTGACCAAACACAACATTAAATACACGATGTGGGGACGTGACCCTTCACAATGCTTGACAGAAAACATGTGCGAAAGTGGCCAGACACAACATTATCAGACGACTGTGCGGACGTGACGAGACACAACATTCAAAACACAATGTGGGGACGTGACCTTGCACAACGCCTAACAGACTACATGTGCGGACATGACCAGACACAACATTATCAGATGACTGTGCGGACGTGACCAAACACACCATTAAAAACACTATGTGGGGACGTGACCCTTCACAACGCTTAACAGACAACATGTGCGGACGTGACCAGACACAACATTATCAGACGACATGTGCGTACCTGACCAAACACAACATTAAATACACGATGTGGGGACGTGACCCTTTACAACGCTTGACAGACAACATGTGCAGAAGTGACAAGACACAACATTATCAGACGACTGTGCGGACGTAACCAGACACAACATTAAAACACACAAGGTGGGGAGGTGACCCTTCATAACGCTTAAGAGATGACATGTGCGGACGTGACCAGACACAACATTAAAAATACGATGTGGGGACGTGGCCCCTCACAACGCTTAACAGACAACATGTGCGGAAGTGACCAGACACAACATTATCAGACGATTGTGCGGACGTTACCAGACACAGCATTAAAAGCACAATGTGGGGACGTGACCCTTCAAAACGCTTAACAGACAACATGTACGGACGTGACCCTTCAAAACGCTTAACAAACAACATGTGCGGACGTGACCAGACACAACATTATCAAACGACTGTGCGGACGTGACCAAACACAATATTAAAAACATGATGTGGGGACGTGACCCTTCACAACCCTTAACAGACAACATGTGCGGACGTGACCAGACACAACATTATCAGACGAATGTACGGACGTAACCAAACACAACATTAAGAACACGATGTGGGGACGTGACCCTTCACAACGCTTAACAGACAACATGTGCGGACGTGACCAGACACAACATTATCAGACGACATGTGCGTACCTGACCAAACACAACATTAAATACATGATGTGGGGACGTGACCCTTCACAATGCTTGACAGAAAACATGTGCGAAACTGACCAGACACAACATTATCAGACGACTGTGCGGACGTGACGAGACACAACATTAAAAACACAATGTGGGGACGTGACCCTGCACAACGCCTAACAGACTACATGTGCGGACATGACCAGACACAACATTAACAGATGACTGTGCGGACGTGACCAAACACACCATTAAAAACACTATGTGGGGACGTGACCCTTCACAACGCTTAACAGACAACATGTGCGGACGTGACCAGACACAACATTATTAGACGACATGTGCGTACCTGACCAAACACACCATTAAAAACACGATGTGAGGGCGTGACCCTGCGCAACGCTTAACAGACAACATGTGCGGAAGTGACCAGACACAACATTATCAGACGACTGTGCGGACGTGACTAGACATAGCATTAAAAACACGATGTGGGGACGTGACCATTCACAACGCTTAAGAGATGACATGTGCGGACGTGACCAGACACAACATTACCAGACGGCATATGAGGACGTGACCAGACACAACATTAACAACACGATGTGGGGACGTGACCTTTCACAACGCTTAACAAATAACATGTGCGGACGTGACTTGACACAACATTATCTGAGGACTGTGTAGACGTGACTAGACACAGTATTAAAAATATGATGTGGGGACGTGACCCTTCACAACGCTTAACAAACAACATGTGCGGACGTGACCGGACACAATATTATCAGACGACTGTGCGGACGTGACCAAACACAATATTAAAAACACGATGTGGGGACGTGACCCTTCACAACGCTTAACAGACAACATGTGCGGACGTGACCAGACACAACATTATCAGACGACATGTGCGTACCTGACCAAACACAACATTAAATACACGATGTGGGGACGTGACCCTTCACAATGCTTGACAGAAAACATGTGCGAAAGTGGCCAGACACAACATTATCAGACGACTGTGCGGACGTGACGAGACACAACATTAAAAACACAATGTGGGGACGTGACCCTGCACAACGCCTAACAGACTACATGTGCGGATATGACCAGACACAACATTATCAGATGACTGTGCGGACGTGACCAAACACACCATTAAAAACACTATGTGGGGACGTGACCCTTCACAACGCTTAACAGACAACATGTGCGGACGTGACCAGACACAACATTATCAGACGACATGTGCGTACCTGACCAAACACAACATTAAATACACGATGTGGGTACGTGACCCTTCACAACGGTTGACAGACAACATGTGCGGAAGTGACAAGACACAACATTATCAGACGAATGTGCGGACGTGACGAAACACACCATTACAAACACGATGTGGGGACGTGACACTTCACAACGCTTAACAGACAACATGTGCGGACGTGACCAGAGACAACATTATCAGACGACTATGCGGACGTGACCAGACACAACATTAAAACACACAAGGTGGGGAGGTGTCCCTTCATAACGCTTAAGAGATGACATGTGCGGACGTGACAAGACACAACATTATCAGACGAATGTGCGGACGTGACGAAACACACCATTACAAACACGATGTGGGGACGTGACACTTCACAACGCTTAACAGACAACATGTGCGGAAGTGACCAGACACAACATTATCAGACGACTGTGCGGACGTGACCCTTCAAAACGCTTAACAGACAACATGTACGGACGTGACCCTTCAAAACGCTTAACAAACAACATGTGCGGACGTGACTACACACAACATTATCAAACGACTGTGCGGACGTGACCAAACACAATATTAAAACCATGATGTGGGGACGTGACCCTTCACAACCCTTAACAGACAACATGTGCGGACGTGACCAGACACAACATTATCAGACGAATGTGCGGACGTAACCAAACACAACATTAAGAACACGATGTGGGGACGTGACCCTTCACAACGCTTAACAGACAACATGTGCGGAAGTGACCAGACACAACATTATCAGACGACTGTGCGGACGTGATCCTTCACAATCCTTAAGAGATGACAAGTGCGGATGTGACCAGACACAACATTATCAGACGACATGTGTGGACGTGACTAGACACAACATTAAAACCACGATGTGGGGACGTGACCTTTCACAACGCTTAACAGACAACATGTGCGGACGTGACCTGACACAACATTATATGGCAACTGTGCAGACGTGACCAGACACAGCATTAAAAATATGATGTGGGGACGTGACCCTTCACAACGCTTAACAGACAACATGTGCGGACGTGACCAGACAAAACATTATCAGACGACATGTGCGGACGTGACCAAACACACCATTAAAAACACGATGTGAGGGCGTGACCCTGCACAACGCTTAACAGACAACATGTGCGGAAGTGACCAGACACAACATTATCAGACGACTGTGCGGACGTGACTAGACAGCATTAAAAACACGATGTGGGGACGTGACCATTCACAACGCTTAAGAGATGACATGTGCGGACGTGACCAGACACAACATTACCAGACGGCATATGAGGACGTGACCAGACACAACATTAACAACACGATGTGGGGACGTGACCTTTCACAACGCTTAACAAATAACATGTGCGGACGTGACTTGACACAACATTATCAGAGGACTGTGTAGACGTGACTAGACACAGTATTAAAAATATGATGTGGGGACGTGACCCTTCACAACGCTTAACAGACAACATGTGCGGACGTGACCAGACACAATATTATCAGACGACTGTGCGGACGTGACCAAACACAATATTAAAAACACGATGTGGGGACGTGACCCTTCACAACGCTTAACAAAACACATGTGCGGACGTGACCAGACACAACATTATCAGACGACTGTGCGGACGTGACGAGACACAACATTCAAAACACAATGTGGGGACGTGACCCTGCACAACGCCTAACAGACTACATGTGCGGACATGACCAGACACAACATTATCAGACGAATGTGCGGACGTAACCAAACACAACATTAAGAACACGATGTGGGGACGTGACCCTTCACAACGCTTAACAGACAACATGTGCGGAAGTGACCAGACACAACATTATCAGACGACTGTGCGGACGTGATCCTTCACAATCCTTAAGAGATGACAAGTGCGGATGTGACCAGACACAACATTATCAGACGACATATGAGGACGTGACCAGACACAACATTCACAATGTTATGTGGGGACGTGACACAACATTATCAGACGACATGTGCGTACCTGACCAAACACAACATTAAATACACGATGTGGGGACGTGACCCTTCACAATGCTTGACAGAAAACATGTGCGAAAGTGGCCAGACACAACATTATCAGACGACTGTGCGGACGTGACGAGACACAACATTCAAAACACAATGTGGGGACGTGACCCTGCACAACGCCTAACAGACTACATGTGCGGACATGACCAGACACAACATTATCAGATGACTGTGCGGACGTGACCAAACACACCATTAAAAACACTATGTGGGGACGTGACCCTTCACAACGCTTAACAGACAACATGTGCGGACGTGACCAGACACAACATTATCAGACGACATGTGCGTACCTGACCAAACACAACATTAAATACACGATGTGGGGACGTGACCCTTCACAACGCTTGACAGACAACATGTGCGGAAGTGACAAGACACAACATTATCAGACGAATGTGCGGACGTGACGAAACACACCATTACAAACCCGATGTGGGGACGTGACACTTCACATCGCTTAACAGACAACATGTGCGGACGTGACCAGGACAAAACATTATCAGACGACATGTGCGGACGTGACCAAACACACCATTAAAAACACGATGTGAGGGCGTGACCCTGCACAACGCTTAACAGACAACATGTGCGGAAGTGACCAGACACAACATTATCAGACGACTGTGCGGACGTGACTAGACAGCATTAAAAACACGATGTGGGGACGTGACCATTCACAACGCTTAAGAGATGACATGTGCGGACGTGACCAGACACAAAATTACTAGACGGCATATGAGGACGTGACCAGACACAACATTAACAACACGATGTGGGGACGTGACCTTTCACAACGCTTAACAAATAACATGTGCGGACGTGACTTGACACAACATTATCAGAGGACTGTGTAGAGGTGACTAGACACAGTATTAAAAATATGATGTGGGGACGTGACCCTTCACAACGCTTAACAGACAACATGTGCGGACGTGACCAGACACAATATTATCAGACGACTGTGCGGACGTGACCAAACACAATATTAAAAACACGATGTGGGGACGTGACCCTTCACAACTCTTAACAGACAACATGTGCGGACGTGACCAGACACAACATTATCAGACGACATGTGCGTACCTGACCAAACACAACATTAAATACACGATGTGGGGACGTGACCCTTCACAATGCTTGACAGAAAACATGTGCGAAAGTGGCCAGACACAACATTATCAGACGACTGTGCGGACGTGACGAGACACAACATTCAAAACACAATGTGGGGACGTGACCCTGCACAACGCCTAACAGACTACATGTGCGGACATGACCAGACACAACATTATCAGATGACTGTGCGGACGTGACCAAACACACCATTAAAAACACTATGTGGGGACGTGACCCTTCACAACGCTTAACAGACAACATGTGCGGACGTGACCAGACACAACATTATCAGACGACATGTGCGTACCTGACCAAACACAACATTAAATACACGATGTGGGGACGTGACCCTTCACAATGCTTGACAGAAAACATGTGCGAAAGTGGCCAGACACAACATTATCAGACGACTGTGCGGACGTGACGAGACACAACATTCAAAACACAATGTGGGGACGTGACCCTGCACAACGCCTAACAGACTACATGTGCGGACATGACCAGACACAACATTATCAGATGACTGTGCGGACGTGACCAAACACACCATTAAAAACACTATGTGGGGACGTGACCCTTCACAACGCTTAACAGACAACATGTGCGGACGTGACCAGACACAACATTATCAGACGACATGTGCTTACCTGACCAAACACAACATTAAATACACGATGTGGGGACGTGACCCTTTACAACGCTTGACAGACAACATGTGCAGAAGTGACAAGACACAACATTATCAGACGACTGTGCGGACGTAACCAGACACAACATTAAAACACACAAGGTGGGGAGGTGACCCTTCATAACGCTTAAGAGATGACATGTGCGGACGTGACCAGACACAACATTAAAAATACGATGTGGGGACGTGGCCCCTCACAACGCTTAACAGACAACATGTGCGGAAGTGACCAGACACAACATTATCAGACGATTGTGCGGACGTTACCAGACACAGCATTAAAAACACAATGTGGGGACGTGACCCTTCAAAACGCTTAACAGACAACATGTACGGACGTGACCCTTCAAAACGCTTAACAAACAACATGTGCGGACGTGACCAGACACAACATTATCAAACGACTGTGCGGACGTGACCAAACACAATATTAAAAACATGATGTGGGGACGTGACCCTTCACAACCCTTAACAGACAACATGTGCGGACGTGACCAGACACAACATTATCAGACGAATGTACGGACGTAACCAAACACAACATTAAGAACACGATGTGGGGACGTGACCCTTCACAACGCTTAACAGACAACATGTGCGGACGTGACCAGACACAACATTATCAGACGACATGTGCGTACCTGACCAAACACAACATTAAATACATGATGTGGGGACGTGACCCTTCACAATGCTTGACAGAAAACATGTGCGAAACTGACCAGACACAACATTATCAGACGACTGTGCGGACGTGACGAGACACAACATTAAAAACACAATGTGGGGACGTGACCCTGCACAACGCCTAACAGACTACATGTGCGGACATGACCAGACACAACATTAACAGATGACTGTGCGGACGTGACCAAACACACCATTAAAAACACTATGTGGGGACGTGACCCTTCACAACGCTTAACAGACAACATGTGCGGACGTGACCAGACACAACATTATTAGACGACATGTGCGTACCTGACCAAACACACCATTAAAAACACGATGTGAGGGCGTGACCCTGCGCAACGCTTAACAGACAACATGTGCGGAAGTGACCAGACACAACATTATCAGACGACTGTGCGGACGTGACTAGACATAGCATTAAAAACACGATGTGGGGACGTGACCATTCACAACGCTTAAGAGATGACATGTGCGGACGTGACCAGACACAACATTACCAGACGGCATATGAGGACGTGACCAGACACAACATTAACAACACGATGTGGGGACGTGACCTTTCACAACGCTTAACAAATAACATGTGCGGACGTGACTTGACACAACATTATCTGAGGACTGTGTAGACGTGACTAGACACAGTATTAAAAATATGATGTGGGGACGTGACCCTTCACAACGCTTAACAAACAACATGTGCGGACGTGACCGGACACAATATTATCAGACGACTGTGCGGACGTGACCAAACACAATATTAAAAACACGATGTGGGGACGTGACCCTTCACAACGCTTAACAGACAACATGTGCGGACGTGACCAGACACAACATTATCAGACGACATGTGCGTACCTGACCAAACACAACATTAAATACACGATGTGGGGACGTGACCCTTCACAATGCTTGACAGAAAACATGTGCGAAAGTGGCCAGACACAACATTATCAGACGACTGTGCGGACGTGACGAGACACAACATTAAAAACACAATGTGGGGACGTGACCCTGCACAACGCCTAACAGACTACATGTGCGGATATGACCAGACACAACATTATCAGATGACTGTGCGGACGTGACCAAACACACCATTAAAAACACTATGTGGGGACGTGACCCTTCACAACGCTTAACAGACAACATGTGCGGACGTGACCAGACACAACATTATCAGACGACATGTGCGTACCTGACCAAACACAACATTAAATACACGATGTGGGTACGTGACCCTTCACAACGGTTGACAGACAACATGTGCGGAAGTGACAAGACACAACATTATCAGACGAATGTGCGGACGTGACGAAACACACCATTACAAACACGATGTGGGGACGTGACACTTCACAACGCTTAACAGACAACATGTGCGGACGTGACCAGAGACAACATTATCAGACGACTATGCGGACGTGACCAGACACAACATTAAAACACACAAGGTGGGGAGGTGTCCCTTCATAACGCTTAAGAGATGACATGTGCGGACGTGACAAGACACAACATTATCAGACGAATGTGCGGACGTGACGAAACACACCATTACAAACACGATGTGGGGACGTGACACTTCACAACGCTTAACAGACAACATGTGCGGAAGTGACCAGACACAACATTATCAGACGACTGTGCGGACGTTACCAGACACAGCATTAAAAACACAATGTGGGGACGTGACCCTTCAAAACGCTTAACAGACAACATGTACGGACGTGACCCTTCAAAACGCTTAACAAACAACATGTGCGGACGTGACTACACACAACATTATCAAACGACTGTGCGGACGTGACCAAACACAATATTAAAACCATGATGTGGGGACGTGACCCTTCACAACCCTTAACAGACAACATGTGCGGACGTGACCAGACACAACATTATCAGACGAATGTGCGGACGTAACCAAACACAACATTAAGAACACGATGTGGGGACGTGACCCTTCACAACGCTTAACAGACAACATGTGCGGAAGTGACCAGACACAACATTATCAGACGACTGTGCGGACGTGATCCTTCACAATCCTTAAGAGATGACAAGTGCGGATGTGACCAGACACAACATTATCAGACGACATGTGTGGACGTGACTAGACACAACATTAAAACCACGATGTGGGGACGTGACCTTTCACAACGCTTAACAGACAACATGTGCGGACGTGACCTGACACAACATTATATGGCAACTGTGCAGACGTGACCAGACACAGCATTAAAAATATGATGTGGGGACGTGACCCTTCACAACGCTTAACAGACAACATGTGCGGACGTGACCAGACAAAACATTATCAGACGACATGTGCGGACGTGACCAAACACACCATTAAAAACACGATGTGAGGGCGTGACCCTGCACAACGCTTAACAGACAACATGTGCGGAAGTGACCAGACACAACATTATCAGACGACTGTGCGGACGTGACTAGACAGCATTAAAAACACGATGTGGGGACGTGACCATTCACAACGCTTAAGAGATGACATGTGCGGACGTGACCAGACACAACATTACCAGACGGCATATGAGGACGTGACCAGACACAACATTAACAACACGATGTGGGGACGTGACCTTTCACAACGCTTAACAAATAACATGTGCGGACGTGACTTGACACAACATTATCAGAGGACTGTGTAGACGTGACTAGACACAGTATTAAAAATATGATGTGGGGACGTGACCCTTCACAACGCTTAACAGACAACATGTGCGGACGTGACCAGACACAATATTATCAGACGACTGTGCGGACGTGACCAAACACAATATTAAAAACACGATGTGGGGACGTGACCCTTCACAACGCTTAACAAAACACATGTGCGGACGTGACCAGACACAACATTATCAGACGACTGTGCGGACGTGACGAGACACAACATTCAAAACACAATGTGGGGACGTGACCCTGCACAACGCCTAACAGACTACATGTGCGGACATGACCAGACACAACATTATCAGACGAATGTGCGGACGTAACCAAACACAACATTAAGAACACGATGTGGGGACGTGACCCTTCACAACGCTTAACAGACAACATGTGCGGAAGTGACCAGACACAACATTATCAGACGACTGTGCGGACGTGATCCTTCACAATCCTTAAGAGATGACAAGTGCGGATGTGACCAGACACAACATTATCAGACGACATATGAGGACGTGACCAGACACAACATTCACAATGTTATGTGGGGACGTGACACAACATTATCAGACGACATGTGCGTACCTGACCAAACACAACATTAAATACACGATGTGGGGACGTGACCCTTCACAATGCTTGACAGAAAACATGTGCGAAAGTGGCCAGACACAACATTATCAGACGACTGTGCGGACGTGACGAGACACAACATTCAAAACACAATGTGGGGACGTGACCCTGCACAACGCCTAACAGACTACATGTGCGGACATGACCAGACACAACATTATCAGATGACTGTGCGGACGTGACCAAACACACCATTAAAAACACTATGTGGGGACGTGACCCTTCACAACGCTTAACAGACAACATGTGCGGACGTGACCAGACACAACATTATCAGACGACATGTGCGTACCTGACCAAACACAACATTAAATACACGATGTGGGGACGTGACCCTTCACAACGCTTGACAGACAACATGTGCGGAAGTGACAAGACACAACATTATCAGACGAATGTGCGGACGTGACGAAACACACCATTACAAACCCGATGTGGGGACGTGACACTTCACATCGCTTAACAGACAACATGTGCGGACGTGACCAGACACAACATTATCAGACGACTGTGCGGACGTGACCAGACACAACATTAAAACACACAAGGTGGGGAGGTGACCCTTCATAACGCTTAAGAGATGACATGTGCGGACGTGACCAGACACAATATTAAAAATACGATGTGGGGACGTGGCCCTTCACAATGCTTAACAGACAACATGTGCGGAAGTGACCAGACACAACATTATCAGACGACTGTGCGGACGTTACCAGACACAGCATTAAAAACACAATGTGGGGACGTGACCCTTCAAAACGCTTAACAGACAACATGTACGGACGTGACCCTTCAAAACGCTTAACAAACAACATGTGCGGACGTGACTAGACACAACATTATCAAATGACTGTGCGGACGTGACCAAACACAACATTAAAAATACGATGTGGGGACGTGACCCTTCACAACCCTTAACAGACAACATGTGCGGACGTGACCAGACACAACATTATCAGACGAATGTGCGGACGTAACCAAACACAACATTAAGAACACGATGTGGGGACGTGACCCTTCACAACGCTTAACAGACAACATGTGCGGAAGTGACCAGACACAACATTATCAGACGACTGTGCGGACGTGATCCTTCACAATCCTTAAGAGATGACAAGTGCGGATGTGACCAGACACAACATTATCAGACGACATGTGTGGACGTGACCAGACACAACATTAAAACCACGATGTGGGGACGTGACCTTTCACAACGCTTAACAGACAACATGTGCGGATGTGACCTGACATAACATTATATGGCAACTGTGCAGACGTGACCAGACACAGCATTAAAAATATGATGTGGGGCCGTGACGCTTCACAACGCTTAACAGACAACATGTGCGGACGTGACCAGACAAAACATTATCAGACGACATGTGCGGACGTGACCAAACACACCATTAAAAACACGATGTGAGGGCGTGACCCTGCACAACGCTTAACAGACAACATGTGCGGAAGTGACCAGACACAACATTATCAGACGACTGTGCGGACGTGACTAGACAGCATTAAAAACACGATGTGGGGACGTGACCATTCACAACGCTTAAGAGATGACATGTGCGGACGTGACCAGACACAAAATTACTAGACGGCATATGAGGACGTGACCAGACACAACATTAACAACACGATGTGGGGACGTGACCTTTCACAACGCTTAACAAATAACATGTGCGGACGTGACTTGACACAACATTATCAGAGGACTGTGTAGAGGTGACTAGACACAGTATTAAAAATATGATGTGGGGACGTGACCCTTCACAACGCTTAACAGACAACATGTGCGGACGTGACCAGACACAATATTATCAGACGACTGTGCGGACGTGACCAAACACAATATTAAAAACACGATGTGGGGACGTGACCCTTCACAACGCTTAACAGACAACATGTGCGGACGTGACCAGACACAACATTATCAGACGACATGTGCGTACCTGACCAAACACAACATTAAATACACGATGTGGGGACGTGACCCTTCACAATGCTTGACAGAAAACATGTGCGAAAGTGGCCAGACACAACATTATCAGACGACTGTGCGGACGTGACGAGACACAACATTCAAAACACAATGTGGGGACGTGACCCTGCACAACGCCTAACAGACTACATGTGCGGACATGACCAGACACAACATTATCAGATGACTGTGCGGACGTGACCAAACACACCATTAAAAACACTATGTGGGGACGTGACCCTTCACAACGCTTAACAGACAACATGTGCGGACGTGACCAGACACAACATTATCAGACGACATGTGCGTACCTGACCAAACACAACATTAAATACACGATGTGGGGACGTGACCCTTTACAACGCTTGACAGACAACATGTGCAGAAGTGACAAGACACAACATTATCAGACGAATGTGCGGACGTGATGAAACACACCATTACAAACCAGATGTGCGGACGTGACACTTCACAACGCTTAACAGACAACATGTGCGGACGTGACCAGACACAACATTATCAGACGACTGTGCGGACGTAACCAGACACAACATTAAAACACACAAGGTGGGGAGGTGACCCTTCATAACGCTTAAGAGATGACATGTGCGGACGTGACCAGACACAACATTAAAAATACGATGTGGGGACGTGGCCCCTCACAACGCTTAACAGACAACATGTGCGGAAGTGACCAGACACAACATTATCAGACGATTGTGCGGACGTTACCAGACACAGCATTAAAAACACAATGTGGGGACGTGACCCTTCAAAACGCTTAACAGACAACATGTACGGACGTGACCCTTCAAAACGCTTAACAAACAACATGTGCGGACGTGACCAGACACAACATTATCAAACGACTGTGCGGACGTGACCAAACACAATATTAAAAACATGATGTGGGGACGTGACCCTTCACAACCCTTAACAGACAACATGTGCGGACGTGACCAGACACAACATTATCAGACGAATGTACGGACGTAACCAAACACAACATTAAGAACACGATGTGGGGACGTGACCCTTCACAACGCTTAACAGACAACATGTGCGGACGTGACCAGACACAACATTATCAGACGACATGTGCGTACCTGACCAAACACAACATTAAATACATGATGTGGGGACGTGACCCTTCACAATGCTTGACAGAAAACATGTGCGAAAGTGACCAGACACAACATTATCAGACGACTGTGCGGACGTGACGAGACACAACATTAAAAACACAATGTGGGGACGTGACCCTGCACAACGCCTAACAGACTACATGTGCGGACATGACCAGACACAACATTAACAGATGACTGTGCGGACGTGACCAAACACACCATTAAAAACACTATGTGGGGACGTGACCCTTCACAACGCTTAACAGACAACATGTGCGGACGTGACCAGACACAACATTATTAGACGACATGTGCGTACCTGACCAAACACACCATTAAAAACACGATGTGAGGGCGTGACCCTGCGCAACGCTTAACAGACAACATGTGCGGAAGTGACCAGACACAACATTATCAGACGACTGTGCGGACGTGACTAGACATAGCATTAAAAACACGATGTGGGGACGTGACCATTCACAACGCTTAAGAGATGACATGTGCGGACGTGACCAGACACAACATTACCAGACGGCATATGAGGACGTGACCAGACACAACATTAACAACACGATGTGGGGACGTGACCTTTCACAACGCTTAACAAATAACATGTGCGGACGTGACTTGACACAACATTATCTGAGGACTGTGTAGACGTGACTAGACACAGTATTAAAAATATGATGTGGGGACGTGACCCTTCACAACGCTTAACAAACAACATGTGCGGACGTGACCAGACACAATATTATCAGACGACTGTGCGGACGTGACCAAACACAATATTAAAAACACGATGTGGGGACGTGACCCTTCACAACGCTTAACAGACAACATGTGCGGACGTGACCAGACACAACATTATCAGACGACATGTGCGTACCTGACCAAACACAACATTAAATACACGATGTGGGGACGTGACCCTTCACAATGCTTGACAGAAAACATGTGCGAAAGTGGCCAGACATAACATTATCAGACGACTGTGCGGACGTGACGAGACACAACATTAAAAACACAATGTGGGGACGTGACCCTGCACAACGCCTAACAGACTACATGTGTGGATATGACCAGACACAACATTATCAGATGACTGTGCGGACGTGACCAAACACACCATTAAAAACACTATGTGGGGACGTGACCCTTCACAACGCTTAACAGACAACATGTGCGGACGTGACCAGACACAACATTATCAGACGACATGTGCGTACCTGACCAAACACAACATTAAATACACGATGTGGGTACGTGACCCTTCACAACGCTTGACAGACAACATGTGCGGAAGTGACAAGACACAACATTATCAGACGAATGTGCGGACGTGACGAAACACACCATTACAAACACGATGTGGGGACGTGACACTTCACAACGCTTAACAGACAACATGTGCGGACGTGACCAGACACAACATTATCAGACGACTATGCGGACGTGACCAGACACAACATTAAAACACACAAGGTGGGGACGTGACCAGACACAACATTTTCAGACGACTGTGCGGACGTTACCAGACATAGCATTAAAAACACAATGTGGGGACGTGACCCTTCAAAACGCTTAACAGACAACATGTACGGACGTGACCCTTCAAAACGCTTAACAAACAACATGTGCGGACGTGACTAGACACAACATTATCAAACGACTGTGCGGACGTGACCAAACACAATATTAAAAACATGATGTGGGGAAGTGACCCTTCACAACCCTTAACAGACAACATGTGCGGACGTGACCAGACACAACATTATCAGACGAATGTGCGGACGTAACCAAACACAACATTAAAACACACAAGGTGGGGAGTTGACCCTTCATAACGCTTAAGAGATGACATGTGCGGACGTGACCAGACACAACATTAAAAATACGATGTGGGGACGTGGCCCTTCACAACGCTTAACAGACAACATGTGCGGAAGTGACCAGACACAACATTCTCAGACGACTGTGCGGACGTTACCAGACACAGCATTAAAAATACAATGTGGGGACGTGACCCTTCAAAACGCCTAACAGACAACATGTACGGACCTGACCCTTCAAAACGCTTAACAAACAACATGTGCGGACGTGACTAGACACAACATTATCAAACGACTGTGCGGAGGTGACCAAACACAATATTAAAACCATGATGTGGGGACGTGACCCTTCACAACCCTTAACAGACAACATGTGCGGAAGTGACCAGACACAACATTATCAGACGACTGTGCGGACGTTACCAGACACAACATTAAAAACACAATGTGGGGACGTGACCCTTCAAAACGCTTAACAGACAACATGTACGGACGTGACCCTTCAAAACGCTTAACAAACAACATGTGCGGACGTGACTAGACACAACATTATCAAACGACTGTGCGGAGGTGACCAAACACAATATTAAAACCATGATGTGCGGACGTGACCCTTCACAACCCTTAACAGACAACATGTGCGGACGTGACCAGACACAACATTATCAGACGAATGTGCGGACATAACCAAACACAACATTAAGAACACGATGTGGGGACGTGACCCTTCACAACGCTTAACAGACAACATGTGCGGAAGTGACCAGACACAACATTATCAGACGACTGTACGGACGTGATCCTACACAATCCTTAAGAGATGACAAGTGCGGATGTGACCAGACACAACATTATCAGACGACATGTGTGGACGTGACCAGACACAACATTAAAAACACGATGTGGGGACGTGACCTTTCACAACGCTTAACAGAGAACATGTGCGGACGTGACCTGACACAACATTATATGGCAACTGTGCAGACGTGACCAGACACAGCATTAAAAATATGACGTGGGGACGTGACCCTTCACAACGCTTAACAGACAACATGTGCGGACGTGACCAGACAAAACATTATCAGACGACATGTGCGGAAGTGACCAAACACACCATTAAAAACACGATGTGAGGGCGTGACCCTGCACAACGCTTAACAGACAACATGTGCGGAAGTGACCAGACACAGCATTATCAGACGACTGTGCGGACGTGACTAGACATAGCATTAAAAACACGATGTGGGGACGTGACCATTCACAACGCTTAAGAGATGACATGTGCGGACGTGACCAGACACAACATTACCAGACGGCATATGAGGACGTGACCAGACACAACATTAACAACACGATGTGGGGACGTGACCTTTCACAACGCTTAACAAATAACATGTGCGGACGTGACTTGACACAACATTATCAAACGACATGTGCGTACCTGACCAAACACAACATTAAATACACGATGTGGGGACGTGACCCTTCACAATGCTTGACAGAAAACATGTGCGAAAGTGGCCAGACACAACATTATCAGACGACTGTGCGGACGTGACGAGACACAACATTAAAAACACAATGTGGGGACGTGACCCTGCACAACGCCTAACAGACAACATGTGCGGACGTGACCAAACACAACATTATCAGACGACATGTGCGTACCTGACCAAACACAACATTAAATACACGATGTGGGGACGTGACCCTTCACAACGCTTGACAGACAACATGTGCGGAAGTGACAAGACACACCATTACAAACACGATGTGGGGACGTGACACTTCACAACGCTTAACAGACAACATGTGCGGACGTGACCAGACACAACATTATCAGACGACATGTGCGTATCTGACCAAACACAACATTAAATACATGATGTGGGGACGTGACCCTTCACAATGCTTGACAGAAAACATGTGCGAAAGTGACCAGACACAACATTATCAGACGACTGTGCGGACGTGACGAGACACAACATTAAAAACACAATGTGGGGACGTGACCCTGCACAACGCCTAACAGACTACATGTGCGGACATGACCAGACACAACATTAACAGATGACTGTGCGGACGTGACGAAACACACCATTACAAACACGATGTGGGGACGTGACACTTCACAACGCTTAACAGACAACATGTGCGGACGTGACCAGACACAACATTATCAGACGACTGTGCGGACGTAACCAGACACAACATTAAAACACACAAGGTGGGGAGGTGACCCTTCATAACGCTTAAGAGATGACATGTGCGGACGTGACCAGACACAACATTAAAAATACGATGTGGGGACGTGGCCCCTCACAACGCTAAACAGACAACATGTGCGGAAGTGACCAGACACAACATTATCAGACGACTGTGCGGACGTTACCAGACACAGCATTAAAAACACAATGTGGGGACGTGACCCTTCAAAACGCTTAACAGACAACATGTACGGACGTGACCCTTCAAAACGCTTAACAAACAACATGTGCGGACGTGACTAGACACAACATTATCAAACGACTGTGCGGAGGTGACCAAACATAATATTAAAAACATGATGTGGGGACGTGACCCTTCACAACCCTTAACAGACAACATGTGCGGACGTGACCAGACACAACATTATCAGACGAATGTACGGACGTAACCAAACACAACATTAAGAACACGATGTGGGGACGTGACCCTTCACAACGCTTAACAGACAACATGTGCGGACGTGACCAGACACAACATTATCAGACGACATGTGCGTATCTGACCAAACACAACATTAAATACATGATGTGGGGACGTGACCCTTCACAATGCTTGACAGAAAACATGTGCGAAAGTGACCAGACACAACATTATCAGACGACTGTGCGGACGTGACGAGACACAACATTAAAAACACAATGTGGGGACGTGACCCTGCACAACGCCTAACAGACTACATGTGCGGACATGACCAGACACAACATTAACAGATGACTGTGCGGACGTGACCAAACACACCATTAAAAACACTATGTGGGGACGTGACCCTTCACAACGCTTAACAGACAACATGTGCGGACGTGACCAGACACAACATTATTAGACGACATGTGCGTACCTGACCAAACACAACATTAAATACACGATGTGGGGACGTGACCCTTCACAACGCTTGACAGACAACATGTGCGGAAGTAACAAGACACAACATTATCAGACAAATGTGCGGACGTGACGAAACACACCATTACAAACACGATGTGGGGACGTGACACTTCACAACGCTTAACAGACAACATGTGCGGACGTGACCAGACACAACATTATCAGACGACTGTGCGGACGTGACCAGACACAACATTAAAACACACAAGGTGGGGAGGTGACCCTTCATAACCCTTAAGAGATGACATGTGCGGACGTGACCAGACACAACATTAAAAATACGATGTGGGGACGTGGCCCTTCACAACGCTTAACAGACAACATGTGCGGAAGTGACCAGACACAACATTATCAGACGACTGTGCGGACGTGATCCTTCACAATCCTTAAGAGATGACAAGTGCGGATGTGACCAGACACAACATTATCAGACGACATGTGTGGACGTGACCAGACACAACATTAAAACCACGATGTGGGGACGTGACCTTTCACAACGCTTAACAGACAACATGTGCGGACGTGACCTGACACAACATTATATGGCAACTGTGCAGACGTGACCAGACACAGCATTAAAAATATGATGTGGGGACGTGACCCTTCACAACGCTTAACAGACAACATGTGCGGACGTGACCAGACAAAACATTATCAGACGACATGTGCGGAAGTGACCAAACACACCATTAAAAACACGATGTGAGGGCGTGACCCTGCGCAACGCTTAACAGACAACATGTGCGGAAGTGACCAGACACAACATTATCAGACGACTGTGCGGACGTGACTAGACATAGCATTAAAAACACGATGTGGGGACGTGACCATTCACAACGCTTAAGAGATGACATGTGCGGACGTGACCAGACACAACATTACCAGACGGCATATGAGGACGTGACCAGACACAACATTAACAACACGATGTGGGGACGTGACCTTTCACAACGCTTAACAAATAACATTTGCGGACGTGACTTGACACAACATTATCTGAGGACTGTGTAGACGTGACTAGACACAGTATTAAAAATATGATGTGGGGACGTGACCCTTCACAACGCTTAACAAACAACATGTGCGGACGTGACCAGACACAATATTATCAGACGACTGTGCGGACGTGACCAAACACAATATTAAAAACACGATGTGGGGACGTGACCCTTCACAACGCTTAACAGACAACATGTGCGGACGTGACCAGACACAACATTATCAGACGACATGTGCGTACCTGACCAAACACAACATTAAATACACGATGTGGGGACGTGACCCTTCACAATGCTTGACAGAAAACATGTGCGAAAGTGGCCAGACACAACATTATCAGACGACTGTGCGGACGTGACGAGACACAACATTAAAAACACAATGTGGGGACGTGACCCTGCACAACGCCTAACAGACTACATGTGCGGATATGACCAGACACAACATTATCAGATGACTGTGCGGACGTGACCAAACACACCATTAAAAACACTATGTGGGGACGTGACCCTTCACAACGCTTAACAGACAACATGTGCGGACGTGACCAGACACAACATTATCAGACGACATGTGCGTACCTGACCAAACACAACATTAAATACACGATGTGGGTACGTGACCCTTCACAACGCTTGACAGACAACATGTGCGGAAGTGACAAGACACAACATTATCAGACGAATGTGCGGACGTGACGAAACACACCATTACAAACACGATGTGGGGACGTGACACTTCACAACGCTTAACAGACAACATGTGCGGACGTGACCAGACACAACATTATCAGACGACTATGCGGACGTGACCAGACACAACATTAAAACACACAAGGTGGGGAGGTGACCCTTCATAACGCTTAAGAGATGACATGTGCGGACGTGACCAGACACAACATTAAAAATACGATGTGGGGACGTGACCCTTCACAACGCTTAACAGACAACATGTGCGGAAGTGACCAGACACAACATTTTCAGACGACTGTGCGGACGTTACCAGACATAGCATTAAAAACACAATGTGGGGACGTGACCCTTCAAAACGCTTAACAGACAACATGTACGGACGTGACCCTTCAAAACGCTTAACAAACAACATGTGCGGACGTGACTAGACACAACATTATCAAACGACTGTGCGGACGTGACCAAACACAATATTAAAAACATGATGTGGGGAAGTGACCCTTCACAACCCTTAACAGACAACATGTGCGGACGTGACCAGACACAACATTATCAGACGAATGTGCGGACGTAACCAAACACAACATTAAAACACACAAGGTGGGGAGTTGACCCTTCATAACGCTTAAGAGATGACATGTGCGGACGTGACCAGACACAACATTAAAAATACGATGTGGGGACGTGGCCCTTCACAACGCTTAACAGACAATATGTGCGGAAGTGACCAGACACAACATTATCAGACGACTGTGCGGACGTTACCAGACACAGCATTAAAAATACAATGTGGGGACGTGACCCTTCAAAACGCTTAACAGACAACATGTACGGACCTGACCCTTCAAAACGCTTAATAAACAACATGTGCGGACGTGACTAGACACAACATTATCAAACGACTGTGCGGAGGTGACCAAACACAATATTAAAACCATGATGTGGGGACGTGACCCTTCACAACCCTTAACAGACAACATGTGCGGAAGTGACCAGACACAACATTATCAGACGACTGTGCGGACGTTACCAGACACAGCATTAAAAACACAATGTGGGGACGTGACCCTTCAAAACGCTTAACAGACAACATGTACGGACGTGACCCTTCAAAACGCTTAACAAACAACATGTGCGGACGTGACTAGACACAACATTATCAAACGACTGTGCGGAGGTGACCAAACACAATATTAAAACCATGATGTGGGGACGTGACCCTTCACAACCCTTAACAGACAACATGTGCGGAAGTGAACAGACACAACATTATCAGACGACTGTGCGGACGTTACCAGACACAGCATTAAAAACACAATGTGGGGACGTGACCCTTCAAAACGCTTAACAGACAACATGTACGGACGTGACCCTTCAAAACGCTTAACAAACAACATGTGCGGACGTGACTAGACACAACATTATCAAACGACTGTGCGGAGGTGACCAAACACAATATTAAAACCATGATGTGGGGACGTGACCCTTCACAACCCTTAACAGACAACATGTGCGGATGTGACCAGACACAACATTATCAGACGAATGTGCGGACATAACCAAACACAACATTAAGAACACGATGTGGGGACGTGACCCTTCACAACGCTTAACAGACAACATGTGCGGAAGTGACCAGACACAACATTATTAGACGACTGTGCGGACGTGATCCTACACAATCCTTAAGAGATGACAAGTGCGGATGTGACCAGACACAACATTATCAGACGACATGTGTGGACGTGACCAGACACAACATTAAAACCACGATGTGGGGACGTGACCTTTCACAACGCTTAACAGAGAACATGTGCGGACGTGACCTGACACAACATTATATGGCAACTGTGCAGACGTGACCAGACACAGCATTAAAAATATGACGTGGGGACGTGACCCTTCACAACGCTTAACAGACAACATGTGCGGACGTGACCAGACAAAACATTATCAGACGACATGTGCGGAAGTGACCAAACACACCATTAAAAACACGATGTGAGGGCGTGACCCTGCACAACGCTTAACAGACAACATGTGCGGAAGTGACCAGACACAACATTATCAGACGACTGTGCGGACGTGACTAGACATAGCATTAAAAACACGATGTGGGGACGTGACCATTCACAACGCTTAAGAGATGACATGTGCGGACGTGACCAGACACAACATTACCAGACGACATATGAGGACGTGACCAGACACAACATTAACAACACGATGTGGGGACGTGACCTTTCACAACGCTTAACAAATAACATGTGCGGACGTGACTTGACACAACATTATCAGAGGACTGTGTAGACATGACTAGACACAGTATTAAAAATATGATGTGGGGACGTGACCCTTCAAAACGCTTAACAAACAACATGTGCGGACGTGACTAGACACAACATTATCAAACGACTGTGCGTACGTGACCAAACACAATATTAAAAACATGATGTGGGGAAGTGACCCTTCACAACCCTTAACAGACAACATGTGCGGACGTGACCAGACACAACATTATCAGACGAATGTGCGGACGTAACCAAACACAACATTAAAACACACAAGGTGGGGAGTTGACCCTTCATAACGCTTAAGAGATGACATGTGCGGACGTGACCAGACACAACATTAAAAATACGATGTGGGGACGCGGCCCTTCACAACGCTTAACAGACAACATGTGCGGAAGTGACCAGACACAACATTATCAGACGACTGTGCGGACGTTACCAGACACAGCATTAAAAATACAATGTGGGGACGTGACCCTTCAAAACGCTTAACAGACAACATGTACGGACCTGACCCTTCAAAACGCTTAACAAACACCATGTGCGGACGTGACTAGACACAACATTATCAAACGACTGTGCGGAGGTGACCAAACACAATATTAAAACCATGATGTGGGGACGTGGCCCTTCACAACGCTTAACAGACAACATGTGCGGAAGTGACCAGACACAACATTATCAGACGACTGTGCGGACGTTACCAGACACAGCATTAAAAATACAATGTGGGGACGTGACCCTTCAAAACGCTTAATAGACAACATGTACGGACATGACCCTTCAAAACGCTTAACAAACAACATGTGCGGACGTGACTAGACACAATATTATCAAACGACTGTGCGGACGTGACCAAACACCATATTAAAAACATGTGTGGGGACGTGACCCTTCACAACCCTTAACAGACAACATGTGCGGACGTGACCAGACACAACATTATCAGACGAATGTGCGGACGTAACCAAACACAACATTAAGAACACGATGTGGGGACGTGACCCTTCACAACGCTTAACAGACAACATGTGCGGACGTGACCAGACACAACATTATCAGACAACATGTGCGTACCTGACCAAACACAACATTAAATACATGATGTGGGGACGTGACCCTTCACAATGCTTGACAGAAAACATGTGCGAAAGTGGCCAGACACAACATTATCAGACGACTGTGCGGACGTGACGAGACACAACATTAAAAACACAATGTGGGGACGTGACCCTGCACAACGCCTAACAGACTACATGTGCGGACATGACCAGACACAACATTATCAGATGACTGTGCGGACGTGACCAAACACACCATTAAAAACACTATGTGGGGACGTGACCCTTCACAACGCTTAACAGACAACATGTGCGGACGTGACCAGACACAACATTATCAGACGACATGTGCGTACCTGACCAAACACAACATTAAATACACGATGTGGGGACGTGACCCTTCACAACGCTTGACAGACAACATGTGCGAAAGTGACAAGACACAACATTATCAGGCGAATGTGCGGACGTAACGAAACACACCATTACAAACACGATGTGGGGACGTGACACTTCACAACGCTTAACAGACAACATGTGCGGACGTGACCAGACACAACATTATCAGACGACTGTGCGGACGTGACCAGACACAACATTAAAACACACAAGGTGGGGACGTGACCCTTCACAACGCTTAACAGACAACATGTGCGGAAGTGACCAGACACAACATTATCAGACGACTGTGCGGACGTGATCCTTCACAATCCTTAAGAGATGAGAAGTGCGGATGTGACCAGACACAACATTATCAGACGACATGTGTGGACGTGACCAGACACAACATTAAAACCACGATGTGGGGACGTGACCTTTCACAACGCTTAACAGACAACATGTGCGGACGTGACCTGACACAACATTATATGGCAACTGTGCAGACGTGACCAGACACAGCATTAAAAATATGATGTGGGGACGTGACCCTTCACAACGCTTAACAGACAACATGTGCGGACGTGACCAGACAAAATATTATCAGACGACATGTGCGGAAGTGACCAAACACACCATTAAAAACACGATGTGAGGGCGTGACCCTGCACAACGCTTAACAGACAACATGTGCGGAAGTGACCAGACACAACATTATCAGACGACTGTGCGGACGTGACTAGACATAGCATTAAAAACACGATGTGGGGACGTGACCATTCACAACGCTTAAGAGATGACATGTGCGGACGTGACCAGACACAACATTACCAGACGGCATATGAGGACGTGACCAGACACAACATTAACAACACGATGTGGGGACGTGACCTTTCACAACGCTTAACAAATAACATGTGCGGACGTGACTTGACACAACATTATCAGAGGACTGTGTAGACGTGACTAGACACAGTATTAAAAATATGATGTGGGGACGTGACCCTTCACAACGCTTAACAGACAACATGTGCGGACGTGACCAGACACAATATTATCAGACGACTGTGCGGACGTGACCAAACACAATATTAAAAACACGATGTGGGGACGTGACCCTTCACAACGCTTAACAGACAACATGTGCGGACGTGACCAGACACAACATTATCAGACGACATATGCGTACCTGACCAAACACAACATTAAATACACGATGTAGGGACGTGACCCTTCACAATGCTTGACAGAAAACATGTGCGAAAGTGGCCAGACACAACATTATTAGACGACTGTGCGGACGTGACTAGACACAACATTAAAAACACAATGTGGGGACGTGACCCTGCACAACGCCTAACAGACTACATGTGCGGACATGACCAGACACAACATTATCAGATGACTGTGCGGACGTGACCAAACACACCATTAAAAACACTATTTGGGGGCGTGACCCTTCACAACGCTTAACAGACAACATGTGCGGACGTGACCAGACACAACATTATCAGACGACATGTGCGTACCTGACCAAACACAACATTAAATACACGATGTGGGGACGTGACCCTTCACAATGCTTGACAGAAAACATGTGCGAAAGTGGCCAGACACAACATTATCAGACGACTGTGCGGACGTGACGAGACACAACATTAAAAACACAATGTGGGGACGTGACCCTGCACAACGCCTAACAGACTACATGTGCGGACATGACCAGACACAACATTATCAGATGACTGTGCGGACGTGACCAAACACACCATTAAAAACACTATGTGGGGACGTGACCCTTCACAACGCTTAACAGACAACATGTGCGGACGTGACCAGACACAACATTATCAGACGACATGTGCGTACCTGACCAAACACAACATTACATACACGATGTGGGGACGTGACCCTTCACAACGCTTGACAGACAACATGTGCGGAAGTGACAAGACACAACATTATCAGACGAATGTGCGGACGTGACGAAACACACCATTACAAACACAATGTGGGGACGTGACACTTCACAACGCTTAACAGACAACATGTGCGGACGTGACCAGACACAACATTATCAGACGACTGTGCGGACGTGATCCTTCGCAATCCTTAAGAGATGACATGTGTGGATGTGACCAGACACAACATTATCAGACGACATGTGTGGACGTGACCAGACACAACATTAAAACCACGATGTGGGGACGAGACCTTTCACAACGCTTAACAGACAACATGTGCGGACGTGACCTGACACAACATTATATGGCAACTGTGCAGACGTGACCAGACACAGCATTAAAAATATGATGCGGGGACGTGACCCTTCACAACGCTTAACAGACAACATGTGCGAACGTGACCAGACGAAGCATTATCAGACGACATGTGCGGAAGTGACCAAACACACCATTAAAAACACGATGTGAGGGCGTGACCCTGCACAACGCTTAACAGACAACATGTGCGGAAGTGACCAGACACAACATTATCAGACGACTGTGCGGACGTGACTAGACATAGCATTAAAAACACGATGTGGGGACGTGACCATTCACAACGCTTAAGAGATGACATGTGCGGACGTGACCAGACATAACATTATCAAACGACTGTGCGGAGGTGACCAAACACAATATTAAAACCATGATGTGGGGACGTGACCCTTCACAACCCATAACAGACAACATGTGCGGACGTGACCAGACACAACATTATCAGACGAATGTGCGGACGTAACCAAACACAACATTAAGAACACGATGTGGGGACGTGACCCTTCACAACGCTTAACAGACAACATGTGCGGAAGTGACCAGACACAACATTATCAGACGACTGTGCGGACGTGATCCTTCACAATCCTTAAGAGATGACAAGTGCGGATGTGACCAGACACAACATTATCAGACGACATGTGTGTACGTGACCAGACACAACATTAAAACCACGATGTGGGGACGTGACCTTTCACAACGCTTAACAGACAACATGTGCGGACGTGACCTGACACAACATTATATGGCAACTGTGCAGACGTGACCAGACACAACATTAAAAATATGATGTGGGGACGTCACCCTTCACAACGCTTAACAGACAACATGTGCGGACGTGACCAGACAAAACATTATCAGACGACATGTGCGGAAGTGACCAAACACACCATTAAAAACACGATGTGAGGGCGTGACCCTGCACAACGCTTAACAGACAACATGTGCGGAAGTGACCAGACACAACATTATCAGACGACTGTGCGGACGTGACTAGACATAGCATTAAAAACACGATGTGGGGACGTGACCATTCACAACGCTTAAGAGATGACATGTGCGGACGTGACCAGACATAACATTATCAAACGACTGTGCGGAGGTGACCAAACACAATATTAAAACCATGATGTGGGGACGAGACCCTTCACAACCCATAACAGACAACATGTGCGGACGTGACCAGACACAACATTATCAGACGAATGTGCGGACGTAACCAAACACAACATTAAGAACACGATGTGGGGACGTGACCCTTCACAACGCTTAACAGACAACATGTGCGGAAGTGACCAGACACAACATTATCAGACGACTGTGCGGACGTGATCCTTCACAATCCTTAAGAGATGACAAGTGCGGATGTGACCAGACACAACATTATCAGACGACATGTGTGTACGTGACCAGACACAACATTAAAACCACGATGTGGGGACGTGACCTTTCACAACGCTTAACAGACAACATGTGCGGACGTGACCTGACACAACATTATATGGCAACTGTGCAGACGTGACCAGACACAACATTAAAAATATGATGTGGGGACGTCACCCTTCACAACGCTTAACAGACAACATGTGCGGACGTGACCAGACAAAACATTATCAGACGACATGTGCGGAAGTGACCAAACACACCATTAAAAACACGATGTGAGGGCGTGACCCTGCACAACGCTTAACAGACAACATGTGCGGAAGTGACCAGACACAACATTATCAGACGACTGTGCGGACGTGACTAGACATAGCATTAAAAACACGATGTGGGGACGTGACCATTCACAACGCTTAAGAGATGACATGTGCGGACGTGACCAGACACAACATTACCAGACGGCATATGAGGACGTGACCAGACACAACATTAACAACACGATGTGGGGACGTGACCTTTCACAACGCTTAACAAATAACATGTGCGGACGTGACTTGACACAACATTATCAGAGGACTGTGTAGACGTGACTAGACACAGTATTAAAAATATGATGTGGGGACGTGACCCTGCACAACGCCTAACAGACTACATGTGCGGACATGACCAGACACAACATTATCAGATGACTGTGCGGACGTGACCAAACACACCATTAAAAACACTATTTGGGGGCGTGACCCTTCACAACGCTTAACAGACAACATGTGCGGACGTGACCAGACACAACATTATCAGACGACATGTGCGTACCTGACCAAACACAACATTAAATACACGATGTGGGGACATGACCCTTCACAATGCTTGACAGAAAACATGTGCGAAAGTGGCCAGACACAACATTATCAGACGACTGTGCGGACGTGACGAGACACAACATTAAAAACACAATGTGGGGACGTGACCCTGCACAACGCCTAACAGACTACATGTGCGGACATGACCAGACACAACATTATCAGATGACTGTGCGGACGTGACCAAACACACCATTAAAAACACTATGTGGGGACGTGACCCTTCACAACGCTTAACAGACAACATGTGCGGACGTGACCAGACACAACATTATCAGACGACATGTGCGTACCTGACCAAACACAACATTACATACACGATGTGGGGACGTGACCCTTCACAACGCTTGACAGACAACATGTGCGGACGTGACCAGACACAACATTATCAGACGAATGTGCGGACGTGACAAAACACACCATTACAAACACAATGTGGGGACGTGACACTTCACAACGCTTAACAGACAACATGTGCGGACGTGACCAGACACAACATTATCAGACGACTGTGCGGACGTGACCAAACACAATATTAAAAACATGATGTGGGGACGTGACCCTTCACAACCCTTAACAGACAACATGTGCGTACGTGACCAGACACAACATTATCAGACGAATGTACGGACGTAACCAAACACAACATTAAGAACACGATGTGGGGACGTGACCCTTCACAACGCTTAGCAGACAACATGTGCGGAAGTGACCAGACACAACATTATCAGACGACTGTGCGGACGTGATCCTTCGCAATCCTTAAGAGATGACATGTGCGGATGTGACCAGACACAACATTATCAGACGACATGTGTGGACGTGACCAGACACAACATTAAAACCACGATGTGGGGACGAGACCTTTCACAACGCTTAACAGACAACATGTGCGGACGTGACCTGACACAACATTATATGGCAACTGTGCAGACGTGACCAGACACAGCATTAAAAATATGATGCGGGGACGTGACCCTTCACAACGCTTAACAGACAACATGTGCGAACGTGACCAGACGAAGCATTATCAGACGACATGTGCGGAAGTGACCAAACACACCATTAAAAACACGATGTGAGGGCGTGACCCTGCACAACGCTTAACAGACAACATGTGCGGAAGTGACCAGACACAACATTATCAGACGACTGTGCGGACGTGACTAGACATAGCATTAAAAACACGATGTGGGGACGTGACCATTCACAACGCTTAAGAGATGACATGTGCGGACGTGACCAGACATAACATTATCAAACGACTGTGCGGAGGTGACCAAACACAATATTAAAACCATGATGTGGGGACGTGACCCTTCACAACCCATAACAGACAACATGTGCGGACGTGACCAGACACAACATTATCAGACGAATGTGCGGACGTAACCAAACACAACATTAAGAACACGATGTGGGGACGTGACCCTTCACAACGCTTAACAGACAACATGTGCGGAAGTGACCAGACACAACATTATCAGACGACTGTGCGGACGTGATCCTTCACAATCCTTAAGAGATGACAAGTGCGGATGTGACCAGACACAACATTATCAGACGACATGTGTGTACGTGACCAGACACAACATTAAAACCACGATGTGGGGACGTGACCTTTCACAACGCTTAACAGACAACATGTGCGGACGTGACCTGACACAACATTATATGGCAACTGTGCAGACGTGACCAGACACAACATTAAAAATATGATGTGGGGACGTCACCCTTCACAACGCTTAACAGACAACATGTGCGGACGTGACCAGACAAAACATTATCAGACGACATGTGCGGAAGTGACCAAACACACCATTAAAAACACGATGTGAGGGCGTGACCCTGCACAACGCTTAACAGACAACATGTGCGGAAGTGACCAGACACAACATTATCAGACGACTGTGCGGACGTGACTAGACATAGCATTAAAAACACGATGTGGGGACGTGACCATTCACAACGCTTAAGAGATGACATGTGCGGACGTGACCAGACACAACATTACCAGACGGCATATGAGGACGTGACCAGACACAACATTAACAACACGATGTGGGGACGTGACCTTTCACAACGCTTAACAAATAACATGTGCGGACGTGACTTGACACAACATTATCAGAGGACTGTGTAGACGTGACTAGACACAGTATTAAAAATATGATGTGGGGACGTGACCCTTCACAACGCTTAACAGACAACATGTGCGGACGTGACCAGACACAATATTATCAGACGACTGTGCGGACGTGACCAAACACAATATTAAAAACACGATGTGGGGACGTGACCCTTCACAACGCTTAACAGACAACATGTGCGGACGTGACCAGACACAACATTATCAGACGACATGTGCGTACCTGACCAAACACAACATTAAATACATGATGTGGGGACGTGACCCTTCACAATGCTTGACAGAAAACATGTGCGAAAGTGGCCAGACACAACATTATCAGACGACTGTGCGGACGTGACGAGACACAACATTAAAAACACAATGTGGGGACGTGACCCTGCACAACGCCTAACAGACTACATGTGCGGACATGACTTGACACAACATTATCAGAGGACTGTGTAGACGTGACTAGACACAGTATTAAAAATATGATGTGGGGACGTGACCCTTCACAACGCTTAACAGACAACATGTGCGGACGTGACCAGACACAATATTATCAGACGACTGTGCGGACGTGACCAAACACAATATTAAAAACACGATGTGGGGACGTGACCCTTCACAACGCTTAACAGACAACATGTGCGGACGTGACCAGACACAATATTATCAGACGACTGTGCGGACGTGACCAAACACAATATTAAAAACACGATGTGGGGACGTGACCCTTCACAACGCTTAACAGACAACATGTGCGGAAGTGACCAGACACAACATTATCAGACGACTGTGCGGACGTGATCCTTCGCAATCCTTAAGAGATGACATGTGCGGATGTGACCAGACACAACATTATCAGACGACATGTGTGGACGTGACCAGACACAACATTAAAACCACGATGTGGGGACGAGACCTTTCACAACGCTTAACAGACAACATGTGCGGACGTGACCTGACACAACATTATACGGCAACTGTGCAGACGTGACCAGACACAGCATTAAAAATATGATGCGGGGACGTGACCCTTCACAACGCTTAACAGACAACATGTGCGAACGTGACCAGACGAAGCATTATCAGACGACATGTGCGGAAGTGACCAAACACACCATTAAAAACACGATGTGAGGGCGTGACCCTGCACAACGCTTAACAGACAACATGTGCGGAAGTGACCAGACACAACATTATCAGACGACTGTGCGGACGTGACTAGACATAGCATTAAAAACACGATATGGGGACGTGACCATTCACAACGCTTAAGAGATGACATGTGCGGACGTGACCAGACATAACATTATCAAACGACTGTGCGGAGGTGACCAAACACAATATTAAAACCATGATGTGGGGACGTGACCCTTCACAACCCATAACAGACAACATGTGCGGACGTGACCAGACACAACATTATCAGACGAATGTGCGGACGTAACCAAACACAACATTAAGAACACGATGTGGGGACGTGACCCTTCACAACGCTTAACAGACAACATGTGCGGAAGTGACCAGACACAACATTATCAGACGACTGTGCGGACGTGATCCTTCACAATCCTTAAGAGATGACAAGTGCGGATGTGACCATACACAACATTATCAGACGACATGTGTGTACGTGACCAGACACAACATTAAAAATATGATGTGGGGACGTCACCCTTCACAACGCTTAACAGACAACATGTGCGGACGTGACCAGACAAAACATTATCAGACGACATGTGCGGAAGTGACCAAACACACCATTAAAAACACGATGTGAGGGCGTGACCCTGCACAACGCTTAACAGACAACATGTGCGGAAGTGACCAGACACAATATTATCAGACGACTGTGCGGACGTGACCAAACACAATATTAAAAACACGATGTGGGGACGTGACCCTTCACAACGCTTAACAGACAACATGTGCGGACGTGACCAGACACAACATTATCAGACGACATGTGCGTACCTGACCAAACACAACATTAAATACACGATGTGGGGACGTGACCCTTCACAATGCTTGACAGAAAACATGTGCGAAAGTGGCCAGACACAACATGATCAGACGACTGTGCGGACGTGACGAGACACAACATTAAAAACACAATGTGGGGACGTGACCCTGCACAACGCCTAACAGACAACATGTGCGGACGTGACCAGACACAACATTATCAGACGAAATGTGCGTACCTGACCAAACACAACATTGAAACACACAAGGTTGGGAGGTGACCCTTCATAACGCTTAAGAGATGACATGTGCGGACGTGACCAGACACAACGTTAAAAATACGATGTGGGGACGTGGCCCTTCACAACGCTTAACAGACAACATGTGCGGAAGTGACCAGACACAACATTATCAGACGACTGTGCGGACGTTACCAGACACAGCATTATAAATACAATGTGGGGACGTGACCCTTCAAAACGCTTAACAGACAACATGTACGGACATGACCCTTCAAAACGCTTAACAAACAACATGTGCGGACGTGACTAGACACAATATTATCAAACGACTGTGCGGACGTGACCAAACACCATATTAAAAACATGATGTGGGGACGTGACCCTTCACAACCCTTAACAGACAACATGTGCGGACGTGACCAGACACAACATTATCAGACGAATGTGCGGACGTAACCAAACACAACATTAAGAACACGATGTGGGGACGTGACCCTTCACAACGCTTAACAGACAACATGTGCGGACGTGACCAGACACAACATTATCAGACGACATGTGCGTACCTGACCAAACACAACATTAAATACATGATGTGGGGACGTGACCCTTCACAATGCTTGACAGAAAACATGTGCGAAAGTGGCCAGACACAACATTATCAGACGACTGTGCGGACGTGACGAGACACAACATTAAAAACACAATGTGGGGACGTGACCCTGCACAACGCCTAACAGACTACATGTGCGGACATGACTTGACACAACATTATCAGAGGACTGTGTAGACGTGACTAGACACAGTATTAAAAATATGATGTGGGGACGTGACCCTTCACAACGCTTAACAGACAACATGTGCGGACGTGACCAGACACAATATTATCAGACGACTGTGCGGACGTGACCAAACACAATATTAAAAACACGATGTGGGGACGTGACCCTTCACAACGCTTAACAGACAACATGTGCGGACGTGACCAGACACAATATTATCAGACGACTGTGCGGACGTGACCAAACACAATATTAAAAACACGATGTGGGGACGTGACCCTTCACAACGCTTAACAGACAACATGTGCGGAAGTGACCAGACACAACATTATCAGACGACTGTGCGGACGTGATCCTTCGCAATCCTTAAGAGATGACATGTGCGGATGTGACCAGACACAACATTATCAGACGACATGTGTGGACGTGACCAGACACAACATTAAAACCACGATGTGGGGACGAGACCTTTCACAACGCTTAACAGACAACATGTGCGGACGTGACCTGACACAACATTATATGGCAACTGTGCAGACGTGACCAGACACAGCATTAAAAATATGATGCGGGGACGTGACCCTTCACAACGCTTAACAGACAACATGTGCGAACGTGACCAGACGAAGCATTATCAGACGACATGTGCGGAAGTGACCAAACACACCATTAAAAACACGATGTGAGGGCGTGACCCTGCACAACGCTTAACAGACAACATGTGCGGAAGTGACCAGACACAACATTATCAGACGACTGTGCGGACGTGACTAGACATAGCATTAAAAACACGATGTGGGGACGTGACCATTCACAACGCTTAAGAGATGACATGTGCGGACGTGACCAGACATAACATTATCAAACGACTGTGCGGAGGTGACCAAACACAATATTAAAACCATGATGTGGGGACGTGACCCTTCACAACCCATAACAGACAACATGTGCGGACGTGACCAGACACAACATTATCAGACGAATGTGCGGACGTAACCAAACACAACATTAAGAACACGATGTGGGGACGTGACCCTTCACAACGCTTAACAGACAACATGTGCGGAAGTGACCAGACACAACATTATCAGACGACTGTGCGGACTTGATCCTTCACAATCCTTAAGAGATGACAAGTGCGGATGTGACCATACACAACATTATCAGACGACATGTGTGTACGTGACCAGACACAACATTAAAAATATGATGTGGGGACGTCACCCTTCACAACGCTTAACAGACAACATGTGCGGACGTGACCAGACAAAACATTATCAGACGACATGTGCGGAAGTGACCAAACACACCATTAAAAACACGATGTGAGGGCGTGACCCTGCACAACGCTTAACAGACAACATGTGCGGAAGTGACCAGACACAATATTATCAGACGACTGTGCGGACGTGACCAAACACAATATTAAAAACACGATGTGGGGACGTGACCCTTCACAACGCTTAACAGACAACATGTGCGGACGTGACCAGACACAACATTATCAGACGACATGTGCGTACCTGACCAAACACAACATTAAATACACGATGTGGGGACGTGACCCTTCACAATGCTTGACAGAAAACATGTGCGAAAGTGGCCAGACACAACATGATCAGACGACTGTGCGGACGTGACGAGACACAACATTAAAAACACAATGTGGGGACGTGACCCTGCACAACGCCTAACAGACAACATGTGCGGACGTGACCAGACACAACATTATCAGACGAAATGTGCGTACCTGACCAAACACAACATTGAAACACACAAGGTTGGGAGGTGACCCTTCATAACGCTTAAGAGATGACATGTGCGGACGTGACCAGACACAACGTTAAAAATACGATGTGGGGACGTGGCCCTTCACAACGCTTAACAGACAACATGTGCGGAAGTGACCAGACACAACATTATCAGACGACTGTGCGGACGTTACCAGACACAGCATTATAAATACAATGTGGGGACGTGACCCTTCAAAACGCTTAACAGACAACATGTACGGACATGACCCTTCAAAACGCTTAACAAACAACATGTGCGGACGTGACTAGACACAATATTATCAAACGACTGTGCGGACGTGACCAAACACCATATTAAAAACATGATGTGGGGACGTGACCCTTCACAACCCTTAACAGACAACATGTGCGGACGTGACCAGACACAACATTATCAGACGAATGTGCGGACGTAACCAAACACAACATTAAGAACACGATGTGGGGACGTGACCCTTCACAACGCTTAACAGACAACATGTGCGGACGTGACCAGACACAACATTATCAGACGACATGTGCGTACCTGACCAAACACAACATTAAATACATGATGTGGGGACGTGACCCTTCACAATGCTTGACAGAAAACATGTGCGAAAGTGGCCAGACACAACATTATCAGACGACTGTGCGGACGTGACGAGACACAACATTAAAAACACAATGTGGGGACGTGACCCTGCACAACGCCTAACAGACTACATGTGCGGACATGACCAGACACAACATTATCAGATGACTGTGCGGACGTGACCAAACACACCATTAAAAACACTATGTGGGGACGTGACCCTTCACAACGCTTAACAGACAACATGTGCGGACGTGACCAGACACAACATTATCAGACGACATGTGCGTACCTGACCAAACACAACATTAAATACACGATATGGGGACGTGACCCTTCACAACGCTTGACAGACAACATGTGCGAAAGTGACAAGACACAACATTATCAGACGAATGTGCGGACGTAACAAAACACACCATTACAAACACGATGTGGGGACGTCACACTTCACAACGCTTAACAGACAACATGTGCGGACGTGACCAGACACAACATTATCAGACGACTGTGCGGACGTGACCAGACACAACATTAAAACACACAAGGTGGGGACGTGACCCTTCACAACGCTTAACAGACAACATGTGCGGAAGTGACCAGACACAACATTATCAGACGACTGTGCGGACGTGATCCTTCACAATCCTTAAGAGATGAGAAGTGCGGATGTGACCAGACACAACATTATCAGACGACATGTGTGGACGTGACCAGACACAACATTAAAACCACGATGTGGGGACGTGACCTTTCACAACGCTTAACAGACAACATGTGCGGACGTGACCTGACACAACATTATATGGCAACTGTGCAGACGTGACCAGACACAGCATTAAAAATATGATGTGGGGACGTGACCCTTCACAACACTTAACAGACAACATGTGCGGACGTGACCAGACAAAATATTATCAGACGACATGTGCGGAAGTGACCAAACACACCATTAAAAACACGATGTGAGGGCGTGACCCTGCACAACGCTTAACAGACAACATGTGCGGAAGTGACCAGACACAACATTATCAGACGACTGTGCGGAAGTGACTAGACACAACATTAAAAACACAATGTGGGGACGTGACCCTGCACAACGCCTAACAGACTACATGTGCGGACATGACCAGACACAACATTATCTGATGACTGTGCGGACGTGACCAAACACACCATTAAAAACACTATTTGGGGACGTGACCCTTCACAACGCTTAACAGACAACATGTGCGGACGTGACCAGACACAACATTATCAGACGACATGTGCGTACCTGACCAAACACAACATTAAATACACGATGTGGGGACGTGACCCTTCACAATGCTTGACAGAAAACATGTGCGAAAGTGGCCAGACACAACATTATCAGACGACTGTGCGGACGTGACGAGACACAACATTAAAAACACAATGTGGGGACGTGACCCTGCACAACGCCTAACAGACTACATGTGCGGACATGACCAGACACAACATTATCAGATGACTGTGCGGACGTGACCAAACACACCATTAAAAACACTATGTGGGGACGTGACCCTTCACAACGCTTAACATACAACATGTGCGGACGTGACCAGACACAACATTATCAGACGACATGTGCGTACCTGACCAAACACAACATTACATACACGATGTGGGGACGTGACCCTTCACAACGCTTGACAGACAACATGTGCGGAAGTGACAAGACACAACATTATCAGACGAATGTGCGGACGTGACGAAACACACCATTACAAACACAATGTGGGGACGTGACACTTCACAACGCTTAACAGAAAACATGTGCGGACGTGACCAGACACAACATTATCAGACGACTGTGCGGACGTGACCAAACACAATATTAAAAACATGATGTGGGGACGTGACCCTTCACAACCCTTAACAGACAACATGTGCGTACGTGACCAGACACAACATTATCAGACGAATGTACGGACGTAACCAAACACAACATTAAGAACACGATGTGGGGACGTGACCCTTCACAACGCTTAACAGACAACATGTGCGGAAGTGACCAGACACAACATTATCAGACGACTGTGCGGACGTGATCCTTCGCAATCCTTAAGAGATGACATGTGCGGATGTGACCAGACACAACATTATCAGACGACATGTGTGGACGTGACCAGACACAACATTAAAACCACGATGTGGGGACGAGACCTTTCACAACGCTTAACAGACAACATGTGCGGACGTGACCTGACACAACATTATATGGCAACTGTGCAGACGTGACCAGACACAACATTAAAAATATGATGTGGGGACGTGACCCTTCACAACGCTTAACAGACAACATGTGCGAACGTGACCAGACGAAGCATTATCAGACGACATGTGCGGAAGTGACCAAACACACCATTAAAAACACGATGTGAGGGCGTGACCCTGCACAACGCTTAACAGACAACATGTGCGGAAGTGACCAGACACAACATTATCAGACGACTGTGCGGACGTGACTAGACATAGCATTAAAAACACGATGTGGGGACGTGACCATTCACAACGCTTAAGAGATGACATGTGCGGACGTGACCAGACACAACATTATCAAACGACTGTGCGGAGGTGACCAAACACAATATTAAAACCATGATGTGGGAACGTGACCCTTCACAACCCTTAACAGACAACATGTGCGGACGTGACCAGACACAACATTATCAGACGAATGTGCGGACGTAACCAAACACAACATTAAGAACACGATGTGGGGACGTGACCCTTCACAACGCTTAACAGACAACATGTGCGGACGTGACCAGACACAACATTATCAGACGACTGTGCGGACGTGATCCTTCACAATCCTTAAGAGATGACAAGTGCGGATGTGACCAGACACAACATTATCAGACGACATGTGTGGACGTGACCAGACACAACATTAAAACCACGATGTGGGGACGTGACCTTTCACAACGCTTAACAGACAACATGTGCGGACGTGACCTGACACAACATTATATGGCAACTGTGCAGACGTGACCAGACACAGCATTAAAAATATGATGTGGGGACGTCACCCTTCACAACGCTTAACAGACAACATGTGCGGACGTGACCAGACAAAACATTATCAGACGACATGTGCGGAAGTGACCAAACACACCATTAAAAACACGATGTGAGGACGTGACCCTGCACAACGCTTAACAGACAACATGTGCGGAAGTGACCAGACACAACATTATCAGACGACTGTGCGGACGTGACTAGACATAGCATTAAAAACACGATGTGGGGACGTGACCATTCACAACGCTTAAGAGATGACATGTGCGGACGTGACCAGACACAACATTACCAGACGGCATATGAGGACCTGACCAGACACAACATTAACAACACAATGTGGGGACGTGACCTTTCACAACGCTTAACAAATAACATGTGCGGACGTGACTTGACACAACATTATCAGAGGACTGTGTAGACGTGACTAGACACAGTATTAAAAATATGATGTGGGGACGTGACCCTTCACAACGCTTAACAGACAACATGTGCGGACGTGACCAGACACAATATTATCAGACGACTGTGCGGACGTGACCAAACACAATATTAAAAACACGATGTGGGGACGTGACCCTTCACAACGCTTAACAGACAACATGTGCGGACGTGACCAGACACAACATTATCAGACGACATGTGCGTACCTGACCAAACACAACATTAAATACACGATGTGGGGACGTGACCCTTCACAATGCTTGACAGAAAACATGTGCGAAAGTGGCCAGACACAACATTATCAGACGACTGTGCGGACGTGACGAGACACAACATTAAAAACACAATGTGGGGACATGACCCTGCACAACGCCTAACAGACAACATGTGCGGACGTGACCAGACACAACATTATCAGACGACATGTGCGTACCTGACCAGACACAACATTAAAAACACAATGTGGGGACGTGACCCTTCACAACGCTTAACAGACAACATGTGCGGACGTGACCAGACACAACATTATCAGACGACATGTGCGTACGTGACCAAACACAACATTACATACACGATGTGGGGACGTGACCCTTCACAACGCTTGACAGACAACATGTGCGGAAGTGACAAGACACAACATAATCAGACGAATGTGCGGACGTGACCAAACACAACATGTGCGGACGTGACCAAACACAACATGTGCGGACGTGACCAAACACAACATTAAATACACGATGTGGGGACGTGACCCTTCACAATGCTTGACAGAAAACATGTGCGAAAGTGGCCAGACACAACATTATCAGACGACTGTGCGGACGTGACGAGACACAACATTAAAAACACAATGTGGGGACGTGACCCTTCACAACGCTTAACAGACAACATGTGCGGACGTGACCAGACACAACATTATCAGACGACATGTGCGTACCTGACCAAACACAACATTACATACACGATGTGGGGACGTGACCCTTCACAACGCTTGACAGACAACATGTGCGGAAGTGACAAGACACAACATTATCAGACGAATGTGCGGACGTGACGAAACACACCATTACAAACACAATGTGGGGACGTGACACTTCACAACGCTTAACAGACAACATGTGCGGACGTGACCAGACACAACATTATCAGACGACTGTGCGGACGTGATCCTTCACAATCCTTAAGAGATGACAAGTGCGGATGTGACCAGACACAACATTATCAGACGACATGTGTGGACGTGACCAGACACAACATTAAAACCACGATGTGGGGACGTGACCTTTCACAACGCTTAACAGACAACATGTGCGGACGTGACCTGACACAACATTATATGGCAACTGTGCAGACGTGACCAGACACAACATTAAAAATATGATGTGGGGACGTCACCCTTCACAACGCTTAACAGACAACATGTGCGGACGTGACCAGACACAACATTATCAGACGACTGTGCGGACGTGATCCTTCACAATCCTTAAGAGATGACAAGTGCGGATGTGACCAGACACAACATTATCAGACGACATGTGTGTACGTGACCAGACACAACATTAAAACCACGATGTGGGGACGTGACCTTTCACAACGCTTAACAGACAACATGTGCGGACGTGACCTGACACAACATTATATGGCAACTGTGCAGACGTGACCAGACACAACATTAAAAATATGATGTGGGGACGTCACCCTTCACAACGCTTAACAGACAACATGTGCGGACGTGACCAGACAAAACATTATCAGACGACATGTGCGGAAGTGACCAAACACACCATTAAAAACACGATGTGAGGGCGTGACCCTGCACAACGTTTAACAGACAACATGTGCGGAAGTGACCAGACACAACATTATCAGACGACTGTGCGGACGTGACTAGACATAGCATTAAAAACACGATGTGGGGACGTGACCATTCACAACGCTTAAGAGATGACATGTGCGGACGTGACCAGACACAACATTACCAGACGGCATATGAGGACGTGACCAGACACAACATTAACAACACGATGTGGGGACGTGACCTTTCACAACGCTTAACAAATAACATGTGCGGACGTGACTTGACACAACATTATCAGAGGACTGTGTAGACGTGACTAGACACAGTATTAAAAATATGATGTGGGGACGTGACCCTTCACAACGCTTAACAGACAACATGTGCGGACGTGACCAGACACAATATTATCAGACGACTGTGCGGACGTGACCAAACACAATATTAAAAACACGATGTGGGGACGTGACCCTTCACAACGCTTAACAGACAACATGTGCGGACGTGACCAGACACAACATTATCAGACGACATGTGCGTACCTGACCAAACACAACATTAAATACATGATGTGGGGACGTGACCCTTCACAATGCTTGACAGAAAACATGTGCGAAAGTGGCCAGACACAACATTATCAGACGACTGTGCGGACGTGACGAGACACAACATTAAAAACACAATGTGGGGACGTGACCCTGCACAACGCCTAACAGACTACATGTGCGGACATGACTTGACACAACATTATCAGAGGACTGTGTAGACGTGACTAGACACAGTATTAAAAATATGATGTGGGGACGTGACCCTTCACAACGCTTAACAGACAACATGTGCGGACGTGACCAGACACAATATTATCAGACGACTGTGCGGACGTGACCAAACACAATATTAAAAACACGATGTGGGGACGTGACCCTTCACAACGCTTAACAGACAACATGTGCGGACGTGACCAGACACAATATTATCAGACGACTGTGCGGACGTGACCAAACACAATATTAAAAACACGATGTGGGGACGTGACCCTTCACAACGCTTAACAGACAACATGTGCGGAAGTGACCAAACACACCATTAAAAACACGATGTGAGGACGTGACCCTGCACAACGCTTAACAGACAACATGTGCGGAAGTGACCAGACACAACATTATCAGACGACTGTGCGGACGTGACTAGACATAGCATTAAAAACACGATGTGGGGACGTGACCATTCACAACGCTTAAGAGATGACATGTGCGGACGTGACCAGACACAACATTACCAGACGGCATATGAGGACCTGACCAGACACAACATTAACAACACAATGTGGGGACGTGACCTTTCACAACGCTTAACAAATAACATGTGCGGACGTGACTTGACACAACATTATCAGAGGACTGTGTAGACGTGACTAGACACAGTATTAAAAATATGATGTGGGGACGTGACCCTTCACAACGCTTAACAGACAACATGTGCGGACGTGACCAGACACAATATTATCAGACGACTGTGCGGACGTGACCAAACACAATATTAAAAACACGATGTGGGGACGTGACCCTTCACAACGCTTAACAGACAACATGTGCGGACGTGACCAGACACAACATTATCAGACGACATGTGCGTACCTGACCAAACACAACATTAAATACACGATGTGGGGACGTGACCCTTCACAATGCTTGACAGAAAACATGTGCGAAAGTGGCCAGACACAACATTATCAGACGACTGTGCGGACGTGACGAGACACAACATTAAAAACACAATGTGGGGACATGACCCTGCACAACGCCTAACAGACAACATGTGCGGACGTGACCAGACACAACATTATCAGACGACATGTGCGTACCTGACCAGACACAACATTAAAAACACAATGTGGGGACGTGACCCTTCACAACGCTTAACAGACAACATGTGCGGACGTGACCAGACACAACATTATCAGACGACATGTGCGTACGTGACCAAACACAACATTACATACACGATGTGGGGACGTGACCCTTCACAACGCTTGACAGACAACATGTGCGGAAGTGACAAGACACAACATAATCAGACGAATGTGCGGACGTGACCAAACACAACATGTGCGGACGTGACCAAACACAACATGTGCGGACGTGACCAAACACAACATTAAATACACGATGTGGGGACGTGACCCTTCACAATGCTTGACAGAAAACATGTGCGAAAGTGGCCAGACACAACATTATCAGACGACTGTGCGGACGTGACGAGACACAACATTAAAAACACAATGTGGGGACGTGACCCTTCACAACGCTTAACAGACAACATGTGCGGACGTGACCAGACACAACATTATCAGACGACATGTGCGTACCTGACCAAACACAACATTACATACACGATGTGGGGACGTGACCCTTCACAACGCTTGACAGACAACATGTGCGGAAGTGACAAGACACAACATTATCAGACGAATGTGCGGACGTGACGAAACACACCATTACAAACACAATGTGGGGACGTGACACTTCACAACGCTTAACAGACAACATGTGCGGACGTGACCAGACACAACATTATCAGACGACTGTGCGGACGTGATCCTTCACAATCCTTAAGAGATGACAAGTGCGGATGTGACCAGACACAACATTATCAGACGACATGTGTGGACGTGACCAGACACAACATTAAAACCACGATGTGGGGACGTGACCTTTCACAACGCTTAACAGACAACATGTGCGGACGTGACCTGACACAACATTATATGGCAACTGTGCAGACATGACCAGACACAACATTAAAAATATGATGTGGGGACGTCACCCTTCACAACGCTTAACAGACAACATGTGCGGACGTGACCAGACACAACATTATCAGACGACTGTGCGGACGTGATCCTTCACAATCCTTAAGAGATGACAAGTGCGGATGTGACCAGACACAACATTATCAGACGACATGTGTGTACGTGACCAGACACAACATTAAAACCACGATGTGGGGACGTGACCTTTCACAACGCTTAACAGACAACATGTGCGGACGTGACCTGACACAACATTATATGGCAACTGTGCAGACGTGACCAGACACAACATTAAAAATATGATGTGGGGACGTCACCCTTCACAACGCTTAACAGACAACATGTGCGGACGTGACCAGACAAAACATTATCAGACGACATGTGCGGAAGTGACCAAACACACCATTAAAAACACGATGTGAGGGCGTGACCCTGCACAACGCTTAACAGACAACATGTGCGGAAGTGACCAGACACAACATTATCAGACGACTGTGCGGACGTGACTAGACATAGCATTAAAAACACGATGTGGGGACGTGACCATTCACAACGCTTAAGAGATGACATGTGCGGACGTGACCAGACACAACATTACCAGACGGCATATGAGGACGTGACCAGACACAACATTAACAACACGATGTGGGGACGTGACCTTTCACAACGCTTAACAAATAACATGTGCGGACGTGACTTGACACAACATTATCAGAGGACTGTGTAGACGTGACTAGACACAGTATTAAAAATATGATGTGGGGACGTGACCCTTCACAACGCATAACAGACAACATGTGCGGACGTGACCAGACACAATATTATCAGACGACTGTGCGGACGTGACCAAACACAATATTAAAAACACGATGTGGGGACGTGACCCTTCACAACGCTTAACAGACAACATGTGCGGACGTGACCAGACACAACATTATCAGACGACATGTGCGTACCTGACCAAACACAACATTAAATACATGATGTGGGGACGTGACCCTTCACAATGCTTGACAGAAAACATGTGCGAAAGTGGCCAGACACAACATTATCAGACGACTGTGCGGACGTGACGAGACACAACATTAAAAACACAATGTGGGGACGTGACCCTGCACAACGCCTAACAGACTACATGTGCGGACATGACTTGACACAACATTATCAGAGGACTGTGTAGACGTGACTAGACACAGTATTAAAAATATGATGTGGGGACGTGACCCTTCACAACGCTTAACAGACAACATGTGCGGACGTGACCAGACACAATATTATCAGACGACTGTGCGGACGTGACCAAACACAATATTAAAAACACGATGTGGGGACGTGACCCTTCACAACGCTTAACAGACAACATGTGCGGACGTGACCAGACACAATATTATCAGACGACTGTGCGGACGTGACCAAACACAATATTAAAAACACGATGTGGGGACGTGACCCTTCACAACGCTTAACAGACAACATGTGCGGAAGTGACCAGACACAACATTATCAGACGACTGTGCGGACGTGATCCTTCGCAATCCTTAAGAGATGACATGTGCGGATGTGACCAGACACAACATTATCAGACGACATGTGTGGACGTGACCAGACACAACATTAAAACCACGATGTGGGGACGAGACCTTTCACAACGCTTAACAGACAACATGTGCGGACGTGACCTGACACAACATTATATGGCAACTGTGCAGACGTGACCAGACACAGCATTAAAAATATGATGCGGGGACGTGACCCTTCACAACGCTTAACAGACAACATGTGCGAACGTGACCAGACGAAGCATTATCAGACGACATGTGCGGAAGTGACCAAACACACCATTAAAAACACGATGTGAGGGCGTGACCCTGCACAACGCTTAACAGACAACATGTGCGGAAGTGACCAGACACAACATTATCAGACGACTGTGCGGACGTGACTAGACATAGCATTAAAAACACGATGTGGGGACGTGACCATTCACAACGCTTAAGAGATGACATGTGCGGACGTGACTAGACATAACATTATCAAACGACTGTGCGGAGGTGACCAAACACAATATTAAAACCATGATGTGGGGACGTGACCCTTCACAACCCATAACAGACAACATGTGCGGACGTGACCAGACACAACATTATCAGACGAATGTGCGGACGTAACCAAACACAACATTAAGAACACGATGTGGGGACGTGACCCTTCACAACGCTTAACAGACAACATGTGCGGAAGTGACCAGACACAACATTATCAGACGACTGTGCGGACGTGATCCTTCACAATCCTTAAGAGATGACAAGTGCGGATGTGACCATACACAACATTATCAGACGACATGTGTGTACGTGACCAGACACAACATTAAAAATATGATGTGGGGACGTCACCCTTCACAACGCTTAACAGACAACATGTGCGGACGTGACCAGACAAAACATTATCAGACGACATGTGCGGAAGTGACCAAACACACCATTAAAAACACGATGTGAGGGCGTGACCCTGCACAACGCTTAACAGACAACATGTGCGGAAGTGACCAGACACAATATTATCAGACGACTGTGCGGACGTGACCAAACACAATATTAAAAACACGATGTGGGGACGTGACCCTTCACAACGCTTAACAGACAACATGTGCGGACGTGACCAGACACAACATTATCAGACGACATGTGCGTACCTGACCAAACACAACATTAAATACACGATGTGGGGACGTGACCCTTCACAATGCTTGACAGAAAACATGTGCGAAAGTGGCCAGACACAACATTATCAGACGACTGTGCGGACGTGACGAGACACAACATTAAAAACACAATGTGGGGACGTGACCCTGCACAACGCCTAACAGACAACATGTGCGGACGTGACCAGACACAACATTATCAGACGAAATGTGCGTACCTGACCAAACACAACATTGAAACACACAAGGTTGGGAGGTGACCCTTCATAACGCTTAAGAGATGACATGTGCGGACGTGACCTGACACAACGTTAAAAATACGATGTGGGGACGTGGCCCTTCACAACGCTTAACAGACAACATGTGCGGAAGTGACCAGACACAACATTATCAGACGACTGTGCGGACGTTACCAGACACAGCATTATAAATACAATGTGGGGACGTGACCCTTCAAAACGCTTAACAGACAACATGTACGGACATGACCCTTCAAAACGCTTAACAAACAACATGTGCGGACGTGACTAGACACAATATTATCAAACGACTGTGCGGACGTGACCAAACACCATATTAAAAACATGATGTGGGGACGTGACCCTTCACAACCCTTAACAGACAACATGTGCGGACGTGACCAGACACAACATTATCAGACGAATGTGCGGACGTAACCAAACACAACATTAAGAACACGATGTGGGGACGTGACCCTTCACAACGCTTAACAGACAACATGTGCGGACGTGACCAGACACAACATTATCAGACGACATGTGCGTACCTGACCAAACACAACATTAAATACATGATGTGGGGACGTGACCCTTCACAATGCTTGACAGAAAACATGTGCGAAAGTGGCCAGACACAACATTATCAGACGACTGTGCGGACGTGACGAGACACAACATTAAAAACACAATGTGGGGACGTGACCCTGCACAACGCCTAACAGACTACATGTGCGGACATGACCAGACACAACATTATCAGATGACTGTGCGGACGTGACCAAACACACCATTAAAAACACTATGTGGGGACGTGACCCTTCACAACGCTTAACAGACAACATGTGCGGACGTGACCAGACACAACATTATCAGACGACATGTGCGTACCTGACCAAACACAACATTAAATACACGATATGGGGACGTGACCCTTCACAACGCTTGACAGACAACATGTGCGAAAGTGACAAGACACAACATTATCAGACGAATGTGCGGACGTAACAAAACACACCATTACAAACACGATGTGGGGACGTCACACTTCACAACGCTTAACAGACAACATGTGCGGACGTGACCAGACACAACATTATCAGACGACTGTGCGGACGTGACCAGACACAACATTAAAACACACAAGGTGGGGACGTGACCCTTCACAACGCTTAACAGACAACATGTGCGGAAGTGACCAGACACAACATTATCAGACGACTGTGCGGACGTGATCCTTCACAATCCTTAAGAGATGAGAAGTGCGGATGTGACCAGACACAACATTATCAGACGACATGTGTGGACGTGACCAGACACAACATTAAAACCACGATGTGGGGACGTGACCTTTCACAACGCTTAACAGACAACATGTGCGGACGTGACCTGACACAACATTATATGGCAACTGTGCAGACGTGACCAGACACAGCATTAAAAATATGATGTGGGGACGTGACCCTTCACAACACTTAACAGACAACATGTGCGGACGTGACCAGACAAAATATTATCAGACGACATGTGCGGAAGTGACCAAACACACCATTAAAAACACGATGTGAGGGCGTGACCCTGCACAACGCTTAACAGACAACATGTGCGGAAGTGACCAGACACAACATTATCAGACGACTGTGCGGAAGTGACTAGACACAACATTAAAAACACAATGTGGGGACGTGACCCTGCACAACGCCTAACAGACTACATGTGCGGACATGACCAGACACAACATTATCTGATGACTGTGCGGACGTGACCAAACACACCATTAAAAACACTATTTGGGGACGTGACCCTTCACAACGCTTAACAGACAACATGTGCGGACGTGACCAGACACAACATTATCAGACGACATGTGCGTACCTGACCAAACACAACATTAAATACACGATGTGGGGACGTGACCCTTCACAATGCTTGACAGAAAACATGTGCGAAAGTGGCCAGACACAACATTATCAGACGACTGTGCGGACGTGACGAGACACAACATTAAAAACACAATGTGGGGACGTGACCCTGCACAACGCCTAACAGACTACATGTGCGGACATGACCAGACACAACATTATCAGATGACTGTGCGGACGTGACCAAACACACCATTAAAAACACTATGTGGGGACGTGACCCTTCACAACGCTTAACATACAACATGTGCGGACGTGACCAGACACAACATTATCAGACGACATGTGCGTACCTGACCAAACACAACATTACATACACGATGTGGGGACGTGACCCTTCACAACGCTTGACAGACAACATGTGCGGAAGTGACAAGACACAACATTATCAGACGAATGTGCGGACGTGACGAAACACACCATTACAAACACAATGTGGGGACGTGACACTTCACAACGCTTAACAGAAAACATGTGCGGACGTGACAAGACACAACATTATCAGACGACTGTGCGGACGTGACCAAACACAATATTAAAAACATGATGTGGGGACGTGACCCTTCACAACCCTTAACAGACAACATGTGCGTACGTGACCAGACACAACATTATCAGACGAATGTACGGACGTAACCAAACACAACATTAAGAACACGATGTGGGGACGTGACCCTTCACAACGCTTAACAGACAACATGTGCGAACGTGACCAGACGAAGCATTATCAGACGACATGTGCGGAAGTGACCAAACACACCATTAAAAACACGATGTGAGGGCGTGACCCTGCACAACGCTTAACAGACAACATGTGCGGAAGTGACCAGACACAACATTATCAGACGACTGTGCGGACGTGACTAGACATAGCATTAAAAACACGATGTGGGGACGTGACCATTCACAACGCTTAAGAGATGACATGTGCGGACGTGACCAGACACAACATTATCAAACGACTGTGCGGAGGTGACCAAACACAATATTAAAACCATGATGTGGGAACGTGACCCTTCACAACCCTTAACAGACAACATGTGCGGACGTGACCAGACACAACATTATCAGACGAATGTGCGGACGTAACCAAACACAACATTAAGAACACGATGTGGGGACGTGACCCTTCACAACGCTTAACAGACAACATGTGCGGACGTGACCAGACACAACATTATCAGACGACTGTGCGGACGTGATCCTTCACAATCCTTAAGAGATGACAAGTGCGGATGTGACCAGACACAACATTATCAGACGACATGTGTGGACGTGACCAGACACAACATTAAAACCACGATGTGGGGACGTGACCTTTCACAACGCTTAACAGACAACATGTGCGGACGTGACCTGACACAACATTATATGGCAACTGTGCAGACGTGACCAGACACAGCATTAAAAATATGATGTGGGGACGTCACCCTTCACAACGCTTAACAGACAACATGTGCGGACGTGACCAGACAAAACATTATCAGACGACATGTGCGGAAGTGACCAAACACACCATTAAAAACACGATGTGAGGACGTGACCCTGCACAACGCTTAACAGACAACATGTGCGGAAGTGACCAGACACAACATTATCAGACGACTGTGCGGACGTGACTAGACATAGCATTAAAAACACGATGTGGGGACGTGACCATTCACAACGCTTAAGAGATGACATGTGCGGACGTGACCAGACACAACATTACCAGACGGCATATGAGGACCTGACCAGACACAACATTAACAACACAATGTGGGGACGTGACCTTTCACAACGCTTAACAAATAACATGTGCGGACGTGACTTGACACAACATTATCAGAGGACTGTGTAGACGTGACTAGACACAGTATTAAAAATATGATGTGGGGACGTGACCCTTCACAACGCTTAACAGACAACATGTGCGGACGTGACCAGACACAATATTATCAGACGACTGTGCGGACGTGACCAAACACAATATTAAAAACACGATGTGGGGACGTGACCCTTCACAACGCTTAACAGACAACATGTGCGGACGTGACCAGACACAACATTATCAGACGACATGTGCGTACCTGACCAAACACAACATTAAATACACGATGTGGGGACGTGACCCTTCACAATGCTTGACAGAAAACATGTGCGAAAGTGGCCAGACACAACATTATCAGACGACTGTGCGGACGTGACGAGACACAACATTAAAAACACAATGTGGGGACATGACCCTGCACAACGCCTAACAGACAACATGTGCGGACGTGACCAGACACAACATTATCAGACGACATGTGCGTACCTGACCAGACACAACATTAAAAACACAATGTGGGGACGTGACCCTTCACAACGCTTAACAGACAACATGTGCGGACGTGACCAGACACAACATTATCAGACGACATGTGCGTACGTGACCAAACACAACATTACATACACGATGTGGGGACGTGACCCTTCACAACGCTTGACAGACAACATGTGCGGAAGTGACAAGACACAACATAATCAGACGAATGTGCGGACGTGACCAAACACAACATGTGCGGACGTGACCAAACACAACATGTGCGGACGTGACCAAACACAACATTAAATACACGATGTGGGGACGTGACCCTTCACAATGCTTGACAGAAAACATGTGCGAAAGTGGCCAGACACAACATTATCAGACGACTGTGCGGACGTGACGAGACACAACATTAAAAACACAATGTGGGGACGTGACCCTTCACAACGCTTAACAGACAACATGTGCGGACGTGACCAGACACAACATTATCAGACGACATGTGCGTACCTGACCAAACACAACATTACATACACGATGTGGGGACGTGACCCTTCACAACGCTTGACAGACAACATGTGCGGAAGTGACAAGACACAACATTATCAGACGAATGTGCGGACGTGACGAAACACACCATTACAAACACAATGTGGGGACGTGACACTTCACAACGCTTAACAGACAACATGTGCGGACGTGACCAGACACAACATTATCAGACGACTGTGCGGACGTGATCCTTCACAATCCTTAAGAGATGACAAGTGCGGATGTGACCAGACACAACATTATCAGACGACATGTGTGGACGTGACCAGACACAACATTAAAACCACGATGTGGGGACGTGACCTTTCACAACGCTTAACAGACAACATGTGCGGACGTGACCTGACACAACATTATATGGCAACTGTGCAGACGTGACCAGACACAACATTAAAAATATGATGTGGGGACGTCACCCTTCACAACGCTTAACAGACAACATGTGCGGACGTGACCAGACAAAACATTATCAGACGACATGTGCGAAAGTGACCAAACACACCATTAAAAACACGATGTGAGGACGTGACCCTGCACAACGCTTAACAGACAACATGTGCGGAAGTGACCAGACACAACATTATCAGACGACTGTGCGGACGTGACTAGACATAGCATTAAAAACACGATGTGGGGACGTGACCATTCACAACGCTTAAGAGATGACATGTGCGGACGTGACCAGACACAACATTATCAAACGACTGTGCGGAGGTGACCAAACACAATATTAAAACCATGATGTGGGAACGTGACCCTTCACAACCCTTAACAGACAACATGTGCGGACGTGACCAGACACAACATTATCAGACGACTGTGCGGACGTGACTAGACATAGCATTAAAAACACGATGTGGGGACGTGACCATTCACAACGCTTAAGAGATGACATGTGCGGACGTGACCAGACACAACATTACCAGACGGCATATGAGGACGTGACCAGACACAACATTAACAACACGATGTGGGGACGTGACCTTTCACAACGCTTAACAAATAACATGTGCGGACCTGACTTGACACAACATTATCAGAGGACTGTGTAGACGTGACTAGACACAGTATTAAAAATATGATGTGGGGACGTGACCCTTCACAACGCTTAACAGACAACATGTGCGGACGTGACCATACACAATATTATCAGACGACTGTGCGGACGTGACCAAACACAATATTAAAAACACGATGTGGGGACGTGACCCTTCACAACGCTTAACAGACAACATGTGCGGACGTGACCAGACACAACATTATCAGACGACATGTGCGTACCTGACCAAACACAACATTAAATACACGATGTGGGGACGTGACCCTTCACAATGCTTGACAGAAAACATGTGCGAAAGTGGCCAGACACAACATTATCAGACGACTGTGCGGACGTGACGAGACACAACATTAAAAACACAATGTGGGGACATGACCCTGCACAACGCCTAACAGACAACATGTGCGGACGTGACCAGACACAACATTATCAGACGACATGTGCGTACCTGATCAGACACAACATTAAAAACACAATGTGGGGACGTGACCCTTCACAACGCTTAACAGACAACATGTGCGGACGTGACCAGACACAACATTATCAGACGACATGTGCGTACGTGACCAAACACAACATTACATACACGATGTGGGGACGTGACCCTTCACAACGCTTGACAGACAACATGTGCGGAAGTGGCAAGACACAACATTATCAGACGAATGTGCGGACGTGACCAAACACAACATGTGCGGACGTGACCAAACACAACATGTGCGGACGTGACCAAACACAACATTAAATACACGATGTGGGGACGTGACCCTTCACAATGCTTGACAGAAAACATGTGCGAAAGTGGCCAGACACAACATTATCAGACGACTGTGCGGACGTGACGAGACACAACATTAAAAACACAATGTGGGGACGTGACCCTTCACAACGCTTAATAGACAACATGTGCGGACGTGACCAGACACAACATTATCAGACGACATGTGCGTACCTGACCAAACACAACATTACATACACGATGTGGGGACGTGACCCTTCACAACGCTTGACAGACAACATGTGCGGAAGTGACAAGACACAACATTATCAGACGAATGTGCGGACGTAACGAAGCGCACCATTACAAACACAATGTGGGGACGTGACACTTCACAACGCTTAACAGACAACATGTGCGGACGTGACCAGACACAACATTATCAGACGACATGTGCGTACCTGACCAAACACAACATTAAATACACGATGTGGGGACGTGACCCTTCACAATGCTTGACAGAAAACATGTGCGAAAGTGGCCAGACACAACATTATCAGACGACTGTGCGGACGTGACGAGACACAACATTAAAAACACAATGTGGGGACGTGACCCTTCACAACGCTTAACAGACAACATGTGCGGACGTGACCAGACACAACATTATCAGACGACATGTGCGTACCTGACCAAACACAACATTACATACACGATGTGGGGACGTGACCCTTCACAACGCTTGACAGACAACATGTGCGGAAGTGACAAGACACAACATTATCAGACGAATGTGCGGACGTGACGAAACACACCATTACAAACACAATGTGGGGACGTGACACTTCACAACGCTTAACAGACAACATGTGCGGACGTGACCAGACACAACATTATCAGACGACTGTGCGGACGTGACCAAACACAATATTAAAAACATGATGTGGGGACGTGACCCTTCACAACCCTTAACAGACAACGTGTGCGTACGTGACCAGACACAACATTATCAGACGAATGTACGGACGTAACCAAACACAACATTAAGAACACGATGTGGGGACGTGACCCTTCACAACGCTTAACAGACAACATGTGTGGAAGTGACCAGACACAACATTATCAGACGACTGTGCGGACGTGATCCTTCGCAATCCTTAAGAGATGACATGTGCGGATGTGACCAGACACAACATTATCAGACGACATGTGTGGACGTGACCAGACACAACATTAAAACCACGATGTGGGGACGAGACCTTTCACAACGCTTAACAGACAACATGTGCGGACGTGACCTGACACAACATTATATGGCAACTGTGCAGACGTGACCAGACACAGCATTAAAAATATGATGTGGGGACGTGACCCTTCACAACGCTTAACAGACAACATGTGCGAACGTGACCAGACGAAGCATTATCAGACGACATGTGCGGAAGTGACCAAACACACCATTAAAAACACGATGTGAGGGCGTGACCCTGCACATTGCTTAACAGACAACATGTGCGGAAGTGACCAGACACAACATTATCAGACGACTGTGCGGACGTGACTAGACATAGCATTAAAAACACGATGTGGGGACGTGACCATTCACAACGCTTAAGAGATGACATGTGCGGACGTGACCAGACACAACATTACCAGACGGCATATGAGGACGTGACCAGACACAACATTAACAACACGATGTGGGGACGTGACCTTTCACAACGCTTAACAAATAACTTGTGCGGACGTGACTTGACACATCATTATCAGAGGACTGTGTAGACGTGACTAGACACAGTATTAAAAATATGATGTGGGGACGTGACCCTTCACAACGCTTAACAGACAACATGTGCGGACGTGACCAGACGCAATATTATCAGACGACTGTGCGGACATGACCAAACACACCATTAAAAACATGATGTGGGGACGTGACCCTTCACAACGCTTAACAGACAACATGTGCGGACGTGACCAGACACAACATTATCAGACGACATGTGCGTACCTGACCAAACACAACATTAAATACACGATGTGGGGACGTGACCCTTCACAATGCTTGACAGAAAACATGTGCGAAAGTGGCCAGACACAACATTATCAGACGACTGTGCGGACGTGACGAGACACAACATTAAAAACACAATGTGGGGACGTGACCCTGCACAACGCCTAAAAGACTACATGTGCGGACATGACCAGACACAACATTATCAGATGACTATGCGGACGTGACCAAACACACCATTAAAAACACTATGTGGGGACGTGACCCTTCACAACGCTTAACAGACAACATGTGCGGACGTGACCAGACACTACATTATCAGACGACATGTGCGTACCTGACCAAACACAACATTACATACACGATGTGGGGACGTGACCCTTCACAATGCTTGACAGAAAACATGTGCGAAAGTGGCCAGACACAACATTATCAGACGACTGTGCGGACGTGACGAGACACAACATTAAAAACACAATGTGGGGACGTGACCCTGCACAACGCCTAACAGACTACATGTGCGGACATGACCAGACACAACATTATCAGATGACTGTGCGGACGTGACCAAACACACCATTAAAAACACTATGTGGGGACGTGACCCTTCACAACGCTTAACAGACAACATGTGCGGACGTGACCAGACACAACATTATCAGACGACATGTGCGTACCTGACCAAACACAACATTACATACACGATGTGGGGACGTGACCCTTCACAACGCTTGACAGACAACATGTGCGGAAGTGACAAGACACAACATTATCAGACGAATGTGCGGACGTGACGAAACACACCATTACAAACACAATGTGGGGACGTGACACTTCACAACGCTTAACAGACAACATGTGCGGACGTGACCAGACACAACATTATCAGACGACTGTGCGGACGTGACCAAACACAATATTAAAAACATGATGTGGGGACGTGACCCTTCACAACCCTTAACAGACAACATGTGCGTACGTGACCAGACACAACATTATCAGACGAATGTACGGACGTAACCAAACACAACATTAAGAACACGATGTGGGGACGTGACCCTTCACAACGCTTAACAGACAACATGTGCGGAAGTGACCAGACACAACATTATCAGACGACTGTGCGGACGTGATCCTTCGCAATCCTTAAGAGATGACATGTGCGGATGTGACCAGACACAACATTATCAGACGACATGTGTGGACGTGACCAGACACAACATTAAAACCACGATGTGGGGACGAGACCTTTCACAACGCTTAACAGACAACATGTGCGGACGTGACCTGACACAACATTATATGGCAACTGTGCAGACGTGACCAGACACAGCATTAAAAATATGATGTGGGGACGTGACCCTTCACAACGCTTAACAGACAACATGTGCGAACGTGACCAGACGAAGCATTATCAGACGACATGTGCGGAAGTGACCAAACACACCATTAAAAACACGATGTGAGGGCGTGACCCTGCACAACGCTTAACAGACAACATGTGCGGAAGTGACCAGACACAACATTATCAGACGACTGTGCGGACGTGACTAGACATAGCATTAAAAACACGATGTGGGGACGTGACCATTCACAACGCTTAAGAGATGACATGTGCGGACGTGACCAGACATAACATTACCAGACGGCATATGAGGACGTGACCAGACACAACATTAACAACACGATGTGGGGACGTGACCTTTCACAACGCTTAACAAATAACATGTGCGGACGTGACTTGACCCAACATTATCAGAGGACTGTGTAGACGTGACTAGACACAGTATTAAAAATATGATGTGGGGACGTGACCCTTCACAACGCTTAACAGACAACATGTGCGGACGTGACCAGACGCAATATTATCAGACGACTGTACGGACGTGACCAAACACACCATTAAAAACACGATGTGGGGACATGACCCTTCACAACGCTTAACAGACAACATGTGCGGACGTGACCAGACACAACATTATCAGACGACATGTGCGTACCTGACCAAACACAACATTAAATACACGATGTGGGGACGTGACCCTTCACAATGCTTGACAGAAAACATGTGCGAAAGTGGCCAGACACAACATTATCAGACGACTGTGCGGACGTGACGAGACACAACATTAAAAACACAATGTGGGGACATGACCCTGCACAACGCCTAACAGACAACATGTGCGGACGTGACCAGACACAACATTATCAGACGACATGTGCGTACCTGACCAGACACAACATTAAAAACACAATGTGGGGACGTGACCCTTCACAACGCTTAACAGACAACATGTGCGGACGTGACCAGACACAACATTATCAGACGACATGTGCGTACGTGACCAAACACAACATTACATACACGATGTGGGGACGTGACCCTTCACAACGCTTGACAGACAACATGTGCGGAAGTGACAAGACACAACATTATCAGACGAATGTGCGGACGTGACGAAACACACCATTACAAACACAATGTGGGGACGTGACACTTCACAACGCTTAACAGACAACATGTGCGGACGTGACCAGACACAACATTATCAGACGACATGTGCGTACCTGACCAAACACAACATTAAATACACGATGTGGGGACGTGATCCTTCACAATGCTTGACAGAAAACATGTGCGAAAGTGGCCAGACACAACATTATCAGACGACTGTGCGGACGTGACGAGACACAACATTAAAAACACAATGTGGGGACGTGACCCTTCACAACGCTTAACAGACAACATGTGCGGACGTGACCAGACACAAGATTATCAGACGACATGTGCGTACCTGACCAAACACAACATTACATACACGATGTGGGGACGTGACCCTTCACAACGCTTGACAGACAACATGTGCGGAAGTGACAAGACACAACATTATCAGACGAATGTGCGGACGTGACGAAACACACCATTACAAACACAATGTGGGGACGTGACACTTCACAACGCTTAACAGACAACATGTGCGGACGTGACCAGACACAACATTATCAGACGACTGTGCGGACGTGACCAAACACAATATTAAAAACATGATGTGGGGACGTGACCCTTCACAACCCTTAACAGACAACGTGTGCGTACGTGACCAGACACAACATTATCAGACGAATGTACGGACGTAACCAAACACAACATTAAGAACACGATGTGGGGACGTGACCCTTCACAACGCTTAACAGACAACATGTGTGGAAGTGACCAGACACAACATTATCAGACGACTGTGCGGACGTGATCCTTCGCAATCCTTAAGAGATGACATGTGCGGATGTGACCAGACACAACATTATCAGACGACATGTGTGGACGTGACCAGACACAACATTAAAACCACGATGTGGGGACGAGACCTTTCACAACGCTTAACAGACAACATGTGCGGACGTGACCTGACACAACATTATATGGCAACTGTGCAGACGTGACCAGACACAGCATTAAAAATATGATGTGGGGACGTGACCCTTCACAACGCTTAACAGACAACATGTGCGAACGTGACCAGACGAAGCATTATCAGACGACATGTGCGGAAGTGACCAAACACACCATTAAAAACACGATGTGAGGGCGTGACCCTGCACAACGCTTAACAGACAACATGTGCGGAAGTGACCAGACACAACATTATCAGACGACTGTGCGGACGTGACTAGACATAGCATTAAAAACACGATGTGGGGACGTGACCATTCACAACGCTTAAGAGATGACATGTGCGGACGTGACCAGACACAACATTACCAGACGGCATATGAGGACGTGACCAGACACAACATTAACAACACGATGTGGGGACGTGACCTTTCACAACGCTTAACAAATAACATGTGCGGACGTGACTTGACACATCATTATCAGAGGACTGTGTAGACGTGACTAGACACAGTATTAAAAATATGATGTGGGGACGTGACCCTTCACAACGCTTAACAGACAACATGTGCGGACGTGACCAGACGCAATATTATCAGACGACTGTGCGGACATGACCAAACACACCATTAAAAACATGATGTGGGGACGTGACCCTTCACAACGCTTAACAGACAACATGTGCGGACGTGACCAGACACAACATTATCAGACGACATGTGCGTACCTGACCAAACACAACATTAAATACACGATGTGGGGACGTGACCCTTCACAATGCTTGACAGAAAACATGTGCGAAAGTGGCCAGACACAACATTATCAGACGACTGTGCGGACGTGACGAGACACAACATTAAAAACACAATGTGGGGACGTGACCCTGCACAACGCCTAAAAGACTACATGTGCGGACATGACCAGACACAACATTATCAGATGACTGTGCGGACGTGACCAAACACACCATTAAAAACACTATGTGGGGACGTGACCCTTCACAACGCTTAACAGACAACATGTGCGGACGTGACCAGACACAACATTATCAGACGACATGTGCGTACCTGACCAAACACAACATTACATACACGATGTGGGGACGTGACCCTTCACAATGCTTGACAGAAAACATGTGCGAAAGTGGCCAGACACAACATTATCAGACGACTGTGCGGACGTGACGAGACACAACATTAAAAACACAATGTGGGGACGTGACCCTGCACAACGCCTAACAGACTACATGTGCGGACATGACCAGACACAACATTATCAGATGACTGTGCGGACGTGACCAAACACACCATTAAAAACACTATGTGGGGACGTGACCCTTCACAACGCTTAACAGACAACATGTGCGGACGTGACCAGACACAACATTATCAGACGACATGTGCGTACCTGACCAAACACAACATTACATACACGATGTGGGGACGTGACCCTTCACAACGCTTGACAGACAACATGTGCGGAAGTGACAAGACACAACATTATCAGACGAATGTGCGGACGTGACGAAACACACCATTACAAACACAATGTGGGGACGTGACACTTCACAACGCTTAACAGACAACATGTGCGTACGTGACCAGACACAACATTATCAGACGACTGTGCGGACGTGACCAAACACAATATTAAAAACATGATGTGGGGACGTGACCCTTCACAACCCTTAACAGACAACATGTGCGTACGTGACCAGACACAACATTATCAGACGAATGTACGGACGTAACCAAACACAACATTAAGAACACGATGTGGGGACGTGACCCTTCACAACGCTTAACAGACAACATGTGCGGAAGTGACCAGACACAACATTATCAGACGAATGTGCGGACGTGACCAAACACAACATGTGCGGACGTGACCAAACACAACATGTGCGGACGTGACCAAACACAACATTACAAACACAATGTGGGGACGTGACACTTCACAACGCTTAACAGACAACATGTGCGGACGTGACCAGACACAACATTATCAGACGACTGTGCGGACGTGATCCTTCACAATCCTTAAGAGATGACATGTGCGGATGTGACCAGACACAACATTATCAGACGACATGTGTGGACGTGACCAGACACAACATTAAAACCACGATGTGGGGACGTGACCTTTCACAACGCTTAACAGACAACATGTGCGGACGTGACCTGACACAACATTATATGGCAACTGTGCAGACGTGACCAGACACAGCATTAAAAATATGATGTGGGGACGTGACCCTTCACAACGCTTAACAGACAACATGTGCGAACGTGACCAGACGAAGCATTATCAGACGACATGTGCGGAAGTGACCAAACACACCATTAAAAACACGATGTGAGGGCGTGACCCTGCACAACGCTTAACAGACAACATGTGCGGAAGTGACCAGACACAACATTATCAGACGACTGTGCGGACGTGACTAGACATAGCATTAAAAACACGATGTGGGGACGTGACCATTCACAACGCTTAAGAGATGACATGTGCGGACGTGACCAGACATAACATTACCAGACGGCATATGAGGATGTGACCAGACACAACATTAACAACACGATGTGGGGACGTGACCTTTCACAACGCTTAACAAATAACATGTGCGGACGTGACTTGACACAACATTATCAGAGGACTGTGTAGACGTGACTAGACACAGTATTAAAAATATGATGTGGGGACGTGACCCTTCACAACGCTTAACAGACAACATGTGCGGACGTGACCAGACGCAATATTATCAGACGACTGTACGGGCGTGACCAAACACACCATTAAAAACACGATGTGGGGACATGACCCTTCACAACGCTTAACAGACAACATGTGCGGACGTGACCAGACACAACATTATCAGACGACATGTGCGTACCTGACCAAACACAACATTAAATACACGATGTGGGGACGTGACCCTTCACAATGCTTGACAGAAAACATGTGCGAAAGTGGCCAGACACAACATTATCAGACGACTGTGCGGACGTGACGAGACACAACATTAAAAACACAATGTGGGGACATGACCCTGCACAACGCCTAACAGACAACATGTGCGGACGTGACCAGACACAACATTATCAGACGACATGTGCGTACCTGACCAGACACAACATTAAAAACACAATGTGGGGACGTGACCCTTCACAACGCTTAACAGACAACATGTGCGGACGTGACCAGACACAACATTATCAGACGACATGTGCGTACGTGACCAAACACAACATTACATACACGATGTGGGGACGTGACCCTTCACAACGCTTGACAGACAACATGTGCGGAAGTGACAAGACACAACATTATCAGACGAATGTGCGGACGTGACCAAACACAACATGTGCGGACGTGACCAAACACAACATGTGCGGACGTGACCAAACACAACATTAAATACACGATGTGGGGACGTGACCCTTCACAATGCTTGACAGAAAACATGTGCGAAAGTGGCCAGACACAACATTATCAGACGACTGTGCGGACGTGACGAGACACAACATTAAAAACACAATGTGGGGACGTGACCCTTCACAACGCTTAACAGACAACATGTGCGGACGTGACCAGACACAACATTATCAGACGACATGTGCGTACCTGACCAAACACAACATTACATACACGATGTGGGGACGTGACCCTTCACAACGCTTGACAGACAACATGTGCGGAAGTGACAAGACACAACATTATCAGACGAATGTGCGGACGTGACGAAACACACCATTACAAACACAATGTGGGGACGTGACACTTCACAACGCTTAACAGACAACATGTGCGGACGTGACCAGACACAACATTATCAGACGACATGTGCGTACCTGACCAAACACAACATTAAATACACGATGTGGGGACGTGACCCTTCACAATGCTTGACAGAAAACATGTGCGAAAGTGGCCAGACACAACATTATCAGACGACTGTGCGGACGTGACGAGACACAACATTAAAAACACAATGTGGGGACGTGACCCTTCACAACGCTTAACAGACAACATGTGCGGACGTGACCAGACACAACATTATCAGACGACATGTGCGTACCTGACCAAACACAACATTACATACACGATGTGGGGACGTGACCCTTCACAACGCTTGACAGACAACATGTGCGGAAGTGACAAGACACAACATTATCACACGAATGTGCGGACGTGACGAAACACACCATTACAAACACAATGTGGGGACGTGACACTTCACAACGCTTAACAGACAACATGTGCGGACGTGACCAGACACAACATTATCAGACGACTGTGCGGACGTGATCCTTCACAATCCTTAAGAGATGACATGTGCGGATGTGACCAGACACAACATTATCAGACGACATGTGTGGACGTGACCAGACACAACATTAAAACCACGATGTGGGGACGTGACCTTTCACAACGCTTAACAGACAACATGTGCGGACGTGACCTGACACAACATTATATGGCAACTGTGCAGACGTGACCAGACACAGCATTAAAAATATGATGTGGGGACGTCACCCTTCACAACGCTTAACAGACAACATGTGCGGACGTGACCAGACAAAACATTATCAGACGACATGTGCGGAAGTGACCAAACACACCATTAAAAACACGATGTGAGGACGTGACCCTGCACAACGCTTAACAGACAACATGTGCGGAAGTGACCAGACACAACATTATCAGACGACTGTGCGGACGTGACTAGACATAGCATTAAAAACACGATGTGGGGACGTGACCATTCACAACGCTTAAGAGTTGACATGTGCGGACGTGACCAGACACAACATTACCAGACGGTATATGAGGACGTGACCAGACACAACATTAACAACACGATGTGGGGACGTTACCTTTCACAACGCTTAACAAATAACATGTGCGGACGTGACTTGACACAACATTATCAGAGGACTGTGTAGACGTGACTAGACACAGTATTAAAAATATGATGTGGGGACGTGACCCTTCACAACGCTTAACAGACAACATGTGCGGACGTGACCAGACACAATATTATCAGACGACTGTGCGGACGTGACCAAACACAATATTAAAAACACGATGTGGGGACGTGACCCTTCACAACGCTTAACAGACAACATGTGCGGACGTGACCAGACACAACATTATCAGACGACATGTGCGTACCTGACCAGACACAACATTATCAGACGACATGTGCGTACCTGACCAGACACAACATTAAATACACGATGTGGGGACGTGACCCTTCACAATGCTTGACAGAAAACATGTGCGAAAGTGGCCAGACACAACATTATCAGACGACTGTGCGGACGTGACGAGACACAACATTAAAAACACAATGTGGGGACATGACCCTGCACAACGCCTAACAGACAACATGTGCGGACGTGACCAGACACAACATTATCAGACGACATGTGCGTACCTGACCAGACACAACATTAAAAACACAATGTGGGGACGTGACCCTTCACAACGCTTAACAGACAACATGTGCGGACGTGACCAGACACAACATTATCAGACGACATGTGCGTACGTGACCAAACACAACATTACATACACGATGTGGGGACGTGACCCTTCACAACGCTTGACAGACAACATGTGGGGAAGTGACAAGACACAACATTATCAGACGAATGTGCGGACGTGACCAAACACAACATGTGCGGACGTGACCAAACACAACATGTGCGGACGTGACCAAACACAACATTAAGTACACGATGTGGGGACGTGACCCTTCACAATGCTTGACAGAAAACATGTGCGAAAGTGGCCAGACACAACATTATCAGACGACTGTGCGGACGTGACGAGACACAACATTAAAAACACAATGTGGGGACGTGACCCTTCACAACGCTTAACAGACAACATGTGCGGACGTGACCAGACACAACATTATCAGACGACATGTGCGTACCTGACCAAACACAACATTACATACACGATGTGGGGACGTGACCCTTCACAACGCTTGACAGACAACATGTGCGGAAGTGACAAGACACAACATTATCAGACGAATGTGCGGACGTGACGAAACACACCATTACAAACACAATGTGGGGACGTGACACTTCACAACGCTTAACAGACAACATGTGCGGACGTGACCAGACACAACATTATCAGACGACATGTGCGTACCTGACCAAACACAACATTAAATACACGATGTGGGGACGTGACCCTTCACAATGCTTGACAGAAAACATGTGCGAAAGTGGCCAGACACAACATTATCAGACGACTGTGCGGACATGACGAGACACAACATTAAAAACACAATGTGGGGACGTGACCCTTCACAACGCTTAACAGACAACATGTGCGGACGTGACCAGACACAACATTATCAGACGACATGTGCGTACCTGACCAAACACAACATTACATACACGATGTGGGGACGTGACCCTTCACAACGCTTGACAGACAACATGTGGGGAAGTGACAAGACACAACATTATCAGACGAATGTGCGGACGTGACCAAACACAACATGTGCGGACGTGACCAAACACAACATGTGCGGACGTGACCAAACACAACATTAAATACACGATGTGGGGACGTGACCCTTCACAATGCTTGACAGAAAACATGTGCGAAAGTGGCCAGACACAACATTATCAGACGACTGTGCGGACGTGACGAGACACAACATTAAAAACACAATGTGGGGACGTGACCCTTCACAACGCTTAACAGACAACATGTGCGGACGTGACCAGACACAACATTATCAGACGACATGTGCGTACCTGACCAAACACAACATTACATACACGATGTGGGGACGTGACCCTTCACAACGCTTGACAGACAACATGTGCGGAAGTGACAAGACACAACATTATCAGACGAATGTGCGGACGTGACGAAACACAACATTAAAAACACAATGTGGGGACGTGACCCTTCACAACGCTTAACAGACAACATGTGCGGACGTGACCAGACACAACATTATCAGACGACATGTGCGTACCTGACCAAACACAACATTACATACACGATGTGGGGACGTGACCCTTCACAACGCTTGACAGACAACATGTGCGGAAGTGACAAGACACAACATTATCAGACGAATGTGCGGACGTGACGAAACACACCATTACAAACACAATGTGGGGACGTGACACTTCACAACGCTTAACAGACAACATGTGCGGACGTGACCAGACACAACATTATCAGACGACTGTGCGGACGTGATCCTTCACAATCCTTAAGAGATGACATGTGCGGATGTGACCAGACACAACATTATCAGACGACATGTGTGGACGTGACCAGACACAACATTAAAACCACGATGTGGGGACGTGACCTTTCACAACGCTTAACAGACAACATGTGCGGACGTGACCTGACACAACATTATATGGCAACTGTGCAGACGTGACCAGACACAGCATTAAAAATATGATGTGGGGACGTGACCCTTCACAACGCTTAACAGACAACATGTGCGAACGTGACCAGACGAAGCATTATCAGACGACATGTGCGGAAGTGACCAAACACACCATTAAAAACACGATGTGAGGGCGTGACCCTGCACAACGCTTAACAGACAACATGTGCGGAAGTGACCAGACACAACATTATCAGACGACTGTGCGGACGTGACTAGACATAGCATTAAAAACACGATGTGGGGACGTGACCATTCACAACGCTTAAGAGATGACATGTGCGGACGTGACCAGACATAACATTACCAGACGGCATATGAGGACGTGACCAGACACAACATTAACAACACGATGTGGGGACGTGACCTTTCACAACGCTTAACAAATAACATGTGCGGACGTGACTTGACACAACATTATCAGAGGACTGTGTAGACGTGACTAGACACAGTATTAAAAATATGATGTGGGGACGTGACCCTTCACAACGCTTAACAGACAACATGTGCGGACGTGACCAGACGCAATATTATCAGACGACTGTACGGACGTGACCAAACACACCATTAAAAACACGATGTGGGGACATGACCCTTCACAACGCTTAACAGACAACATGTGCGGACGTGACCAGACACAACATTATCAGACGACATGTGCGTACCTGACCAAACACAACATTAAATACACGATGTGGGGACGTGACCCTTCACAATGCTTGACAGAAAACATGTGCGAAAGTGGCCAGACACAACATTATCAGACGACTGTGCGGACGTGACGAGACACAACATTAAAAACACAATGTGGGGACATGACCCTGCACAACGCCTAACAGACAACATGTGCGGACGTGACCAGACACAACATTATCAGACGACATGTGCGTACCTGACCAGACACAACATTAAAAACACAATGTGGGGACGTGACCCTTCACAACGCTTAACAGACAACATGTGCGGACGTGACCAGACACAACATTATCAGACGACATGTGCGTACGTGACCAAACACAACATTACATACACGATGTGGGGACGTGACCCTTCACAACGCTTGACAGACAACATGTGCGGAAGTGACAAGACACAACATTATCAGACGAATGTGCGGACGTGACCAAACACAACATGTGCGGACGTGACCAAACACAACATGTGCGGACGTGACCAAACACAACATTAAATACACGATGTGGGGACGTGACCCTTCACAATGCTTGACAGAAAACACGTGCGAAAGTGGCCAGACACAACATTATCAGACGACTGTGCGGACGTGACGAGACACAACATTAAAAACACAATGTGGGGACGTGACCCTTCACAACGCTTAACAGACAACATGTGCGGACGTGACCAGACACAACATTATCAGACGACATGTGCGTACCTGACCAAACACAACATTACATACACGATGTGGGGACGTGACCCTTCACAACGCTTGACAGACAACATGTGCGGAAGTGACAAGACACAACATTATCAGACGAATGTGCGGACGTGACGAAACACACCATTACAAACACAATGTGGGGACGTGACACTTCACAACGCTTAACAGACAACATGTGCGGACGTGACCAGACACAACATTATCAGACGACATGTGCGTACCTGACCAAACACAACATTAAATACACGATGTGGGGACGTGACCCTTCACAATGCTTGACAGAAAACATGTGCGAAAGTGGCCAGACACAACATTATCAGACGACTGTGCGGACGTGACGAGACACAACATTAAAAACACAATGTGGGGACGTGACCCTTCACAACGCTTAACAGACAACATGTGCGGACGTGACCAGACACAACATTATCAGACGACATGTGCGTACCTGACCAAACACAACATTACATACACGATGTGGGGACGTGACCCTTCACAACGCTTGACAGACAACATGTGCGGAAGTGACAAGACACAACATTATCAGACGAATGTGCGGACGTGACGAAACACACCATTACAAACACAATGTGGGGACGTGACACTTCACAACGCTTAACAGACAACATGTGCGGACGTGACCAGACACAACATTATCAGACGACTGTGCGGACGTGATCCTTCACAATCCTTAAGAGATGACATGTGCGGATGTGACCAGACACAACATTATCAGACGACATGTGTGGACGTGACCAGACACAACATTAAACCCACGATGTGGGGACGTGACCTTTCACAACGCTTAACAGACAACATGTGCGGACGTGACCTGACACAACATTATATGGCAACTGTGCAGACGTGACCAGACACAGCATTAAAAATATGATGTGGGGACGTCACCCTTCACAACGCTTAACAGACAACATGTGCGGACGTGACCAGACAAAACATTATCAGACGACATGTGCGGAAGTGACCAAACACACCATTAAAAACACGATGTGAGGACGTGACCCTGCACAACGCTTAACAGACAACATGTGCGGAAGTGACCAGACACAACATTATCAGACGACTGTGCGGACGTGACTAGACATAGCATTAAAAACACGATGTGGGGACGTGACCATTCACAACGCTTAAGAGTTGACATGTGCGGACGTGACCAGACACAACATTACCAGACGGTATATGAGGACGTGACCAGACACAACATTAACAACACGATGTGGGGACGTTACCTTTCACAACGCTTAACAAATAACATGTGCGGACGTGACTTGACACAACATTATCAGAGGACTGTGTAGACGTGACTAGACACAGTATTAAAAATATGATGTGGGGACGTGACCCTTCACAACGCTTAACAGACAACATGTGTGGACGTGACCAGACACAACATTATCAGACGACATGTGCGTACCTGACCAAACACAACATTAAATACACGATGTGGGGACGTGACCCTTCACAATGCTTGACAGAAAACATGTGCGAAAGTGGCCAGACACAACATTATCAGACGACTGTGCGGACGTGACGAGACACAACATTAAAAACACAATGTGGGGACGTGACCCTTCACAACGCTTAACAGACAACATGTGCGGACGTGACCAGACACAACATTATCAGACGACATGTGCGTACCTGACCAAACACAACATTAAATACACGATGTGGGGACGTGACCCTTCACAACGCTTGACAGACAACATGTGGGGAAGTGACAAGACACAACATTATCAGACGAATGTGCGGACGTGACCAAACACAACATGTGCGGACGTGACCAAACACAACATGTGCGGACGTGACCAAACACAACATTAAATACACGATGTGGGGACGTGACCCTTCACAATGCTTGACAGAAAACATGTGCGAAAGTGGCCAGACACAACATTATCAGACGACTGTGCGGACGTGACGAGACACAACATTAAAAACACAATGTGGGGACGTGACCCTTCACAACGCTTAACAGACAACATGTGCGGACGTGACCAGACACAACATTATCAGACGACATGTGCGTACCTGACCAAACACAACATTACATACACGATGTGGGGACGTGACCCTTCACAACGCTTGACAGACAACATGTGCGGAAGTGACAAGACACAACATTATCAGACGAATGTGCGGACGTGACGAAACACACCATTACAAACACAATGTGGGGACGTGACACTTCACAACGCTTAACAGACAACATGTGTGGACGTGACCAGACACAACATTATCAGACGACATGTGCGTACCTGACCAAACACAACATTAAATACACGATGTGGGGACGTGACCCTTCACAATGCTTGACAGAAAACATGTGCGAAAGTGGCCAGACACAACATTATCAGACGACTGTGCGGACGTGACGAGACACAACATTAAAAACACAATGTGGGGACGTGACCCTTCACAACGCTTAACAGACAACATGTGCGGACGTGACCAGACACAACATTATCAGACGACATGTGCGTACCTGACCAAACACAACATTACATACACGATGTGGGGACGTGACCCTTCACAACGCTTGACAGACAACATGTGGGGAAGTGACAAGACACAACATTATCAGACGAATGTGCGGACGTGACCAAACACAACATGTGCGGACGTGACCAAACACAACATGTGCGGACGTGACCAAACACAACATTAAATACACGATGTGGGGACGTGACCCTTCACAATGCTTGACAGAAAACATGTGCGAAAGTGGCCAGACACAACATTATCAGACGACTGTGCGGACGTGACGAGACACAACATTAAAAACACAATGTGGGGACGTGACCCTTCACAACGCTTAACAGACAACATGTGCGGACGTGACCAGACACAACATTATCAGACGACATGTGCGTACCTGACCAAACACAACATTACATACACGATGTGGGGACGTGACCCTTCACAACGCTTGACAGACAACATGTGCGGAAGTGACAAGACACAACATTATCAGACGAATGTGCGGACGTGACGAAACACACCATTACAAACACAATGTGGGGACGTGACACTTCACAACGCTTAACAGACAACATGTGCGGACGTGACCAGACACAACATTATCAGACGACATGTGCGTACCTGACCAAACACAACATTAAATACACGATGTGGGGACGTGACCCTTCACAACGCTTGACAGACAACATGTGCGGAAGTGGCAAGACACAACATTATCAGACGAATGTGCGGACGTGACCAAACACAACATGTGCGGACGTGACCAGACACAATATTATTAGACGACTGTGCGGACGTGACCAAACACAATATTAAAAACACGATGTGGGGACGTGACCCTTCACAACGCTTAACAGACAACATGTGCGGACGTGACCAGACACAACATTATCAGACGACATGTGCGTACCTGACCAGACACAACATTATCAGACGACATGTGCGTACCTGACCAGACACAACATTAAATACACGATGTGGGGACGTGACCCTTCACAATGCTTGACAGAAAACATGTGCGAAAGTGGCCAGACACAACATTATCAGACGACTGTGCGGACGTGACGAGACACAATATTAAAAACACAATGTGGGGACATGACCCTGCACAACGCCTAACAGACAACATGTGCGGACGTGACCAGACACAACATTATCAGACGACATGTGCGTACCTGACCAGACACAACATTAAAAACACAATGTGGGGACGTGACCCTTCACAACGCTTAACAGACAACATGTGCGGACGTGACCAGACACAACATTATCAGACGACATGTGCGTACGTGACCAAACACAACATTACATACACGATGTGGGGACGTGACCCTTCACAACGCTTGACAGACAACATGTGGGGAAGTGACAAGACACAACATTATCAGACGAATGTGCGGACGTGACCAAACACAACATGTGCGGACGTGACCAAACACAACATGTGCGGACGTGACCAAACACAACATTAAATACACGATGTGGGGACGTGACCCTTCACAATGCTTGACAGAAAACATGTGCGAAAGTGGCCAGACACAACATTATCAGACGACTGTGCGGACGTGACGAGACACAACATTAAAAACACAATGTGGGGACGTGACCCTTCACAACGCTTAACAGACAAAATGTGCGGACGTGACCAGACACAACATTATCAGACGACATGTGCGTACCTGACCAAACACAACATTACATACACGATGTGGGGACGTGACCCTTCACAACGCTTGACAGACAACATGTGCGGAAGTGACAAGACACAACATTATCAGACGAATGTGCGGACGTGACGAAACACACCATTACAAACACAATGTGGGGACGTGACACTTCACAACGCTTAACAGACAACATGTGTGGACGTGACCAGACACAACATTATCAGACGACATGTGCGTACCTGACCAAACACAACATTAAATACACGATGTGGGGACGTGACCCTTCACAATGCTTGACAGAAAACATGTGCGAAAGTGGCCAGACACAACATTATCAGACGACTGTACGGACGTGACGAGACACAACATTAAAAACACAATGTGGGGACGTGACCCTTCACAACGCTTAACAGACAACATGTGCGGACGTGACCAGACACAACATTATCAGACGACATGTGCGTACCTGACCAAACACAACATTACATACACGATGTGGGGACGTGACCCTTCACAACGCTTGACAGACAACATGTGGGGAAGTGACAAGACACAACATTATCAGACGAATGTGCGGACGTGACCAAACACAACATGTGCGGACGTGACCAAACACAACATGTGCGGACGTGACCAAACACAACATTAAATACACGATGTGGGGACGTGACCCTTCACAATGCTTGACAGAAAACATGTGCGAAAGTGGCCAGACACAACATTATCAGACGACTGTGCGGACGTGACGAGACACAACATTAAAAACACAATGTGGGGACGTGACCCTTCACAACGCTTAACAGACAACATGTGCGGACGTGACCAGACACAACATTATCAGACGACATGTGCGTACCTGACCAAACACAACATTACATACACGATGTGGGGACGTGACCCTTCACAACGCTTGACAGACAACATGTGCGGAAGTGACAAGACACAACATTATCAGACGAATGTGCGGACGTGACGAAACACACCATTACAAACACAATGTGGGGACGTGACACTTCACAACGCTTAACAGACAACATGTGCGGACGTGACCAGACACAACATTATCAGACGACATGTGCGTACCTGACCAAACACAACATTAAATACACGATGTGGGGACGTGACCCTTCACAATGCTTGACAGAAAACATGTGCGAAAGTGGCCAGACACAACATTATCAGACGACTGTGCGGACGTGACGAGACACAACATTAAAAACACAATGTGGGGACGTGACCCTTCACAACGCTTAACAGACAACATGTGCGGACGTGACCAGACACAACATTATCAGACGACATGTGCGTACCTGACCAAACACAACATTACATACACGATGTGGGGACGTGACCCTTCACAACGCTTGACAGACAACATGTGCGGAAGTGACAAGACACAACATTATCAGACGAATGTGCGGACGTGACAAACACACCATTACAAACACAATGTGGGGACGTGACACTTCACAACGCTTAACAGACAACATGTGCGGACGTGACCAGACACAACATTATCAGACGACTGTGCGGACGTGACCAAACACAATATTAAAAACATGATGTGGGGACGTGACCCTTCACAACCCTTAACAGACAACGTGTGCGTACGTGACCAGACACAACATTATCAGACGAATGTACGGACGTAACCAAACACAACATTAAGAACACGATGTGGGGACGTGACCCTTCACAACGCTTAACAGACAACATGTGTGGAAGTGACCAGACACAACATTATCAGACGACTGTGCGGACGTGATCCTTCGCAATCCTTAAGAGATGACATGTGCGGATGTGACCAGACACAACATTATCAGACGACATGTGTGGACGTGACCAGACACAACATTAAAACCACGATGTGGGGACGAGACCTTTCACAACGCTTAACAGACAACATGTGCGGACGTGACCAGACACAATATTATCAGACGACTGTGCGGACGTGACCAAACACAATATTAAAAACACGATGTGGGGACGTGACCCTTCACAATGCTTAACAGACAACATGTGCGGACGTGACCAGACACAACATTATCAGACGACATGTGCGTACCTAACCAAACACAACATTAAATACACGATGTGGGGACGTGACCCTTCACAATGCTTGACAGAAAACATGTGCGAAAGTGGCCAGACACAACATTATCAGACGACTGTGCGGACGTGACGAGACACAACATTAAAAACACAATGTGGGGACATGTTCCCTGCACAACGCCTAACAGACAACATGTGCGGACGTGACCAGACACAACATTATCAGACGACATGTGCGTACCTGACCAGACACAACATTAAAAACACAATGTGGGGACGTGACCCTTCACAACGCTTAACAGACAACATGTGCGGACGTGACCAGACACAACATTATCAGACGACATGTGCGTACGTGACCAAACACAACATTACATACACGATGTGGGGACGTGACCCTTCACAACGCTTGACAGACAACATGTGCGGAAGTGACAAGACACAACATTATCAGACGAATGTGTGGACGTGACCAAACACAACATGTGCGGACGTGACCAAACACAACATGTGCGGACGTGACCAAACACAACATTAAATACACGATGTGGGGACGTGACCCTTCACAATGCTTGACAGAAAACATGTGCGAAAGTGGCCAGACACAACATTATCAGACGACTGTGCGGACGTGACGAGACACAACATTAAAAACACAATGTGGGGACGTGACCCTTCACAACGCTTAACAGACAACATGTGCGGACGTGACCAGACACAACATTATCAGACGACATGTGCGTACCTGACCAAACACAACATTACATACACGATGTGGGGACGTGACCCTTCACAACGCTTGACAGACAACATGTGCGGAAGTGACAAGACACAACATTATCAGACGAATGTGCGGACGTGACGAAACACACCATTACAAACACAATGTGGGGACGTGACACTTCACAACGCTTAACAGACAACATGTGCGGACGTGACCAGACACAACATTATCAGACGACATGTGCGTACCTGACCAAACACAACATTAAATACACGATGTGGGGACGTGACCCTTCACAATGCTTGACAGAAAACATGTGCGAAAGTGGCCAGACACAACATTAAAAACACAATGTGGGGACGTGACCCTTCACAACGCTTAACAGACAACATGTGCGGACGTGACCAGACACAACATTATCAGACGACATGTGCGTACCTGACCAAACACAACATTACATACACGATGTGGGGACGTGACCCTTCACAACGCTTGACAGACAACATGTGCGGAAGTGACAAGACACAACATTATCAGACGAATGTGCGGACGTGACGAAACACACCATTACAAACACAATGTGGGGACGTGACCAGACACACCATTACAAACACATGTGGGGACGTGACCAGACACTTCACAACGCTTAACAGACAACATGTGCGGACGTGATCAGACACAACATTATCAGACGACTGTGCGGACGTGACCAAACACAATATTTAAAACATGATGTGGGGACGTGACCCTTCACAACCCTTAACAGACAACGTGTGCGTACGTGACCAGACACAACATTATCAGACGAATGTACGGACGTAACCAAACACAACATTAAGAACACGATGTGGGGACGTGACCCTTCACAACGCTTAACAGACAACATGTGTGGAAGTGACCAGACACAACATTATCAGACGACTGTGCGGACGTGATCCTTCGCAATCCTTAAGAGATGACATGTGCGGATGTGACCAGACACAACATTATCAGACGACATGTGTGGACGTGACCAGACACAACATTAAAACCACGATGTGGGGACGAGACCTTTCACAACGCTTAACAGACAACATGTGCGGACGTGACCTGACACAACATTATATGGCAACTGTGCAGACGTGACCAGACACAGCATTAAAAATATGATGTGGGGACGTCACCCTTCACAACGCTTAACAGACAACATGTGCGAACGTGACCAGACGAAGCATTATCAGACGACATGTGCGGAAGTGACCAAACACACCATTAAAAACACGATGTGAGGGCGTGACCCTGCACAACGCTTAACAGACAACATGTGCGGAAGTGACCAGACACAACATTATCAGACGACTGTGCGGACGTGACTAGACATAGCATTAAAAACACGATGTGGGGACGTGACCATTCACAACGCTTAAGAGATGACATGTGCGGACGTGACCAGACACAACATTACCAGACGGCATATGAGGACGTGACCAGACACAACATTAACAACACGATGTGGGGGCGTGACCTTTCACAACGCTTAACAAATAACATGTGCGGACGTGACTTGACACATCATTATCAGAGGACTGTGTAGACGTGACTAGACACAGTATTAAAAATATGATGTGGGGACGTGACCCTTCACAACGCTTAACAGACAACATGTGCGGACGTGACCAGACGCAATATTATCAGACGACTGTGCGGACATGACCAAACACACCATTAAAAACACGATGTGGGGACGTGACCCTTCACAACGCTTAACAGACAACATGTGCGGACGTGACCAGACACAACATTATCAGACGACATGTGCGTACCTGACCAAACACAACATTAAATACACGATGTGGGGACGTGACCCTTCACAATGCTTGACAGAAAACATGTGCGAAAGTGGCCAGACACAACATTATCAGACGACTGTGCGGACGTGACGAGACACAACATTAAAAACACAATGTGGGGACGTGACCCTGCACAACGCCTAAAAGACTACATGTGCGGACATGACCAGACACAACATTATCAGATGACTGTGCGGACGTGACCAAACACACCATTAAAAACACTATGTGGGGACGTGACCCTTCACAACGCTTAACAGACAACATGTGCGGACGTGACCAGACACAACATTATCAGACGACATGTGCGTACCTGACCAAACACAACATTACATACACGATGTGGGGACGTGACCCTTCACAATGCTTGACAGAAAACATGTGCGAAAGTGGCCAGACACAACATTATCAGACGACTGTGCGGACGTGACGAGACACAACATTAAAAACACAATGTGGGGATGTGACCCTGCACAACGCCTAACAGACTACATGTGCGGACATGACCAGACACAACATTATCAGATGACTGTGCGGACGTGACCAAACACACCATTAAAAACACTATGTGGGGACGTGAGCCTTCACAACGCTTAACAGACAACATGTGCGGACGTGACCAGACACAACATTATCAGACGACATGTGCGTACCTGACCAAACACAACATTACATACACGATGTGGGGACGTGACCCTTCACAACGCTTGACAGACAACATGTGCGGAAGTGACAAGACACAACATTATCAGACGAATGTGCGGACGTGACGAAACACACCATTACAAACACAATGTGGGGACGTGACACTTCACAACGCTTAACAGACAACATGTGCGGACGTGACCAGACACAACATTATCAGACGACTGTGCGGACGTGACCAAACACAATATTAAAAACATGATGTGGGGACGTGACCCTTCACAACCCTTAACAGACAACATGTGCGTACGTGACCAGACACAACATTATCAGACGAATGTACGGACGTAACCAAACACAACATTAAGAACACGATGTGGGGACGTGACCCTTCACAACGCTTAACAGACAACATGTGCGGAAGTGACCAGACACAACATTATCAGACGACTGTGCGGACGTGATCCTTCGCAATCCTTAAGAGATGACATGTGCGGATGTGACCAGACACAACATTATCAGACGACATGTGTGGACGTGACCAGACACAACATCAAAACCACGATGTGGGGACGAGACCTTTCACAACGCTTAACAGACAACATGTGCGGACGTGACCTGACACAACATTATATGGCAACTGTGCAGACGTGACCAGACACAGCATTAAAAATATGATGTGGGGACGTGACCCTTCACAACGCTTAACAGACAACATGTGCGAACGTGACCAGACGAAGCATTATCAGACGACATGTGCGGAAGTGACCAAACACACCATTAAAAACACGATGTGAGGGCGTGACCCTGCACAACGCTTAACAGACAACATGTGCGGAAGTGACCAGACACAACATTATCAGACGACTGTGCGGACGTGACTAGACATAGCATTAAAAACACGATGTGGGGACGTGACCATTCACAACGCTTAAGAGATGACATGTGCGGACGTGACCAGACACAACATTACCAGACGGCATATGAGGACGTGACCAGACACAACATTAACAACACGATGTGGGGACGTGACCTTTCACAACGCTTAACAAATAACATGTGCGGACGTGACTTGACACATCATTATCAGAGGACTGTGTAGACGTGACTAGACACAGTATTAAAAATATGATGTGGGGACGTGACCCTTCACAACGCTTAACAGACAACATGTGCGGACGTGACCAGACGCAATATTATCAGACGACTGTACGGACGTGACCAAACACACCATTAAAAACACGATGTGAGGACATGACCCTTCACAACGCTTAACAGACAACATGTGCGGACGTGACCAGACACAACATTATCAGACGGCATGTGCGTACCTGACCAAACACAACATTAAATACACGATGTGGGGACGTGACCCTTCACAATGCTTGACAGAAAACATGTGCGAAAGTGGCCAGACACAACATTATCAGACGACTGTGCGGACGTGACGAGACACAACATTAAAAACACAATGTGGGGACGTGACCCTGCACAACGCCTAAAAGACTACATGTGCGGACATGACCAGACACAACATTATCAGATGACTGTGCGGACGTGACCAAACACACCATTAAAACACTATGTGGGGACGTGACCCTTCACAACGCTTAACAGACAACATGTGCGGACGTGACCAGACACAACATTATCAGACGACATGTGCGTACCTGACCAAACACAACATTACATACACGATGTGGGGACGTGACCCTTCACAACGCTTGACAGACAACATGTGCGGAAGTGACAAGACACAACATTATCAGACGAATGTGCGGACGTGACGAAACACACCATTACAAACACAATGTGGGGACGTGACACTTCACAACGCTTAACAGACAACATGTGCGGACGTGACCAGACACAACATTATCAGACGACTGTGCGGACGTGACCAAACACAATATTAAAAACATGATGTGGGGACGTGACCCTTCACAACCCTTAACAGACAACATGTGCGTACGTGACCAGACACAACATTATCAGACGAATGTACGGACGTAACCAAACACAACATTAAGAACACGATGTGGGGACGTGACCCTTCACAACGCTTAACAGACAACATGTGCGGAAGTGACCAGACACAACATTATCAGACGACTGTGCGGACGTGATCCTTCGCAATCCTTAAGAGATGACATGTGCGGATGTGACCAGACACAACATTATCAGACGACATGTGTGGACGTGACCAGACACAACATTAAAACCACGAAGTGGGGACGAGACCTTTCACAACGCTTAACAGACAACATGTGCGGACGTGACCTGACACAACATTATATGGCAACTGTGCAGACGTGACCAGACACAGCATTAAAAATATGATGTGGGGACGTGACCCTTCACAACGCTTAACAGACAACATGTGCGAACGTGACCAGACGAAGCATTATCAGACGACATGTGCGGAAGTGACCAAACACACCATTAAAAACACGATGTGAGGGCGTGACCCTGCACAACGCTTAACAGACAACATGTGCGGAAGTGACCAGACACAACATTATCAGACGACTGTGCGGACGTGACTAGACATAGCATTAAAAACACGATGTGGGGACGTGACCATTCACAACGCTTAAGAGATGACATGTGCGGACGTGACCAGACACAACATTACCAGACGGCATATGAGGACGTGACCAGACACAACATTAACAACACGATGTGGGGACGTGACCTTTCACAACGCTTAACAAATAACATGTGCGGACGTGACTTGACACATCATTATCAGAGGACTGTGTAGACGTGACTAGACACAGTATTAAAAATATGATGTGGGGACGTGACCCTTCACAACGCTTAACAGACAACATGTGCGGACGTGACCAGACGCAATATTATCAGACGACTGTGCGGACATGACCAAACACACCATTAAAAACACGATGTGGGGACGTGACCCTTCACAACGCTTAACAGACAACATGTGCGGACGTGACCAGACACAACATTATCAGACGACATGTGCGTACCTGACCAAACACAACATTAAATACACGATGTGGGGACGTGACCCTTCACAATGCTTGACAGAAAACATGTGCGAAAGTGGCCAGACACAACATTATCAGACGACTGTGCGGACGTGACGAGACACAACATTACAAACACAATGTGGGGACGTGACCCTGCACAACGCCTAAAAGACTACATGTGCGGACATGACCAGACACAACATTATCAGATGACTGTGCGGACGTGACCAAACACACCATTAAAAACACTATGTGGGGACGTGACCCTTCACAACGCTTAACAGACAACATGTGCGGACGTGACCAGACACAACATTATCAGACGACATGTGCGTACCTGACCAAACACAACATTACATACACGATGTGGGGACGTGACCCTTCACAATGCTTGACAGAAAACATGTGCGAAAGTGGCCAGACACAACATTATCAGACGACTGTGCGGACGTGACGAGACACAACATTAAAAACACAATGTGGGGATGTGACCCTGCACAACGCCTAACAGACTACATGTGCGGACATGACCAGACACAACATTATCAGATGACTGTGCGGACGTGACCAAACACACCATTAAAAACACTATGTGGGGACGTGAGCCTTCACAACGCTTAACAGACAACATGTGCGGACGTGACCAGACACAACATTATCAGACGACATGTGCGTACCTGACCAAACACAACATTACATACACGATGTGGGGACGTGACCCTTCACAACGCTTGACAGACAACATGTGCGGAAGTGACAAGACACAACATTATCAGACGAATGTGCGGACGTGACGAAACACACCATTACAAACACAATGTGGGGACGTGACACTTCACAACGCTTAACAGACAACATGTGCGGACGTGACCAGACACAACATTATCAGACGACTGTGCGGACGTGACCAAACACAATATTAAAAACATGATGTGGGGACGTGACCCTTCACAACCCTTAACAGACAACATGTGCGTACGTGACCAGACACAACATTATCAGACGAATGTACGGACGTAACCAAACACAACATTAAGAACACGATGTGGGGACGTGACCCTTCACAACGCTTAACAGACAACATGTGCGGAAGTGACCAGACACAACATTATCAGACGACTGTGCGGACGTGATCCTTCGCAATCCTTAAGAGATGACATGTGCGGATGTGACCAGACACAACATTATCAGACGACATGTGTGGACGTGACCAGACACAACATCAAAACCACGATGTGGGGACGAGACCTTTCACAACGCTTAACAGACAACATGTGCGGACGTGACCTGACACAACATTATATGGCAACTGTGCAGACGTGACCAGACACAGCATTAAAAATATGATGTGGGGACGTGACCCTTCACAACGCTTAACAGACAACATGTGCGAACGTGACCAGACGAAGCATTATCAGACGACATGTGCGGAAGTGACCAAACACACCATTAAAAACACGATGTGAGGGCGTGACCCTGCACAACGCTTAACAGACAACATGTGCGGAAGTGACCAGACACAACATTATCAGACGACTGTGCGGACGTGACTAGACATAGCATTAAAAACACGATGTGGGGACGTGACCATTCACAACGCTTAAGAGATGACATGTGCGGACGTGACCAGACACAACATTACCAGACGGCATATGAGGACGTGACCAGACACAACATTAACAACACGATGTGGGGACGTGACCTTTCACAACGCTTAACAAATAACATGTGCGGACGTGACTTGACACATCATTATCAGAGGACTGTGTAGACGTGACTAGACACAGTATTAAAAATATGATGTGGGGACGTGACCCTTCACAACGCTTAACAGACAACATGTGCGGACGTGACCAGACGCAATATTATCAGACGACTGTACGGACGTGACCAAACACACCATTAAAAACACGATGTGAGGACATGACCCTTCACAACGCTTAACAGACAACATGTGCGGACGTGACCAGACACAACATTATCAGACGGCATGTGCGTACCTGACCAAACACAACATTAAATACACGATGTGGGGACGTGACCCTTCACAATGCTTGACAGAAAACATGTGCGAAAGTGGCCAGACACAACATTATCAGACGACTGTGCGGACGTGACGAGACACAACATTACAAACACAATGTGGGGACGTGACCCTGCACAACGCCTAAAAGACTACATGTGCGGACATGACCAGACACAACATTATCAGATGACTGTGCGGACGTGACCAAACACACCATTAAAAACACTATGTGGGGACGTGACCCTTCACAACGCTTAACAGACAACATGTGCGGACGTGACCAGACACAACATTATCAGACGACATGTGCGTACCTGACCAAACACAACATTACATACACGATGTGGGGACGTGACCCTTCACAATGCTTGACAGAAAACATGTGCGAAAGTGGCCAGACACAACATTATCAGACGACTGTGCGGACGTGACGAGACACAACATTAAAAACACAATGTGGGGATGTGACCCTGCACAACGCCTAACAGACTACATGTGCGGACATGACCAGACACAACATTATCAGATGACTGTGCGGACGTGACCAAACACACCATTAAAAACACTATGTGGGGACGTGAGCCTTCACAACGCTTAACAGACAACATGTGCGGACGTGACCAGACACAACATTATCAGACGACATGTGCGTACCTGACCAAACACAACATTACATACACGATGTGGGGACGTGACCCTTCACAACGCTTGACAGACAACATGTGCGGAAGTGACAAGACACAACATTATCAGACGAATGTGCGGACGTGACGAAACACACCATTACAAACACAATGTGGGGACGTGACACTTCACAACGCTTAACAGACAACATGTGCGGACGTGACCAGACACAACATTATCAGACGACTGTGCGGACGTGACCAAACACAATATTAAAAACATGATGTGGGGACGTGACCCTTCACAACCCTTAACAGACAACATGTGCGTACGTGACCAGACACAACATTATCAGACGAATGTACGGACGTAACCAAACACAACATTAAGAACACGATGTGGGGACGTGACCCTTCACAACGCTTAACAGACAACATGTGCGGAAGTGACCAGACACAACATTATCAGACGACTGTGCGGACGTGATCCTTCGCAATCCTTAAGAGATGACATGTGCGGATGTGACCAGACACAACATTATCAGACGACATGTGTGGACGTGACCAGACACAACATCAAAACCACGATGTGGGGACGAGACCTTTCACAACGCTTAACAGACAACATGTGCGGACGTGACCTGACACAACATTATATGGCAACTGTGCAGACGTGACCAGACACAGCATTAAAAATATGATGTGGGGACGTGACCCTTCACAACGCTTAACAGACAACATGTGCGAACGTGACCAGACGAAGCATTATCAGACGACATGTGCGGAAGTGACCAAACACACCATTAAAAACACGATGTGAGGGCGTGACCCTGCACAACGCTTAACAGACAACATGTGCGGAAGTGACCAGACACAACATTATCAGACGACTGTGCGGACGTGACTAGACATAGCATTAAAAACACGATGTGGGGACGTGACCATTCACAACGCTTAAGAGATGACATGTGCGGACGTGACCAGACACAACATTACCAGACGGCATATGAGGACGTGACCAGACACAACATTAACAACACGATGTGGGGACGTGACCTTTCACAACGCTTAACAAATAACATGTGCGGACGTGACTTGACACATCATTATCAGAGGACTGTGTAGACGTGACTAGACACAGTATTAAAAATATGATGTGGGGACGTGACCCTTCACAACGCTTAACAGACAACATGTGCGGACGTGACCAGACGCAATATTATCAGACGACTGTACGGACGTGACCAAACACACCATTAAAAACACGATGTGAGGACATGACCCTTCACAACGCTTAACAGACAACATGTGCGGACGTGACCAGACACAACATTATCAGACGGCATGTGCGTACCTGACCAAACACAACATTAAATACACGATGTGGGGACGTGACCCTTCACAATGCTTGACAGAAAACATGTGCGAAAGTGGCCAGACACAACATTATCAGACGACTGTGCGGACGTGACGAGACACAACATTAAAAACACAATGTGGGGACGTGACCCTGCACAACGCCTAAAAGACTACATGTGCGGACATGACCAGACACAACATTATCAGATGACTGTGCGGACGTGACCAAACACACCATTAAAACACTATGTGGGGACGTGACCCTTCACAACGCTTAACAGACAACATGTGCGGACGTGACCAGACACAACATTATCAGACGACATGTGCGTACCTGACCAAACACAACATTACATACACGATGTGGGGACGTGACCCTTCACAACGCTTGACAGACAACATGTGCGGAAGTGACAAGACACAACATTATCAGACGAATGTGCGGACGTGACGAAACACACCATTACAAACACAATGTGGGGACGTGACACTTCACAACGCTTAACAGACAACATGTGCGGACGTGACCAGACACAACATTATCAGACGACTGTGCGGACGTGACCAAACACAATATTAAAAACATGATGTGGGGACGTGACCCTTCACAACCCTTAACAGACAACATGTGCGTACGTGACCAGACACAACATTATCAGACGAATGTACGGACGTAACCAAACACAACATTAAGAACACGATGTGGGGACGTGACCCTTCACAACGCTTAACAGACAACATGTGCGGAAGTGACCAGACACAACATTATCAGACGACTGTGCGGACGTGATCCTTCGCAATCCTTAAGAGATGACATGTGCGGATGTGACCAGACACAACATTATCAGACGACATGTGTGGACGTGACCAGACACAACATTAAAACCACGAAGTGGGGACGAGACCTTTCACAACGCTTAACAGACAACATGTGCGGACGTGACCTGACACAACATTATATGGCAACTGTGCAGACGTGACCAGACACAGCATTAAAAATATGATGTGGGGACGTGACCCTTCACAACGCTTAACAGACAACATGTGCGAACGTGACCAGACGAAGCATTATCAGACGACATGTGCGGAAGTGACCAAACACACCATTAAAAACACGATGTGAGGGCGTGACCCTGCACAACGCTTAACAGACAACATGTGCGGAAGTGACCAGACACAACATTATCAGACGACTGTGCGGACGTGACTAGACATAGCATTAAAAACACGATGTGGGGACGTGACCATTCACAACGCTTAAGAGATGACATGTGCGGACGTGACCAGACACAACATTACCAGACGGCATATGAGGACGTGACCAGACACAACATTAACAACACGATGTGGGGACGTGACCTTTCACAACGCTTAACAAATAACATGTGCGGACGTGACTTGACACATCATTATCAGAGGACTGTGTAGACGTGACTAGACACAGTATTAAAAATATGATGTGGGGACGTGACCCTTCACAACGCTTAACAGACAACATGTGCGGACGTGACCAGACGCAATATTATCAGACGACTGTGCGGACATGACCAAACACACCATTAAAAACACGATGTGGGGACGTGACCCTTCACAACGCTTAACAGACAACATGTGCGGACGTGACCAGACACAACATTATCAGACGACATGTGCGTACCTGACCAAACACAACATTAAATACACGATGTGGGGACGTGACCCTTCACAATGCTTGACAGAAAACATGTGCGAAAGTGGCCAGACACAACATTATCAGACGACTGTGCGGACGTGACGAGACACAACATTAAAAACACAATGTGGGGACGTGACCCTGCACAACGCCTAAAAGACTACATGTGCGGACATGACCAGACACAACATTATCAGATGACTGTGCGGACGTGACCAAACACACCATTAAAAACACTATGTGGGGACGTGACCCTTCACAACGCTTAACAGACAACATGTGCGGACGTGACCAGACACAACATTATCAGACGACATGTGCGTACCTGACCAAACACAACATTACATACACGATGTGGGGACGTGACCCTTCACAATGCTTGACAGAAAACATGTGCGAAAGTGGCCAGACACAACATTATCAGACGACTGTGCGGACGTGACGAGACACAACATTAAAAACACAATGTGGGGATGTGACCCTGCACAACGCCTAACAGACTACATGTGCGGACATGACCAGACACAACATTATCAGATGACTGTGCGGACGTGACCAAACACACCATTAAAAACACTATGTGGGGACGTGACCCTTCACAACGCTTAACAGACAACATGTGCGGACGTGACCAGACACAACATTATCAGACGACATGTGCGTACCTGACCAAACACAACATTACATACACGATGTGGGGACGTGACCCTTCACAACGCTTGACAGACAAGATGTGCGGAAGTGACAAGACACAACATTATCAGACGAATGTGCGGACGTGACGAAACACACCATTACAAACACAATGTGGGGACGTGACACTTCACAACGCTTAACAGACAACATGTGCGGACGTGACCAGACACAACATTATCAGACGACTGTGCGGACGTGACCAAACACAAAATTAAAAACATGATGTGGGGACGTGACCCTTCACAACCCTTAACAGACAACATGTGCGTACGTGACCAGACACAACATTATCAGACGAATGTACGGACGTAACCAAACACAACATTAAGAACACGATGTGGGGACGTGACCCTTCACAACGCTTAACAGACAACATGTGCGGAAGTGACCAGACACAACATTATCAGACGACTGTGCGGACGTGATCCTTCGCAATCCTTAAGAGATGACATGTGCGGATGTGACCAGACACAACATTATCAGACGACATGTGTGGACGTGACCAGACACAACATCAAAACCACGATGTGGGGACGAGACCTTTCACAACGCTTAACAGACAACATGTGCGGACGTGACCTGACACAACATTATATGGCAACTGTGCAGACGTGACCAGACACAGCATTAAAAATATGATGTGGGGACGTGACCCTTCACAACGCTTAACAGACAACATGTGCGAACGTGACCAGACGAAGCATTATCAGACGACATGTGCGGAAGTGACCAAACACACCATTAAAAACACGATGTGAGGGCGTGACCCTGCACAACGCTTAACAGACAACATGTGCGGAAGTGACCAGACACAACATTATCAGACGACTGTGCGGACGTGACTAGACATAGCATTAAAAACACGATGTGGGGACGTGACCATTCACAACGCTTAAGAGATGACATGTGCGGACGTGACCAGACACAACATTACCAGACGGCATATGAGGACGTGACCAGACACAACATTAACAACACGATGTGGGGACGTGACCTTTCACAACGCTTAACAAATAACATGTGCGGACGTGACTTGACACATCATTATCAGAGGACTGTGTAGACGTGACTAGACACAGTATTAAAAATATGATGTGGGGACGTGACCCTTCACAACGCTTAACAGACAACATGTGCGGACGTGACCAGACGCAATATTATCAGACGACTGTACGGACGTGACCAAACACACCATTAAAAACACGATGTGAGGACATGACCCTTCACAACGCTTAACAGACAACATGTGCGGACGTGACCAGACACAACATTATCAGACGGCATGTGCGTACCTGACCAAACACAACATTAAATACACGATGTGGGGACGTGACCCTTCACAATGCTTGACAGAAAACATGTGCGAAAGTGGCCAGACACAACATTATCAGACGACTGTGCGGACGTGACGAGACACAACATTAAAAACACAATGTGGGGACGTGACCCTGCACAACGCCTAAAAGACTACATGTGCGGACATGACCAGACACAACATTATCAGATGACTGTGCGGACGTGACCAAACACACCATTAAAACACTATGTGGGGACGTGACCCTTCACAACGCTTAACAGACAACATGTGCGGACGTGACCAGACACAACATTATCAGACGACATGTGCGTACCTGACCAAACACAACATTACATACACGATGTGGGGACGTGACCCTTCACAACGCTTGACAGACAACATGTGCGGAAGTGACAAGACACAACATTATCAGACGAATGTGCGGACGTGACGAAACACACCATTACAAACACAATGTGGGGACGTGACACTTCACAACGCTTAACAGACAACATGTGCGGACGTGACCAGACACAACATTATCAGACGACTGTGCGGACGTGACCAAACACAATATTAAAAACATGATGTGGGGACGTGACCCTTCACAACCCTTAACAGACAACATGTGCGTACGTGACCAGACACAACATTATCAGACGAATGTACGGACGTAACCAAACACAACATTAAGAACACGATGTGGGGACGTGACCCTTCACAACGCTTAACAGACAACATGTGCGGAAGTGACCAGACACAACATTATCAGACGACTGTGCGGACGTGATCCTTCGCAATCCTTAAGAGATGACATGTGCGGATGTGACCAGACACAACATTATCAGACGACATGTGTGGACGTGACCAGACACAACATTAAAACCACGAAGTGGGGACGAGACCTTTCACAACGCTTAACAGACAACATGTGCGGACGTGACCTGACACAACATTATATGGCAACTGTGCAGACGTGACCAGACACAGCATTAAAAATATGATGTGGGGACGTGACCCTTCACAACGCTTAACAGACAACATGTGCGAACGTGACCAGACGAAGCATTATCAGACGACATGTGCGGAAGTGACCAAACACACCATTAAAAACACGATGTGAGGGCGTGACCCTGCACAACGCTTAACAGACAACATGTGCGGAAGTGACCAGACACAACATTATCAGACGACTGTGCGGACGTGACTAGACATAGCATTAAAAACACGATGTGGGGACGTGACCATTCACAACGCTTAAGAGATGACATGTGCGGACGTGACCAGACACAACATTACCAGACGGCATATGAGGACGTGACCAGACACAACATTAACAACACGATGTGGGGACGTGACCTTTCACAACGCTTAACAAATAACATGTGCGGACGTGACTTGACACATCATTATCAGAGGACTGTGTAGACGTGACTAGACACAGTATTAAAAATATGATGTGGGGACGTGACCCTTCACAACGCTTAACAGACAACATGTGCGGACGTGACCAGACGCAATATTATCAGACGACTGTGCGGACATGACCAAACACACCATTAAAAACACGATGTGGGGACGTGACCCTTCACAACGCTTAACAGACAACATGTGCGGACGTGACCAGACACAACATTATCAGACGACATGTGCGTACCTGACCAAACACAACATTAAATACACGATGTGGGGACGTGACCCTTCACAATGCTTGACAGAAAACATGTGCGAAAGTGGCCAGACACAACATTATCAGACGACTGTGCGGACGTGACGAGACACAACATTAAAAACACAATGTGGGGACGTGACCCTGCACAACGCCTAAAAGACTACATGTGCGGACATGACCAGACACAACATTATCAGATGACTGTGCGGACGTGACCAAACACACCATTAAAAACACTATGTGGGGACGTGACCCTTCACAACGCTTAACAGACAACATGTGCGGACGTGACCAGACACAACATTATCAGACGACATGTGCGTACCTGACCAAACACAACATTACATACACGATGTGGGGACGTGACCCTTCACAATGCTTGACAGAAAACATGTGCGAAAGTGGCCAGACACAACATTATCAGACGACTGTGCGGACGTGACGAGACACAACATTAAAAACACAATGTGGGGATGTGACCCTGCACAACGCCTAACAGACTACATGTGCGGACATGACCAGACACAACATTATCAGATGACTGTGCGGACGTGACCAAACACACCATTAAAAACACTATGTGGGGACGTGAGCCTTCACAACGCTTAACAGACAACATGTGCGGACGTGACCAGACACAACATTATCAGACGACATGTGCGTACCTGACCAAACACAACATTACATACACGATGTGGGGACGTGACCCTTCACAACGCTTGACAGACAACATGTGCGGAAGTGACAAGACACAACATTATCAGACGAATGTGCGGACGTGACGAAACACACCATTACAAACACAATGTGGGGACGTGACACTTCACAACGCTTAACAGACAACATGTGCGGACGTGACCAGACACAACATTATCAGACGACTGTGCGGACGTGACCAAACACAATATTAAAAACATGATGTGGGGACGTGACCCTTCACAACCCTTAACAGACAACATGTGCGTACGTGACCAGACACAACATTATCAGACGAATGTACGGACGTAACCAAACACAACATTAAGAACACGATGTGGGGACGTGACCCTTCACAACGCTTAACAGACAACATGTGCGGAAGTGACCAGACACAACATTATCAGACGACTGTGCGGACGTGATCCTTCGCAATCCTTAAGAGATGACATGTGCGGATGTGACCAGACACAACATTATCAGACGACATGTGTGGACGTGACCAGACACAACATCAAAACCACGATGTGGGGACGAGACCTTTCACAACGCTTAACAGACAACATGTGCGGACGTGACCTGACACAACATTATATGGCAACTGTGCAGACGTGACCAGACACAGCATTAAAAATATGATGTGGGGACGTGACCCTTCACAACGCTTAACAGACAACATGTGCGAACGTGACCAGACGAAGCATTATCAGACGACATGTGCGGAAGTGACCAAACACACCATTAAAAACACGATGTGAGGGCGTGACCCTGCACAACGCTTAACAGACAACATGTGCGGAAGTGACCAGACACAACATTATCAGACGACTGTGCGGACGTGACTAGACATAGCATTAAAAACACGATGTGGGGACGTGACCATTCACAACGCTTAAGAGATGACATGTGCGGACGTGACCAGACACAACATTACCAGACGGCATATGAGGACGTGACCAGACACAACATTAACAACACGATGTGGGGACGTGACCTTTCACAACGCTTAACAAATAACATGTGCGGACGTGACTTGACACATCATTATCAGAGGACTGTGTAGACGTGACTAGACACAGTATTAAAAATATGATGTGGGGACGTGACCCTTCACAACGCTTAACAGACAACATGTGCGGACGTGACCAGACGCAATATTATCAGACGACTGTACGGACGTGACCAAACACACCATTAAAAACACGATGTGAGGACATGACCCTTCACAACGCTTAACAGACAACATGTGCGGACGTGACCAGACACAACATTATCAGACGGCATGTGCGTACCTGACCAAACACAACATTAAATACACGATGTGGGGACGTGACCCTTCACAATGCTTGACAGAAAACATGTGCGAAAGTGGCCAGACACAACATTATCAGACGACTGTGCGGACGTGACGAGACACAACATTAAAAACACAATGTGGGGACGTGACCCTGCACAACGCCTAAAAGACTACATGTGCGGACATGACCAGACACAACATTATCAGATGACTGTGCGGACGTGACCAAACACACCATTAAAACACTATGTGGGGACGTGACCCTTCACAACGCTTAACAGACAACATGTGCGGACGTGACCAGACACAACATTATCAGACGACATGTGCGTACCTGACCAAACACAACATTACATACACGATGTGGGGACGTGACCCTTCACAACGCTTGACAGACAACATGTGCGGAAGTGACAAGACACAACATTATCAGACGAATGTGCGGACGTGACGAAACACACCATTACAAACACAATGTGGGGACGTGACACTTCACAACGCTTAACAGACAACATGTGCGGACGTGACCAGACACAACATTATCAGACGACTGTGCGGACGTGACCAAACACAATATTAAAAACATGATGTGGGGACGTGACCCTTCACAACCCTTAACAGACAACATGTGCGTACGTGACCAGACACAACATTATCAGACGAATGTACGGACGTAACCAAACACAACATTAAGAACACGATGTGGGGACGTGACCCTTCACAACGCTTAACAGACAACATGTGCGGAAGTGACCAGACACAACATTATCAGACGACTGTGCGGACGTGATCCTTCGCAATCCTTAAGAGATGACATGTGCGGATGTGACCAGACACAACATTATCAGACGACATGTGTGGACGTGACCAGACACAACATTAAAACCACGAAGTGGGGACGAGACCTTTCACAACGCTTAACAGACAACATGTGCGGACGTGACCTGACACAACATTATATGGCAACTGTGCAGACGTGACCAGACACAGCATTAAAAATATGATGTGGGGACGTGACCCTTCACAACGCTTAACAGACAACATGTGCGAACGTGACCAGACGAAGCATTATCAGACGACATGTGCGGAAGTGACCAAACACACCATTAAAAACACGATGTGAGGGCGTGACCCTGCACAACGCTTAACAGACAACATGTGCGGAAGTGACCAGACACAACATTATCAGACGACTGTGCGGACGTGACTAGACATAGCATTAAAAACACGATGTGGGGACGTGACCATTCACAACGCTTAAGAGATGACATGTGCGGACGTGACCAGACACAACATTACCAGACGGCATATGAGGACGTGACCAGACACAACATTAACAACACGATGTGGGGACGTGACCTTTCACAACGCTTAACAAATAACATGTGCGGACGTGACTTGACACATCATTATCAGAGGACTGTGTAGACGTGACTAGACACAGTATTAAAAATATGATGTGGGGACGTGACCCTTCACAACGCTTAACAGACAACATGTGCGGACGTGACCAGACGCAATATTATCAGACGACTGTGCGGACATGACCAAACACACCATTAAAAACACGATGTGGGGACGTGACCCTTCACAACGCTTAACAGACAACATGTGCGGACGTGACCAGACACAACATTATCAGACGACATGTGCGTACCTGACCAAACACAACATTAAATACACGATGTGGGGACGTGACCCTTCACAATGCTTGACAGAAAACATGTGCGAAAGTGGCCAGACACAACATTATCAGACGACTGTGCGGACGTGACGAGACACAACATTAAAAACACAATGTGGGGACGTGACCCTGCACAACGCCTAAAAGACTACATGTGCGGACATGACCAGACACAACATTATCAGATGACTGTGCGGACGTGACCAAACACACCATTAAAAACACTATGTGGGGACGTGACCCTTCACAACGCTTAACAGACAACATGTGCGGACGTGACCAGACACAACATTATCAGACGACATGTGCGTACCTGACCAAACACAACATTACATACACGATGTGGGGACGTGACCCTTCACAATGCTTGACAGAAAACATGTGCGAAAGTGGCCAGACACAACATTATCAGACGACTGTGCGGACGTGACGAGACACAACATTAAAAACACAATGTGGGGATGTGACCCTGCACAACGCCTAACAGACTACATGTGCGGACATGACCAGACACAACATTATCAGATGACTGTGCGGACGTGACCAAACACACCATTAAAAACACTATGTGGGGACGTGACCCTTCACAACGCTTAACAGACAACATGTGCGGACGTGACCAGACACAACATTATCAGACGACATGTGCGTACCTGACCAAACACAACATTACATACACGATGTGGGGACGTGACCCTTCACAACGCTTGACAGACAAGATGTGCGGAAGTGACAAGACACAACATTATCAGACGAATGTGCGGACGTGACGAAACACACCATTACAAACACAATGTGGGGACGTGACACTTCACAACGCTTAACAGACAACATGTGCGGACGTGACCAGACACAACATTATCAGACGACTGTGCGGACGTGACCAAACACAAAATTAAAAACATGATGTGGGGACGTGACCCTTCACAACCCTTAACAGACAACATGTGCGTACGTGACCAGACACAACATTATCAGACGAATGTACGGACGTAACCAAACACAACATTAAGAACACGATGTGGGGACGTGACCCTTCACAACGCTTAACAGACAACATGTGCGGAAGTGACCAGACACAACATTATCAGACGACTGTGCGGACGTGATCCTTCGCAATCCTTAAGAGATGACATGTGCGGATGTGACCAGACACAACATTATCAGACGACATGTGTGGACGTGACCAGACACAACATCAAAACCACGATGTGGGGACGAGACCTTTCACAACGCTTAACAGACAACATGTGCGGACGTGACCTGACACAACATTATATGGCAACTGTGCAGACGTGACCAGACACAGCATTAAAAATATGATGTGGGGACGTGACCCTTCACAACGCTTAACAGACAACATGTGCGAACGTGACCAGACGAAGCATTATCAGACGACATGTGCGGAAGTGACCAAACACACCATTAAAAACACGATGTGAGGGCGTGACCCTGCACAACGCTTAACAGACAACATGTGCGGAAGTGACCAGACACAACATTATCAGACGACTGTGCGGACGTGACTAGACATAGCATTAAAAACACGATGTGGGGACGTGACCATTCACAACGCTTAAGAGATGACATGTGCGGACGTGACCAGACACAACATTACCAGACGGCATATGAGGACGTGACCAGACACAACATTAACAACACGATGTGGGGACGTGACCTTTCACAACGCTTAACAAATAACATGTGCGGACGTGACTTGACACATCATTATCAGAGGACTGTGTAGACGTGACTAGACACAGTATTAAAAATATGATGTGGGGACGTAACCCTTCACAACGCTTAACAGACAACATGTGCGGACGTGACCAGACGCAATATTATCAGACGACTGTACGGACGTGACCAAACACACCATTAAAAACACGATGTGAGGACATGACCCTTCACAACGCTTAACAGACAACATGTGCGGACGTGACCAGACACAACATTATCAGACGACATGTGCGTACCTGACCAAACACAACATTAAATACACGATGTGGGGACGTGACCCTTCACAATGCTTGACAGAAAACATGTGCGAAAGTGGCCAGACACAACATTATCAGACGACTGTGCGGACGTGACGAGACACAACATTAAAAACACAATGTGGGGACGTGACCCTGCACAACGCCTAAAAGACTACATGTGCGGACATGACCAGACACAACATTATCAGATGACTGTGCGGACGTGACCAAACACACCATTAAAACACTATGTGGGGACGTGACCCTTCACAACGCTTAACAGACAACATGTGCGGACGTGACCAGACACAACATTATCAGACGACATGTGCGTACCTGACCAAACACAACATTACATACACGATGTGGGGACGTGACCCTTCACAATGCTTGACAGAAAACATGTGCGAAAGTGGCCAGACACAACATTATCAGACGACTGTGCGGACGTGACGAGACACAACATTAAAAACACAATGTGGGGACGTGACCCTGCACAACGCCTAACAGACTACATGTGCGGACATGACCAGACACAACATTATCAGATGACTGTGCGGACGTGACCAAACACACCATTAAAAACACTATGTGGGGACGTGACCCTTCACAACGCTTAACAGACAACATGTGCGGACGTGACCAGACACAACATTATCAGACGACATGTGCGTACCTGACCAAACACAACATTACATACACGATGTGGGGACGTGACCCTTCACAACGCTTGACAGACAACATGTGCGGAAGTGACAAGACACAACATTATCAGACGAATGTGCGGACGTGACGAAACACACCATTACAAACACAATGTGGGGACGTGACACTTCACAACGCTTAACAGACAACATGTGCGGACGTGACCAGACACAACATTATCAGACGACTGTGCGGACGTGACCAAACACAATATTAAAAACATGATGTGGGGACGTGACCCTTCACAACCCTTAACAGACAACATGTGCGTACGTGACCAGACACAACATTATCAGACGAATGTACGGACGTAACCAAACACAACATTAAGAACACGATGTGGGGACGTGACCCTTCACAACGCTTAACAGACAACATGTGCGGAAGTGACCAGACACAACATTATCAGACGACTGTGCGGACGTGATCCTTCGCAATCCTTAAGAGATGACATGTGCGGATGTGACCAGACACAACATTATCAGACGACATGTGTGGACGTGACCAGACACAACATTAAAACCACGATGTGGGGACGAGACCTTTCACAACGCTTAACAGACAACATGTGCGGACGTGACCTGACACAACATTATATGGCAACTGTGCAGACGTGACCAGACACAGCATTAAAAATATGATGTGGGGACGTGACCCTTCACAACGCTTAACAGACAACATGTGCGAACGTGACCAGACGAAGCATTATCAGACGACATGTGCGGAAGTGACCAAACACACCATTAAAAACACGATGTGAGGGCGTGACCCTGCACAACGCTTAACAGACAACATGTGCGGAAGTGACCAGACACAACATTATCAGACGACTGTGCGGACGTGACTAGACATAGCATTAAAAACACGATGTGGGGACGTGACCATTCACAACGCTTAAGAGATGACATGTGCGGACGTGACCAGACACAACATTACCAGACGGCATATGAGGACGTGACCAGACACAACATTAACAACACGATGTGGGGACGTGACCTTTCACAACGCTTAACAAATAACATGTGCGGACGTGACTTGACACATCATTATCAGAGGACTGTGTAGACGTGACTAGACACAGTATTAAAAATATGATGTGGGGACGTGACCCTTCACAACGCTTAACAGACAACATGTGCGGACGTGACCAGACACAATATTATCAGACGACTGTGCGGACGTGACCAAACACACCATTAAAAACACGATGTGGGGACGTGACCCTTCACAACGCTTAACAGACAACATGTGCGGACGTGACCAGACACAACATTATCAGACGACATGTGCGTACCTGACCAAACACAACATTAAATACACGATGTGGGGACGTGACCCTTCACAATGCTTGACAGAAAACATGTGCGAAAGTGGCCAGACACAACATTATCAGACGACTGTGCGGACGTGACGAGACACAACATTAAAAACACAATGTGGGGACGTGACCCTGCACAACGCCTAAAAGACTACATGTGCGGACATGACCAGACACAACATTATCAGATGACTGTGCGGACGTGACCACACACACCATTAAAAACACTATGTGGGGACGTGACCCTTCACAACGCTTAACAGACAACATGTGCGGACGTGACCAGACACAACATTATCAGACGACATGTGCGTACCTGACCAAACACAACATTACATACACGATGTGGGGACGTGACCCTTCACAACGCTTGACAGACAACATGTGCGGAAGTGACAAGACACAACATTATCAGACGAATGTGCGGACGTGACGAAACACACCATTACAAACACGATGTGGGGACGTGACACTTCACAACGCTTAACAGACAACATGTGCGGACGTGACCAGACACAACATTATCAGACGACTGTGCGGACGTGACCAGACACAACATTAAAACACACAAGGTGGGGAGGTGACCCTTCATAACGCTTAAGAGATGACATGTGCGGACATGACCAGACACAACATTAAAAATACGATGTGGGGACGTGGCCCTTCACAACGCTTAACAGACAACATGTGCGGAAGTGACCAGACACAACATTATTAGACGACTGTGCGGACGTTACCAGACACAGCATTAAAAACACAATGTGGGGACGTGACCCTTCAAAACGCTTAACAGACAACATGTACGGACGTGACCCTTCAAAACGCTTAACAAACAACATGTGCGGACGTGACTAGACACAACATTATCAAACGACTGTGCGGACGTGACCAAACACAATATTAAAAACATGATGTGGGGACGTGACCCTTCACAACCCTTAACAGACAACATGTGCGTATGTGACCAGACACAACATTATCAGACGAATGTGCGGACGTAACCAAACACAAAAGTAAGAACACGATGTGGGGACGTGACCCTTCACAACGCTTAACAGACAACATGTGCAGAAGTGACCAGACACAACATTATCAGACGATTGTGCGGACGTGATCCTTCACAATCCTTAAGAGATGACATGTGCGGATGTGACCAGACACAACATTATCAGACGACATGTGTGCACGTGACCAGACACAACATTAAAACCACGATGTGGGGACGTGACCTTTCACAACGCTTAACAGACAACATGTGCGGACGTGACCTGACACAACATTATATGGCAACTGTGCAGACTTGACCAGACACAACATTAAAAATATGATGTGGGGACGTGACCCTTCACAACGCTTAACAGACAACATGTGCGGACGTGACCAGACGAAACATTATCAGACGACATGTGCGGAAGTGACCAAACACACCATTAAAAACACGATGTGAGGGCGTGACCCTGCACAACGCTTAACAGACAACATGTGCGGAAGTGACCGGACACAACATTATCAGACGACTGTGCGGACGTGACTAGACATAACATTAAAAACACGATGTGGGGACGTGACCATTCACAACGCTTAAGAGATGACATGTGCGGACGTGACCAGACACAACATTACCAGACGGCATATGAGGACGTGACCTGACACAACATTAACAACACGATGTGGGGACGTGACCTTTCACAACGCTTAACAAATAACATGTGCGGACGTGACTTGACACATCATTATCAGAGGACTGTGTAGACGTGACTAGACACAGTATTAAAAATATGATGTGGGGACGTGACCCTTCACAACGCTTAACAGACAACATGTGCGGACGTGACCAGACACAATATTATCAGACGACTGTGCGGACGTGACCAAACACAATATTAAAAACACGATGTGGGGACGTGACCCTTCACAACGCTTAACAGACAACATGTGCGGACGTTACCAGACACAACATTATCAGACGACATGTGCGTACCTGACCAAACACAACATTAAATACACGATGTGGGGACGTGACCCTTCACAATGCTTGACAGAAAACATGTGCGAAAGTGGCCAGACACAACATTATCAAACGACTGTGCGGACGTGACGAGACACAACATTAAAAACACAATGTGGGGACGTGACCCTGCACAACCCCTAACAGACTACATGTGCGGACATGACCAGACACAACATTATCAGATGACTGTGCGGACGTGACCAAACACACCATTAAAAACACTATGTGGGGACGTGACCCTTCACAACGCTTAACAGACAACATGTGCGGACGTGACCAGACACAACATTATCAGACGACATGTGCGTACCTGACCAAACACAACATTAAATACACGATGTGGGGACGTGACCCTTCACAACGCTTGACAGACAACATGTGCGGAAGTGACAAGACACAACATTATCAGACGAATGTGCGGACGTGACGAAACACACCATTACAAACACGATGTGGGGACGTGACACTTCACAACGCTTAACAGACAACATGTGCGGACGTGACCAGACACAACATTATCAGACGACTGTGCGGACGTGACCAGACACAACATTAAAACACACAAGGTGGGGAGGTGACCCTTCATAACGCTTAAGAGATGACATGTGCGGACGTGACCAGACACAACATTAAAAATACGATGTGGGGACGTGGCCCTTCACAACGCTGAACAGACAACATGTGCGGAAGTGACCAGACACAACATTATCAGACGACTGTGCGGACATTACCAGACACAGCATTAAAAACACAATGTGGGGACGTGACCCTTCAAAACGCTTAACAGACAACATGTACGGACGTGACCCTTCAAAACGCTGAACAAACAACATGTGCGGACGTGACTAGACACAACATTATCAAACGACTGTGCGGACGTGACCAAACACAATATTAAAAACACGATGTGGGGACATGACCCTTCACAACGCTTAACAGACAACATGTACGGACGTGACCAGACACAACATTATCAGACGACTGTGCGGACGTGACCAGACACAACATTAAAACACACAAGGTGGCGACGTGACCCTTCATAACGCTTAAGAGATGACATGTGCGGACGTGACTAGACACAACATTAAAAATACGATGTGGGGACGTGACCCTGCACAACGCTTAAGAGATGACATGTGCGGACGTGACCAGACACAACAATACCAGACGGCATATACGTACCTGACCAAACACAACAATAAATACACAATGTGGGGACGTGACCCTTCACAACGCTTAACAGACAACATGTGCGGACGTGACCAGACACAACTTTATCACACAACTGTGCGGACGTGACCAGACACAACATTAATAACATGAGGTGGGGGCGTGACCCTTCACAACGCTTAAGAGATGACATGTGCGGACGTGACCAGACACAATATTAAAAACACGATGTGGGGACGTGACCCTTTATAACGCTTAACAGACGATATATGCGGACGTGACCAGACACAACATTATCAGACGACATGTGTGAACGTGACCAGACACAACTTTAACAACACGATGTGGGGCCGTGAACTTTCACAGCGCTTAAGAGATGACATGTGCGGACGTGACCAGACACAACATTATCAGACGACATATGTGGACGTGACCTGACACAACATTAACAACATGATGTGGGGACGTGACCCTTCACAACGCTTAACAGACAACATGTGCGGACGTGACCAGACACAACATTATTAGACGACATGTGCGTACTTGACCAAACACAACATTAAATACACGATGTGGGGACGTGACCCTTCACAACGCTTGACAGAGAACATGTGCGGAAGTGACCAGACACAACATTATCAGACGACTGTGCGGACGTCACGAGACACAACATTAAAAATACAATGTGGGGACGCGACCCTTAACAACGCCTAACAGACAACATGTGCGGACATGACCAGACACAACATTATCAGACGACTATGCGGACGTGACCAAACACACCATTAAAAACACGATGTGGGGACATGACCCTTCACAACGCTTAACAGACAACATGTGCGAACGTGACCAGACGACATGTGAGTACCTGACCAAACACAACATTAAATACACGATGTGGGGACGTGACCCTTCAAAATGCTTGACAGACAACATGTGCGGAAGTGACAAGACACAACATTATCAGACGACTGTGCGGACGTGACTAGACACAACATTAAAAACACAATGTGGGGACGTGACCCTTCAAAACGCTTAACAGACAACATGTACGGACGTGACCCTTCAAAACGCTTAACAAACAACATGTGCGGACGTGACTAGACACAACATTATCAAACGACTGTGCGGACGTGACCAAACACAATATTAAAAACATGATGTGGGGACGTGACCCTTCACAACCCTTAAATGACAACATGTGCGGACGTGAGCAGACACAACATTATCAGACGACATGTGCGTACCTGACCAAACACAACAATAAATACACAATGTGGGGACGTGACCCTTCACAACGCTTGAAAGACAACATGTGCGGAAGTGACCAGACAACATTATCAGACGACTGTGCGGACGTCACGAGACACAACATTAAAAATACAATGTGGGGACGCTACCCTTCACAACGCCTAACAGACAACATGTGCGGACATGACCAGACACAACATTATCAGACGACTGTGCGGACGTGACCAGACACAACATTAATAACACGAGGTGGGGGCGTGACCCTTCACAACGCTTAAGAGATGACATGTGCGGACGTGACCAGACACAATATTAAAAACACGATGTGGGGACGTGACCCTTCATAACGCTTAACAGACGATACATGCGGACGTGACCAGACACAACATTATCAAACGACTGTGCGGACGTGACCAAACACAATATTAAAAACATGATGTGGGGACGTGACCTTTCACAACCCTTAACAGACAACATGTGCGGACGTGACCAGACACAACATTATCAGACGACTGTGCGGACGTCATGAGACACAACATTAAAAATACAATGTGGGGACGCGACCCTTCACAACGCCTAACAGACAACATGTGCGGACATGACCAGACACCACATTATCAGACGATTGTGCGGACGTGACCAGACACAACATTAATAACACGAGGTGGGGGCGTGACCCTTCACAACGCTTAAGAGATGACATGTGCGGACGTGACCAGACACAATATTAAAAACACGATGTGGGGACGTGACCCTTCATAACGCTTAACAGACGATACATGCGGACGTGACCAGACACAACATTATCAGACGACATGTGTGGACGTGACCAGACACAACTTTAACAACACGATGTGGGGCCGTGACCTTTCACAACGCTTAAGAGATGACATGTGCGGACGTGACCAGACACAACATTATCAGACGACATATGTGGACGTGACCTGACACAACATTAACAACATGATGTGGGGACGTGACCCTTCACAACGCTTAACAGACAACATGTGCGGACGTGACCAGACACAACATTATTAGACGACATGTGCGTACTTGACCAAACACAACATTAAATACACGATGTGGGGACGTGACCCTTCACAACGCTTGACAGAGAACATGTGCGGAAGTGACCAGACACAACATTATCAGACGACTGTGCGGAAGTGACCAGACACAACATTATCAGACGACTGTGCGGACGTGACGAGACACAACATTAAAAACACAATGTGGGGACGTGACCCTTCACAACGCTTAACAGACAACATGTGCAGACATGACCAGACACAACATTATAAGACGACTGTGCGGACGTGACCAAACACACCATTAAAAATACGATGTGGGGACGTGACCCTTCACAACGCTTAAGAGACAACATGTGCGGACGTGACTAGACACAACATTATCAGACGACTGTGCGGACGTGACCAGACACAACATTAAAAACACGAGGTGGGGGCGTGACCCTTCACAACGCTTAAGAGATGACATGTGCGGACGTGACCAAACACAACATTAAAAACACGATGTGGGGACGTGACCCTTCATAACGCTTAACAGACGATATATGCGGACGTGACCAGACACAACATTATCAGACGACATGTGTAGACGTGACCAGACACAACATTAACAACACGATGTGGGGCCGTGACCTTTCACAACACTTAACAGAACACATATGCATACGTGACCAGACACAACAATATCAGACGAATGTGCGGACGTAACCAAACACAACATTAAGAACACGATGTGGGGACGTGACCCTTCACAACGCTTAACAGACAACATGTGCGGAAGTGACCAGACACAACATTATCAGACGACTGTGTGGACGTGATCCTTCACAATCCTTAAGAGATGACATGTGCGGAGGTGACCAGACACAACATTAAAACCACGATGTGGGGACGTGACCTTTCACAACGCTTAACAGACAACATGTGCGGACATGACCTGACACAACATTATATGACAACTGTGCAGACGTGACCAGACACAGCATTAAAAATATGATGTGGGGACGTGACCCTTCACAACGCTTAACAGACAACATGTGCGGACGTGACCAGACAAAACATTATCAGACGACATGTGCGGAAGTGACCAAACACACCATTAAAAACACGATGTGAGGGCGTGACCCTGCACAACGCTTAACAGACAACATGTGCGGAAGTGACCAGACACAACATTATCCGACGACTGTGCGGACGTGACTAGACATAGCATTAAAAACACGATGTGGGGACGTGACCATTCACAACGCTTAAGAGATGACATGTGCGGACGTGACCAGACACAACATTACCAGACGGCATATGAGGACGTGACCAGACACAACATTAACAACACGATGTGGGGACGTGACCTTTCACAACGCTTAACAAATAACATGTGCGGACGTGACTTGACACAACATTATCAGAGGACTGTGTAGACGTGACAAGACACAGTATTAAAAATATGATGTGGGGACGTGACCCTTCACAACGCTTAATAGACAACATGTGCGGACGTGACCAGACAAAACATTATCAGACGACATGTGCGGAAGTGACCAAACACACCATTAAAAACACGATGTGAGGGCGTGACCCTGCACAACGCTTAACAGACAACATGTGCGGAAGTGACCAGACACAACATTATCAGACGACTGTGCGAACGTGACTAGACATAGCATTAAAAACACGATGTGGGGACGTGACCATTCACAACGCTTAAGAGATGACATGTGCGGACGTGACCAGACACAACATTACCAGACGACATATGGGGACGTGACCAGACACAACATTAACAACACGATGTGGGGACGTGACCTTTCACAACGCTTAACAAATAACATGTGCGGACGTGACTTGACACAACATTATCAGAGGACTGTGTAGACGTGACTAGACACAGTATTAAAAATATGATGTGGGGACGTGACCCTTCACAACGCTTAACAGACAACATGTGCGGACGTGACCAGACACAACATTATCAGACGACATGTGCGTACCTGACCAAACACAACAATAAATACACGATGTGGGGACGTGACCCTTCACAATGCTTGACAGAAAACATGTGCGAAAGTGGCCAGACACAACATTATCAGACGACTGTGCGGACGTGACGAGACACAACATTAAAAACACAATGTGGGGACGTGACCCTGCACAACGCCTAACAGACTACATGTGCGGACATGACCAGACACAACATTATCAGATGACTGTGCGGACGTGACCAAACACACCATTAAAAACACTATGTGGGGACGTGACCCTTCACAACGCTTAACAGACAACATGTGCGGACGTGACCAGACACAACATTATCAGACGACTGTGCGGACGTGACCAGACACAACTTTAAAACACACAAGGTGGGGAGGTGACCCTTCATAACGCTTAAGAGATGACATGTGCGGACGTGACCAGACACAACATTAAAAATACGATGTGGGGACGTGGCCCTTCACAACGCTTAACAGACAACAAGTGGGGACGTGACCCTTCAAAACGCTTAACAAACAACATGTACGGACGTGACCCTTCAAAACGCTTAACAAACAACATGTGCGGACGTGACTAGACACAACATTAAATACACGATGTGGGGACGTGACCCTTCACAACGCTTGACAGACAACATGTGCGGAAGTGACAAGACACAACATTATCAGACGAATGTGCGGACGTGACGAAACACACCATTACAAACACGATGTGGGGACGTGACACTTCACAACGCTTAACAGACAACATGTGCGGACGTGACCAGACACAACATTATCAGACGACTGTGCGGACGTGACCAGACACAACTTTAAAACACACAAGGTGGGGAGGTGACCCTTCATAACGCTTAAGAGATGACATGTGCGGACGTGACCAGACACAACATTAAAAATACGATGTGGGGACGTGGCCCTTCACAACGCTTAACAGACAACAAGTGGGGACGTGACCCTTCAAAACGCTTAACAAACAACATGTACGGACGTGACCCTTCAAAACGCTTAACAAACAACATGTGCGGACGTGACTAGACACAACATTAAATACACGATGTGGGGACGTGACCCTTCACAACGCTTGACAGACAACATGTGCGGAAGTGACAAGACACAACATTATCAGACGAATGTGCGGACGTGACGAAACACACCATTACAAACACGATGTGGGGACGTGACACTTCACAACGCTTAACAGACAACATGTGCGGACGTGACCAGACACAACATTATCAGACGACTGTGCGGACGTGACCAGACACAACTTTAAAACACACAAGGTGGGGAGGTGACCCTTCATAACGCTTAAGAGATGACATGTGCGGACGTGACCAGACACAACATTAAAAATACGATGTGGGGACGTGGCCCTTCACAACGCTTAACAGACAACAAGTGGGGACGTGACCCTTCAAAACGCTTAACAAACAACATGTACGGACGTGACCCTTCAAAACGCTTAACAAACAACATGTGCGGACGTGACTAGACACAACATTAAATACACGATGTGGGGACGTGACCCTTCACAACGCTTGACAGACAACATGTGCGGAAGTGACAAGACACAACATTATCAGACGAATGTGCGGACGTGACGAAACACACCATTACAAACACGATGTGGGGACGTGACACTTCACAACGCTTAACAGACAACATGTGCGGACGTGACCAGACACAACATTATCAGACGACTGTGCGGACGTGACCAGACACAACTTTAAAACACACAAGGTGGGGAGGTGACCCTTCATAACGCTTAAGAGATGACATGTGCGGACGTGACCAGACACAACATTAAAAATACGATGTGGGGACGTGGCCCTTCACAACGCTTAACAGACAACAAGTGGGGACGTGACCCTTCAAAACGCTTAACAAACAACATGTACGGACGTGACCCTTCAAAACGCTTAACAAACAACATGTGCGGACGTGACTAGACACAACATTAAATACACGATGTGGGGACGTGACCCTTCACAACGCTTGACAGACAACATGTGCGGAAGTGACAAGACACAACATTATCAGACGAATGTGCGGACGTGACGAAACACACCATTACAAACACGATGTGGGGACGTGACACTTCACAACGCTTAACAGACAACATGTGCGGACGTGACCAGACACAACATTATCAGACGACTGTGCGGACGTGACCAGACACAACTTTAAAACACACAAGGTGGGGAGGTGACCCTTCATAACGCTTAAGAGATGACATGTGCGGACGTGACCAGACACAACATTAAAAATACGATGTGGGGACGTGGCCCTTCACAACGCTTAACAGACAACAAGTGGGGACGTGACCCTTCAAAACGCTTAACAAACAACATGTACGGACGTGACCCTTCAAAACGCTTAACAAACAACATGTGCGGACGTGACTAGACACAACATTATCAAACGACTGTGCGGACGTGACCAAACACAATATTAAAAACATGATGTGGGGACGTGACCCTTCACAACCCTTAACAGACAACATGTGCGGACGTGACCAGACACAACATTATCAGACGACATGTGCGTACCTGACCAAACACAACAATAAATACACTATGTGGGGACGTGACCCTTCACAACGCTTGAAACACAACATGTGCGGAAGTGACCAGACACAACATTATCAGACGACTGTGCGGACGTCACGAGACACAACATTAAAAATACAATGTGGGGACGCGACCCTTCACAACACCTAACAGACAACATGTTCGGACATGACCAGACACAACATTATCAGACGACTGTGCGGACGTGACCAGACACAACATTAAAACACACAAGGTGGGGAGGTGACCCTTCATAACGCTTAAGAGATGACATGTGCGGACGTGACCAGACACAACATTAAAAATACGATGTGGGGACGTGGCCCTTCACAACGCTTAACAGACAACATGTGCGGAAGTGACCAGACACAACATTATCAGACGACTGTGCGGACATTACCAGACACAGCATTAAAAACACAATGTGGGCACGTGACCCTTCAAAACGCTTAACAGACAACATGTACGGACGTGACCCTTCAAAACGCTGAACAAACAACATGTGCGGACGTGACTAGACACAACATTATCAAACGACTGTGCTGACGTGACCAAACACAATATTAAAAACACGATGTGGGGACATGACCCTTCACAACGCTTAACAGACAACATGTACGGACGTGACCAGACACAACATTATCAGACGACTGTGCGGACGTGACCAGACACAACATTAAAACACACAAGGTGGCGACGTGACCCTTCATAACGCTTAAGAGATGACATGTGCGGACGTGACTAGACACAACATTAAAAATACGATGTGGGGACGTGACCCTGCACAACGCTTAAGAGATGACATGTGCGGACGTGACCAGACACAACAATACCAGACGGCATATACGTACCTGACCAAACACAACAATAAATACACAATGTGGGGACGTGACCCTTCACAACGCTTAACAGACAACATGTGCGGACGTGACCAGACACAACTTTATCACACAACTGTGCGGACGTGACCAGACACAACATTAATAACATGAGGTGGGGGCGTGACCCTTCACAACGCTTAAGAGATGACATGTGCGGACGTGACCAGACACAATATTAAAAACACGATGTGGGGACGTGACCCTTCATAACGCTTAACAGACGATATATGCGGACGTGACCAGACACAACATTATCAGACGACATGTGTGAACGTGACCAGACACAACTTTAACAACACGATGTGGGGCCGTGAACTTTCACAGCGCTTAAGAGATGACATGTGCGGACGTGACCAGACACAACATTATCAGACGACATATGTGGACGTGACCTGACACAACATTAACAACATGATGTGGGGACGTGACCCTTCACAACGCTTAACAGACAACATGTGCGGACGTGACCAGACACAACATTATTAGACGACATGTGCGTACTTGACCAAACACAACATTAAATACACGATGTGGGGACATGACCCTTCACAATGCTTGACAGACAACATGTGCGGAAGTGACAAGACACAACATTATCAGACGACTGTGCGGACGTGACTAGACACAACATTAAAAACACAATGTGGGGACGTGACCCTTCAAAACGCTTAACAGACAACATGTACAGACGTGACCCTTCAAAACGCTTAACAAACAACATGTGCGGACGTGACTAGACACAACATTATCAAACGACTGTGCGGACGTGACCAAACACAATATTAAAAACATGATGTGGGGACGTGACCCTTCACAACCCTTAACAGACAACATGTGCGGACGTGAGCAGACACAACATTATCAGACGACATGTGCGTACCTGACCAAACACAACAATAAATACACAATGTGGGGACGTGACCCTTCACAACGCTTGAAAGACAACATGTGCGGAAGTGACCAGACAACATTATCAGATGACTGTGCGGACGTCACGAGACACAACATTAAAAATACAATGTGGGGACGCTACCCTTCACAACGCCTAACAGACAACATGTGCGGACATGACCAGACACAACATTATCAGACGACTGTGCGGACGTGACCAAACACAACATTAAAAATACAATGTGGGGACGCGACCCTTCACAACGCCTAACAGACAACATGTGCGGACATGACCAGACACAACATTATCAGACGACTATGCGGACGTGACCAAACACACCATTAAAAACACGATGTGGGGACATGACCCTTCACAACGCTTAACAGACAACATGTGCGGACGTGACCAGACACAACATTATCAGACGACATGTGAGTACCTGACCAAACACAACATTAAATACACGATGTGGGGACGTGACCCTTCACAATGCTTGACAGACAACATGTGCGGAAGTGACAAGACACAACATTATCAGACGACTGTGCGGACGTGACTAGACACAACATTAAAAACACAATGTGGGGACGTGACCCTTCAAAACGCTTAACAGACAACATGTACGGACGTGACCCTTCAAAACGCTTAACAAACAACATGTGCGGACGTGACTAGACACAACATTATCAAACGACTGTGCGGACGTGACCAGACACAACATTAATAACACGAGGTGGGGGCGTGACCCTTCACAACGCTTAAGAGATGACATGTGCGGACGTGACCAGACACAATATTAAAAACACGATGTGGGGACGTGACCCTTCATAACGCTTAACAGACGATACATGCGGACGTGACCAGACACAACATTATCAAACGACTGTGCGGACGTGACCAAACACAATATTAAAAACATGATGTGGGGACGTGACCTTTCACAACCCTTAACAGACAACATGTGCGGACGTGACCAGACACAACATTATCAGACGACTGTGCGGACGTCATGAGACACAACATTAAAAATACAATGTGGGGACGCGACCCTTCACAACGCCTAACAGACAACATGTGCGGACATGACCAGACACCACATTATCAGACGACTGTGCGGACGTGACCAGACACAACATTAATAACACGAGGTGGGGGCGTGACCCTTCACAACGCTTAAGAGATGACATGTGCGGATGTGACCAGACACAATATTAAAAACACGATGTGGGGACGTGACCCTTCATAACGCTTAACAGACGATACATGCGGACGTGACCAGACACAACATTATCAGACGACATGTGTGGACGTGACCAGACACAACTTTAACAACACGATGTGGGGCCGTGACCTTTCACAACGCTTAAGAGATGACATGTGCGGACGTGACCAGACACAACATTATCAGACGACATAGGTGGACGTGACCTAACACAACATTAACAACATGATGTGGGGACGTGACCCTTCACAACGCTTAACAGACAACATGTGCGGACGTGACCAGACACAACATTATTAGACGACATGTGCGTACTTGACCAAACACAACATTAAATACACGATGTGGGGACGTGACCCTTCACAACGCTTGACAGAGAACATGTGCGGAAGTGACCAGACACAACATTATCAGACGACTGTGCGGACGTCACGAGACACAACATTAAAAATACAATGTGGGGACGCGACCCTTCACAACGCCTAACAGACAACATGTGCGGACATGACCAGACACAACATTATCAGACGACTATGCGGACGTGACCAAACACACCATTAAAAACACGATGTGGGGACATGACCCTTCACAACGCTTAACAGACAACATGTGCGAACGTGACCAGACACAACATTATCAGACGACATGTGAGTACCTGACCAAACACAACATTAAATACACGATGTGGGGACGTGACCCTTCACAATGCTTGACAGACAACATGTGCGGAAGTGACAAGACACAACATTATCAGACGACTGTGCGGACGTGACTAGACACAACATTAAAAACACAATGTGGGGACGTGACCCTTCAAAACGCTTAACAGACAACATGTACGGACGTGACCCTTCAAAACGCTTAACAAACAACATGTGCGGACGTGACTAGACACAACATTATCAAACGACTGTGCGGACGTGACCAAACACAATATTAAAAACATGATGTGGGGACGTGACCCTTCACAACCCTTAACAGACAACATGTGCGGACGTGAGCAGACACAACATTATCAGACGACATGTGCGTACCTGACCAAACACAACAATAAATACACAATGTGGGGACGTGACCCTTCACAACGCTTGAAAGACAACATGTGCGGAAGTGACCAGACAACATTATCAGACGACTGTGCGGACGTCACGAGACACAACATTAAAAATACAATGTGGGGACGCTACCCTTCACAACGCCTAACAGACAACATGTGCGGACATGACCAGACACAACATTATCAGACGACTGTGCGGACGTGACCAGACACAACATTAATAACACGAGGTGGGGGCGTGACCCTTCACAACGCTTAAGAGATGACATGTGCGGACGTGACCAGACACAATATTAAAAACACGATGTGGGGACGTGACCCTTCATAACGCTTAACAGACGATACATGCGGACGTGACCAGACACAACATTATCAAACGACTGTGCGGACGTGACCAAACACAATATTAAAAACATGATGTGGGGACGTGACCTTTCACAACCCTTAACAGACAACATGTGCGGACGTGACCAGACACAACATTATCAGACGACTGTGCGGACGTCATGAGACACAACATTAAAAATACAATGTGGGGACGCGACCCTTCACAACGCCTAACAGACAACATGTGCGGACATGACCAGACACCACATTATCAGACGACTGTGCGGACGTGACCAGACACAACATTAATAACACGAGGTGGGGGCGTGACCCTTCACAATGCTTAAGAGATGACATGTGCGGACGTGACCAGACACAATATTAAAAACACGATGTGGGGACGTGACCCTTCATAACGCTTAACAGACGATACATGCGGACGTGACCAGACACAACATTATCAGACGACATGTGTGGACGTGACCAGACACAACTTTAACAACACGATGTGGGGCCGTGACCTTTCACAACGCTTAAGAGATGACATGTGCGGACGTGACCAGACACAACATTATCAGACGACATATGTGGACGTGACCTGACACAACATTAATAACATGATGTGGGGACGTGACCCTTCACAACGCTTAACAGACAACATGTGCGGACGTGACCAGACACAACATTATTAGACGACATGTGCGTACTTGACCAAACACAACATTAAATACACGATGTGGGGACGTGACCCTTCACAACGCTTGACAGAGAACATGTACGGAAGTGACCAGACACAACATTATCAGACGACTGTGCGGAAGTGACCAGACACAACATTATCAGACGACTGTGCGGACGTGACGAGACACAACATTAAAAACACAATGTGGGGACGTGACCCTTCACAACGCTTAACAGACAACATGTGCAGACATGACCAGACACAACATTATAAGACGACTGTGCGGACGTGACCAAACACACCATTAAAAATACGATGTGGGGACGTGACCCTTCACAACGCTTAAGAGACAACATGTGCGGACGTGACTAGACACAACATTAAAAACACAATGTGGGGACGTGACCCTTCACAACGCTTAACAGACAACATGTGCAGACATGACCAGACACAACATTATCAGACGACTGTGCGGACATGACCAGACACAACATTAAAAACACGAGGTGGGGGCGTGACCCTTCACAACGCTTAAGAGATGACATGTGCGGACGTGACCAAACACAACATTAAAAACACGATGTGGGGACGTGACCCTTCATAACGCTTAACAGACGATATATGCGGACGTGACCAGACACAACATTATCAGACGACATGTGTAGACGTGACCAGACACAACATTAACAACACGATGTGGGGCCGTGACCTTTCACAACACTTAACAGAACACATATGCATACGTGACCAGACACAACATTATCAGACGAATGTGCGGACGTAACCAAACACAACATTAAGAACACGATGTGGGGACGTGACCCTTCACAACGCTTAACAGACAACATGTGCGGAAGTGACCAGACACAACATTATCAGACGACTGTGCGGACGTGATCCTTCACAATCCTTAAGAGATGACATGTGCGGATGTGACCAGACACAACATTAAAACCACGATGTGGGGACGTGACCTTTCACAACGCTTAACAGACAACATGTGCGGACATGACCTGACACAACATTATATGACAACTGTGCAGACGTGACCAGACACAGCATTAAAAATATGATGTGGGGACGTGACCCTTCACAACGCTTAACAGACAACATGTGCGGACGTGACCAGACAAAACATTATCAGATGACATGTGCGGAAGTGACCAAACACACCATTAAAAACACGATGTGAGGGCGTGACCCTGCACAACGCTTAACAGACAACATGTGCGGAAGTGACCAGACACAACATTATTCGACGACTGTGCGGACGTGACTAGACATAGCATTAAAAACACGATGTGGGGACGTGACCATTCACAACGCTTAAGAGATGACATGTGCGGACGTGACCAGACACAACATTACCAGACGGCATATGAGGACGTGACCAGACACAACATTAACAACACGATGTGCGGACGTGACTTGACACAACATTATCAGAGGACTGTGTAGACGTGACAAGACACAGTATTAAAAATATGATGTGGGGACGTGACCCTTCACAACGCTTAACAGACAACATGTGCGGACGTGACCAGACAAAACATTATCAGACGACATGTGCGGAAGTGACCAAACACACCATTAAAAACACGATGTGAGGACGTGACCCTGCACAACGCTTAACAGACAACATGTGCGGAAGTGACCAGACACAACATTATCAGTGGACTGTGCGGACGTGACCAAACACAATATTAAAAACACGATGTGGGGACGTGACCCTTCACAACGCTTAACAGACAACATGTGCGGAAGTGACCAGACACAACATTATCAGTGGACTGTGCGGACGTGACTAGACATAGCATTAAAAACACGATGTGGGGACGAGACCCTTCACAACGCTTAACAGACAACATGTGCGGAAGTGACCAGACACAACATTATCAGACGACTATGCGGACGTGATCCTTCACAATCCTTAAGAGATGACATGTGCGGATGTGACCAGACACAACATTATCAGACGACATGTGTGGACGTGACCAGACACAACATTAAAACCACGATGTGGGGACGTGACCTTTCACAACGCTTAACAGACAACATGTGCGGACGTGACCTGACACAACATTATATGACAACTGTGCAGACGTGACCAGACACAGCATTAAAAATATGATGTGGGGACGTGACCCTTCACAACGCTTAACAGACAACATGTGCGGACGTGACCAGACAAAACATTATCAGACGACATGTGCGGAAGTGACCAAACACACCATTAAAAACACGATGTGAGGGCGTGACCCTGCACAACGCTTAACAGACAACATGTGCGGAAGTGACCAGACACAACATTATCAGACGACTGTGCGAACGTGACTAGACATAGCATTAAAAACACGATGTGGGGACGTGACCATTCACAACGCTTAAGAGATGACATGTGCGGACGTGACCAGACACAACATTACCAGACGGCATATGGGGACGTGACCAGACACAACATTAACAACACGATGTGGGGACGTGACCTTTCACAACGCTTAACAAATAACATGTGCGGATGTGACTTGACACAACATTATCAGAGGACTGTGTAGACGTGAGTAGACACAGTATTAAAAATATGATGTGGGGACGTGACCCTTCACAACGCTTAACAGACAACATGTGCGGACGTGACCAGACACAACATTATCAGACGACATGTGCGTACCTGACCAAACACAACAATAAATACACGATGTGGGGACGTGACCCTTCACAATGCTTGACAGAAAACATGTGCGAAAGTGGCCAGACACAACATTATCAGACGACTGTGCGGACGTGACGAGACACAACATTAAAAACACAATGTGGGGACGTGACCCTGCACAACGCCTAACAGACTACATGTGCGGACATGACCAGACACAACATTATCAGATGACTGTGCGGACGTGACCAAACACACCATTAAAAACACTATGTGGGGACGTGACCCTTCACAACGCTTAACAGACAACATGTGCGGACGTGACCAGACACAACATTATTAGACGACATGTGCGTACCTGACCAAACACAACATTAAATACACGATGTGGGGACGTGACCCTTCACAACGCTTGACAGACAACATGTGCGGAAGGGACAAGACACAACATTATCAGACGAATGTGCGGACGTGACGAAACACACCATTACAAACACGATGTGGGGACGTGACACTTCACAACGCTTAACAGACAACATGTGCGGACGTGACTAGACACAACATTATCAGACGACTGTGCGGACGTGACCAGACACAACTTTAAAACACACAAGGTGGGGAGGTGACCCTTCATAACGCTTAAGAGATGACATGTGCGGACGTGACCAGACACAACATTAAAAATACGATGTGGGGACGTGGCCCTTCACAACGCTTAACAGACAACAAGTGGGGACGTGACCCTTCAAAACGCTTAACAAACAACATGTACGGACGTGACCCTTCAAAACGCTTAACAAACAACATGTGCGGACGTGACTAGACACAACATTATCAAACGACTGTGCGGACGTGACCAAACACAATATTAAAAACATGATGTGGGGACGTGACCCTTCACAACCCTTAACAGACAACATGTGCGGACGTGACCAGACACAACATTATCAGACGACATGTGCGTACCTGACCAAACACAACAATAAATACACTATGTGGGGACGTGACCCTTCACAACGCTTGAAAGACAACATGTGCGGAAGTGACCAGACACAACATTATCAGACGACTGTGCGGACGTCACGAGACACAACATTAAAAATACAATGTGGGGACGCGACCCTTCACAACACCTAACAGACAACATGTGCGGACATGACCAGACACAACATCATCAGACGACTGTGCGGACGTGACCAAACACACCATTAAAAACACAATGTGGGGACATGACCCTTCACAACGCTTAACAGACAACATGTGCGGTCGTGACCAGACACAACATTATCAGACGACATGTGAGTACCTGACCAAACACAACATTAAATACACGATGTGGGGACGTGACCCTTCACAATGCTTGACATACAACATGTGCGGAAGTGACAAGACACAACATTATCAGACGACTGTGCGGACGTGACTAGACACAACATTAAAAACACAATGTGGGGACGTGACCCTTAACAACGCTTAACAGACAACATGTGCGGACATGACCAGACACAACATTATCAGACGACTGTGCGGACGTGACAAAACACACCATTAAAAACACGATGTGGGGACGTGACCCTTCACAACGCTTAACAGACAACATGTACGGACGTGACCAGATACAACATTATCAGACGACTGTGTGGACGTGACCAGACACAACATTAAAACACACAAGGTGGGGACGTGACCCTTCATAACGCTTAAGAGATGACATGTGCGGACGTGACTAGACACAACATTAAAAATACGATGTGGGGACGTGACCCTTCACAACGCTTAACAGACAACATGTGCGGACGTGACCAGACACAACATTATCAGACGACTATGCGGACGTGACCAAACACACCATTAAAAACACGATGTGGGGACGTGACCCTTCACAACGCTTAACAGACAACATGTGCGGACGTGACCAGACACAACTTTATCACACGACTGTGCGGACGTGACCAGACACAACATTAATAATACGAGGTGGGGACGTGACCCTTCATAATGCTTAAGAGATGACATGTGCGGACATGACTAGACACAACATTAAAAATACGATGTGGGGACGTGACCCTTCACAATGCTTAACAGACAACATGTGCGGAAGTGAGTAGACACAACATTATCAGACGACTGTGCGGACGTTACCAGACACAACATTAAAAACACGATGTGGGGATGTGACCCTTCAAAACGCTTAACAGACAACATGTGCGGACGTGACCCTTCAAAACGCTTAACAAACAACATGTGCGGACGTGACCAGACACAACATTATCAGACGACTATGCGTACGTGACCAGACACAACATTAAAAACACAATGTGGGGACGTGACCCTTCACAACGCCTAACAAATAACATGTGCGGACATGACCAGACACAACATTATCAGACGACTGTGCGGACATGACTAGACACAGCATTAAAAACACGATGTGGGGACGTGACCCTTCACAACGCTTAACAGACAACGTGTGCGGAAGTGACCAGGCACAACATTATCAGACGACTGTGCGGACGTTACCAGACACAGCATTAAAAACACGATGTGGGGACGTGACCCTTCACAACGCTTAACAGACAACATGTGCGGAAGTGACCAGACACAACATTATCAAAAGACTGTGCGGACGTTACCAGACACAGCATTAAAAACACGATGTGGGGACGTGACCCTTCAAAACGCTTAACAGACAACATGTGCGGACGTGACCCTTCAAAACGCTTAACAAACAACATGTGCGGACGTGACCAGACACAACATTATCAGACGACTATGCGTACGTGACCAGACACAACATTAAAAACACAATGTGGGGACGTGACCCTTCACAACGTCTAACAGACAACATGTGCGGACATGACCAGACACAACATTATCAGACGACTGTGCGGACATGACCAGACGCAGCATTAAAAACACGATGTGGGGACGTGACCCTTCACAACGCTTAACAGACAACATGTACGGACGTGACCAGACACAACATTATCAGACGACTGTGCGGACGTGACCAGACACTACATTAAAAACACGATGTGGGGACGTGAGCCTTCACAACGCTTATCAGATGGTGCAAAAGGGAAAGCAGATCTCACCTTGAACTTAGCATATGAATTGAAATGGAGAGTGATCGACTGTGAGGGAGCATGATCCACCACACGATGTTGATTTCAATGTGAGGGAGCGTGATGCACCGCGCGAAGTTGATTTGGGAGTGGTAACGTACTCCATTCGAACGTTGATTGGATTTGTCGAAGGGAAATCTAAGACGAGGGCTTTATGACGATGTTTGTCATCGAAGACCCATGGTTGAGGAGTGGTGACGTTCTCCATTCGATGTTTGATTGGATTTTGATGAAAATCCAAGACGAGGGCTTTACAACGATGTTGTCATCGAAGACCCATGGTTGAGGAGTGGTAACGTTCTCCATTCGATGTTGATTGGACTTTGATGAAAATCCAAGATGGCGAGGCTTTACAACGATGTTGTCATCGAAGACCTATAATTGAGGAGTAGTAACGTTCTCCATTCGGTGTCGATTGGATTTTGATGAAAATTCAAGATGGCGAGGGCTTTACAACGATGTTGTCATCGAAGACCCATGGTTGAGGAGTGGTAACGTTCTCCATTCGTTTATTGATTGGATTTTAATGAAAATCCAAGGTGAGGGCTTTACAACGATTCCTTCATCTAAGACCCATGGTTGAGGAGTGGTAATGTTCTCCATTCGATGTCGATTGGATTTTGATGAAAATCCAAGATGGCGAGGGCTTTACGACGATGTTGTTATCGAAGACCCATGGGTGAGGAGTGCTAACGTTCTCCATTCGATGTTGATTGGATTTTGATGAAAATTCAAGATGGCGAGGGCTTTACGACGATGTTGTTATCGAAGACCCAACGGCAAGGGATTTATAACGATGTTGTCATCGAAAACCCAATGGCATGAGATTTTACTGGAGCATATATGTATCCTGCAAATTGGAAGGAAGCAAAACACAAAGCAACAACAAATAGAACAAGGAGAGAGCAATTGACCCATGTGAGAAATATCAAATATTCCTACATTTAACCCATGACTTGCCCCCAAGTTTTTTTGTTTGGAATGAAAATGATTTCTTTGTTTAAGAAAATAAATTCAAGCCTTTTTTTTTCTTTTTTTGGATAAAATGTTCGTCCAATTTTCGTTATATGAACATGATTGATTCAAGTCTAGATAACGTCTACGTCTTGTTCATGAAATAACGACCTCAAGGACAAGACTTTCCCATGGCATGCAGCTGTAAGCAATCCTCACTAGACATTAGTGTTTGCGCTCACGCTCAGAAAACAAGGCTATGTGTTTACACTCCTAAAAATGCAATAATCAAAGCACAAAAATTAAATTTGCAATGTCAATCCGAGTGAATAGACTTCAAATGAAGATGTATCTGCATGGGTCTGCTAATAATCAATAGGACTTTGCGAAGGGGGAAAAAAGGAGGATTTTGTAGAAGAAAGTGTTGTGTTTTTTTTTTGGCGAGAAGGTTTTAATGAGTTTGTGCTCGATGACTGATTGCGATGAGGACAAATTACGGTGAACGATGCTTGATGATTTTGATCGTGGTGAGAGCAAAGTGCACAAATTGTTGAATCTCTGCTTGAGATGTTCCTTGGAGGGCACTGTGCCCCAATTCTTCACTATTCACGGGGAATGATCTCTTTTCCTTTTGAGATCATTTTGCCATTTGATATTATCATTTTTTGTTTTGTACTTGCCTTTGCTGCTGTTTTGGTGTTCCTTGAACACTCTCTTTTTGATTTCGAGACCATTTTGACGAACCGTACCAACTTTTAAATTTTCGCAGGGAATGATCTCTTTTTTGTTTTGAGATCATCACTCGTTGTTGACGCAGCACACCTCATTGGAAATGATCTCTCCCCCCTTGTTAGATCATTGTTATCTTTTGACCATTTTTGCACTTGCTTGATTGTATTCCCTTAAAAAATTTAATTTTAATTTTTTTTAATTTAATTTTTTTTTTAGCAAGCAGAGCAAGTACAACTTTTATTTGGTCTGTTATCCTCTCTGTCTTTGGCAGAAGCTTCCAAGTCTTAACTTATTTGGCCTTTTTTCGATGTTGATTTGTCAGCAATCCTCTACGGGCTCCCTTGTCATTCCCTTGCTTGTTGTGTACTCCAGTTTAGTGGTCCTAGTCGAGCACTACTCACTTGGTTATGAGAATAAGAGGCTTGGTTTTGAGTGTTTAATAGAATTGTACATGGTGTACAAGGTATGCATTTAAGGGCAAAAAGGTTGAAAATGAAAATGTGGAAGAAAAGCAAAGCAAAGTCCAATGTCATCTTACTGCTATCCCATGTCTGACGGTTCATGTACCCTGGATATTATGCAAATCTAACTAGCACCTAGTTTAGCATTTATACTCATGAAAGAAACAAGGCGTGAAGGCCCAAAATGCTCAAAGGGATATGTTTGTGATTGCTTACGTCTAAACATGCCATGGATATAAGAGTTAACAAACAAGATCATGCATGTTTATATAATTTCTAAAGAACGCTCAAGTTATCCGTGACGTGATAAAATGATGAACATGCTTGTTTCAAAAATGTTCAAAACGTGGGATTTTTGCTTTCCCCTCTTCTTCTTCTTTTTTTTTTTAGCCTAAGTTGCACATGCATAAAGAGAACATTTTGCAAAAACTAAGGATTTTAGCCAACATGACGCATGCACTCTTGCAACAATGTAGATAGGGGAAATTTAAAAATTGCAAAAATGTAAATTGCGAAAACATAAATTACGGAAACTTAAATTGCGGAAACGGAAATTGCCAAAATGTAAAAGGACGACTTCCCTGAAAAATGAGCTCTGATATTTTTCGACACCTTCTTCTGGTCGTCACTTCACTTGCTTGCCCCCAAGTTTACAAGTCTCGTTGCACCTGAAATGCAAAACTACGGAAATGTAAATTGCGAGACCATAATTTACAGAAACGTAATTTGCGAAAGGGGAAATTGTAAACATAAAGGACAACTTCCTTGAAAAATGAGCTTTGATATTTTTCAACGCCTTCCTTTGGTCGTCACTTTATTCGCTTGCCCCCAAGTTTACAAGCCTCGTTGCACTCCCACGAAGCGCCCTTGTTTAAAGTCGTAGGCTCGACTACGTGTACGGCTTCCTTTCATACCTTCGTCCTGCTAGTAGAAAAGAAAAGAAACTAATCAGTAGTGTCTAAATTTAGAAATTTTGACGAAAGTGGGGGTGTGAACCGCCACACAAAATTTTGATGAAAAATGGAGGTTTGAACCGCTGCACAAGATTGAAACGTGGGGTTTAAACCAGCCACACGATTTTTCAAATATGGGGTGCGAACCACCACACGATTTTTTGAAATGTGGGGTGTGAGCCGCCACACGATTTTAGAAAGGTGGGGTTTAAACCGCCACACGATTTTTTGAAATGTGGGGTGTCGACCGCCACACGATTTTTTTTGAAATGTGGGGTGTGAACTGCCACATGATTTTTCTTCAAATAACCCCGAAAGAAAAATTACAAAAAATGGAAATCATGGTAACTGATAAGATTTGAGTTTCTTCGGGGGCGGAATGAGGATTATGGCTGTCCGGAGTCACCGTGGCTGCTATCCGCGATACCTGCAAAGCACCGGAGGGGGGGCTCTAGTGTAGACACTCCGATGCTTAAGTTAGTAAGATTATGAAATTCGGCAGAGATTCTAGTAGAGAATTTTTCCCTTTTTCTCGATCTATAAATGTGGGGTATTTATAGCTGGAGAGAAGAAGGTCGTTACCCCCAGGGGTGGGCGTTATCAAGGGGAGATAACGCCCCAGATGACGTCAGCTGGACCGTATGGGATGACGTCAGCAGGAGGATATCGCTAGTGGGATATCGCCAATATGTCGTTGTCGGGGTTCCTGGGATGGGATGATACCGTGTAGGTCCCCCCCGCTGATGTTGACCATCCCAGGATCCTTGGCCTAACGGGGGTGGCAGCCGGGTGCCGTCTTTTAGTCAAGGTCTACAGGAATCCGGCTTCGACTGGAGGTAGGAAGACGATAATACCCTTGGTGTTATCATAAGCCCAACTGAAAACGAGCCCGAGTGTTCACCAAGGGCTACCTCTCTTGTCCTCAGAAGGAATCATCACTCCCTTTACGTCGTGTCAGCTTCGGGAAAAATAACCGAGTTTTCCGAATTCCTTTATTAGTTCCATTGCATCGGACACGCGATAGCAAAGCTAGTAAGTGGGATTGTTTGATAGCGCAGGTCCCCTCTGAAGCTTCTTCTATCATTCTGTGAGAGATATGCCTGAGTCTTTCCTGCACATTCTTAAATATAGTTTTGTCATGTTAGCGAAATAACATGTGGCGACAAGTACTAGTTACCCTTAGGGGTTTTCACCCACTCATGTCGGGGTGTTTTTGATGTCGCTATTTTCTCCAAACTCGTGGGGTCTGGCCATGCGGCAAGTTGTCCGTAATATTTTCGTGGTCTTACGCCATGAGCCGCTTACAGTTTGTGCGGTCTTACGCCATGAGCCGCTTACAGTTTGTGCGGTTTTACGCTGCTAGGAGCTACCTGTAATATCAACGCGGTTTCACGCTGTAGGCAGCCTACAAGTTGTAAGGTCTTACGCTCTCCGATATATACTCTACTCGAGCATCTCGGGTGTCCGTCAGGAGTTCCGCGGTAGCCCTTCCCTCCAATTGTTTGGGATAATGGTACGACTCGATTTTCAAGGAGCACGCCCTAGCGCGCAACTATTGCCCTGGATCTATAAATACGATCCTTTTCTGCAGATTCTTCGCATTCTTTTTGCCCCTCATTTGCCATTTTCTCATGGAAGATCTCACTAGAAACTTTCTGATCTCCAAGGCCCTAACCCTAAAAAATCTTACTGAGGGTGACATCAGTTTTCTGGAGAATATGATGACGAAGTCCGGCGAGGATACCCTGGAGCTTCGGGGAATGATGGCTCCAATTCAGGCCAGGATTGGGTCTGCTACCATGGAGGACTTCAACCCCATCGGGAATGTCTCCAAGCTGGCCGTCGCCGCCTGCCGCATCGAAGTAACTATCGCCACGCTGTAGCAGAGGAAGGATCTGCTGAACTGCTGCCTGAAGAGCACGAGGAACACTGTTTCTGAGTTAACTTCAGTGGAGGAAGACCTGAGGGGTGTCCCTACCCTGCTGGTGGACGACGACAATGATGCCGGGTCTCGGGCTTGAATGCTGGCCGTTTCGCCTTCTCTTTTGTTTTCCCCTTGTATATTTATGTATGCGGACGTATCTTTAGGCTGTTAGGCCGTAATTAAACTCCTTTTTGTTATTGCTCTTGTGATCTTTTTTCTTCTCTTCAGGGCGTTAGCCCTTGCTTTAATTGTGGGTTGTGCCAGCCCAACTGAAAATGAGTCTGACATCGATCAGATTTTCGCAGCATTTATTCTTCTTTATCTGCCAGGTGGCGACGGTTGCTTGAGCAACCATTCTGCTAATCATGCGCCATCTTTTCAGCATTAACTGATTGGGCGGTTTTTCTACATTTCTTGATTGTGGGAAAATTCTCAACAGGCGTGTTCAAAGGACCTGATTCTGTCATTATGATTGATCTTCTCAAGGAGCATTAAATCATGCTCTTTTCACGCATGGAGAAAATCTAAGAGTCTTACTATTCCGACTATTTATGGGAAGTTTTCCTTCTTCTTTCTGTTCATCTTCTTCTTTAGCATTTTTCTACTGCTATTGATTCTCATTCTTCATGGCTGATTCATATGATCAGATTTCCGACAAACACGAGACTTGCCCAACCCCTCCAACCACGCCGGATTCGGACGATCCTCCTCCGCCATCGAGCCTGAGAAAGCGATTGCACCGCCGTAGTGGTCGGAAAAGGCCGAAGAAGAGAGCAAAAATCAGTAGCACCGGCTGGTTTTTGTCATTTTCAGCCCCTCCAGTTTGTGAGGATAAAAAATCATCTCCTCCTTCTGACTGGTTCGAAGAGAAGGTTCCTCCGAATGATACCGTCGTCAAGGCGGCATCTTCTGATGTAAAAGAGGAATCCAAACTGTCACTGTTGAGCATTGAGCGAAAGGCTGACAAGTTCCCTCCTTTCGCTGATGAGGAACTTCCGCCCTCCGACAAAGAGTACTGGTACTGGCCTTCTTACTGGCCTGACGATGATTGATTCCGCCCTCGTCACTCCATTGTAGATGCCGTATGGCTTATTATTAAATTCCATAATGCTTTTCTTTTTTAGTCTTGCATGTTTAAGCGTTAGCCCCTCCGTTGGCTATCGTTGTGAAACTAACCGTTGCTTTACTTTAACCGCTTGAGACTGGTTGTCAGTAACTACCCCCTTCTAGAAGATATAAATGTGAGGACATAAATATCCTTCTAAGGCTTTCACACGTGTCACTTTTACTTTGGGACGTGCCCCATTTTCACAGGCTGTTCAACTTCTTCGTATTCAGCCTTTAAAAGGGAACAACTGCTTTCTTTTAATACTCTTTGCTCTCGTTTCGAAATTTCTTCCTTCTCTCTCTAGATTTTACTCCGAAGGAAGTTACGACCACCGTTCGCCGGTGCAGACGGTTTATCCACCGCCTTCTGATTCAAGGTACTTCACCTCCCTCCATCAGATTTTCTTCTTGCTGATTTATTATAAGCACATCTAGAATACCCAAAGATTCTCAGTGGCCTCTGGTCGCAAATAGGTCTTTGAGGAGCCTCCAGATTTTCCAGCAGCCCATAAATTTAGAAATAGAGAGAACTCCCAGTATTTTCGTTGATCAAGCGGTATTAGATGCAGAGTTGGAGAAAAACAATATCGTTTTCCCTCCAGGCTTCTCCGCTAGGATTCTTGATGCTGGTTACCGGCTTCATGATCCTCTATCGGGGGCCGATAGGATGCTATATTTTGACATGTTTCTTTACGGTTTCCGCTTTTCCATCCATGAAGTGGTGAAAAGATTATTAGTTCGATATGACATTAACCCAGCTCAGCTTACGCCCCCTTCTTGGTGTGGCCTTCATTCGTATCTGCGAGTTGCGGGGCATCCTTGTCCCGTCTATCAATTTATTCCGCAAGTTTTTTAGTTTTAGGTGTCGCGACTGCGTGGTAGATATCACCCTAAGATGGAGTGACGCGCTGGTGCAGTCATTCTGGGGTTTCGAAGACACCGTGGCAGGTTGGAAGAGCGGTTTCTTTATTGTGAATTTACCTTTCCGCCCCTGGCCCAAAGGTTTCAATCGGTGTCTCAACGACTCCCTTTGGACAAATCCATCAACCATATCCAGGGAAGAGCTCCGACAGACGAACATGCTGCTGGGGTTGAAATTGTCCTTCCGCATTCGAGAGTTTGCCTTGCACAGGCTTATAGAGAAGTGTACTATAAGTAAGTTTCTTTTCTCTCGTTATCGCTTCAGCTAATTCAATGTTCTGATATGTCTTGCTGGCAGGTGACACTGAAAACCAACCGTTGAGCGATAATGATGTTCCTCTGAACGTGAGGCCACTCCAGACACGTCCACCATCTCCTCCGCCTGAAAGTTCCAGTCATCCTGCCGCTCCACCAAAAAGAAAAAGATTCAAGACTGTCGCCAAGCGAGGCATCTCTAACCGTGTTTCTCAATTTCTCGAGAACTAGTTACCCGTTCGGCAAGCAGTGACTTTGAATCATCCTAAGGCTGAAGCACCCGACAACGACAGTGAGGACATGGACAATGATTCTGGGCTTCATCATGCTTCCGCAGCTCAGCGGAAAAACTACGCATGGGAAGTAGCAACCCCATCTCTGTAGCTGCTTCGAACAAATTTAGCGAAACCCCTGCTACCGGGACTGGCTCTTTCGGGGGCGCAAGCACTTCTAAGGTAACTGTGGCAGTCGAGGTGTCAACCGATATTCCTCCTGAAATCCTCAAGGTTCCGTCAGAGGTCAACGATCCTCCTCCGATTGCCGCTCCTGATTCTCCTATCTTGTCTTTTATTCCTGACGTTGCTGTCCCAGATCCTGCTCCTGCCGTCGCTCCCGACCCTCTGCCTAATGGCCTTCCGCTATTATTCTGTACTTCTATCTCAGGGGTTGGGGGTTCCGCTGAAAGCTTCTCTCCTCCTTTTACCGCCAATCTTTCTTCTCAAGGCCTTCAAGGAGCCACTTTCTATCACTTGGATCTGTCTACCTTTGGCATCAGCGGACTTCGCGCGCTAGGGATATCGGATCCGCTATCACGAAATGAGCCGGTGGGCTCCACGGTAGGTGCGATATTTAGCTCTCCTAAAGATAGGGAGGAGATGTCAGAGCTTCCTCTGGAGGTTCATCGCGAACGCGCTTTGAATGAAGTACTGGCTAGTTTTTGCATGCTACATTACTTCCTCGATATTCAGGGTAACAAGGCTCAGGGCTCCCCTTCTAAGGTGGCAGAGTTAACGCGACTTCAAAGCGATACCCAAGCTGAGCTTAATGACTGTCGCGTTGAGTTGCCAGAGAAAAGTCGATAGGGAAAGCAAAAATAGAACTTCTGGAGGCAGAACTGATGACAGCTGACAAAAAGAAAATTCTCCTTCGCGAAGAGATATTGGCCCACGATGCAAGGTTGGCGAAGATATCCCACGAGATGTCGAGATGGAAGGATAAGGCGATACAGGCTTTTGCGACCGGATTCCCTGATTATTACCGCAGTGGGGCTTTCGATCCTACCAAGATAGCCGATTATGCCTTTGAGAGGTTAAAGGATGTGGATGTCGGGAGCGTCAAGGGAGTTGTTCCGCCATGAGCATAAGGTGGCACTTGAGAGCGTTTTGATTTATTTTTCTCCTCCAACCTTGATTTCAAATGGCTTGTAATAACTGATAACGCTTGCACAATAACGACCGTCATTCCGCTTTGGATAATAGTTGATTTGTTTTACTGCGATATCTCGCTGATTACGTCATCATGTTTGACTTCTTTTTGATAAAGTGATTTTACTTTTTTGGAGCATTTAATGCTTAGAATCCCCTCATTAATGCGATCGAAGGATCATGATTATTCGAGGACACGTGTCTGCTCATCGGGACGCTAGAACTGGCATGATTTGATAGGATCAAAATGTCTTCTCATTTTTCTAGGGTTGTACTCATTACTCACGCCTGTCACGCGCGTAGCAACTGTTCCAGCAGTCATGCCTTTAGCCTCTTAGGGTTATAAAATCCAACACTCTATTTCTTTTTTCCACTTTTGATATTCTGTTTCTCTGCATCTTCTTGAATCGTTTGTGTTTCTGGCATTCCTCCCCTGGGTACTTTGATTTTCTTCCCCAAAAGATACTTTTTCATTTCCTTTTACTGTCTTCTTCATCTCTTTGTTTTCTTTTTCCACCATGACAAAAAGAAAAACTCGGGCTTCTGGGTCTAAGTCGCAGGATGAAGAAAAAATAGAGACTATAGTCAGTACTATTACTTCTTCTGCCATTCTTGATAAACACCTGTCTGATCATGGTGCTGCCCTCCCTAAGGGTTTCAAGGCTATTGCCGCCCCTGCGTCTTTACGCTTGAATAGCGTTCTAACCGGTAATCGTAGAATCCTGTATGCCCAGATGTTTCGCTATGGTTTTCGGTTTCCGGTTGACCCGTTTATCCAAGAGTTGCTTACCTCTCTGGATTTGAGGCCTGTTCAACTGGCTCCGAATGCCTACTGTGGCATTTATGCTTTTTTAGAACTCTGCAAGTACAAAGGAATTACATCTCCTTCCCTCCCATTACTCAAATCTCTGTTTAAGATGTATAACCGTCGGGGTGTGATAGCGATATCGCCCCGTTATAATGACGATTCGCTCAAAAATTTCGCCTGGAAACTCCTTAGCTTGGAATCTTCCATTGATAAATGGAAAGAGAAATTTTTTGTTGTTGAGACTCCTGAGCTTCCGGATTCATGGTGGTGATCTGGTTTTAACCAGAGCGTTAAGGACAGAGCTTGGTGCCGTGTGGCCCTTGACGAGACAGAATAGGGCTGGTTTGATAAGTTGCTCAGTCTGGAAATCAGCGTTCACACCCGCCTTCTGTCTTGCAGGACCGATATCAGGGCCTGTGTTAGACGTGAGTATCGCGCCAATCTTTGATTTCTAGTATTGGTACTAACGTTGACGCTGTCTTGTGCTTTTGCAGCAACTGATCCGTATTACATTCCGGAGAGTGTCAGAAGGCGCCGGAAGAGACTTCAAGATAGGGAAACGGCCGCGGCTATCAATATCGCCACCACTTCAGCCGTCGCTTCAGCTCCTCCCCAAACATCTTCTACCTCTGTTGACAAGGAAACCGATACCATTCCTGTTGGTATTCCTGTTATATCAATCGCTGCTCTTTCGCCTCAACCCTCCGCTCACAGGGCTTCCGCCAAAGGAAAAAATAAAAAGAAGACTCGGAGCGTTGCCTCCCTCCGATCACCTATTCTGCCTTCTTCTGACGCGGCCGGCTCTTCGGAAGCGCCTACTGCTGGGACGGTAACTGCAACTTCCCCATTATCTTTCGCATCATTTTTCAATGCTTGCTTCTACTCTTCTTGTTGTTAATTTTTATTTTTTATTTTTTTTTAGGATACTTCTGGTACTTCCACGCCTTTGTCATCACGAGGCAACATGGACGTGAGACGTATTCTGAATCGTCTGAAGAAGAAACAAAAATCCACGGGAGTAGATGCAAGCTCGTCCTCGACTCAGGCTGACGTCGGGGTAAGGCCCCAAACTGGTCTTGACCCTTCCATTCCTCTGCCGGGTCAGACTGGTACCATTTTTGAGAACGCGGCCATGCCTCCACCTTTCGAGACTTCTCCGCCCCCATTTGGTTCAGAGATGCCCCACTTTTCCTCTATCACCACAGTTTACCATGACGAGCTGTCGGAATTTCCTTCTTATCAGGCTCATGCAACGTTCCAAGGGAGTGTCACCTCTACTTGTCCTAATGAAACGTTCACGCCTCCGGGAGGCTCTGCTTCCAACCAGCCTCCTTCTCCAGCCACCATGGTCTTCGTTCCTTCCGCTGCTTCCACACTTAGGCGTTTCGGGGAGGGGACAGTAGTGTCCAATCTTATGGCCGATGTGAGTTCTCATAACGCCGTCGGACCTATCACGCACCAGGTGGACATGACTACGTTTCGTAGCTCAGGGATTGCAGCCATGGGGGGCGATAACTCGACTATTACTGCATCGTTCTTGGCTGCACACATGTTAACTTCTCCTGAAGAACGAAGTGCTTTCGCTGCTGCAGGAGACAAAGAGCAAGTCGATATGCTGCGCTCCACGCTTTTCTCCGGGTTCCTCCAATCTCATCTCTATGCTGAGCGCGTGTCTCAAAAGGCTGCTGACCTTGCCGCTTCTGCAGCTAAGCTTTCTCAAGAGCAAGAGGAGAAACAACGACTGTTGGAAGAGCGAGATAAACATATGGCGGACCTGGAGGCAGCTAAAGAGGAGGCAAGGGAGTCAAATGAACAGTCAAAATGTGTCACTCTCGAGGAGGAGAAAACGGCCTTGACGGGAGAGAGAGCAACTTTGATAGAAGAAAAAACGGCGCTTGAGGCAGAATCAGCTATCCAGAGGCGCTGGTATATTGAAGAGAGTGTTTCCATCATGGCCGATTGCTTTATGGAGGTTCATGGGGAGGAACTTTATGATGGCGAGGCTGTCTCTAACGCCTTTTTTGAGAGATCTTCCGGTCTTAACGACGAGGGCTTCCGCTTGGCCAGGTCAAAGGGCTATCCAGAGGGGGAAGTCGCCGAAGATGAGGAGTAAGTAGGGTGTTATCCTTTCTTTCTTTTTGTGAGGATCGAATGCTACCCTCTTTGTATATTTTTGCATACTTTTGTGTCCCTTCGAGGGTATTTGCTTCTGAACAATGATACTTTAGCGGCATTGGTTTTTATTAAGGCCATTTGCCTTTCTTTAAATTTTTACCGTCCTGAGCCCGCTTTGTCGCGCTTATCTCAACCACTGCCTGGACGATCGAAAAGATAACAAATAGGGTCTTTAGGTCCTACTCCTTAGTCTGCATCAATATCAGCGTGGTTGGCTTCATGTTTATTTTGCCAAAGAGTTATACAACTCCTTTTTGTTAATTCAAGTGTCGCGATCTCTTTGAGGCCGGAGACATCCTACACACTCAATTAATATCTATTAGTAAGAAATAAGCGATAATAGACACGAATTTCCCGTAGGAGCCGATCCGCCATCCTTCTAGGGTATCGGTGTCGCTTGCTATCGCTTTCTCAACCAGCTCACTTCGCTAGGGATTCCGCATCTGGTTAGTTGCTGGGAGTTCGTGACTTTTCGTATTTCCACGATCAGCCAGAAAGTGCCTCTTCCTAGTGAGTCTTCTGATCAGGACAGTACCTCACAAGGCTAGGATTTTTCACTTTCGGCGTTATCCTCTCATCTTGGAATTGTACCTTCCTTTGGCGAGCCGTCTTCGTCAGACCGGCCGCAAAGATAGGATTTTTACTTCCAAGATGGAGTTATTATCTCCTTAGGGTGTGCCTCTTCCTAACGAGCCACCTCCACGAGAATGGCTGTCATAGGGATGAGGCCTTTTCACCTTTGAGAATCCTGGGGCGTGCCCTCACTCAGTGAGTCGGCGGATCCAGACCGACCATCACGAGGATAAGACTTTTCACTCCCAGGGGTGTCGGGGCATGCCTCTTCTCATGGTCCCCACATGGTTACCACAAGGATAGGACTTTTCACTCCCAACGTTTCATATCAGGTGCGCCAGGGCGTGCCCTCACTTAGTGAGCCGTCGGATCAGGACAAGCCATCACAAGGATAGGACTTTTCACTCCTGACGCTAAGTATTAGGTATGCTAGGGCGTGCCCTCACTTAGTGAGCCATCGGATCAGGACAGGCCATCACAAGGATAGGACTTTTCACTCCTGGCAACCTCTTTCCCCTTTTTCTTATCGCCTGCACACACACGTAGCCACAAAGCACAAGAGAGCTCATTACTCGAGCGTTAATAGGGGTTAGGGCTATCGTTAGTGAAAAGATGCAGGGATAAGTCAAGATCTAGCATGATATAATTTCAAACGAGCAATATTCCAGGAGTTAGGTAAGGGGGTACCGTCGAGTGTCTCTAGATGGTACGCTCCTCTCCCAACGATATGGGTAACGCGGTACGACCCTTCCCAGTTTAGACTAAGCTTTCCCCGGCGTTGACCAGTTGCTCATTGATCCTGGAGTACTAGATCACCTTCTTTTAGGATTCGTTCTTTGACGCGCCTATTATGATAACGCGCCATCTTTTGCTTATAGTGCATCATCTTCAGAAGAGCTTCCTCTTATAGTTCAGGCAGTGCGTCAAGATTCGCACGCAACCTTTCCTCATTCAACTCTTCTCTGAAGTAAGCCACTCGTAAGCTGAAGGTACCAATTTCCACAGGCGTAACGACCTCCGTGCCGAAAGCCAGTGCGAATGGTGTTTCTCCTGTGCTGGTTTTCGTGGTCATGCGGTATGCCCACATCACATACGGAAGTTCGTCCATTTCTTCTTGGATCCTTCCAGGTTCTTCTTAACACCATTCAGGATGGCTCGGTTTGTCACCTCAGCCTGACCATTAGTCTGCGGATGAGCCACGAAAGAGAATCTCTGCTCGATTCTGAACTCCACATATTAGTTTCTAAAGAACTGGCTGGTGAACTATGTTCCATTATCGCTAATGAGTACGCGAGGAACTCTGAAGCGCATGATAACTTGGTGCTTGAAGAAACACCAGATTTTTTCTGTCGTTATGTTGGCAACCGCCTCAGCTTCTGCCCATTTGGTGAAGTAGTCTACTGTTACGACCACAAACTTTAGTTGCAATCTTGCCTTTGGAAATGGTCCAAGGATATCAATTCCCCATTTCGCGAAAGGGCAAGGAGCGATAATATTATGAATTTGTGCAGCGGGCTGCCAGGGAATCTTGGAGAATTCTTGACACTTTTGGCAAGTTCGCACATAGTCATGGCAGTCTCTCCGAATAGTGGGCCAGTAGAACCCTGATCGAAAGACTTGCGCAGCCATGGTTCCGCCGGATGCGTGCATGCCACAAATTCCCTCGTGGATTTTGCGGAGGGTATGAAGACCCTCTTGTTCTGTTATGCATTTCGCAGCCGGATGAGAGAAACACCTCCGTAGCAGTTCCCCATTAAAGTATGTACACCGTGCCGCTTGCTTCAGTACTTTCTTCTTCTCAGCGTTATCTGCTGGAAGTTCATCATGTTTCAAGTATTTTATGATGGGAATTCTCCAGTCGTTGTCACTTTCTTCCACACAGAGCGTCGCTTGTTCTTCCATGAAGGAAGGTACGGGTATCTCTCGGTAGTACACCCCTTTTGGTATGGACGCCTTTGGATTTGCTGCGAGTTTAGCGAGATTGTCAGCCTCAGCGTTATCCTCTCGAGGAATGTGCTAGAAGCTGACCTGTATGCCACATTTTTTTATTTCTATCAACTCGCGCTTTACTTTAGCAAGGTATTATACCATGATGGGCTCTCTAGCTTGAGAGTATCCCAGCACTTGGTCTATTATCAACTTGGAGTCTCCGCAGACTTTCAGCCGCAAGTCTCCCAACCTCATAGAGTCATGTATTCCCTTGATTGAAATACTCTTTCCTATCCTGAGCCCGGCTAATAGCGCTTCATATTCTGCGGCGTTATTGGACAACGGCTGCAGGATTCGGATGGCATATCGCACATGGATGCCGTGAGGCCCACTCATGAAAATTCCAGCCCCGGTAAGCTCTTGATTTTTAGCGCCATCTACGTGGATAACCCACAGGTCGGTGTAGGTCTCTGGGAAGGGAAGATCCAATTCTTCTTTCTCCTTTTCAGTCAATTCTGTTAAAGGATCCGGCATGAAAGTGCATTCCGCGATAAAGTCCGCCAAGATTTGAGCCTTCACAGACGGTCGGGACCGGTAATACAACCCATATTGTTCAAGTTCAAGAGCCCAGATTAGAATCCTCCCCGAGGATTCGGGTTTTTGGAAGATCCGTTTCAGAGGTTGGTCTGTCAGCACAACGACAGTATGAGCTTGAAAGTATCGGCTCATTTTCCGCGTGGCTTAGATCAATGCTAACGCTATTTTCTCGATACGGGCGTATCTGAGTTTGGCATCTTTTAGGACGTGACTCATGAAGTATACAGGGCGGTGCGTGTGGTTGTCTTCTCCCACAAGGACCGCGCTAACCACTTCGTCAGCAACCCCAAGGTATAAATACAGGATATCGCCAGGTTCTGGTCTTGTCAATACCAAGTCAGACGATAGGTAAGCTTTCAGGCCTGCAAATGCTTCTTCGCACTCTGCCGTCCATCCGAAAGCGGCTTTCTTCCGTATAACTTTGAAGAAAGGGAGACACCTTTCTCCTTGTTTAGAAATAAACCGCCCCAGAGCAATAACGCGCCCGGTTAGCTTTTGTACCTCTTTTATGGTCTGAGGAGATATCATGTCTTGGATAGCCTGGATCTTTGACGGGTTGGGCTGAATGCCTTTTTGGTTGACCACATAACCTAAAAATTTGCTTGTTTGGAAGGCGAACATGCACTTTCGAGGGTTTAGCTTCATCTGATATTGCTTCATTACTTTGAAGACTTCAGCCAGATCGGATAGGTGATCTTCAAAGTTTTGACTTTTAACCAGTATGTCATCGACATACGCTTTGACGTTTCGCCCAATCTATTTTTCGAAGACCTGATTCGCCATTCGCTGAAAAGTGGCTCCAGCGTTCTTCAACCCGAAAGGCATCGCCGTATAGCAATAGGTGGCCCTCGGAGTGATGAAGGCAGTTTTCTCTTCATCCTCCTTGGCCATGGGGATTTGATGGTACCCGAAATTGGCGTCCAACGAGCTTAAGTACGCGTATCCGGCAGCCTGATCAACTAGCTGATCAATCCGAGGGAGTGGGTAACAGTCTTTAGGGCAAGCGTCATTCAATTCAGTGAAATCGATGCACATGCGCCATTCTCCGCTGGGCTTGGGGACCAGAACGGGGTTAGCCAACCAGGTGGGATATCTTACTTCTCGAATAAAGCCAGCGTCGAGAAGCTTAGTAACTTCTTTTTCTACCGCCCTTGCCTTTTCAGTAGAGAAAGCACGTCATTTCTGTTGGACTGGTCTGGCATCAGGGTTGACATTGAGTCGATGTTCTGCCACCTCCCGTGAGATACCGGGCATGTCAGATGGTTTCCATGCAAATTCTCCTTTGTATTTATTCAACAGTTGGGCCAACTGCAGATTTTCCTCTACGTTGAGGTTATCACTAACTAGAAATACGGCTCCGCCTACCCCACTGACTGGGACATGAGTCATTTTATCTACAGGCTGAGTACGTTTTTCATCATTTTGCTCATATGGGTCCACCGTCACGCACACATACCTGTCGCAACTCTTCTGAGTCATAAGCAGATAGCATTCAGCTGCTAACTTCTGATTTCCTCGGATCAAGACCAGAGCATCCCAGGACGGGTATTTCAACTTCAGATGTTTTTGCGATATCGCCGCTCCAAAACGGTTGAGGAATGGCCGTCCCAATATAGCATTATAAGGTAGATTTAGATCCACCACCAAGAATAAAATCTCCTCAGACCGTTTGGAGGTATCTTCCTTGAAATATACGAGCAAGGTAGTCACTCCAGTCACTAGGATGGGGACTCCGTCTACCCCAATGATAGGTTTTTTACAGGGCATCAGCTCACTATCTGAACGCTTCAGGAGATTGTAGGCTTCCAATGAGAACACATGTACGGCACTTCCATTGTCAACCAGAGTTCTTCTAACTCCATGGTTAGCGATAATGGGTGTAACTACTAACGCGTCGTTGTGCGGATACACCACACCTTTCTCGTCCTCTTCAGAAAAGGATAATACCATACGATCCAAGGCACTTATCGCTTCACTCTTTATTGTCCTGCCAGTCCACTTCCGCTTATCTCCTGGAGCGGGCATCAGCTGCGCGGTTTCATCTAGATAAGGCGTGCCTCCAGCAATGATGTTGATAATAGGGACGTCCTCGTCATCAATTGTAAGCATTTCCCGGCCTCCTGCCGCAGGACCAGTGTCGCGGCCTGGGGGGTGGGATGGCGTTGCCCTGCTATCAGCTACTTTATTTGTTGGGTCACTTTTAGCTTCTTCTCGTGTTTTCGTGGCAAATTCCCCCAGATAGCCTTCCCCCACTAGACGTTCTATCGCCGCTTTGAGTTCTCGACACGCTTCACTTGAGTGTCCTTTGGCTTTGTGAAATTTGCAATAGGTATTTTCCCTTCGCCCCAGGATTACTCCTGGTCTTACAGGGGCGGGATAACGGATGGGCAGGTTTCGCTGCTCTACTATTGCCAATATTTCTGCTCGGGGTAGGACGGAGGAAGGAGGGTATGAATCATAAACTCGTCCCTTAGGAGGATCATTCTGCCGTTGAGCAGAGGAGTCACCAGATTTTCCCTTTGAGGGGTTGCCTCTTCTCCGATTAAATGTCTTGGGAATGTGATCCTTTCGCTGAGCGTAATCATCCACGAACTGATCTTCAGAGGTAGCTGGAATTAGAGCGGTAGGGGCTGGAGGCATGGCGGGCGGCATGTTCCGAAATATATCCCTGTTTTCTTCTTCTTCCATCCTCGCATAGTTGTGGGCTTTCAACCTTAACGCATCCAAAGTCACTGGTGGGTCAACCATTAAAGCTTCTCGGAGTTTTCCATAACAATAGTTTCGCTTTAAGGCTTCAATGGCGAAATCAACCGTTACACCTGGTGTTAGCGACATCTCAGTGTCGAAATAATGGAGGAAGCTCCTCAAAGATTCCGGAGGTTTCCTGTGTAAGTCGAACAAGGCAGCAGCTGACTTTCTGATAGGGACTGCAATGCTAAATCGACTCCTGAATTTAGATTCCAGCTGCGCGAAATTGTCAATAGACCCACCCGGAAGACCTTCGAACCACAAACGTGCGACCCCTGACAGGGTCATTACAAATATTTGACACAAAGCAGCATCATTGTGGGTTTGGAATTGCACAAAATCTTTCACCTTGTTAAGGTGAGAGATGGGATCTCTGGTGCCATCATAAGATTCTGAGGGAAGCTTTACGTGTCTACTGACCCTGTGATGCCTTATGCGTAGGCTAAAGGGGTGGCCCGAAGTATCGTCAAGGATTTCCCGCGCCTGCTGAGGCGGGGATGCTTCCAAATGATGCCTACGATCTCTCGGATCTCTGATAGGATGTCGCCTGGGAGTCGGACTACGACTCCTGGGTGACCTAGTTCGATGTCTCCTACTGCTGGATCTTTCACTCCCTCCGGGAGACATATCTCTATTATTTTCGTTTCTCCTTCCATCCCAGCGACCTCTATCCTCCTCACGCCATTGCCGCTCCTCTTGAGAAATAGGAAATAAAGGTACTTGTGGTATGTACGGCTCCACCGTTCTATGAGCAATCTGTACAAGACTGACTGGCGTATTTAATGCGGGCAGCGTCAATGAGACATTCGCATGTAGCGGGGACGACAATGGTCTTTCTGTAATGATTGATGGAGTGAAAATGAATTGAGATGCCACGCCTGACCCAGAAGCAGCAGCAGGTGTATATCTGCTAGCCAATTCTGTTAAGTGGTCCAGTTGAGCATGAAGAGTTAAAATGGAGCTCGCGAATGGGTTATTTGCGCTATCCACCCCGGACCCCCCGACTGAGGAGGAAAATGACTTGACCCCGCTATTTGGGACAAAGGAGTGCTTGGTTGTAACACAAACGTTCCTGTTGTTTGCGCGAGAGATAGATCTGACATTCCTGAAGGAATTTCTTGCATCGAGGTGGGAGCATCTGAAGTGGCGAAAGCAAAGAGTCGTCTGCGGGTATCAAATGGAAGACTAGAGGACTGAGTCAACGGTGGATCTGAATCAGAAGCCATGATGTTCAAATTCCCAGAAGAACAGAGCTTGGCTATTAAGGACACTCACTTAATTAAAACCAAGACTCTCAATGAAAGCACCAATTTGATAAGATTCGAGTTTCTTCGGGGGCGGAATGAGGATTATGGCTGTCCGGAGTCACCGTGGCTGCTGTCCGCGATTCCTGCAAAGCGTCGGAGGGGGGGCTCCAGCGTAGACACTCTGATGCTTAAGTTAGTAAGATTATGAAATTCGGCAGAGATTCTAGTAGAGATTTTTTTTCCTTTTTCTCGATCTATAAATGTGGGGTATTTATAGTTGGAGAGAAGAAGGTCGTTACCCCTAGGGGTGGGCATTATCAAGGGGAGATAATGCCCCGGATGACGTCAGCTAGACCGTATGGGATGACGTCAGCAGGAGGATATCGCTAGTGGGATATCGCCAATATGTCGTTGTCGGGGTTCCTAGGATGGGATGACGCCGTGTAGGTCCCCCCCCCCCCCCCCCCGCTGATGTCGACCATCCCAGGATCCTTGGCCTAACGGGGGCGGCAGCCGGGTGCCGTCTTTTAGTCAAGGTCTACAGGAATCCGGCTTTGACTGGAGGTAGGAAGACGATTATACCCTTGGTGTTTCCTTAATTTGTTATCAGTAACAAGATAAATAGAGCCACGACAAAGCAGATATGATTATGATGCATGTGCTGGGGCTCTGATTCTGACTTTTCTAACTGGCTTGAATGGTTCCTGAATGATACCATGAAAAGGTCCCTAAAGTGTCGTCTAGTGTCCCGATTCCTTGCGAAATCGTGTAACCTTTCGACTAGCTTTAGGGGTTCATCCGAGTTGGGATTGGCGAACACTACCCAGGACATGTGTCCTAGGGCGTCGCTACTACCCTCCTAATTTGGTAATTGTCCCCGGGGTGTAGGGCACTATGAAATGCATATGACAATTGATAAAGTTAATAAATGAACAGATCAACAATTTATCAAAGCAGGTAAATAGACAAGTAAAACACCTCTAAAAAATGAAACCGGCTCCGACCAACACTTCCCAGTGAAGTCGCCAAACTGTCGCGCCCCCGAAAATAAAAATAATTCTCGAGTGTGCAACGAACTTGAGACCTTACGATACTCGGCGTAAAAGGGACGCCTCGCAACATGCAATTAAGTCACCACCCTAATTTTGTCGCTAAGTCTAGGGAACCTTAATCGCCATGGCATAAAAAATATAATAAATAAAAAACTAAAGGCACAAAAAAGGGGGTCTAGACCCCAGACAAAGGGTTCGGGGTCGTATTATGGTCTCGGGAAGGTGTTAGGCACTCGAGTCACATCCGAAAATGGTTACCGGTTGATAAGAGAGGTGTTTAAAAGGTGCTTGATAAAATACATTTTTTAAAGGGGGGCCTCAGAGGAATCGTCACTTTAGTCTTTTCCATAATCGGGACAGCTCAGGAATAATTGATCGTTTGAACCGATCGGTTATTCCTGACCGTAGTGATGGGACTGAATTTTCTGTAAGACTGAATGAGCGCCCTCTATTTCATCATCGGGCCATGCATGATTAAATTAATTATTACGCGATTCTATCATGGATAGCTTAACAGAGTACATACTAAATGAGGGATTTTGAAATGAAAAACTGATGTGGGATCGAAGCCACCACGTACATGCAGTCAATATAAGCGAAAAGTTAAAATCAAATGAACATGGCATTTTAAGCAAGCCTTTAAACACGTTGTTCATGTGGGTTGATTTGAAATCCTAGAAATTCTATATATCATGTGTACGATTGATAATTACGGAAAGCGTTGAATAAATAAAAGGGAACGAAAGGCGTACTTTTGAGCGAAGCTTGAATTTAAAACCTACAAGATGAGAGTGTTAGTGATAGCTCGAAAAATAAATAAGCAATTTATGAATGCGAGAAATTAAATAATGACTTGATGCGTGCGAGAATTTAAATGTTGATTTAACGTATGCGAGAAATGATGATTTGATGCATACAAAAATTTAAATGATGATTTGATAAGTGCGGAAAATTTAAATGCTGATTTGCCGAGTGCAAGAAATTAAATGCTGATTTGATGAGGTGCGGAAATTAAATGATGATAGTTGATAAGTGTGAAAATTTAAATGCTGATTTTAATGTATGCGAGAAATGATGATTTGACGCATACGAAAATTTAGTGATGATTTGACGAAAAATTAAATGATTGATTTGACGAAAATTTAAACAGGTGATATTTGCAGGAAGATTTAAATGATCGATGATTTGCAGGAATTAAGCAGTTGACGATTTGCAGAAAATTAAATGTTGATTTGCAGAAAATAAAACAGTTGATGTTGCAGAAATTTAAACAATTGATATTGCAGAAAATAAAACAAGTGATAATGCATAAAATAAATGCAGTTGATATTGCGGAAAATAAATGCAGTTGATATTGCAGAAAATAAATACAGTTGATATTGCGGAAAATAAATGCAGTTGATATTTGCAACCGACCATGTAGGCGGTAAATTGAATTTAAATTGCCGAAAGTAAATTGCGGAAATTTAAAGTGAGAATTGTGTAAACAGTTGATAGGTACAGAAAATTAAAATGACAGTCCGAAAAATAATCATACGAAACATACGAATATTTTAACGAAAAAAGTGTGATTCGAGATCTCGGAAAAATGAAAATGGGTTGGGCCCAATTTGAAAAGAAACAAAAAAACAAAGGAAATGGGCCAGGAATAGTTCCTGGCCCAAGGAAATTAAAAGAACGGTGATGGGCCAAGCCCATCACCTTTGATGGGTTGAATAGGCCATTATGGCACCATTCATCGTCCTCTTCTTTGGTCGCCGGCGCTACTGCCGAGGACCAAGCTCCTGCCACCCGTGGCCAAAATGAAAAACCTTCGTATCGAGATGCTCGTCTCCTCGACGGCTTCCCGACCGTATGAACCTCGAATTTTATTTTAAACCGTACCGAGTTTAATTTTGAAAAAATGACGAAACCGTTAATTGTCAAAAACTAATTAATTCACACGATTTATCTAACGATTAATCAAGTCAAAAGCACGTATTTAATCTACAACATGCATACGAATTAATGGCACAAAAACTAACAATTTATTTGCTCACAATAATGCTAAACGAATTAAAGAAGAAAAATGCATAAAACGAAAGAAAGAGAAGCTTGAAGAAGCTTATTGGACAAAGCTTGAACTGAGGCAATCGAAGCTCTACGTGAGCTATCGATCAAGAGAGGGAAGAAGCAAGGTTGCCTTGCAAATTTAGTGTCATTTGAACGAAGGAGGGAGGCTCGTATTTATAGGCTAGAGATCGCGTGGTGGCCGGACGGGAGGGACGCGGGTGGAGGCCGAGCGGTCGTGCTGGCGGGGCTAGGCGGCTGTGCTAGCAGAGCTAGAGCTGAGGGGACATGACCGTTGATGGGACAGGACGTCGGGAGCAGACTGCTCGGTGGCCTGCTCCGCTGCTGGTTCACGTCCATGGTGCATGCGCACCATGGCTTTTAAATGGTCAACCGTTGATCTGGTTGACTTTTCTTGGTTGAACAGATCAACGGCTGTGATCAAATGGCTTTTTAAGCCTATTTAAATGGCCTCGAGCCAATTTCGTGAAAGAACATTCTGAATTTTCGAGCCGAAGTGCCAGTGCGTAGAGAAAAATACGGCGAGTTTAAACGTCTACAGCGAAATGTTCTGACGAAAAATAAATGATGTTATGACGAAAATTATGCGAAACGCTGTAGGTCGGTGTGAACAAAAAAAGGGTAGGAACTAGTTGATGGAAAACATTCCGAGTTCGAGCTATTGTCCGAGCGAACTTACTCGGGTCCAATAAAAGCTCGAACAAAAATAATAATAAATAATAAAACTGCTAAAAAATGTGATAAAATACTAAAAATCCTAAAATTCATGTGATGACCTAAAACGAAGAAATAACTAGTAAACGACTAACGGATAATTAAAAAAATGATTTTTAAGGCTAAAAAAATTAATGATAATAATAACGAAAACACGTGACGGAAAATAAAAAACGCGATTTCGAAAGCTGACGATGCTAACGACGATGATAAAAAATGCGATGAGAATTGAAAAATGCTAAGGGCAGTAAATTAATTAAAAATGACAGTCAATTAACTAAAATGATAGAAATGCAAAAATTAATTAAAAATGGCGTCAAAATTTAGGTATCAACAACGCCAACTCACTTGGATCATCATAACCTCCCATCCGATCATCCTTGGCCACATACAAACCTAGCTACCTCACTATTCTGGTCAAGACATCATCATCATTTTCTCCTTTCTTCACCGTCGGTTTGCAACCACACAAGCAAACCGACTCCAATTTTCTTCTCTATAAATAGAGACCTTCAAGCAACGAATTATGGGCACCTAATTTCACTCTCACTCTCCATTTCTTGCACATCGTTCTTGGCCAAAGCGCTCCTGGCAAGGTAAGCTTTCTCACTCTAGTTTTTCTTTAATTTTTGTTTATGCTCCTAATGATGTGATAAATTGCTTAAACTTGCTTCACATGCTTAGTTTTCATGACAATTCCACTTCTCTTGCCACAATTTGATTGACTGTTGTCTAAATTAATTAATTGCATGAAATGCATATTAATTAGTTTACTATTCACATGGTAAAAATGCCACTGTTTTGATTTAATTTCTTGCTGTAATTATTGGGTTGATTTTCTGGCATGTTGTTGTGTTGATTGAGTTGGTTTCAGGAGTATGAGATCATGTTTTAATTTTCATGCTTGAATTGCTACTGTTGAGTCGTGAGAAAGAAGAAAGAAAGGAAGAAGAAGAAGTTTGGGCGAGAGAAAGAAAGAAAAGAAAGGTGATGGACTTTTGTTTTAAAATTTAGTTTCTGGGCTTGGTTTTGTCCCAGGCCCAGCTGTTCTTTCATTTTTCTTTTGGGCCTGGCCTATTAATTTTCGTATGAAATATTCATATGTTTTCTTTTTTATAATTGTTTTGCCATGTTTAAGTTATCAAAAAATATTTGTATGATAGTTTTGTATTTTATTTTCATGTTAAATATTCATATGAAATATTCGTATACAATAAATTATTTTATAATTATCTGTATGCTCACATGCGTTAAATATTCTTGTTTGCTCGTTTGCCATGTTTTATTAATTAATTTCTTGTTTAAAATTAATTAAATGTTTATTTATTATTTTCAAACTATCGCTAACACTCTCGCTTTGTAAGGTAGATCAAGTTCACGCAACGCAAGTACGCTTTCTATCCCTCTTTTATTTATTCAACATTTTTCGCAAATATTATTTGTATACATGCTATTTAGAAATGTTAAAAACTCATATCATAATTGTATGCATGATATTTAGAATTGTTAGAAAATAAAATCAACGCACATGTTTACGTGTTTACCTCACTTGCTTTTATGCCATGAAATTAATTGTTTGCATTGATATATGAGCATGGTGGCTTCGATCCCACACGGTTATTTGCATGGTGGCCTCGATGCTAACCAGACTAGTGAGCGGTCTCATACCCGTGACGCATCCACATCAGATTAAGATTGAAAGCCAAATAGAGGAATCTCTGAAGATTCGCAGGGGATTCCTTGCGTCTGTAGAAAGCACCAGGCGCTTCCAAAAGATTCCAGAATATTCCCTAGCTATTTTCGTCAAGCCCTGGATAAATATATCCTGGTTAAAGCTTCGTTGATGTGCTTCCACGTGTCCTCCTTACTGGCTTCTAGAAGATTCCATGCGCATCCAAAATATTCCAAGAATATTCCCTAGCTGTTGATCATATAGTCATGCCCTCGACGCTGCGCGCTTCCAGAATATTCCATAAATATCCCTTTTTGGACCAAAGATATTTATTCCATGTTTTTAAACTCCTTAGCTGGATTTTGTCATTTTCTAATCCCTTAGCTGGCTTTTGTCTTCTTGTGGGCAAGAAGGCCTATATAAGACTTTAGGTTTTAGGGTTTTGGGACATTTTTTTAAATATTTTCTACTTTCGTCTTTTGGGAGCCGCCTCTTTTTCTCCCCTCCTCCTTTTGAAGGAGGTGGATCAGACCATTTTCCAGTAGCCGGTATTTATCAAGTTTTCTCCTTTATCTATTCTTTACTTGTAATGCTTTCTAGATCTATTATTTGTGTGTTTTCTAGCATGAGTAGTTGATTTCTCTTGTTCTTAGCAAAGGTATTTTGATGGTTGCATAGGTTAGTAAGAGGCCAAATCGTTCTTCATAAACTCCATGTTTATATTTGCTTGTCTATCGTTATCGTAGTGTGGGGAGGTGTTTGGGAGGATGACGAAGTGTCTAGGTTACCTCTTTAGCAGTGACAGTGTGGGGAGGAGCTTGGGAGGATGACGAGGTGTCTAGGTCATCTCTTTAGTAGTGACAGTGTGGTGTGAGGTGTCTATTTGCATGTCTTGCCCTCGATACTGTTTTTCCTGTCTTTCCCCTGACTCTTACTTTTAATGCTTTTTACTTGTCGTGCCCTCGATTACCGCTTTCATTAGTTAGAATTGTTAGCTGTCTTGGTTAACTTGCTTAGCCAACAAACCCCCCTTTTTGGTATTACTATTTTCAGTCTATTTGTCTTAGTCATGCACAAAAGTCAGCGTCTTGCCCTAGTCTCCATGGATCGAACCTGTTACCACTATGCACAATTTATTATGCACTTGATAGCAGGTCTTTATTATTATGTTTGATTGTGCCCTCGACAAGCACACATCATATGGCCCGATGATGATAAAGAGGGCGCTCATTTTAGTAAAAAAAACCAATGATTAATTAGTCCCGACCAGTCCCAACCAGAAAGTATTAATCAGTCCCAAACGGTCCCTATCGGAAATAACAAAAATACTAAAGCGGTGAACACCTCTAAGGGCCCATAAACAATCGAAAAGTGGCCCAATTTTTGTAACAGGATTTCGGCTGACACTCTACGATCGTTTACCCTGTAAATGATTGGGAAGTGGCCTGATTCTGTGCGCGGGATTGGTTGACATGCTGCCCTTAACACTCAAGTGAACATGTCTTGGTGTTCACTTGAGTGTTAAGGGCTCGCTTAATAATAAGGTTTATGCCGCCTCCTCCTCGCTCTTCTTCTGAATCACTCTCAACTTGTTCCTCCACACCTTCACTTGTTCGGTCGTCATTTGAGTCTAGGTAACCATTGTCCCGAATAACCAAGACACGCTTATTAGGACACTTGGACTTCATGTGACCTCTATCGGAACACTTAAAACATAAAATATCCCTTGTAGGTACCCTATTCGCCGAATTAGATGAAGGTTTATTGTTGTTGTCATTCCGTGAGAGTGCTTGGACGTTCGACACACTCTTATTACCATATGTGTGCCGCAAAACCTTAGGTGGATTTTGCGCAACTTGTTCACTCTTTGCTCGAAACGTCTTCTCCCATGGTAGTGTCTTTGTAGTAACCGAAGTATCATAAGGAACCCTATTCTTTCTCTGCCTCTCTATCTTGATAGCCATGTGCAACATCTCTTGCAAATTCGTATAATGCGTTAGCTCCAACGCGTTAGCTATTTCCCGATTAAGGCCGTTAAGGAACCTTGCCATCGTCGCCTCTCGATCCCAACCACTCGCACTTTAGCTAGCGCTATCTCCATCTCATTAAAATATCACTTACGCTCCTACTTCCTTGTGTCATGGTTTGTAACCTTTGGTGAAGGTCACGAGTGAAATAGTTAGGAACAAAATGCTGCTTCATTAGTGTTTTCATGTCTTCCCAACTTCGAACCGGTTCGGCCGCAAGCCTTATCCGATCACTATTGATTTGATCCCACCAATGAGCCACATAGTCTCGAAACTCCACTACTGCCAACTTGACCTTCTTATCCTCAGAGTAGTTATGGCAAAGAAAATTGATTCGATTTTCTTTCCCACGCAAAGTAAGCGTCGGGGTCGTCCTTTCCCTCAAAAGATGGAATCTTCATCTTAATGCTCCAGAGATTAGAATCAACCCTCTCTTCAACCCTAGGCTGCCGCTCTTGAGCTCGGTCACACCTATCATTAAACTCATGCTCACTCTCTTCGTGCCATGACGCATGTTGTGCTCGATGCTCGACCCGCACGTCACACACGTAGGTCTCGCGTCTAGGTGTGATTGGCACATTCTCGCCGCCTTCAATGGGGCCAGTCATAAACCTTGTTCCCTCTTCTCCACCACCAACATATCCTTTGGGTAGCCCTCTAAATAAGCCTTTTCCTTCTTCTTCCTTCGGAGGATCACCATGATATAAATGTTGTGCGTTTCCCGGATTGAGAACTTGGGAAAAATGAGGAATGTTTATTCCTTCTCTTGCGGACAACCTCTTAAACTTGCTCACGGTATCCTTATTGGAACAATCCATCTGATCAAGCCTCATTAAAATCTTTTGTAATATCTCGGCAAGCCCGGGGCTCACCGCGCCTTCTACACGTTTCTTGCCTTCCATTGACATTCCTGAAACTCACAACAGAAAATAGAAAACATAAAATAACATTAAACCTAGCACTCCCTCACGTTTTCTCTCGTGTTTGAACACTCTATTGATCTCACAAAATTACTCACACTTCCTGCAATTTTTCACGTGCAAACGCCAATGACTTGAGAATTTCAAAGGAAAGCTTCCAAAAAGACTCTCAAAGACAACTAGCTTCAAAACAATTTTTGATGCTCAACAAGAAGTTTAGTTGCAAAGAAAAATCAAATAAATAATTGTTGGGCTGGAATAGAAGGGATTTTATATAGGCAGAATCAAAGAAAGCTAAAAAATAGACTCGAAGGGACTCAAACAAATCCCAAATTGCGAATTGGTGTGTGCGCGTTTTAAGGTTTTGAACTTGCAACTTCAATAACTTTCAACTCCGACCACGAAATTGAGTAATTCTTTTTGCAGTAGCTTTAACTCCTCTACCATAGACATCTATCTTTTTGTACTTAAATTTTTTTCATTTCGTGACCATTCCTCTAAATTGCTAAACTTCATTTTCTCACCGCTTCTACGGTTGAAAACTCTCTCCTCACCTTTCCTACGGTTGAAAACTCTTCCCTCACCTTTCCTACAGTTGAAACATTCTTTCCCACCGTAGGATTCAATTATATTTCATTTGAGAACATTCTTTCCTACGTTTGTCTTTTAGTGGTTTGATCTTGAAGAAACATAATTGCTGCAATTTTTTGTGTTTATTTGCATCTAAGTGGCCGAAATATTCTTCTTCTTTAAGTGTGATTACTTGTTGTGTTGGAGCTTTCAATGATGAGACATGAGAGCCATGTGGACTTACTTGTTTGCTAGCTAGTTATCATCTTTTTGTGCTCACCTCCTAGTCGGCCACATCTCTCATTGTGAGCCAAGCATTTCAGCTTGCTCACTACTCCACGTAGCCTCACATAGCCGGCCTTAGGGTTGCATCCTTACACAGTATTTGATTGTCATACACAATCACATCACTTGACACATCATTTGCATTGTCATCCACACAAAACTTGACACCTCACTTTGAACTGCAACATCACAAATTTTGGCATTTAGTAATAATTTTTTCACTTGCAAAACCACTTGTCTTTCACTTATTTTTCAAAAAATCATGTCATACAAGTGAGCTCTCTTGCACTCAATTAAAAAAAATAGAAAAGAAAAGAAGAAGGACCTAAAACAAAGATCAATCAAAAAACAAAAGTGATCAAGTTCCAAAATTCAAAAAAAAAAAAGATTACAATTGAGTCACAAGCAAGAGACTACATGTGTGTGTGCATTTGAAGTGAATTAAATCAATTTAAAGTGAAATTTGTGTCAAGAACACAAGTTCGGATTTTCCCTCCAAATATTTTTCAAATTTTGCAAATTCAATTTTCGTTCCTTTTCTCTTCTTCTTGAGTTGTCCATTTGAGCTAGCCTTTCCTTTTAGTGTCTTGAGTTTTCTTCTCTTTTTTCCTACATCTATGTACTCTAGGTATTTTTGGTGTTCAAACCAATCAATTTCTTGAACAACAATTCGACCTTCTCTACCTTTCCTTCTAAGCCTTATTTTCGTTGCATTCCATGTGCTTATTTGAGTCTTAGAGTCTTGTGCTAAGCTTAATTAATTGGTTTTCATTGGAGATAAGAGTGAGTGAGTTAGTGAGCATATTAGAGTGTTGCTCCTCCTAGCCACACACATATCGGACTAACCCTTTTGTATATATCAATTGCGTTTGCTTCTTTTTCTAGGTGTTGTAATTATGTCTAATTACTATGATGCTCAATATGGTTATGGGTCTAGTGCATACGAGCCTACAGCACACTCTCCAAGCCATAGCCTAGGTTCCTCATCCTACCATATCTGTGGCCATGGATCTGCTTCTAGTGTGTTTTTCCGTCGACCTCCTCAATGCCCCTACATCCCACAACATTTGCGGGTTGCTCCTCCTAGCCACACATTGTCTCACTACTATGAGCATTCCCCCTTGGATTCGGCGATTGCCTTGCTTAAGGCCCACATGGACGAAAGCGCGAAAGGCAACGCATGGTTGGCGCGCTAAGTGGAGAAACTAAGGGATGATTTTCAGATAATGGGGCAAGAGATCAAGCTGCTTGGGCAAGATAGAGTGTTGGATGTCAATTCGGGTGGTAATGATCAAGAGGCGGAAGACAACAAGGGCTTACTAGTGGGGTTGTCTACGGGATGCCATAAGAGAGCTCTTCATTGTCTTGCCTTGCAGCGCACTCTTAGGTCCCTTGGCAGCAATTTTTCCATCATCCGGGCGGTGCCTTCACATAGCCATTTGGAGCCATTCCTCCTTGGCCTTGATCATCTTAGCCATGCATCCTCCTTTACTTCTTCAGTCTCTTTTGGGTTGGATTCTCCATTGCTTTTCCCTATCCACGGTGTAGATTCAAGGATGAATCTCCTCAAAGAGGGATGGGATGATACGAGCCAGGACCCACCGGTACCCGCACACGTTGCACGGGAAAGGCCTCCCGCATGGCCTATCTTCCTCGCACGGTCTACACAGGTTGGTCAGCAAAACCATGACACATCCGCTCCTCCAACCCTAGCTAGCCTTGAACTTCTTCGCCTATCCCACGAGCGACCACGCCTAGCCCTAGCTCCTCGGCCCATGTCTTGGCCAAGCTGTCCACCTAGGCTAAGCCTACCAAGGCCAAGCCAAGCCCATCACTCCAGCCCGCGGTGAAGCCCCCTTTGTTAAGGGTAGTAGGGTATTTATCCCTTGTACATAGCCTAGTATAAATAGTGAGTGATAGACTCATTTTAGGTTGTCTTTTGTTTTGAATGTTATTTCTCTTAGACCAAACCTTTTAGTTAAGGATTAGGGTTCATAGAGTCGGGGATGTTAGGGCTGAAATCCATGATCTTTCCTTCTTGTTGAGTAGGTTTCAAGTTGTTAGTACTTGAAAGGATCATCATTTAGGAGAGAGATCCTTATAGACTTGTAAAAGAGTTTGTAAGTTCTATTTATTGTTAATCATCAAAACACTTTCCTTTTCATCTATTAATCCACTTCACTCTCTCCACACTCCTTCTAGCGACGTTATCTTCTCCATTTATCTATAAATACATCTCTGCATTTACTCCATTGTTGTCGCTGCCTATATACTCCATTTATACACCGAAATCATCTATCCAAACATCAACTATCCTAGTGTTTACCACCTCCCAAAGGAGACTAGATCCTTCCTCAAAGAAACTCACGGCTTCATCTTCACAAGAGAAACCGAGAAGTTATCAGTTACATTCATATAACATTATTCGGTTTAATATTGCTGGCTTTGAGTATATTGTTTAGTATAAGTGGTAGCAAAAGGATCAAAGTGATGCGGATAGCCCATGGATAAGTCGAGCGTTAGGGTATACGCTTGAGTGTGGAGATGGCATTTATGAGAAACCATAGAAGGATTAACGAATCCTTCAAGATAAGAACTTGGGTTTTGCAGTGCTTACACCGGATTCCCAACCCGAGTCTAAGTGATACGATCACGGTCGAGCCTCGGTGTGAGAGACGGCCAGAATCGTATGCAAACAATTGGAGGATCTAGCTGTAGAGTTTGAGACAAAAAATAAATAAGAAAACAGCAAACACATATGGAGGAAACTTACATGATGATGACAGACGCAGCGAGTATTGAAAGATACGTAGGATTCTTGCTCTTTTTACTTGGATCAAGCCACGACAATCCTAAAACCAAGGCGAGCACCAAGGATCGATTTCCCAAGGAGAAATGGGGAGGAGCAAGGCTTAGTTACAAAATGAGTAAAAATGACCTATTTATACTAAGTTAAAAGATGGCTAACACTATTACACAAAATGGGCTTAAAAGCCTCAAAACCCTAATTTTCGTATTTTCTGGCAGTGCTTGGCGGCATGCCGCTAATGGCTTGGTCGCATGCCTCTAAGCCTTGACTTCAACTCACGCAATTTCCCAATCTCCCTGGCGGCATGCCGCTAGGCACTGCCTCAAAATGGCCGAAAATACATCTCTTGTGTGTGTTTGGCTTGGTCTCGTGCACATGTCCGCTTGCCTTGCTAGGGTTAGACGTGTCTCGACTTTATGTACACATGCTCTTGAGTTCTTGGCTTCAAAGCGGGTCCGTGAACACATAATCACCTTTCCCCTCGAATCCATAACTTTATATTTTTCTGTAAAATAAAATAAACAAATCATATATATGTATACATTAGTGGAAACACTCCCTCACGTGTAACACTCGTGTTTACTCTTGTAAAAGTTGCGCTTACAAAAATCAAAATATCTAAGAGAAACTTCCAAGAGAAGCTTCAAGCAAAATATCTCCTCTAAAATTTTTTGTAAATTTTTTTTTGAAGAAGATATTTTACACAAAATTTCTAAGAGGAAGGTGAGAAAGTCTTGCTTGCATTAATTGGCAGGGAAGGGCTCTTTCACTTTGTATGGCCGGCCACCCAAACAAAAGGAAATTTCGAGTGTACAAATAATAAACAAATGGGAAACACAAAAGGAAAATGTGTAGGGGTGAGGAATGGATTAACACAAAGTTTGCTCATCTTCTTCCTCTTGAAGATTCAAGAACAAGATGAAGAACAAAAGGATAAACACGAAGAACACCAAGACTAAATATTTTACACACTTTAGATTTGCGGTCCTAAATGCATAAAATTCCCACACAACTCTCACAAGACTCACCATAGACGTTTGACACTTTTGGTTTTGGGAATTTCAAATAGAAATTTGACACTTTTGGACAGAAATCTCAAGATGAAATACAAACATCAAACTCAAAACAACTCAAGAACACGACTTGAACATGGACTGCCTCGGTCGGCAATTCTGTTATTGCTCAGATTGTGTCCGGAAGGTATTTCAAGTTGAAGATCAATAAATCAACTCAAGAAAATGAAAACAGACATGGATGTAAAAACCCAAGAGCCCAGAAGCTCCGCTACCACTTGATATGATCCGACACTCGGGTGTGTGAGCCGAATGATATACAACAAATAGAGGATCTAGCGCTAGAGTTTGAGACAAACAATAAATAAGAAAACAGCAAACACATGCGGAGGAAACTTATATGATGATGATGGACGCAACGGGTATTGAAAGATACGTAGGATTCTTGCTCTTTTTACTTGGCTCAAGCCACGACAATCCTAAAACCAAGGTGAGCACCAAGGATCTATTTCCCAATGAGGGATAGGGAGGAGCAATCTCGACTCGACATATCTCTCCCAATGAGGGTGAACCAAGGATGAAATGAATAAGGAAGGGTAAAACTCAACTTAATCAATATTCATCATCCAAGGCTTAGTTACAAAATGAGTAGGAAGGACCTATTTATACTAAGTTACATGACACAAAATGGGCTTTAAAGCCCTCAAATTGGCATAGTGTACGTTTTTGGATAGTGCTTGGCGGCATGCCGCTAACCACGACTTCACTTCACCAAATATTATCCATCTCCTTAGCGGCATACCGCTAAGGGTTGCCCCCAAAAGGCCAAAATTGCTCTTCACGTGCGGCTAGGGCTTGGGCTTGTCCGTGTGTCCTCATGCCTTGCTAGAGTTAGACGCGTCTCGACTTTATGTGCAAACGCACGTGAGCTCTTGGATTTCAAAGGGGTCTGTGAACACATCATCACCTTTCCCTTCGAAAGGATTCCTCCTCGAACATCAAACTCAAAACAACTCAAGAACACAACATGAACATGGACTTCCTCGGTCAGGGATTCTGTTCTTGCTCAGATTGTGGCCCGAAGGTATTTCAAGTTAAAAATCAATAAATCAACTCAAGAAAATGAAAACACACTAAAGAACACGAAGAACATGAAAATGTACCTTGGCTGCCTTAGTCGGCGATTCTGTCTAGATTTATTTTCATGTTCAGAACAACTCAAGATAACAAAAATAGACACGGATGTACAAACCGAAGAGCCCAGAAGCTCTGCTGCCACTTGATACGATCACGACCGAGCCTCGGTGTGAGAGACGTGTTCACGGACTCCCTTACTTACCTGTTCCTCTTCTTGCGTATTGGTTTGGGTGAGGAGAGATTCAAATTCATTGTAATAATCTTCTACGGACTTTGAACCTTGCTTAAGACCTTGCAATCTATTTTGCAAGTCTCACTTGTAATAAGATGGAACAAACCGCTCACTCATGACTTTCTTTATTTCCTCCCAAGTGCGGGCAATCCTTTCATCATTTTCTCCCACCAACTCACGGCATACCCATCAAACTATATCACTAGATACTTTACATTCTTACTCCATCTCCCTCCCACATAATATACTCGGATGGATCCGTGGTTCCCTCAAAGACCTGGATTTGCATCTTAATGCTATTCAAGTTGTCATCAAATTATGGCTCTTCAAGTCGACCTCTTCTTCCTCTATTCAAGCGGTCACAATCTTCATTCTCATCAAAATCCTCATTTCCCTCTTCATACACATCTTCATAAAATTCATGCTCATAGTAAGGAGTGGTGTGCTCTTGAAGGTGAGGGATTAGGGTTCGACCAACGGTGGTTGTGGTACCTTCGGCATGGTGGCGGGTCCGATTTCCCGTGGCTAAAGGTTTGTCGTTAGTCACTGAGAATTTTTTTCCACAACTCCATGGTGCCCTAGTGGCTTGACTGCCATGGAATTGTTGGTATTGGGTGTCAATGCCTTGTGTTTAGAGGTCTCGCATGGAAAAGGCATGTGATTCGAGAAGGGTACGACTTATAAAAGTGCCTTGCCCTGGGCGGCCCATAGTAAGAACATTGGGAAAGCCTCGACCGGCCACCCTCTTGTGATCTTCATTGTCGTCATCGTTGTCATGACCTTCCTCCTCGGTCTCGCAAGCGATAAGGTCCTTGTTAGGCCCATCGTGTGTCTTAGGACGTAGGATTCTGGGTGGTGGAGGACATGTAGAAGCCTTGGTCAGCTTGCCTTGTTTAAGGTCTAGGTGCTCAAGTCGTGCTTCAATTTGAACTTGTCACGCACCTTGTTCGGCTAGGGACAATTGGATGGATTGGAGCAAGGCGAGCATCGGATTACTCGCTTAATCCAACTTTGCGTCATTGTTTCTTACTACACTTTCTTGCGACATGGTGAAAATCATACCTGCACACTTAGCAAATGTTAGTGAAAATCTCTCCCTCACGTGTTTACTCTTGTGTTTAAGCACTCGCAAAAATTGACCTTACACAATATTTCAATTCGCCAAACTGAATCGTGTGTTACAAGTTATGCGTGATAGATGTGCGCAATTCGTGCACTCACTATCGTTCAATCCTTTCACCCCAAGTATCAATCGCAAAATTCAACAAGAAAAGGAAACAAAATAATTGACTCAAGAGGGAAATAAATGAAAAGTGAATTGCAAAAGAAAAGACTCAAGAGATAGGTGTTTAGGGACTTAGTCACTTTAAGTTTAATACTTAGAGACTCAAGAGTAAAGGAAATAAGTTGTGTTTAGAACAAAGACTGCTCACTCTTTGGAGTTTTAAACTTTCACCTTTCCACTTACAAGACAAGTTGTTTTGGTTTGGAGATTTATTTGCAACTTAATGCTTTTGTTTAAGACTTTTTGGTTTAGGACTTGGTAGATCTTGTTCTTTTTCTACAAGGGTTTTCTTTTTCTACAAGGTTTTTCTTTTTCTGCAAGGTTCAGCTGCTGTTGGAACCAAAAGGGAAACTGCAGTTTGCTTTTTGTGATTTTCTGTTTCTTGTTTGGTACAAAAAATGGCAAATGTGTAAGAAAGCTATTAGAAAGGTGGAAGAGCTGACTTTGATCAATTTAAATAGTTTAAAATTAAAGAGGAACACAAAATTGATGAAATGAAAGCAACAATTTCTAATCAACAAAAGGAATTCCAGCAAGAATCTCAAGAACACTTGAAGAACACTTTGAATGTTCTTGGTTCTAGCTTTTGTCTTTCACTCAAAAAAATTACAATTTTTTTTGTAAAATCACACACTTGACTCCAAACACTTGTTAAGACTCAAGAAAACAAATTTTAACTAAGAAGGAAGAAAGAAATGCAATTGAAAAGCGAAGAAAATTGACTCAACGAAGAACACCAAAACTGGAAAGTTGAAAGCTTTCAGCTTTAGTTCTCCAAATGAGTTGAAACTTTTACCAAATGTTAATAAAACTCAAGATTGATGTTTAAGACACATAAATTAAGGAATTTTGACAAAAAAATTGTAACGTTTTGGTGTAAAAATGCAGACACAACAAGAACAAACTCAAAGCGCCAAAAGCTTTATTACCACTTAATACGATTCGGCCTCCTTCTAGTGAGCCGAATGGTACATTTATGCAGCAAAGATCTAGACTTGAGTTTTCACACAAATCACACAATAAATATAGGGTGCAAAGAGGGAGGAATCTAGCAGAATGACTACTCGCAAGACAAGTGATTAGAAGAACAAACCCGGAAGAAATGCGGAGGGATACTTGGAGATGAAGTAGACTTGAACAATCATGAGCATTTGAATTAATCTTGCAAACATCATACACAAAGATGGAGTGTTGAATATTACACAACTTACAAACACACAAACACTCGAAAAGGAAGTAACTACGGGTTACCATTTGAAGACTTAACGTTTTACTTGCAATGGATCAAGGTGTCTTCAAACCTAGAATCTTACAAGGGAGTATTCTCAAAATTAAGCAAGAAACACTTAACATAAACTAAGGAATGAAATAAGAAGTCTAGCTATTTATACTAAGTAGCAAAAAGGGTAAAAAGTCCCTCAAAATGGCCAAAATGTCGTCTGTTGGCCATGCCTAACGGTATACCATTACTGGCTAACGGTATGCCATTAATTGCTGTCTTCAAATATTCCAACTTCTTGAGCTTAACGGTATGTCATTAGATGTTGTCCCTAAATTCTCCAACTTCCCAAGCTTAACGACATGTCATTTTCTAATGGTCAAAATTGGTCGTCTTGGGTTCTCTATGGCTCCATGCATGTCTCTTGGCATCCGACATGGTGTATGATCATCATTAAGGTCCGATCTTTATGTTGATGTTATTCCTTGCTTATCTCGGCCTCAATCCATAAGGTAAGCTTCTTGGCCATGCTAACGGGTGATGGGTCCTTGTGGCGTCATGTCTTGAAGTTCTAAGGTAGATGTGATCATATCACCTTAGTTCGGAAGAAAAGGAAGGCCCCGACCAACACACTCAATACACCACCATCGCGAAAGCTACAAAAAAATTTCATGAAATCTTTTATAGTGGAGAAACTCCTAAGCAGTTTTTTTTGCTTTTTTTCAAAAGAGAAAATGCCTTGATCTTTGATTTTTTTCAACACTTAACAAATTACTGTCAACAAAATATTTGTTGGCCAAAATACCTTTTCCAAGTACATATTTACAACTATGTTGACCACATGTTAAACTTTTGGTGAGATTAGGATTATGTCACAACTTAAGGCTGGAAAAATTGGGTCTTGTTATTTTCCTTCAAAACAAATTGTCTAGGGAAAAAAAAAGAAACTGAAGCGCATTTCTGTGGCTTGCACAAACCAATGGACACACATTTTAAGAAAAAATAAAGCCTGTTTAAAGTAAATAAGTAGTAAAACCATCAGAGAAGAAAATAAAATTTAAATAGAATCATAAAAAGATTAGTCAAGCCAGGAAAGCCAAAAGATTTTTACTACAACTTGTTAATTATCTTAACCAACCCAACTTGTTACAGGAAACCTTGATTTTTCTAAAACTATGCTTTCATGGCACCACAATTTGGTAAGCAACCAGTCGGGGATCGGTAAATCCCAAAGTGGACTCGAAGTAGCCTCATTCCTGTCATTTTCTGCTCCTGCTTCAGCAAAGTCATTGACAGGGATGTCAAGCCCCTAAAAAATAAATAAGAGTTACAACTTGCTACTAAGAAAAAACAGTATGTAGATAGCATAAGAGGATCGAACCATAGAGAATTAAGGTACAATTATTGTGTGTGCTTGTAAATGCCAGTGATGACACTTAGGTGAAAAATGGGGTTTTGTATTACGACTAAAACTGGAAAAATAATTAAAATAGTAAAATCGTCTTGGCCAAGAATAGTGATCTAGGTCAAGAAAGCGGATTCAGAGATAGAGATCAAATACGGGAGTAGATTCCTAGTAGAGACTGGCGAGCAATGAGACATGAGATGCGATCATCGACACAAGAATATTCATCTCCAACCCACAGAGTTGCTATAGGATCAAGTCCCTCAACACCACCTCATGTACGCTTAGAGATGATGCCTTACCAATGAGCACCTTGCTGGTTAAAGGGTTTACCGAGTTGGCAGCTGGCTTGAGTCGATTACACCTCTATGGTGCGTTCGTCCTCAATGGCTTAGGGGAAGACAACTCCAGACTAGTATCCTCAATTGTCACTCGTGACTTGATCTAATTAACCTTTCCCCCTACCGTTTCCTGGATACACCCAGTAGCGCATAGGAGTCTACTTCGATCTTCTTGGCCGATAATCCACAACCAAGAAGAATGATGGCTGCGAGATCTCTTCAATCCTAGAGTGATCAATTCTAATACCAAACAGAAACGCGTTAAGAATAAGTGCGGGATCAATTAAATGCATATATGGAGATTGATAAGAACAATTAGGTCTCTTGTATATGCAAGCTCACGCCACAAAAACACCTCTACTAAGAAGATAGGGATTAGTTACACATATTCATAATCGCAAGAAAATAAATATATATTAAGATGATAAAAATTCTTCATTTTTGAAGGAGTAAGAGTATGTGAAAGATAAAACCCGAAGAAGAGTTTCAAATTAGGAGCAGCCACCGTGATAATTCTACACACCCTTCTCTAAACCCTAAAAAGTGTATTTATTCTCCTAGGAAAGTAGCTAATTACGGAAATTAAGGGAAATCCTAACTAAGATTAAATTGTATTTTAAATAATCTCCTCCTCGCAAAGAAATAAGATCGGATCAGATCAGCGGGGGAGAGTCCAAATTAGCCCGTCATTAACGCTCTAGATCGTCGGGCCGGTATACCTTCTGCTAGCGCCTCAATCACTATCTGCTCTGAAAGTTTTGTTCACCAGGTGAGGGATTGGTCAAGCAAGAGTGTCTTGGCCAAGAGAGAGACTCATCATCTTGGTCCAAAATGTTGGATCAGGAAGTCGGCTGCTCCAAAAGCACCCAGAAATCATGCACAAATCTTCCTTTCTGCTCTTCTCCTTTCAAATTATGCCCCCAAGCATACTGACTCGAGACACAAGAATCAAAACAAAACACACAAAAAGATAAGAATCAGAGTGCTCCTCCAATTGACTATTCATCTCATCACATAGAATGCTTTGAACAATTCATTCCACGGCTCCAAAACCGTATTAAAAAAGGCCTAACCAAAACCCCTATTGATACCCAAATTTTGACGCCATTTAAATTGAATTTATCATTTTACTTAAACTTACTGTCATTCTTAATTAATTTACTGTCGTTAGTTTATTTTTTAATTCTCGTTGATAACAATCCACCTAAGAAAAAGGGTATTTCCGTCTATTGCCCTGAGCTGAAAGAAGAAATCATTGTTCCTACCATCGCGGTGGAAAGAGGGCCACCGCCCACCCCAGAAGCTAACACCACGAGAGCAAAACAGTGCTTCCAAAACCGTATTAAAAAAGGCCTAACCAATACCCCTATTGATACCCAAATTTTGACGCCATTTAAATTGAATTTATCATTTTACTTAAACTTACTGTCATTCTTAATTAATTTACTGTCGTTAGTTTATTTTTTAATTCTCGTTGATAACAATCCACCTAAGAAAAAGGGTATTTCCGTCTATTGCCCTGAGCTGAAAGAAGAAATCATTGTTCCTACCATCGCGGTGGAAAGAGGGCCACCGCCCACCCCAGATGCTAACACCACGAGAGCAAAACAGTGCTCAGGAGTCTCCCCAAACAAACCTTCTAGATGGCTTGAGGAGCTGTCTCACTCTGACGAATACCACGCGTCAGGGGGGCAAACCAGTTGCTACCCTATCATGGTAACATTTATCCCATGGCTACCGCAACGGTAACATATCATCCGAAGGGTGAACCACGATCCCTAACGTTAGGGATAGCTCTCTAGCTATTCCCAAACGCGGAAATGCTCAATTCTTCTATATATACACCTCCCCCTCAAAGGAGGCAGGTAAGCATACTCTAACTGGCCTAAGCTCTGCCAAATTCAGTACACATACTGACTTAAGCATCGGAGTGTTTCCGCCGGAGACCCCCTCCGGCGCATTGCAGGTATCGCGGACCGTCGTGAGCACTGATCTGAGAGGAGCCGTTCCGCCATACATCCTTCAGCAGAGAACAAAATCTTATCAAATTGGTGCTTTCGTTGAGAGTATTGGTTCTATTAAGTGAGCATCCTTAATAACCAAGCTCCTCCTCCCTGAAGTTAGAAGGATTATGGCCTCAGAGTCAGATCCGGCGCTGTCCCAAAGTTCCAACATCCCATACAACACCCGCAGACGACTGTTTGCCTTCGCTACCTCTGATGCCTCCACCCCAGTGCAGGACGTCACTGCGGGAGAATCAGATCTTCCTCCTGGGCCAAGTTCGGAAGAAATTACATTCCAGATTTGCTCTCCCTTTTCTCATGTGACAGGAACCAGTCCTCTTACCCCCTAAGCAGGGAGATCCATGATGGGTGAAGCAGACAACCCTTTCGCAAATTCAATAGCAGCTCTCCAAGCTCAATTGGATCAGTTGACAGAGATGGCTGCTGGATTTACTCCTCATGCCTCGAGACCTGGTGTGTCCTCCCAAGTAGTTTTCACTCCGCCCATTGTCAATGAACGACCATTATCGCCCCGACAATCCAGAGGACTCCCGTCCTCCTTACCATTCTCATTGCCCCCCATCGGCGTCCCGCCGCTTGCGCGTGGACCTGCTGAACATTCTGGACAATACAGGGGAGGAATCTTTATCCCTGAAATAGCTCGCCGGCGTGATGAGTACAGAGAACATTGGGATGATCGACGGGGGGAGATATTGAGAGAGCCATCTCCTAGATACAGTGAAAGATCTAGCAGCAGGGGTCGACGAGCTCGAACTCCAAGAAGCCGCAGTCGATCTCCCAGGCGGCATCAGGAATATGACCCTCAGAATCCCAGATATGATGTTGAAATTCCACACCCGCACCAGCCTTGTGGGGTCCCTGATATTAACATTGGCCATCCGTTCAGTCACCGTGTCAGGCACCATAGAGTCCATCGACACGTGAAACTCCCAGCAGAATCATACGATGGCACGAAAGATCCCATTTCTCACCTCAATAAGGTGAAAGATTTTGTGCAGTTCCAAAGGCGCAGTGATGCAGCGTTGTGTCAGATCTTCGTGATGACGCTGTCAGGCGTAGCAAGTCTCTGGTTCGAGGGACTCCCGGCCGGATCTATTGATAATTTTTCTCAACTGGAAGAAAAATTTAAAAGTCGGTTTAGCACGGCTATTCCTATTAGGAAGTCAGCAGCTGCACTGTTCGATATCCATCGAAAACCGCAGGAATCGTTGAATGACTTTTTAGGTTGATTTGATCTTGAAATGTCCCTAACGCCAGGGGTCACTATTGATTTTGCGGTTGAGGCCCTAAAACGCAACTGCCGATACGGAAAATTGAGAGACACGTTAACGGTGGACCCACCGATGACCCTTGATGCGCTAAGGCTGAAAGCATAATTATGCGAGAATGGAAGAGGAGGAAAATAGAGAATGGATCCGAGACATGCCAACTGTTGCTACACGATTTTTGACTTTCTATCACAACCTTTACGTTTTTGCCACTTTTTAGCTTGTCTAGATCAAAATTCATGATGATTATGGTCCTAGGCTAGTTTGTTTAAATTTTCTTGTCATTTCGTGCCTTTTTAATTTTTTTCGTACTTTTAACTGTCTTTTCGCGAACTTCTATCGGTCTCGAGTAAGGCTCCCGGGACCGAGTGTAGAACGCCCTTTTTCTTTATTTGATAATTACGTGTTAATTTTCTCTTTCACGCCAGCACGTTCGGTTCCGTTCAATTTTTTGTCGTAAGGACATTTATTTTGCGCGCGAACGTTTTGCTATTTCCGAAAGAGAAAATAAATGCGTCAAAATAGTTGTCGCATTTTTCACTGTGTATTACTCTTCTCGTCTTATTTTTCTACACGTAGTTGTATCCTCGGCTCAGATTTATTTTAACTTTCGTACATTTTCGTTCGTACCAAAATATTCCGCTCGTATGGGAATTAATGCAGTTAATGCATGTTTAGTTTTTGATTGGTCCTCCGAAGGCCTGGCGGACAGGAATATTTGTTGTCCCCTTGATATTATTTGAAATGGGTGGAACACAGACCAGGACTTGGAGGACCACGTCGGATGTTTTCCTTGGCACTCACGGTCGGAGACGACCGACTTAACTCATCAACCTTGGCTCTTGCCTATAAAGAGGAAGCTCTTCACCATCGCGCGGGGACGGGTTGTCGCACCTATTCATCATCAACATCAAACCAAAGCAGAGGAAAGCGTTTGAAGGTAAGTTCCAAGCTCTCTCTCTCTAACATCTCTCTTGATAAATTTTCGTTTATGCATCTATACGCTGAATTGATGGCTTAAATTCATTTTAAATGTTTGATTGTCAAGTTATATGTTCTATTCTTGCTCCAATTTAAACATATAATGCTTGATCTAATTAATTGTGAATTATTGACATTAATGCGTTTTAATTTGCCATGATGAAATTGATTGCGGTTCATGGACGGTTCGGGCTAGTTCTTGATAGGTTTTGGTCGTAGGATGGTCCTGCTAATTCCCTGCACGTTAGGAGTCAGTTTCGGGTCGAATTGTTGCTTGTTGTTGTCCACTGTTGCTTCGGTTTTCCGAAGGAGTCGCCCACGTCTTCTCCTTCTGTTTTGCTTGCTTTTTGCCTACTGTTTTTGGATGGTTTTATTACTGATATGGAGTATGTAGTGTCTAGGCTGTTTAGGGAGGTTTTCGTGGTGTTGTGGAAGCTTGAGTCGCCGGCCATGGTGGCCGGCGACGTAAGGAAGAAGAACAACCACGTTGGCTGTTCTTGCGTGAACTACGAAGGTGACGGGCTTCAGCCCATCCCTTCCTTGTTTTATTTTCTGTTGGGCTTGGCTTGGCCAAGCCCATATGTCCATTTTATTTATTTTGTTCCAATTTCAAACTTTCGTATGGAATCGTCAATTTATTTAAATTGTTCGTATGATTTCTTGACATGCTTAACTTGTTTAAAATTAATTGCATGATATGTATGCTGTTTTATTTATGTTATGTCATGTATGAGGTTTTATTTAATTTATATCATGTATTTTTACCATGAATTTTAAATTGCATGTTTGACATGATGTTTTATTTGCTATGTGTGGTGCCAATTTGTGCTAAAATTTGTGAAATGCCCACATGATATGTATTTATTTTATGACTGCTTGTGTGAAATAAATGGTGTATGTGCTTTTATTATTTATTATCTTTAAAGTTCGTACTAACAATCTCACTTTGTAGGTAGAATTTTGGATCACCCACCGAAAAGTACGTTTTTAACTTTCTGTTATTTTATTTAAATGTTTTCTGTAAGGATTTTGCAAGCATAGTGTCCAAAAATTAGAAAACCAAGTATGGGCCTATCCTGGCCCATTTAAAATTAAAAACATCACTTTCACGCATTCGTATATGATAATTAATCGTCAATTATTTTAAATCACATGTTTGGAACAATAATTAATTGCTAAACTTGTTGTAACAATTAATTGCTTATTTTCACTTGTTGTGATAAGTAATTACTCATTATCAACTTGTTGTAATTAATTAGATATTTCAAACGTTGTAATAATTATTTAGATAAATATTCCGACCTCCAATTTGTAATAATTAGGTAAGTAGTTGGTTTGTAATATTTAGATAAATAGTTTTATTCTTGAATTATGGGTTGTAATAATTAGTTAAGTAGTTAAAAATCGTGTATGTTTGTTATATCTACGTATTTATGTCAATTGTCATTTAACCTTGGTTTTGAAGAGATGGGTCAATCGGGGTTCGTCCAAAAGGTAAAATTACCTTAAAACGTTTCCTCGTATGATCACATGAAGGTCCAAAACCTTAACCTTATCGTAAGCATGACCACTTAGGTAACAATAGAACCGCCCTACGCGTATGCATGACATATAGAATTGCTCTCAAATAAAATCAATCTCACATGCTTACGTGTTTATATCACTCGCGTTTATATGACATGAAATAAACTGTTTTTCTTGTTAAGTGATATGCATGATGGCTCCAAAGACCATGCCAACCTACGTGCCTTCATAAAAATGTACCTTGCTAGTTTTAGCCATGATAGATCACGTAGTAACTAAGTCATGTATGGCCCAATGAAAAAGGTGAGCGTCCGCTCTAGCATCGAGACAAAATGGTAACCCCATCCCTCGAACCCCCAAACGGAAATGACATGACCCAAATGCTAAGATGTAACGTCACCTTAGAGGGCCAAATTTCATGTTCAAATATCTTCTAAAAACACCTCGCATACCGGTAACCTTCTTTAAGGATGTGACTTGGGTGCCTAACACCTTCCCAAGTCCATAATACGACCTCGAACCATCGTTCTTTGGTTTAGACCATTGTGCCTTAGTTTGTTTTATTTTATGCCATCGATTAGGTTCCCTAAACCTTACAAAATTAGGGTGGCGACTTCATTTTGCATGATGTTAAGACGAGTCCAACGCTTGTCTATCATTATGGCCCGTCCCGATCCTAAACTCGTTTTCAATGAAAAAGGGGGTGCGACAGTTTGGCGACTTCACTGGGGACTAGTAGGGTTGAAGCCGGTTTTATGGTGTTTGCTTTTTTATTATTTACTTGCTTTAAATAAATTGTTTTCGTGACTGTTATTGTTTTGGCTTTATTAAATTGCTCATATGCATCTCATGCATAATGCTTATCGCCGGCTATGACACCCTTTAGGATTTAGGAAGGTACTAGTGAAGCCCTGAGGACCTGTGTCCCAGTATGCTTACATGAACCCTAAACTCGGATTTGAACCCCTAAATGGATTGAGCACCCAGAATCCTTGTTATGATTCGGTCGATGCTCTCGTATCCATTTACTGAGGGACCCCTTTTAGGGTATCATCCGGGAAACTTTTCAGCCAGTTAGAAATAGTGGAGTCACACCAGCATACGCATCATGTTCGTGCATTTATAGTCGTGTTTATGGCTTTACTTTATGCTTGTATTTTCTTCATGTTGTGTTTCACTAACGCAATAATTTTCCTTTTTGCTCATAAACAGCCCCCATCTTACTTATTCACTCAAATGGCAACACCAACGATGCTTTCACTTAATACTTTCGGGATTTCGAGCTACACCGATCAGTTAGAACAAGGGGATATGTTGAAATCAGGTTTTGTCGACCAAGATTGGGAAGGAAGAAGTGGAGATGCAGAAAGGGGAGATTGCGTCGTCGAAATATTTTAGTATGAGCGAGCGGATCCGGACTTTCAAGGTTGATGCCTCCGCAAGAAGGAGCATGCGCCAGATACTCCAAAGTTTTGCTTTTTGCCCAATGTAATTTCTAGACTTTGTCTACTTGTTCTTAGACGAATCTAGATAGTTGGTCCAACATGTATTAGGTGTGTTCTTTGCAAAACATCAGCAATGATAAAGCTTGTAAGTTTTTCGGATGAATTTGGGGAGTGTTTTACTACAAAGGATGTCAAAAGACCGCAACCATGACGGAAGAGCTATACGGCTTATGCCTAAAGATACGAGGAGACTCTAAATTGATAATGGACCAAGTCCTTGGAAACTCCCAAGCCCGAGAGCCCGTCATGATTCAATACTTGGCCAAAGAAAAGCGTGAGCTGTCGGAGATGCAGAGAAAAGGCACTCGGGTCATCTTCGAGCACATCCCTAGAGAAAGTAACGAAGAAGCTGATAGCCTCGCCAAGATGGCAGCCAACGCAGACGCCTCCATACCTAACGAGGTACATTATAAGGAGCTATCCATACCCTCTTTCATGGAGGAGCAAGCATCGTTGTGTGTGGAAGAAATAGAAAGTGACTGGAGGATCCCAGTGGTAGAATATCTGAAGCATGATAGGCTACCAGATGAAATTGCGGAAAGGAGGAAAATCCTAAAACGGGCGGCGCGATGTACATATTACAATGGAGAGTTAATACGGAGGTGCTTCTCCCACCCAGCCGCTAAATGCATAACGGAATAAGAAGGCCTGCATGTGCTAAGAGAAATTCACGAAGGAATATGCGGCATGCACATCGCGAGCGATACTCTGGCAGCTCAACGCTTTCGGTTGGGATTCTATTGGCCCACCATACGAAGAGATTGCCATAACTTCGTGAAAACCTGTCAGAAATGTCAGGAATACGCTAAGATCCCTCGAAAACCGGCCGCAGCATCCTTAGTGGCATCAAAAGAAACCCGGAAGGTTCCAAAAAGAAATGGCCAGACGAACTGTCATACGTACTATGGGCCTATCGCATGACTGTTAAGACCGGCACTGGAGAGACCCCGTTTGCGTTAGCATTCAGAACTGAAGCTGTCACACCGGTTGAGATTGGAATGATGAGCCTTCGGGTGACTCATTTCAGAGAAGAAAATAACGAGGAAAGGTTACGTGCTAACCTTGACGCCCTACCCGAAACACATGAGGAAACATTGCTGAAAATTCTACACTACAAAAGAAAAATGGCACAATACCACAACCGGCAAGTGAGAGAGCGATTGCTCAAAGCTGGAGACTTAGTGCTTAGAGATAGACGAGCGGCAGGGCAACGCATGGGCAAACTTAGTCCAAACTGGGACGGACCGTATCGCGTCACCCGTATTGTTGGAAGAGGAGCTTACCACTTGGAAACGCTCGATGGAATGCCCCTACAGAACTCGTTGAATATAGCCCGGCTGAAGCTATACCACGCCAGGAACTAGCTCACCCTCTCTGGTAACATCAATACTATTCTAACAAGATATATCTCTCTGTGTGTTTGTTGTTGAATAAAATGCAGATAGTGAAGCATGCCAGGAGTGAAAATCCTATCCTTGTGATGGCTGGTCCTGATCAGACAGCTCATTAAGATGAGGCACGCCCTGGCATGGCTAAGCGTTGGGAGTGAAAATCCTATCCTTGTGGTAACCGTGCTCATATAGATGGCCCATTAAGACGAGGCACGACCCCAAATGCTCCCGGGAGTGAAAATCCTATCCTTGTGGCAACCGTGCTCATATAGACGGCCCATTAAGACGAGGCACGACCCCAAGGAGAGACCAACTCCGTCCTGGAAGTGAAAATCCTATCCTTGTGGCAACCATGCTTACATAGACGGCCCATTAAGACGAGGCACGTTCCAGGGACGCGAGGTTTCAACGCTTAGGAGTGAAAATCCTATCCTTGCGATGGCTGGTCCTGATCAGACAGCTCGCTAAGATGAGGCACTCCCCAAGCCAATCTCCGGCGGAAGGAAGGAGGAGACACTCCAGCTAGAAATTGAGCGGTCGATACCCAGCAAAATAAGGCAGGAAAGACATCCCTACTGCAACAACAACGTCGTAGCAGGCCTAACGGGGCAAGAAAGCTCCCCTGACAACAAAGGGTGATTTGAATCTGAGCAATGCTGAGTCATTCTCGGAAATGCTATCGGAAAACAACAATAAGTTCATATGAGAGCAAAGTGGGCATATCTATAGAGGCGCGGCAGCAAACGCCATGGACGAATAATTGCGCAAGCAGTATTATGAAACAGAGCAGACAAAGAAGTTCCATTCAAAAGAGGTAGCCCAACCAAGGTAAAAAGTGATATCATTAACATTACAAAACAAGGAAGGACTCATCGGCCGCAAAAAATCAGAATTTATCTAAAGAAACTAAAGAGCGGGTGGTGCGTTGACTCCTCCTTGCTACCTCGATTTCCATAAATAGAAGCTGTCATCAGTAATAGTGGAGACCCTTCTATCAAAATATGCAGCCAACTCATCAATACGGAGTTTTTCTATCCCATGATGATGCATCAACACCTCCGACATGAGCCCTCCGCCTTCCCTTAAGTACCATTGATTCTTCTCAACGTTTAAAGCCAGATCGGTAGTCAGCTCGGCATTCCTCTGCCTCTCCTGGCGCAACTCATTCTCCTCGCGAGAAAGGCGTTCGATCAGAATCCGTTTCTCCTCCTCCAAAGCACGCTTGACAGCCTCCAACTCTTGCTTGACAGTCGTCACTTCCTGACAGGCAGACTCTGTTTCTTGATTGGCAATGTTAAGCGTGTCCACAAAACTCTGACGCTCGTTCTGCAACCTGGTCACCTCCCCCTGCCCGTTTGCGGCAATCCTAGCATTCTCCTCATCCAGGTAATGGAGGTGGCAGAAAAAAGAGAGCGCTTGGGAGCGAAGAAAGTTTATACGCTCCTGCTCACTCCTGGCCGCAAAGGCATTCCTCTCCCTTGGAAGAGACATAATCTCGGCTATCAGGTAAGAGGTAGACGCAAGAATGGAATCATGATCAGTCCCGGCAGGAAATTGCAAAATGTTGTCTCTGAAGGAACGCAAACCAATATGATGAGTGGGCATAAGGGGAGGATTGTAAGTAGAAGCACCGGCTATCAAAGCAGGGGCAGGGCCACCTCTCGCGATACTGGGAGGAGACATCGGAACAAAAAACAGAGTGGCGGGAGAAGAGGGTCGACTGCCGGAACCTCCCGCGTTGGGCACTAGGGACCCATCTCCACCAAATGCTTCAAGGTTAAGGGCACTTGAGTTATGGCCCGTCGCGGTGGAGGAATCACCTAAAATGTGAGGATTACCACCGAAATCAATACCCTGCGACTGCTCGGCAGGAAGGCCACCGCCCTCAGAGACGTTCAGAGGAGGATTCGCAGCAGAAGATGTAGGGTTGTGCTGAAGCTCATAGCGGGCCTTCTTCTGACGCTCTCGAAGGACCTCGGCAATAGACATATCACCCGCAGAGGTTGACTGAGCAGAAACAGTGGAAGCCTCCTAGAAAACGCAGTACACGTATGATAAGAAAGTATACAGAAGAAAAGAAAACCTTAGAAAAAAAAGGAACGCATACCTGGGTGACTGTGGAAACCAGAGGTATCGCGGTAGGAATGGGATCAACTGTCGCCTCCGAAGAAACAATGGTGTGAAGGGAAACGGGTTGCGTGGTGCGTGTTTTCCTCACTCTCTTCTTCCTTGCGACAGGGGTGCGAGGAGGTGGCGATGAGGTAGTACCCATAGCGGTAGCAATGCCTTCCTCTTCCGCAGCGATAGCAGCAGCAGCAGCATCAGCCCTGGCGGCGGCGTTAGCTTTCTTCCTTTGTTCCTGTTTCCTCTTCCTCCGGAAATACTCGGGCTCCCAACCAGGCGGAGGCACTGCACAGTTAAAGAAACGTTAGCATTAGTACCTCTTGGCAGCACAAAAGGAAAAAGGGCAAACGCTCACCCTTTTTACACTGTTCCATTTCCAGACCGTTAGCCACTTTTCGGGCATCAACGCTGAAATCTAGTTGAAGTAGCGTCTTCAACCAGCCATCTTCTGGATCAGAAAGGGGTTTTCGATGGCCCCAAGCCCCATCTTTAATTTTCTCATTGAAGCCGGCCCTCCATAACGGCTCTGGCAAATCAATAATAAAAAATTCCTCTTTCCAATGAGGAACAGAAGACTCGATACCCATAAGCTTCCAGGTAAAGGGCTTCAATGAGCCATCTTCATAACGAGGGGATATTGATATCACCCCCTTACGAGAATACAACTGGAAAATGTCATGAAGCAAGGCCAGAGTGGGAGACTCGATTCCCTTGAAACGGCACAGTGCGGCAAAGGCACTGACAAGGCAAATCGCGTTAGGGCTCAATTGAGCCAGAGCCAAATCAGAATCAGCCAATAACAACTCAACAAGCGGGTCAAGAGGAAGACAAAACCCATGGTCAAATAACTTAGCATATAATATTCTACTGTTACCGGGCAGAACGTTGTTCAGGCGAAGTGATTCGGAAGCAGCGCGCACGGGATATTCTCTGGGAAATCGCGCATTGCACGCAGCAAGCCTACGATTAACTAAAGGCAGAGTATAGAGAGAGGTAGGGGTAATGTTGATTTTTTCTTCTCCGACGGACCCTTGAGGATCCTCCTCATCGGAAGATCTCTTAGTATTAGCCATAACCAATAAAGGAGAAGTGACGAGCAATGAAAGGGTGTGTACCTTCGCAAAGAGAACACCAGGAGTCTCAGACCAAAAAGAAGAGAGCGGCGCGAGTTGTTCGTCCAGAAAGCAGCAGCGTGTGAGAAAGGAGATTAAAAAAGAAAAAGGAGGAAGGAAAAACATTATATATAACACTGAAAGGGCGTGACCAATCAGCAGGGGACACATGGCAAAGCAGCGCGTCGGGAAAAAAGGCACGCGCGAGGAGATACAAATTTAAAAAATGATGACGAAACGCTTCGGCGACTCACATCTCCCTAGGAGACGCTTGCTTCAAACGCCTCTTCATAGAAAGACGCGTGTCATTTTCCATCATTGCTTTTCAGATCGCATTAAATGAAAGGACTGCAGCATTTAAATGGCCTAAAAAGCAGCGCTGGCTTAGCCAAACGGCGCGGCAACACAAAGAAGATAATGAAGAGATGGCGGTAGCATCACAATGATTCACGCGAATGCGATAAAGGTCATATAGCGTCAGCATTATTACAGGAGGAATAATGACAAATGGTTTTCGGAAAAAATAATAATAAAGCAGACAACAATAAAGATAACAAGGGAGGGTCCAGAAACCCGTTGTGACACTTCTCGAAAAGTGAAGCGGCGCCCTTATCTTTGGCGTTAGCCCTTTTCCCCTTCCGAGACAGAAGAACCAATCCCACCTTTGCTAACCTCATCCATCACGGCAGAAATATAGTCAGCAACCTAGGCAGGGTCGGAAGAGTTACCTTTGAAACGGGTTGCAAATCCAGAAGTAAAGACTTCCAGGATTTTCTTCTTCCACCATTCCTCCTTTAATGATGTCCTAGCGGATTCCTCGTCTCGAGCAGACATCTCTTCGCGAAGAAGGAGATTTTTCTTCCTCTCCAATGCTAACTCTGCCTCCAGAACCTCCACCTTTGCTTTCCCGACAGACCTCTCTCTGTTTAATTCCTTTTGCGACTCATCGCAAAGGCGCGTTAGCAACCCCATTTGCCCCACCGCTTTCTCAAGCTGCACTTGCTTAACGCACAGCGCGTTGGAAAAATTGCGTGACTCGCGATCATGAATCTCGAACAGATAGTTCAAATGGTGGAAGAAATCCAGAGAATCATTCATCATATGGCGAAGACGAGCCGGTGGAGGAAGCTGAAGAAACTCTTCCTTCTCCTTCTAGGAGCCCAGCATCCCTCCTATCAAAGGTGCAGTAAACTCATCTCTGGAAAAAGGTTGGGGAACCCCGACAGCACGAAGACCATCAAAGCAGAATCCCTTCAGGCCCATACGGTAGGAGGGGGTCTCGGTAGGACTGCCATAAGAAAGATTGATTGACGGAGCGGGAGAGGAATTCCCGGAAAAAACTTCCGTGATAGGAGAAAAGAACAGTTGAGGAAGGACTTTTGGCGGTTGCCCAACAGTCGAATCTGTAGTAGAAGGCGTAGTAACTACGTCAGGAATGCAATGAGAAATTGGAGAATCGGGAGCGTCAACTGTAGGAAGAGGACACGCCGTCGAGGGAACCTCCACCTCGGCAGAACACGTAGCAGCCGACGTCTCAGTAACTCCCACCGGTCGGGGAACACTCGTCCCAGCCGAAACTGCAGAGATAGGAGCAGTCGCTACATCCACAGAAGAAGCCCCGGTGGCCTGCTCACCCGTGGTAAAACAAGTTGCTTAGTCTGGACATCAGCGTTCACACCCGCTTTCTGGCTTGCGGGACCGATATCAAAGACTGCATTAGACATGAGTATTGCGTCAATCTTTGATTTCCATCATTGGTACTAACGCTGACGTTGTCTTGTGCTTTTGCAGCAACTGATATGGATTACGTTCCGGAGAGTGTCAGGAGGCGTCGGAAGAGACTTCGTGGTAGGGAAACGGCCGCGGCTGTCAATATCGCCACCACATCAGCTGCCGTTTCGGTTCCTCCTCAAACATCTTCTGCATCTATTGAGAAGGAAACCGATACCATTCTAGTTGGTGTTCTTGTCATATCAGTCGCTATTCTTCCACCTCGACCATCCGCTCGCAGAGCTTCCGCCAAAGGAAAAAAGAAAAAGAAGACCCAGAGTGTTGCTTCCCTCCAGTCACCGATTCCACCCTCTTCTGACGCGGTCGGCTCTTCGGAAGCGCCTACCGCTGGGACGGTAACTGATACTTCCCCCGATATCTTTCGCATCATTTTTCAATGTTTGCTTGTATTTTACTTGTTGTTAATTGCTCCCCCCCCTTTCTTTTAGGATAGTTCTGGTACTTCCCCGCCTTTGTCATCACAAGGCAATATGGAACTAAGGCGTATTCTGGGTCATCCGAGGAAGAAACAAAAGTCCACGGGAGCAGGTGCAAGTTTGTCCTCGAGTCAGGTTGATGTCGGGAAGAGGCCCTAAGCTGCTCTTGACTCTTCCACTACTCCCTTGGGTCAGACTGGTAGCATTTTTGAGAACACGGTTATGCCTCCACCTTTCGAGACTTCTCCGCCTCCATTTGGTTCAGAGATGCCTCACTTTTCTTCTAACACCACAGTCTACCCCGACGAGCTGTCGGAATTTTCTTCTTATCAGGCTCAAGCCACCTTTCAAGGGGGTGTCGCCTCTATTCGTCCTAATGAAACATTCATGCCTCAGGGAGGTTCTTCTTCCAACCAACCTCCTTCTCCCGCTACCGTGGTTTTTGTTCCTTCCGCTGCTTCCAAACTTAGGCGTTTTGGGGAGGGGACGATAGTGTCCAATCTTATGGCCGATGTGAGCTCACATAACGCCGTTGGGCCTATCACTCATCAGGTGGACATGACTACGTTTCGCAGCTCAAGAATTGCAGCCATGGGGGGCGATAACTCGACCGTCACTGCATCGTTCTTGGCTGCACACATGTTAACTTCTCCTGAAGAACGAAGCACTTTTGCTGCTATGGGAGACAAAGAGCAAGCCGACATGCTGTGCTCCACGCTTTTCTATGGGTTCCTCCAATCTCATCTTTATGCTGAGCGCGTGTCACAAAAGGCGGCTGACCTAGCCGCTTCTGTAGCCAAGCATTCTCAAGAACAAGAGGAGAAACGGCGACTGTTAGAAGAGCGAGACAGATATATGGGGGATCTGGAGGCAGCTGAAAAGGAGGCAAGGGAGGCAAAGGAACAATTAGCCACTGCAAAGGAACAATTGGCCGCTTCTAACGCTGCTCTGACAACTGAACAGTCAAAGTCTGCCGCTCTCGAGGAGGAGAAAATGGCCTTGATGGGAGAAAGAGCAGCTTTGATAGAAGAGAGAACGACGCTTGAGGTGGAATCAGCTATCAAGAGACGCTGGTATATTGAGGAGAGTGTTTCTATCATGGTCGATTGCTTCGTGGAGGTTCATGGGGAGGGACTTTACGATGTTGAGGCTGTCTCTAACGCTTTTTTTGAGAGATCTTCCGGTCTTAATGACGAGGGCTTCCGCTTGGCTAGATCAAAAGGCTACCCGGAGTAAGAGATTTTAGACGACCAGCTGTAGGCAGGGCTTATCGCCTTTTCATTTTGTGAGGATAGAGCGTTATCTCTTTTTGTTATCCTTTATATTTTATAACCCTTTACGGGTTTTTGATCGACGATGCTCAATGATATCAGCTTCTGTTATTGCTGTTTGTTTGTTTGTTTTTTTTTTCAAATTTTTCCCGCGCGGCTGTTGCATCCTTGCCATCAGGTTCAACCTAGCCACCGCTTGACTGCACCAAGGAAGTTGTTTCTTAAAGAAGCATTCTTCTTTCCTTGATCAAGAAAAATAACAAGTAGGTTTTTAGGCTCTGTTGAGTTGTGCAACTCTTTCGCCGTGTCGGACATCACGATCTCCGCCATTCAGAGATATCCTGCACATTCTTAATTAATTTTTATCAGTAAGAGATATGCGATAATAGACACGAATTTCCTGTAGGGCCGATCCGCCGCCATTCTAGGGCACAGGTGTCACTTATTATCGCTTTCTTAACCAGCTCACTTCACCAGGGATTCCACATCTGGTTACTCGCTGGGATTTCACGATTCTTCGCCTTTCCAGGTTACCACGTTTGGCCGGAAAGTGCCTCTTCATAGTGAGCCGTCTGGTCAGGATAGGTTGTCACCAGGTTAGGATTTTTCACTTTCGGCATTATCCTCGCGTCTTGGAATTGTAACCTCTCTTAGCGAGCCATCTACATTAGCCTTGCCGCCAAGGTAGGATTTTTACTTCCAAGACGGAGTTAGTATCTTCCTAGGGTGTGCCCCTCCTTAACGAACCGTCTCCACGAGAACGGTTGTCCTGAGGATTAGGCTTTGTCACCTTCGGAAATCCCAGGGCGTGCCCTCACTCAGTGAGTCGGTGGATCCGGACCGACCATCACGAGGATAGAACTTTTCACTCCCAGGGGTGTCGGGATGTGCCTCATCTTATGGCCCCACACAGGGCAATCACAAGGATAGGATTTCTCACTCCCAACGTTAAATATCCAATGCGTCAGGGCGTGCCCTCACTTAGCGAGTCGGTGGATTAGGACCAACTATCGCAAGGATAGGACTTTTCACTCCAAACGCCAAATATCGAGCGTGTTAGGGCGTGCCCTCACTTAACGAGTCGGTGGACCAGGACCGACTATCGCAAGGATAGAACTTTTCACTCCCAGTACTTTTCTTTTATTATCCATCTGCACGCCTATACACAGCCACAAAACACAAGAAAGCTCATTACTCGAGCGTTAGTATAGGTCAAGGCTGGTGTTAGTAAAAGGTGCAGAGATAAATCAGGATCTAGCATGATATAGTTTTAAATGAGCGATATTACAGGAGTTAGACAAGGGGGTACCGTCGAGTGTTTCCAGATGGTACACTCCTCTCCCGATGATACGGGTAACGTGGTATGGCCCTTCCCAGTTTGGACTGAGCTTTCCCCGGCATTGACCAATTGCTCGCTGATCCCTAAGTACTAGATCACCTTCTTTTAGGATTTGTTCCTTGACGCGCCTATTATGATAACGCGCCATCTTTTGTTTATAGTGCATCATCTTCAGAAGAGCTTCCTCTTGTAATTCAGGCAATGCGTCAAGATTCATACGCAACCTTTCCTCATTCAACTCTTCTCTGAAGTAAGCTACCCGTAAGCTCACGGTACCAATCTCCACGGGCGTAACGGCCTCAGTACCGAAAGCCAGTACGAATGGTGTCTCTCCTGTACTGGTTTTCACGGTCATGCGATATGCCCACATCACATACGGCAATTCATTTGCGCACTTCTTCTTAGATCCTTCTAGGTTCTTCTTAACACCATTCAGGATGGCTCGGTTTGTCACCTCAGCCTGACCATTGGTCTGCGGATGAGCCACGGAAGAGAATCTCTACTCGATTCCGAACTCCCCATATTGGTTTCTAAAGAACTGGCTGGTGAACTGCGTCCCGTTATCGCTAACTAATACGCGAGGAACTCCGAAGCGCATGATAACTTGGTGCTTGAAGAAACGCCAGATTTTTTCTGTTGTGATGTTGGCAACCGCCTCAGCTTCCGCCCATTTGGTGAAGTAGTCCACTGCTACGACCATAAACTTTAGTTGCGATCTTGCCTTTGGAAATGGTCCAAGGATATCAATTCCCCATTTCGCAAAAGGACAAGGAGCGATAATATCATGGATTTGTACAGCGGGTTGCCGGGGAATCTTGGAGAATTCCTGACACTTTTGGCAAGTTTGCACATAATCATGGCAGTCTCTCCGAATGGCGGGCCAGTAGAACCCTGATCGAAAGATCTGCGCAGCCATGGTTCCGCCGGATGCGTGCATGCCACAAATTCCCTCGTGGATTTCGCTCAGGGTATGAAGACCCTCTTATTCTGTTATGCATCTCGCGGCTGGATGAGAGAAACACCTCCGTAGCAGTTCCCCATTAAAGTATGTGCACCGTGCCGCTTGCTTTAGCACTTTCTTCTTCTCAGCGTTATCCGCTGGAAGTTCATCATGTTTCAAGTATTTTATGACGGGAATTCTCCAGTCATTGTCACTTTCTTCCACACAGAGTGTCGCTTGTTCTTCCATGAAGGAGGGTACAGGTATCTCCCTGTAGTACACCCCCTTTGGTATGGATGCCTCTGGACTTGCCGCGAGTTTAGCGAGATTGTCAGCCTCAACGTTATCCTCTCGAGGAATGTGCTCGAAGCTGACCTGTATGCCACATTTCTTTATTTCTATCAACTCGTGCTTCACTTTGGCAAGGTATTATACCATGATGGGCTCTCTAGCTTGAGAGTGTCCCAGCACTTGGTCTATTATCAACTTGGAGTCTCCGCAGACTTTCAGCCGTAAGTCTCCCAACCTCCCAGAGTCGTGTGTTCCCTTGATTGAAATACTTTTTCCTATCCTGAGCCCGGCTAATAGTGCTTCATATTCTGCGGCGTTGTTGGATAACGGCTGCAGGATTCGGATGACATATCGCACATGGATGCCGTGAGGCCCACTCATGAAAATTCCAGCCCCGGTCAGCTCTTGATTTTTGGCGCCATCCATGTGGATAACCCACAGGTCGGTGTAGGTCTTAGGGAAAGGAAGGTCCAATTATTCTTTTTCCTTTTCAGTCAATTCTGTTAGAGGATCCGGCGTGAAAGTGCATTCCGCGATAAAGTCCGCCAAGATTTGAGCCTTCACAGACGGTCGGGATCGGTAATGCAACCCATATTGTTCAAGTTCAAGAGCCCAGATTAACATCCTCCCTGAGGATTCAGGTTTTCGAAAGATCCTTTTCAGAGGTTGGTCTGTTAGCACAACGACAGTATGAGCTTGAAAGTATCGGCTCATTTTCCGTGTGGCTTGTATCAATGCTAACGCGATTTTCTCAATACGAGCGTATCTGAGCTCGGCATCTTTCAGGATGTGACTTACAAAGTACACCGGACGGTGCCTGCGATCGTTGTCTCGCACAAGGACCGTACTGACCACTTCGTTAGCAACCCCCAGGTATAAATATAGGATATCGCCAGGTTCTGGTCTTGTCAATACCAAGTCAGACGATAGGTAAGCTCTCAAACTTGCAAATGCTTCTTCGCACTCTGCCGTCCATCCGAAAGCGGCTTTCTTACTTATAACTTTGAAGAAAGGGAGACACCTCTCCCCTTGCTTAGAAATAAACCGTCCCAGAGCGATAACGCGTCCGGTTAGCTTTTGTACCTCTTTTATAGTCTGAGGAGATATGCATATCCGGAAGCCTGATCAACTAACTGATCAATCCGAGGGAGTGGGTAACAGTCTTTAGGGCAACCGTCATTCAAATCCGTGAAATCGATGCACATGCGCCATTCTCCGCTGGGCTTGGGGACCAGAACGGGGTTAGCCAACCAAGTGGGATATCACACTTCTCGAATAAAGCCAGCGTCGAGAAGCTTAACAACTTCTTTTTCGACCGCCCTTGCCTTTTCAGCAGAGAAAGCACGTCGCTTCTGTTGGACCGGTCTGGCATTAGGGTTGATATTGAGTCGATGTTCTGCCACCTCTCGTGAGATACCGGGCATGTCAGATGGTTTCCATGCAAACTCTCCTTTGTATTTATTCAACAGTTGGACCAACTGCAGCTTTTCCTCTGTGTTGAGGTTATCGCTAACCAGAAATACGACTCTGTCTACCCCGCTGACTGGGACATGAGTCATTTTATCTATAGGCTGAGTACGTTTTTCATCATTTTGCTCATATGGGTCCACTGTCACGCACACATACTTGTCGCAACTCTTCTGAGTCATAAGATGATAGCATTCAGCTGCTAACTTCTGATTTCCTCGGATCGAGACCACACCATCCCAGGACAGGTATTTCAGCTTTAGATGCTTTTGTGATATCGCCGCTCCAAAACGGTTGAGGAATGGTCGTCCCAATATGGCATTATAAGGCAGATTTAGATCCACCACCAAGAATAAAAGCTCCTCAGACCGTTTGGAGGTGTCTTCCTTGAAATATACGGGCAAGGTAGTCACTCCAGTCACTGGAATGGGAACTCCGTCTACCCCAATAATAGGTTTTTTACAGGGCGTAAGCTCGCGATCTGAACGCTTCAAGAGATTGTAAGCTTCCAACGAGAACAAGTTTACGACACTTCCATTGTGAACCAGAGTTCTTCTAACTCCATGGTTAGCGATAATGGGTGTAATTACTAACGAGTCGTTATGCGGATACACCACACCCTTCTCGTCCTCTTCAGAAAAGGATAATACCATACGATCCAAGGCACTTATCGCTTCACTCTTTATTGTCATGCCAGTCCGCTTCCGCTTATCCCCTAGAGCGGGTATCAACTGTGCGGTTTCATCCAGATAAGGCGCGCCTCCCACGATGATGTTGATGATAGGGACATCCTCATCATCGATTGTAAGCATTTCCCAGCCTTCTCCCGTAGGACCGATGTCATGGCCTGGGGGGCGGGATGGTGCAGCCCTGCTATTAGCTACTCTATTTGTAGGGTTACTTTTAGCTTCTTCTCGTGTTTTCATGGCAAATTCCCCCCAGATAGCCTTCCTCTACCAGACGTTCTATCCCTACTTTGAGTTCTCGGCATGCTTCAGTTGAGTGTCCTTTGGCTTTGTGAAATTTGCAATAGGTATTTTCTCTTCGTCCCAGGATTACCCCCGGTCTTACAGGGGCAGGATAACGGATGGGCAGGTTTCGCTGCTCCACTATTGCCAATATTTCTGCTCGGGGTAGAATGAAGGAAGGAGGATCTGAATCATAAACTCGTCCCTTAGGAGGATCATTCTGCCGCTGGCCAGAGGGGTCACCAGATTTTCCCTTTGAGGGATTACCTCTTCTCCGATTAAATATCTTGGGAATGTGATCCTTTCACTGAGCGTAACCGTCAACGAATCGATCCTCAAAGGTAGCTGGGATTAGAGCGTTAGGGGCTGGAGACATGGTGGGCGGCATGTTCCGAATTATATCCCTATTTTCTTCTTCTTCCATCCTTGCATAGTTTTGAGCTTTTAACCTTAACGCATCTAAAGTCGCTGGTGGGTCAACCATTAAAGCTTCTCTGAGTTTTCCGTAACAACAGTTTCGCTTTAAGGCTTCAATGGTGAAATCAACCATTACACCTGGTGTTAGCGACATCTCAGTGTCGAAGTAATGAAGGAAGCTCCTTAAAGATTCCTGAGGTTTCCTGTGTAAGTCAAACAAGGCAACAGTTGACTTCCTGATAGGGACTGCAGTGCTAAATCGACTCCTGAATTTAGATTCCAGCTGTGCGAAACTGTCAATAGACCCACCCGGAAGACCTTCGAACCACAAACGTGCGACCCCTGACAGGGTCATTACAAATATTTGACACAAAGCCGCATTATTGTGGGTTTGGAATTGCACAAAATCCTTCACCTTGTTAAGGTGAGAGATGGGATCTCTGGTGCCATCATAGGATTCCGAGGGGAGCTTTACGTATCTACTGACCCTGTGACGCCTTATGCATAGGCTAAAGGGGTGGCCCGAAGTATCATCAAGGATTTTCCGCGTCTGCCGAGGTGGGAATGCCTCCAAATGATACCTACGATCTCTCGGATCTCTGATATGATGCCGCCTGGGAGTCGGACTGCGACTCCTTGGTGACCTGGTTTGATGTCTCCTACTGCTGGATCTTTCACTCCCTCCGGGAGACATATCTCTATTATTTTCATTTCTTCTTCCATCCCAACGACCTCTGTCCTCCCCACGCCATTGTCGCTCCTCTTGAGAAATAGGAAATAAAGGTACTTGTGGTATGTACGGCTCCACCGTCCTATGAGCAATCTGTACAAAACTGGCTGGCGCACTTAATGCGGGCAGCGTTGATGAGACATTCGCATGCAACAGGGACGATAGTGGTCTTTCTGTAATGATTGATGGAGTGAAAACAAATTGAGATGTCACGCCTGACCCAGAAGCAGCAGGTGTATATCTGCTAGCCAACTCTGTTAAGTGGTCTAACTGAGCACGAAGGGTTAAAATCGAGCTCGCGAAAGGGTTATTTGTGCTATCCACCACGGATCCCCCCGACTGAGGAGGAAAATGACTTGACCCCGCTATTTGGGACAAAGGAGTACTCGGCTATAACATAAATGCTCCTATTTTTTGTGTGAGAGATAGATCTGACATTCCTGAAGTAATTTCTTACACCGAGGTGGGAGCATCTGAAGTGGCGAAGGCAAAGAGTCGTCTGCGGGTATCAAATGGAAGACTAGAGGACTGAGTCAACGGTGGATCAGAATCCGAAGCCATAATCTTTAAATTCCCAGAAGAACAGAGCTTGGCTATTAAGGACGCTTACTTAATTAAACCAAGGCTCTCAATGAAAGCACCAATTTGATAAGATTCGAGTTTCTGCGGGAGTGGAATAAGGATTATGGATGTCCGGAATCACTGTGGCTGCTGTCCGTGGTACCTGCAAAGCGCCGGAGGGGGGGCTCCGGTGTAGACACTCCGATGCTTAAGTTAGTATGGCTATGAAATTCTGTAGAGATTTTAGTAGAGAATTTGCCCTTACTTTAGATCTAGAATGGGGTGGTATTTATAGGCAGAAGAGAAAGCGTTACCCCAAGGGGGCGTTATCGAGGGGAGATAACGCCCAAGATGACATCACCTGTGGGTTTCCAGACATGATATCGCTGGCGAGATATCGCCTATGTGATGCTATCGGCCTTCCTGGGATAGGATGACACCATGTGGAACCTCCCCCCCCCCCCCACACTGATGTCGACTATCCCAGGGTGCACAGCTTATCGCGGGCCGCAACCGGGTGCCGGAGTAAGCCAAGGTCTACAGGGGTCTGCCCTTGTCCACGGGTGAGATGACAAATGTACCCTTGGCGTTTCATCAATTGTTATCAATTTTAAAGGCTGAATTATCAGCTCACGCTTCACTTTTGCGAGATATTGGATCATGATAGGTTCTCTGGCTTGGGAGTTTCCCAAGACTTGATCTATTATCAGTTTAGAGTCTCCGCGTAGCTTTAGTTGTGGATCGCGCGCCACTCCTGTGTCGTGTGTGGTTTCTACAGAGAAACTCTTACCTATCCTGAGTCCTGCCAGTAACTCTTCGTATTCAGCCGCGTTATTGGACAGTGGTTGCAAAATTCTGAAGGCATACTATATTTGCATGTCATTTGGTCCAGTCATGAAAATTCCTGTGCCAGCTAACTCTTGGTTTTTAGCTCCGTCCACGTGGATGATCCATGAGTCAGTATATGTGTCTGGGGACGGGAGTTCTGAGTCCTCTACCTCCCCTTCCGGTGGATCCGTCGGTGGATCTTGTGTAAATGTGCCTTCTGCTATGAAGTCTGCTAACGCTTTGGCATTAATGGACGGTCTGGCCTTGTATTGCAACCCATATTGTTCGAGTTCGATTGCCCAAATTAAAATTCTTCCTGAAGACTCAGGTTTCCTAAAAAATTTCCTCAATGGTTGATCAGTGAGTACTACAACAGGATGAGCTTGGAAGTACCGATCCATCTTCCGCGTTGTCTGTACTAGGGTAAACGTTATTTTCTCAATGCGAGCGTACCGTAACTTGGCATCTTTCAGTACGTGACTGACAAAGAATACGGGATGATGAATACGTCTATCACTTCGTACGAGGACAACACTAACCACCTCGTCAGCGACGCCCAGATACAAATATAAGGCATCACCCGGTTCACATCTCGTTAGCACCAGGTCGGATGAAAGGTAGGCTTTTATGCCGGTAAATGCTTCCTCGCATTCTTCTGTCCATCCGAAGGGGGCTTTCTTGCGGATAACCTTGAAGAAAGGTAGGCATCTTTCACCTTGTTTAGAAATAAACTGTCCTAACGCGATGATGCACCCTGTGAGCTTTTGTACTTCTTTAACGGTTCGAGGAGATATCATATCCTGGATAGCCTTTACCTTCGAAGGGTTAGGTTGTATGCCTTTCTGACTGACCACGTAGCCTAAGAGTTTGCCCGTTTTGAATGCAAACATGCATTTACGGGGGTTCAACTTCATCTTGTATTCTTTCATCACGCTGAAGACTTCCTCCAAGTCGGCTAAGTGGTCCTTGAAGCTTCAGCTTTTGACTAATATATCGTCCACCTAGGCCTCTACATTTTTTCCAATCTGCTTCTCAAAAACTTTGTTTGCCATACGCTGGAAGGTTGCCCTAGCATTTTTCAGTCCAAACGGCATCGCCGTATAGCGATAAGTGGCCTTTGGAGTGATGAAGGCAGTCTTTTCTTCATCCTCCACAGCCATGGGGATTTGGTGATATCCCGAATTGGCGTCTAACGAGCTTAGATAGGTGTACCCAGTAGTTTGGTTGACCAACTGATCGATTCGAGGAAGAAGGCAACAATCATTGGGACAGGCGTCATTCAAATCAGTAAAATCAATGCACATACGCCAATCTCCGTTAGATTTTGGGACTAAGACAGGGTTAGCCAACCATGTTGGGTATTGGACTTCTCGGATGAAACCAGCATCCATAAGTTTTGATATTTCTTTCTCGATGGCTACTACCTTTTCTGGAGAGAAAACTCGCCGTTTTTGCTGAACAGGCTTAGCGTTAGGGTCAACGTTTAGTCAGTGCTCCGCTACTTCTCGCGAAATTCCGAGCATATCTGCTGGCTTCCACACGAATTCTCCTTTGCACTTGTTCAATAATCGAGCTAACTGTGCATTTTCCTTCGTTCTCGGTTATTCTCTTCCTTCTGTCATCTCCATTACTCGGATGAGGGTAACGCTAAGGTGGCAGCAAACGGTCAAAGGGAGATAGATAGACTGACGACTGAGCGTCAGGGGCTTCTGGATGCTGCGACTGTTGCCAAACAAGAGGCAGAAACTGCTAAGCGAGAGGCAGAGGCCGCTAAGCTTGCCCTGGAAGAAGAAAAATAGAAGGGTGTTGTTCTTAACACACGCCTTTCTGGGGAAGAGGCCAGGCTAGAGTTAGAAAGGTGTAGAAACGTTGAGTTGTCTGCCAAGCTTAACCTTTCTGCTGAGAAATCTATAGCGGAAGGGTCGTCGGGCAAGGAGGGGACAATACGTCAGCTGCTTCCTAGGCCTCATGCGTTACTTTTTAGTTTTTGCTATTAGCATATCTTTGTCCATCCTTTGAGGATGTTTTGTAATATTGACAATATCGGCTTTTCTTTAGACTGTTGCCTTTTTGTCTAGAATTTCTTTGCTAATCTTGCTTCATGATATTGCTGTCACAATATAGTTAGTAAACATCATTACTTAAATCAAGATGACGTGGTCATCATACCTTATGCGGTTAATCGACCGCGGCGTTTGCGCGCATCTTTATTACAACACGTCGCTTGTGGGTTGTTAAGATATTTCTGTCTTTATAGACATAGTGTTTCTGTGGTAGCCACAATAACTTGGCCTCTGAGTTATACTTCTCCGTAGTATCTCTCCTTGCGCTTTTCTCTGTTGAGAATCAGGAAATTATTTCCACATGTCGTATGGCCAACGCTGCCTTATCATTATTTCTTTGGTGATGTCTCAGAGGATGAATCAATATCATCTCTGCTCATGTTGTGTACAGATTGATGCCGCCCTTTGTTGTTAGGGGGGATCGCTTAGCCTTGCTAAGTTTGGTCTTGCCATTATATTATTGTTGCGATAGACACATCTTTCCAGCTCGACTTCACCGGGTATCAACTGCTCGGTTACTGGCTGGGGTATCTCTCTTTATTTCAAATGCCAACGGTTGGCTTGGAGCGTGCCTCGTCTTAGTGAGCCGTCTGATCAGGACCGGTCATCACAAGGATAGGATTTTCACTTCCAAGCATTGAAACCTTGCGTCTCTGGAGCATGCCTCGTCTTAGTGGTTCGTCTGTGTGAGCACGGTTGCCACAAGGATAGAATTTTCACTTCCATGATGGAGTTACTATCTCCTTGAGGCGTGCCTCGTCTTAGTGGTCTGTCTATGTGAGCACGGCTACCACAAGGATAGGATTTTCACTCCTAAGGATGTCGGGGCGTACCTCGTCTTAGTGGGTCGTCTGTGTTAGCAAGGTTGCCACAAGGATAGGATTTTCACTCCCAACGCTATATTTATTCCAGGGCGTACCTCGTCTTAGTGAGCTGTCTGATCAGGACCAGCCATCACAAGGATAGGATTTTCACTCCTGGCATTCTTCATTATCTGCATGTTATTAGTCACAACATGCACAAGGAATACTTTTGATTCATTCGTTAGAGCAATGCTAACATTATCAAACGAGAGAGATCAGTTTCTAGCATGATATAGTTTCAAACGAGCTATGTTCCAAGAGTTTTGTAAGGGAGTACCATCGAGTGTTTCCAAATGATATGCTCCATTTCTGACGACGCGGGAGACGCGATACGGCCCGTCCCAGTTTGGACTCAGCTTTCTCATGCGTTGCCCTGCCGCTTGCTTGTCTCTGAGTACTAAATCTCCCATTTTGAGCAATCATTCTCTGACTTGTCTGTTATGATATTGCGCCATTTTTCTTTTCTAATGCAGGGTTTTCAAAAGAGTCTCCTCTTGTACCTCTGGTAGCGCGTCGAGGTTAGCACGTAACCTTTCTTCATTTATTTCTTCTTTAAAATTTGCCACTCGGAGGCTTAAAGTGCCAATTTCTACTGGCGCGACAGCTTTTGTGCCGAAGGCTAACGCGAAAGGGGTTTCTCCTGTGTTGGTTTTGACGGTCATGCGATAGGCCCACATCACGTATGGCAGTTCGTCTGCCCATTTCTTTTTAGAACCTTCCAGGTTTCTTTTGATGCCACTGAGAATGCTGCGATTGGTCACTTCTACCTGACCGTTGGTTTGTGGGTGCGCTACGGAAGAGAATCTCTAGTCGATCTGAAATTCTGCGCACTGATTTCAAAAAAATTGGCTCGTAAATTGCGTTCCATTGTCGCTGACCAATATGCGAGGTATCCCGAATCGCATTATGACTTGACCAAGATGAGCTTGGAAGTACCGATCCATCTTCCGCGTTTCCTGTACTAGGGCAAACACTATTTTCTCAATGGGAGCGTACCGTAACTCGGCATCTTTCAGTATGTGACTGACAAAGAATATGGGACAATGAATATATCTATCGCTTCGTACGAGGACAACACTGACCACCTCATCGGCGACGCCCAGATACAAATATAAGGCATCACCCGGTTCAGGTTTCATTAGCACCAGGTCGGATGAAAGGTAGGCTTTTATGCGGGCAAACGCTTCCTCGCATTCTTCTGTCCATCCGAAGGGGGCTTTCTTGCGGATAACCTTAAAGAAAGGTAGGCATCTTTCACCTTGTTTAGAAATAAAGCGTCCTAACGCGATGACGCGCCCTGTGAGCTTTTGTACTTCCTTAACGGTTCGAGGAGATATCATATCCTGGATAGCCTTTACCTTCGAAGGGTTAGGCTGTATGCCTTTCTGACTGACCACGTAGCCTAAGAATTTGCCCGTTTGGAATGCAAACATGCATTTATGGGGGTTCAATTTCATCTTGTATTCTTTCATCACGAAGACTTCCTCCAAGTCGGCTAAGTGGTCCTTGAAGCTTCAGCTTTTGACTAATATATCGTCCACGTAGGCCTCTACATTTTTTCCAATCTGCTTCTCAAAAACTTTGTTTGCCATGCGCTGGAAGGTTGCCCCAGCATTTTTCAGTCCAAACGGCATCGCCGTATAGCGATAAGTAGCCTTTGGAGTGATGAAGGCAGTCTTTTCTTCATCTTCCACAGCTATGGGGATTTGGTGATATCCCGAATTGGCGTCTAACGAGCTTAGATAGGTGTACCCAGCAGTTTGGTCGACCAACTGATTGATTCAAGGAAGAGGGTAGCAATACTTGGGACAGGCGTCATTCAAATCAGTAAAATCAATGCACATACGCCAATATCCGTTAGATTTTGGGACTAAAATAGGGTTAGCCAACCATGTTGGGTATTGGACTTCTCGGATGAAATCAGTGTCCATAAGTTTCGATATATCTTTCTCGATGGCTACTACCTTTTCTGGAGAGAAAACTCGCCATTTTTGCTGAACAGGCTTAGCGTTAGGGTTATCGTTTAGTCGGTGTTCCACTACTTGTCGTGAAATTTCGGGCATATATGCTGGCTTCCACACGAATTCTCCTTTGTACTTGTTCAATAATCGAGCTAACTGTGCCTTTTCCTCTGAGCTCAATTTTTTTCTAACCAAAAAGTTTGCTTCCTTGACTCCGTTAATGGGGACTGACATCATCTTGTCTACTGGCTGAGTGCGCTTTTCCTCTTTATCTTTCCTCTTTATCTTCAAAGGGATCATCCGCTATGCACACTTAATGGTCACAACTCTTCTGGGTCATGAGTAAGTAGCACTCCGCAGCTAACTTCTGGTCTCCTTTAATCGAGACTACTCCATCCCATGAAGTATATTTCATCCTTAGGTGTTTTTGCGATATTGCAGCTCCAAAACGGTTGAGGTATGGCCGCCTGAGCATAGCGTTATAGGGCAGTGATAGGTCTACAACCAAGAATAACAATTCCATTGACCGTTTGGACGTGTCCTCTTTAAAATATACTAGTAGCGATGTAATTCCTGTTACCGGGATTGGGACCCCGTCTATTCCAATTATTGGCTTTTTACATGGCGTTAGCTCACCGTCAGGATGCTTCATTAGGTTGTATGCCTCAAGCGAGAATAGATTTACCGCACTCCCATTATCAATAAGGGTTCTCCTAACTCCGTGATTACCGATAACGGGGGTGACTACCAACGCGTCGTTGTGTGGGAAAATAACCCCTCTCTCGTCTTCTTCTGAGAAGGACAATACCATCCTATCTAAAGTACTTATTGCCTCACTTTTTACCAGCGTGCCCTCTCGTTTATGTTTCTCTCCTAAACTGGGCGTTAGCTGTATAGCTTCATCAAGGTAGGGCGCTCGGCCCGCGATGATATTAATCATAGGAACATTGTCATCATGGACTGCAAGTGTTTCCCTATTTCTTCCGATAGGGGTGGTGTTAGCTCCTATAGCGCGAAAAGGTGTTTGTCTGTTGTCAGTTGTTCTATCCACTGGATCGTTCCTGGCTTCTTCTCTTGCCCTGGTGGCGAACTCTCCGAGGTAACCTTCCTCTACAAGGCGATTTATCGCTAGTTTTAGTTCTCTACACACGTCTGTCAAATGTCCCTTGACTTTGTGGAACTTACAAAATGCATTTTCCCTTCCTCCCATGATTACTCCTGGTTTCACAGGAGCTGGATAACGGATAGGCAGGTTCCGTTGCTGGACGATTGCTAAAATTTCCGCTCTTGGAAGTATGAGAGAAGGAAGGTCAGGGTCCTATATTCGGCCCTTTGGTGGATCTGCTTGTCTTCTGGTAGGGGAATTCCTGAATCTTCCTTTTGAGAAGTTACCCCTCTGCTAGTTTGAGGTCTTGGGGATGTGGTCTTTTCGTTGGCCATAGTCATCACTTGGGCGCGTATCATGAGTCACGTTAGCGTGGGTGTTAGGAGTCGGATGCGTGTCTTGGGGCATGCTCCGAATTCTCTCTCTATTCTCCTCCTCCTCCATCCTCGCATAATTGTGAGCTTTCAGTCTCAGCGCATCTAAAGTCAGTGGTGGGTCCACCATTAGCGTGTCTCATAACTTGCCATAGCAACAGTTACGCTTTAAGGCCTCCACAGCAAAATCGATGGTAACTCCTGGCGTTAGCGACATTTCAAGATTGAATCGACCCAAGAAATCCTTCAATGACTCCTGCAGTTTTTGGTGAATATCGAATAATGTTGCCGCAGATTTCCTGATAGGGACAGTCGTGCTAAATTGGCTCTTGAACCTGGTTTCCAACTGAGAAAAACTATCAATAGACCCTGCTAGGAGCCCCTCGAACCAGAGACGCGCTACGCCTGATAATGTCATAATAAAAATCTGGCATAACGCCGCGTCACTATGGGTTTGAAACTGTACGAAATCTTTCACTTTGTTGAGGTGGGAGATGGGATCTTTTGTTCCATTATACGATTCCGTGGGGAGTTTTACGTGTCGGCTGACTCGGTGATGTCTTATGCGGTAGCTGAATGGGTGTCCAGCGTTATCGTCGGGAAACCCATGAGGTCGATGGGGAGGAGGATTTTCGTCAGGGTATCTTTGATCTCAAAAGTCATATTCATGATGTCGTCTAGGAGATCGGCTGCGACTCCTTGGCGTTCGGGTTCGACGCCTCCTACTACTCGACCTCTCACTATGTCTAGGAGATGGGTCCCTGAACATTTCGTCTCGCCTGTCGTTCCAATGTTCTCTATACTCGTCATGCCAGCGTTCTCCCTCAGAAATAGAAATTTCCCTCCTATATTGCTCGGAAGGTTCGGTATGTCTATGCGCGAGTTGCATGAAACTGACGGGGCCCGATGTTGTTGGTAAGGTCAGTTGAATGCCCCTAGACTGCCGGGGTGACAAAGCCCGATCAGTGATGATAGGTGGAGTAAAAACTATCTAAGAAGGCACGCTAGGTCTTGAAACATGAGACGTGAATCCTGCGGCTAACTTTGTTAGCTGGTCCAGCTGAGCTTGAAGAGCTAATATTGAATTCACAAAAGGATTGCCCTCACTGTCTACCGCGGGTCCCCTCGAATAGGGAGTAGAATAACTGGGTCCCGCTATCTGGGAGAAAGGAGTACGCGTCTGGGAAACAAACATTTCCGTTGTTTGCCCAAATGAGGGATCTGACATTCCCGGGGGGATTTCCTGCACTGTGGTAGAAGTGTTAGAAGTGGCGAAGGGAAAAAGTCATCTGTGAGTAGCAAACGGAAGGCTAGAGGACTAGGACAATGCAGGATCTAAATCAGAAGCCATAATCCTTCAGTCTTCAAGAAAAATAGAGCTTGGCTATTAAGGACGCTCACTTAATAAAACCAAAGCTCTCAACGAGAGCACCAATTTGATAAGATTCGAATTCTTTGCCGAAGGGTAGACGGGGAAAATGGCTTCATGGGCTCACCGTCTGTGGCCGTCCGGTGTACCTGCAAAGCACCGGAGGGGGTCCCCGACGTAAACACTCTGATGCCTAAGTTAGTACGAGTAGTGAAAATTGCAGAGCTTTTGCCAGCAATCTCAGGCTTACCTTCTTCCTTGATTGTGGGGGTATTTATAGGCGAAAAGTATAGTGTTTTCTGGGGGGCTCGGCCATAAAGGGCGCTAACGGGCCTGTCAGGTGGTTGACATTCCCCGCCAACGGTGTGCTATCGTTGCGTTAGATATATATGGGGGTAGGCGTTACCTAGGTAAGGTAACGCCTATGCTCCTCATGGGACGCCATGTTTGGCCTAGGATGGGATAACGCCGCGTGTCATGACAAAGTGACGTGTGGGACCCCCTCGCTGATGTCGACCATCCTAGTGTTGATCGCATGGAGAGAGGCGATAGCCTCGAGGTTGTCTGTCGGGTAGGGACAACAGCTTTCTACCCTAACACGGGGTATAAGACGAAAATGCCCTTGGCGTTAAGTATATTGTTATCAGTCCCTAACGAACCCTAGAGGAATCCACCTACTAGCACACAGAACACCTAGCCGGCACCAAGGATTGCAGCCCTACAAGAGATCCACTTATAAGTCACGTCTCTCTAAGATTGAATCCACGATCCCAAGTCAAAATCGAGTCCACGATTTGCCACGCCAAAGCACCAACGTCGAGTCCACGGATGTCCTTCGTTCGAATCCACGAACACACTGTCGAATCCACGAACAACAATATGCTCCCCACGCACCTTCCACACTTGAGTCCATAAATGCCACGCGAGTCACGCACACGCTTCCCACACACCTTCCACGCTTGAATCAATAAATGCCACGTGAGTCACGCCCTAACCGAATTCACAGCTAAGTTACATAAGAATGGCTTGCTCCGGAATAGAGAGAATAAGAAGTCGAGAAGGGAACGGAATAATTGGTCTATGTAATTTGTGGAAACTCTGATTAATTTCATTGATAAACAACGTTGCCTTTAAATAGGCGCCAAACACAAGAGTTACAAAACTAGTTTAATTACAGGTTCTAATTCTACTAAGACTAGAAGTCTGATACAATCCTAGGTGGCTAGGATGCGTTGTGACAATGATCTAGTCCAAGTTTGGATTTCAATGCGGAAAATTAACTCTCTTGAATACTTAACCCTCCTAATAACTTGTACTAGGCAAACTAAGTCAGACAATCGAGGTTCTTGAGTCGAATCCCTAACCCTCTAATCAACCTATGACTAGCAAACTAGGGTGAACGAAACAATAGGGATTTGAACTTTTGGGTTTTACTTGTGAATTTAATCGATTGTTCGGACTCAATTAAAGACAAGGCTCTCGCAAGAACAATTTGAGAAATATTCTCTGTATTTAATTATCAAACTCGGGTCTGATTTATAATGAGTACAAAAGGCTCTATATATAGGCAAAGCCTAGTACAAGTTTAACTATAAGTATAACTTCTAATACTACTAGCAATATAAAACCTAATCTAAGTAGAAGTAGAACTTCTATTCGTATAATAACTTTACAAAATAATTAATAAATACAATAAATAAATTCTAGATGCTCTAAAGGTGATTCACACGGCTGGGCTTCAAGTTGGGTTGCAATCTCCAAGTCGTGGGTTGTCGCGCGTTCCACTGCGCAACAAAATGTCGACCCATGCTAGCTTTCGATTCACTCGTCCGATTGGGCTGAAACCTATCCCATTAGAAAGCTAACATCTAAAAATATTGGATGTTGACTAACGCGTTTTGAATTCCTTGTCTGCATAGGATTGATGTCAGCAAAAATGTCTCTTCTAATAACTTGCAAACGGCTCGTGAGTTTGAGCTGAAACTTGGTCACAATGGAGAAAACATCCTGAGGTTTCAAAAATGTGGTCGATCGCATGATTATGACTTTTGTAGCTCCGACTAGGTTCGGACTAAGTCACCTATTGCGTCTGCGCTTAGAACTCCTGCGTGCGAGAATGTCATCTCAAACCTTCTTGAGATCTACTCGTCCAAATGCTCTGAAACTTGGACAAAGCCTTCCTAAGACTCTAATTGGTCTTATATATGTGCTGGATCTTTGATTGAAGCCGTTATTCCATTATTTGGCTCGTGTGGACGTGAAGGTGTGTGATATGAGCTTCCAAGCTACCTTCCATGTCATCATTTTCCTAAAGGCTTGATTAAGTAGCATCTCCTACCATGTCTCCATGTCTAGAGGTTTTATTAACCTCACTAGATGCTTTGAAACGTCCTTGGCTCGACTCTTTGGGTTGATTGGCCTTGGTCGCAAGGCATGTGCGCGTTGTGCGTGCGATGGGGCTAGCCACGGGGCTAGGATCGTCTCATTCCCTCCCCCTTCGAAAAGATTCACCCTCGAATCTGATTTTAGAACTGCACCACAATAAGTTAGTAATATCAAAGTAAGCACAAATCGAACCATACCAACCTTATAAATTCATCTTGGCGGTAACCTTTTTGAACATGTCAATGCGTTGAATAAGACCATCGCCCAAGCGGTCTCTCTTACTTGAACTTGGTTTGGGAACCGTCTCCGGCGTAAGCGCTTCTAAACCCAAGCTCTTAATCAAACCAGTCTTGTGTTTCCCTCTAAATTAATATTTTCCCTCACCAACCCAAGAAAACAAAGGCACTATTAGCCTCACTCTAGCCGACCACCAAGTCCAATTGGCCTTTCCTTTGCATTAAATGCAAGGAAGAAAAACTCCACCTAATACCAAGACTAAGTGAAAAAAGTGGTAAACATTCCTTTCTTTTAAAAAGAACATTCCTAACCAATTTGTGTCCTCCTTTCTTCCAAGTCCAGCATGTCCTTTTCTTCTTGAGTCCAGCAGTCCTTTTGCTTCTTCCAAGTCTTAAACTTAAGTCCTAAACCCCTTTAAAAAAAAAAAAAAGGGGGAAATTCTTTTTCAAACTTCCTTGAGTCTTGTAGTTTCCTTGATCCATTGCTAAATCTCTCTTCCTTATCTCTTGAGTATTTGTAAGGATAGTGGTGAACAAATACTTGACTTGAATCACAAGGTTGGTTGTGGCAAGGTGTGTGCGGTGAGCAATCCTTGTGTGTAGCATTTTGAGCGATTTGTGAGGCTATCTTTTGCGAGAGATCAAACACGTGAGGGGGAGATTACTTTACTAACATTTAATTGAGTGTGCAGGTATATCTTTACAATGTCAAACCGAAGTAGACCTACTTCTAGTGGTAGTAGAAGTGTCGAAGCCCTTGAACAAGTCCTTGCAGCCTTGGCCGATTTAAAGGCTAGTGCGGCCAAGACGGAGGTGCGTCTTACCTTGATAGAAGAGGCTATCAAACCTCCTGTAACCCCAAGAGACCCTCCTCTTAAGCCCCATAAGGACTCACAAAAGGAGCATGTTATTTGTGAAACTGAGGAAGAGGGCAACATTGATAGTGATGAGGCGGATGGGCCCTTGAGAGGCAACTCCAAGAGGGTGGCCAGTCGTGGCTTCCCAAGTGTTCTTACCATGGAGACCCGAAAACTAGCCCTACCTCCTTCTAAACTAGCCATATCCGAGGAGCAAATGAAGTCAATCAGGAAGAAGTATGACAAGGGCAATGATGGCAAAAGGGACTTCCATGCATCAAGTAGCCGACCTCTCATTCCTCACTACCGTGCTAGTACCATGCCCCACCAAATGCGTGAGTACTACGAGGACCTCTATGAGGACGCCAGTGAAGAGTTTGAGGAGCCTCTACAGCAAAGTAGGAGTAGACGACAACGACACCAAATGCCACAGTTTGGAGAGCATTTTGAGAGGCCACAAGAGCCTAGGGTTGATGACAAGTTGAGTGGTATAAAGGTGCAAATTCCTACCTTTAGGGGCACCACCAATCCTTCAGAGTACCTTAAATGGGAAGGAAAAATTCAATGCATCTTTAATTATCACTGGTATTCGGATGAGAAGAAAATCAAGCTAGTTGCCATGGAGTTTGATGATTATGTGGTCAGTTGGTGGGATAAAGTGTGTAAGGAAAGAGGGGAAGAGAATGCCATCCGGGATTGGGAAGAGATGAAGCGGGTAATGAGAGCAAAGTTTGTGCCCGCAAACCACAAATGGAACTTGTAAAATAAGTTGTCATCTGCGAGGTAACTATGAAACCAGAAGTGAAAATGAGATGGATGATGAGAATGAGTCGAAGGAAGAAGAGACCGAGAGTAGTGAAGAAGAAGTGGCTCCGAAAGTCCCCGTGACATTGGTTGTGAGAAGGAACATGAATGCTCAAACCAAAGAGGTCACCAATGAAGAGCAAATGGAAAACCTTTTTCATTCTCGGTGTGAAATCAACGGTAAAATTGCTTCACTTATCGTTGACAATGGGAGTGTGGTGGATGTAGCAAGCCATCTCCTAGTCTTCAAGCTTGGGTTGCCTAAAACCCCACATCCTAATCCTTATTCCTTGCATTGGTTCAATGATGATGGGGAAGTGAAAGCAAAAGAACAAGTTCTTGTTGCTTTCAAGATGGGTGGTTATGAGGATGAAAGATTATGTGATGTGGTTCCTATGGATGCAAGTCACCTTATTCTTTGTCGTCCATGGCAATTTGATCGATGGGTAATCCATGATGGCCGGACCAACAAGCTTCATCTCACTCACTGTGGGAAGAAATTCAACATTCTTGCACTCACACCCACACAAGTCCATGAGGATCAATTGCACATGGAAAAATCAAGTGCGGAATTTCAATTGATGAGAAAATTGAGAGAAAAGAGTGGAGAGAAAAATGTAAGATGTGTGAATGAGGAAAATAGCGTGCATGAAAAAAATGAGCATGCACCGAGCCGAGTGAAAAATGTAAGCCATGAGTTGGAAACACGCCATGAAAAAAACAAGCATGGTATTTTGAGAGAGAGTGAGTGTGGCCCATAAGAAAGGAAAAGAGAGAAGAAGGCCAAAGAAGAATTGAATACACACCATGACAAAAGCAAGCATGGTAGAGAGAGTGAGCATAAACACTTGAGTGTGATAGCGAGGGGTAAGGATATGAGGCGTGCTCTTATAGCCAACAAGGTGTGTCTTGTATTTCAGTATAAGGCACATTGCTTGAATGTTGATACTAACCCTACTTCTTCTCTACCAAGTCCAATTGTCTCACTTTTGCAGGAATTTGACGATGTATTTCCATCCGAGATGCTTAGTGGTCTCCCTCCGATCCGCGGGATAGAACATAAAATTGATTTAATACCCGGAGCAGCCTTGCCTAATAGGTCAGCCTACCGATGCAATCCCGATGAGACAAAGGAGCTTCAAAGGCAAGTCGATGAATTGTTGAGCAAGGGATTCATCAGGGAGATTATGTCACCTTGCGTCGTGCCCATATTGCTAGTGCCAAAGAAAGATAGAATTCATTGAGGTATTTCCCAACACCATTAAGTATAAGCGAGGCAAGGAGAATGTGGCGGCCGACGCCCTCTCACGAAGGTACGCTCGCTTGAGTACCCTTGATGCATAAATATTTAGATTTTCTCATTTGATTGAATTGTATGGAAATGATGAGGATTTCCGTGACATATATGCTACATGTGTACGTGGGTCACACGTGCATTTCTTTAGGCATGATAATTTTTTGTTTAAGCATAATAGGTTATGTATACCCCGCTCTAGTATTCGAGAATTGCTTGTTTTGGAAGCTCACGGGGGAGCTTTGAGTGGACATTTTGGTAAGGCCAAAACCTTGCATGCTTTAAAGTCTCATTTATTTTGGCCACGGATGAAAGTAAATGTTAATAATATTGTGGACCGATGTGTTATTTGTAAAACTGCCAAATCCACTTCCAAACACCATGCGGTCTACATGTCATTGCCTGTTGCTCAACACCCCTGGATAGATTTATCTATGAATTTTGTGTTAGGTCTTCCTAGGTCTAAACATGGAAATGATTTGATCTTTGTTGTGGTGGATCATTTTTAAAAAATGGCACATTTTATACCATGTTCAAAAATACATGATGCCTCACACATTGCAACTTTATTCTTCCAGCATGTTGTGCGATTACATGGTGTGCCAAAAAGCATTGTGAGTGATAGGGACACCAAGTTCCTAAGCCACTTTTGGCGGACTTTATGGACAAAGTTGGGTACTAAACTCCTCTTCTCCACCACGTGTCATCCACAAACGGATGGGCAAACAGAGGTGGTGAATAGGACTTTAGGATCACTCCTTCGAGTACTGATTGCTAAGTATGGAGTGGCATGGGAAGATTGTCTTGCATTTATTGAATTTGCCTATAATAATGCATATCATTCATCTATTGGTCATTCCCCTTTTGAGGTGGTGTATGGGTTCAAACCCTTAACCCCTCTTGATCTCTTACCTTTGCCCTTGAGTTCTCTTAAGTGTGTAGATGGGAATGCCAAAGCGGATGGAGTCAGAAGCTCCATAAATAAGTTCGCAAGAACATTGAAAACATGAATGGACGAGAAGCAACCAAGAGCAACAAGGGCAAGATGCCTACTTCCTTCGAACCCGGTCATTGGGTTTGGCTTCATTGGAGTAAGGATCAGTTTTTTAACCACCGGCGAGGCAAACTGAGTCCCCGAGGTGATGGTCCTTTTCAAATTCTACACTGTATCAACGCCAATGCTTATGTCCTCGACCTTCCAAGCGAGTATGGGATGATAAGCAATACCTTTAACGTCAATGACCTATCTCTTTGCCAAGAAGACGCCGAAAACGCTCAAGAATTGGATTCGAGGATGAATCCTTTCAAAGGAGGAGGAGATGATGCGATCCCGACCACACTCCCGAGGCCAATCACTCAGAGTATGACCAAGCACACCACTCTCTGGATTGAGGCCCGGATGAGCCAAGATGTGAGCCAAGAACAAGGTCACACGTCAGTGATGATTGCCCATCATTTTGGAGGCCAAAAACCCCGTGAAGATTTGATGACTAAAGCTGGTGGCATGCCGCCAAGAATGCCATGGATGTAATGGCATACCGGCAGGAAATCAATTTTTGCGCATATCTCAGCCGAAGTTAACAGCATGCCACCAGAAAATATTAATTGGTGTCGTGATCAATTCAAAGCTAGCGGCATGCTGCTAGGCTTGGGGCGGCATGCCGCCAGACACCAACATGAGAAATGGACGAGGGTTTTTGAGGGGGCTTTCACTTGGGCTTTTGTAACACTATAAATAGCTATTTTCTTTCTTTTCTTAGTAGTTTTAGACTTTTAGTGATATTTGTAAGTTGAGAGCACTCCTTCTCCTATCACCTAGGTCCTTAAACTCATCACATCTTCTTGGAGAGAAATCATTGAGTTGAGAACACTCCTCCCGATCTCCCTCCGGGAAATCAGTTGTAATTGTTTCGACAACATTTTGGGTGATTGAAATATATTTACGCATTGCTTGCCTTTTGGCGATTTGAGCTTCATCAAGTCTTGTGTTTGTTCATCGCTACTGACAATCCCTCCAAACACCTTCTCTTTTTTCGGTAATATCCATCCTTCCCATCATCCATTCGTATTATTTAATCCGCTGCTCATTCGTATTTTTAATTGTTTCATCTTTGATTGGTTTGGTTCTATAGTTGACTCTTTAGGCTAGATCCTCCATAAGCTCCATATATTATTCGGCTTACTTAGACTAGGCCGGATTATATCAGGAAGAGAGATGTTAACTTTGAGAAAGATGAGAAAAATAGATGTTGGCCTATTTGTAGAGACTCAGATTGTGTATGGAGAATCTTGTGTAGTGTAGATGGGGTTATGAAGAGGTGGGTTGTGAAAACATTTTGGGTATACACACTTATGAGTAACAATTTACTATGTCATTATTCAAATACAAGGTCATAGCTAAGTATTTGAAGAATGATGTGGGGAGATTTTCTTTGAAAATGAATAATTATGATATAAGGAAGCATGTCAAAGTAAAATTAGGTTTGTATATTACTATGACACGGTGTAGGTGTGCCAGAAGGGTATTGAAGAGCTATTACCTAGGTGAGCCAATGCAAGAGTTCTCTAGGTTAGAAGATTATTGTTAGGCCATAAAGAACACAAATAAGGGTAGTACAATGATTTTAGATGCTCCTGGGGACAATTTAATAGTATTTATATATGTCTAGATGCACTTAGGAGGGGTTTTAAAGCTGGTTACAGGCCTATCATTGGTATAGATGGTTGTTTCTTAAAGGGACCACTCAAGGGTCAAATTCTCTCTGTTGTTGGAAGGGATACAAACAACCAGATGTATCCATTAGCATGGGTTGTCGTCAAGTATGAGACAAAATCAACATGGAAATCATTTCTCCTTAGCCTGATGGTGGATCTAGGAATAGCTCAAGGCACCGGCCATGGGTACACTTTTGTGTCTGATCAACAGAAGGTATGAATTTCATAAAAACGTTATGTATTTCCTTTTCTCATCATCAGATACTATACCCTTAAAATCATGTTTGTTGTCTTGGTTGTTTCACTGTGATATGTGTGCAGGGTTTAGGCTCAGCCATACATGATCTGCTGCCTGAATTGAGCATCGCAGGTGTGCAAGGCATAAAGTTTCTAGGTGGAGAAAGAAGAACAAAACTGAAGAGCTGCAAAAGCAATTTTGGATTACTTGCAAAACATCCACAATGTCAAAATTCAATGAAGAACTTGATAAATTAAGAGTTATTTGTCAAGAAGCAAAGGCAGATTTCAAAAATGAAAATTCTCAACTATGGTGCAAGGCATATCAAAATAATTGGTGCAAATCAAATGTGGTAAACAATAAGATATCTGAAACATTCAATAATTTCATTTATGAATCCAGGTCATACCAACTACATTTCTTTTTGTTTATACAATAATGTCTGATATTAGTCCTTTTATCTAACTGTATTTATTTATGTAATACCGGGGACCAGTCGATAACCTCTCTGCTGGATTGCATTAGGAAGAAGTGCAAGAAAAGGATTTGTAAGAGGAGATTTTATGAAGAATTTCAATGGTAAGCTTGGCCCTAGAATATGGAAGAAGATTCAAGATGCAAAGGAGAGAAGCTGGAAGTTTTTAATGCATACTGGTGATGGCTCATTTGAGGTGACTGATGGAGATGATACATGGGTTGTGAACATGAGAGATTCTGCTTGTAGTTGTCAGATTTGGGACTTGTGTGGTATACCTTGTGAGCATGCATTATGTTTCATTAGATACAAGAAATATAATGTTTCTGACCATGTTTCTCACTGGTACAATAAGTCAACGTTTGACAAAAGCTACAGCTACCCAATATCTGTTTGCCCAAGTAAGAGATTTTGGCCTGTGATTGGGAAGCCACCAATTGACCCTCCAGTGATTACTATCATGCCTGGCAGACCTAGGAAGAATATAACCAAGGAACAGGGAGGGCAAGTTCAAGACCAAATATTAGGAGACATTGACGGAAAATGAGTTGTTCTTATTGCCAACATCCAGGTCACGGGAAGGATAAATTCCCTAAGAGAATTGAGGATGAAGTGAGTATTTCAACTTATTGCATTGTTCATTTGTTGTGATGCACACCTTGATGGTTATTGAATTTTATTTTTGGTTGATTGCTAGGCCAATAAAGCTAATTCTAGAAATGTAGCTAGTGGGCAACCTTCATCTAAAACTGTGCAGAATAAATGTCAAGGGAGTGGGCAAACATTTGTACCAAACACAATGATGCAGCCACAAGCATATGTCATAGGCAACACATCATCTGCTGCAAATCTGCCAACCTCATCTTCTACTGCAAAAAAAGGAAAGGCCAAAAAATAACCCAATAAGAATAAGATAACTAGTGTATATTTTTAACATAACATTAAGCTCCCAACAACTCTAATTATTAATGACATGATTCAATATTGCATACACATAAGTCAAAAACTCTCAACTGCACTCCAATTATTACTGAAGGTGCGAGAAAATATACAACTTCTGGCCTTCCTATCAACTACAACATAGCTGCAACAAGATGTCAATCCTGCCATCGGTGAAACATGACACAATGTGAAGCAAAAAAAGGCAAAAAAAGTCTTTTTAGGCTGGTAAGGGTGTATTTGTAGAAACAAATGTAAGTTGATGTTGATTATTTGTATGGCATGTTCTTATTCTTATTTTTGTTTTTATGAGATAACAAGATAAGCTATGTTAATTTGCAGCCAGGAATATCATTTCATAAAATCCATGGAAGGAAAACAGTAGGGAGGCCTAAGAAGCAACAACCTGTAGGAGCAGCACCACCATCTGTAAGACACCCTACACCAAAGCCACCTACTATATCAGTTTCTACTCCAAGGCCACTAAATGTAGCAGATTACACTCTCATGTCACCTTCTGCGCAATCACATAGCAAGAAAAGGACACGTGAGGCCATTGGTACCTAAGAATCTACAGCAGGGCAACCTTACCTATCAAAAAAGCCTTAGATCCCCTGATTACTATTTTGCAAGAATTTTTTTTTTCAAGTTGTAATGAAAGGTTGATATATTAGGTATTTTATATTGTGGTTGTTTTGTTGATGCCCAAGTGGCTGTTAGTTGTGATTTTCTAGCCTGTACCATATCATGTGAAGAATGAAATTATGACCATTTTAGTGTTGTGTTTTTGTAAGGAGGCAAACTCTAGCCTTTTCTTTGAGATTTCAAACAGCTTATCTTTTAATATAATTCATTCCATATGGTGTAATTTATGAGATAACTTTTGATTATTTTCTTGGATCATTTGCTGTAGGTTTTATAATAACATAAACATGTTTTGCAATTTTAGATTTTCTGACAAAATGATAGTAATTCATTCTTAACTGTAAATATCACAGCACAACACTATTTCATGCCCTTTTTAGTTGTGGCTACAAATAATAAATTAGAAAATAATACGAACCAGACATATACATATCATTTTTAGTACCCTAACATCCTTATTTACTTGATTGACGACCTCTTTCACACACCTAAGCTCATCTAATACACCTTTCGTCTCAGTTTCACTACCAATGCTTATATCATCCATCATTCCTTCAGTCTCAAGTGTTAGCCTTGCATTTTCAGTTTTAAAATCTGCAATTCTTTCGGCCATCTATTTCTCACTATCCCTCAATTCCATTATCACTTCACGAACCCAACATGTTACTATATTTTGCAATTTTGGATTTTCCGACAAAATAATAATCACAATAAAAATACCAAAATTTATAGTCATTCATTCTTAATTGTAAATAGCACAGCACAACACCATTTCATGCCCTTTTTAGTTGTGGCTACAAATAATAAACCAAGAAATAATGCAAACCAGACATGTACATATCATTTTTAATACCCTAATTTCCTTATTTACTTGATTGACAACTTCTTTCACACACCTAAGCTCATCTAACACACCCTTCGTCTCAGTTTCACTACCAATGCTTATATCAGCCATCATTCCTTTATTCTCAAATGTTAGCCTTTCATTGTCAGCTTTAAAATCTGCAATTCTTTCGGCCATCTCTTTCTCACGATCCCTCAACTCCATTATCACTTCACGAACCCAACCTATTACTATGTTTTACAATTTTGGATTTTCTGACAAAATGATAATCACCACAACAATATCAAATTTATAATCATTTATTCTTAATTATAAATAGCACAACACAACACCATTTAAAGCCCTTTTTAGTTGTTTAAACTAATTCAAACAATTATTTTTGGTATTAAAACTATAAAAATATATACATACATAAAAACTAATTAAAACATAGACTTTTCGACATTTGGAACCAATCGTGAAGAAAATAAACCTATAGCGACAAACCAGCGCGTCGCGAACACTTTTCGACCGAATGTCCATTGAAACGTTTATTGGACATTCGTTAGAAACTTTTCGTGACATGTTTTTTCGTCGTTATAGGTTTTTGTTCGTCGTTATAGGTTCCCAATGTTGAAAAGTCTATATTTTCATTAGTTTTTATATTTTTTTATTAGTTATATTTTATTTTAATGTCTGCGTCAAAAAATCTTTGCGATTGATTTTCGACCGAATGTCCGTCGAAAAGCAATCCATTTTCCAACGGACAATTCGTTAGACGTTTTAATTTTTTTTTTTTTATTTTTCACCAATATATTTATATATATATTAATATGGTAAATATCTTTATCTAATATATATATGTAATTAAAGATATATGAAATAGAAATTATATATAAATCTTAATTTTTTTAAAAATTATTTTGTTTTTCTTTGAATTGGAATTTTAAAAAAAATACGGAATCATCAACGTTAATGCTCAAATAAAAAGAAACAAATTTATTTGATTAACAAAACCTATAGAACTAAGTGGCCTATTCTAGTTCAGGGCTCTGGGTAAATTTTCATCATCATCATTATTATTGTTGTTGTGTTTGATTCTCTATCAACATTTTCAGGTTCTATTCTAACCAAACCAGTACATTCCTTTGCAACTGAACATTTGAATTTGGTGGTTTTTGCAATGAAATTAAGTGCATGAGGTCTAATCAATAGTTAATTGTGGTAAATATGTATTAAAATATATAGTACAACACATAACAATTAAATAGAAGTGAAACATAAAAATTAAATAAAACTAAAATGTAGAAAAGAAATGTTTCACCTATTGCGACAATAGAAACTCATCGTAATAAGTACGAATATCGTCGCTATAACTATGAACCAATCGTATTTGCGACAATGTCCGTCGCAATTTTTTTCTAATTTTACGATGAACCCTCCATCGCAAATAATATTATACTTTTGTGACGGAATGTTCCGTCCTTTTCTTCTTTTCCGACAGAACCTTCAGTCGAAAATGTAAAATATTTTCGATCGAGTATTCCGTCGAAACATTTTAGTATTCGGTAGGAAACATCTCAAAGAATATGTGGCGCCATACTTACTACTCGGCGCCAAAATTTTGTGACGGAATATTTTGTCGCAAATGTTGCGACTTTCTGTCGTTAAATATTTTTAAAATAAGAAAAAAAAAGAAATTTTCTTTTCCGACGGAATGTTCGTCATAAATTGTCAAATTTTCTAAAGGATTTTACTGTCAGAAAATTGTCGGAAATTGCCAATTTTTTTTAGTGCAAGTTTCAATTTTATGAATGATTTAAAACTAAAGTTACCATTCTAATATTAAAGAAAAATAAGTCAAAATATTCTAAACATATTTTATTAAATTTTATAAATTTTATGATGGTTTCTGAAAATTTTATATATTTTACTTTTTTGTATTAAAGAATAAAAAGCAATAGAACATATAATACAATTTTTTTTACAATATAGTACCATGTCTTCCGAAATTTTTGTTAGTTTCGCCTCTAATTTTGCCTCCACTAACATTTTTTTTATGGTTTTGCTTCTACTGGTAAGAGATTTGTTATATGCATTGGCTGCAAAACACTCTTTTCAAAAATCTATTCACAGCACAGTTCAGCATTGGTTCTTCACCTGTAAACAAATCATTTATGCCTCAAGAAATCTCAATTCAATCCCGAATTAGTTCCCGCAGAAGGAAACCAAACATCAGGAGGGTTCAATTTGCACAACCATAAACCAGGCAATGGCAGACCAAAAGCAAAAAATTAACAGCACAATCATGGTTAAACAACAGCATTATACATGAAATAAAATACACACATTAGAGTCTTTAACAAATAGTTAAAGGTTTTACAATAAAACCTATATAAAGCCTACAGTTTCCTTCAAGTGGTACTATGAGGGTTAGGCATTCAGAGGTTAAAGTGATAAAATTAGCAAGCCTGCCTAAATCAAGGGTAATGGCGTACCTAAAGCATAATGGTACATTCCTTTCATTCTAATCATAAACACCCAAGCAGAGTAGACCACCTTAGCATCTAACCATCGTAATTCACAAAAGACAAAAAAATAAATTAAAGAACAAAACAGCCCATAAACTAAAAAGAAGGAGCTTCGTCACTATCTGTTCTACTTTCAGAGGTGAGTGGATTTCCATGAACCTGCAAGAACCAAGAACAAATTGATCAAATTATTAGTTAACTACACATAAGATAAAGATTGATCAAGAGAACATACAAGCACGCAAGAACTGTATCAAGACTGTCTAAAGCAAGCTTCTTAAAGACATCAAAACAGAGCATTAAGAAAGGAAGTTGAAAAAACAATACACGTGATGAAAAAATCATATAGTATAATAAATGAGTCTTGGCACTTATTAGTACAATTTGCTCACTACTGCTTACAAAACTAGACAGCTTTTATTTACCCGATAAATAACTAGACATCTTGTGAATTGCCAAAATAGAATAGATGAGCATAATAACAAAACTTCTTAAGTTAATTTTGAGAGAGCTTTATACATCAATGTAGGCCAATTGCGAAGTGCTAGATTCATCGTGAACTGGAAATGTACAAGACTGATGCTCAAAATCATGGCCTTAATAGAAAGGGAGGAACGACAGGAAAAAGTCAATTGGATCTCCAGTCCCGAATTCAAAATATCTAAACTAAAGATAAGGATAGTGCCAACTGCCAACCTCTTTTAAAGGGGGCAAAAGGACAAGACAGATCTTAAGACTATCAAGGTGAGCGCGAAATCTGAATGGAAAATGTTTCAACAAACTAACCAGTCATCACCGTTTGAATAAATGATAGCGAGCTAACATCTCCTCTACCCCCACTGCAGATATGCTTTCGCATCCAAGTAGCTCACGAAGCTTTTCATTGCAAAGTATGACCATTGAATTTAATGGATCCTAAAGGAATACAAGCACAAGAATAAAACATCAATTGCCGGTGCTCTCAATGGGGCTGAAATTTTAGATATGGATATTCATTGAAGCAGGTATTATTGAAGGAAAAAAATGATGCATCAAGCAATGCACTGGCCAGGGGACAGCTTTAGGAGAAGAAACCAACAGTTATGTACCAAACAGAAGAGAGACAAAAGCTAATCTGATGAAAGAAACCTCTCAAGAGCATGGAATATTATATAGCAATTAAGCAACTGATACATAAAGCGTAAGACTGAGATAGGGATAGGGACCAACAGTATATACCACTCTACTCACCTCCAAATGGTATGATTTTATGTACTCCCATACAAGTTTGGATGCCTCAAGCTGGGTCATCTCCCTTTCTCCAGTCCCTAAAAACTTAGCGAGTGCATCAGATATTACTAGAAGAGCAGGACCAGGTTCAGCATTTTCAGTTTTGGACTCAATGTCGACCTTTGCGCGTTTAGCTTGACCCGAATCCTCTGCAGGAAATTACAGAGGTTGAAGAATAACTTGATCTAAAGCTAGAACATAGAAGCAAAACAATCTGCAGAATCTAAGTCATATAGCATACTTGTAGATTCAAGTGGGAGAATGTGTTTAGCCAGTAGCTTATTCATCTTGAACATGTCAGTGCAGTCAGTCTCAAAAACCACACGTAAGGCATCATCACATATAATTTTTCTCTTGTTACTTGGGTCTTGGAGGTTGTTTTTTCTTATGTAAGCCCACAATTGCTTCACAATCTGAATTAGATAAAAAATTCTTATAAAACATGAAGAAATACTTCAGAAATATCCTGAGTAAATGACTTAACTAAGAAATGAGCAAATAAAAGGTACTCAAGTTGAATGTAAACAACTTACCTCAGTCCTTGGCAAGGCTGGCTCACCAACAACCACCTGAAGTTCAGGAGAAACACCACAAACTTTGTTTAAACCCCCAGGCCCTCCTCGTCTTTTCGTCCCAACTGGAGAGCTGCAGAAAATTTGTTAAAAAGAACCTTACTATCATATGAAGCAGCCTATGGAAATAAACTTAAAAGGCAGAAAGGTAGTATCACGCTTGAATAGAAATATTCAATTACACCAAAAACTAAATTTGCCACCTAAAGAAGACAACAGACAAACAGGAACTGTAAAAACTCACAGGAGATGACTCCAATTTTATACACATGTGAACCTTTTGGCCGATACAAAGGCTTCCCCACTAGATCAGTCAAAAGACTCATATTCACTGGTGAAGTCACCAAATTTAAGGAAACTCATGTTATTGTCGTACCATTCTAAGGTAAACACAACTAATAAAAACCACAACACCAGCAACAGTAGACACATCAATTTCAGCTACAGTTTTATTTCATGTTCTTGCTAATGGGGGATCATTCATCTATTTCAGCAAAATTGTGATGAGATTATTAACACTTCTGGAAAAGCATCAATATATAAATTAAAAACGTATACGTTAAAAGATGTAATTTACTCGGGTTGTACACAGTGTTATCAGAACCGGACCGAACCGGCCGGTCCGTCCGGTTCAACCGGGCTTGAAGTCATTTCCGGTCTGATTCACCCTACCGGTTTGATGCCTGAGAAAAACGACGCCGTTTCCAATCCAAACCCAGGAAAACGACGTCGTTTCCAATCCAAACCCAGGAAATCAAACCGGTCACCATCTCTCACGGCCGAAACAACCCACCACCACCAAACCACCCATTTGTTCCTCCGATCCACACCAATAACCACAGCCAAACCATCCTCGCCACCACCACAACCAACCGCCGACCGCCGATCTCCGATCCACAACTACCACCAGCACTGCTACCGATCACCGATCTGCTCACACCACCGTCACGGCAATCAAATCCATCACCAAAACCATCAAATCTCCATCATTAAAGAGAACAGAGAAGAGAATTGGAAGAAAAAAAACCAGAAAAGAAAAAGAAAAAGGGAAGAGAGGAAAGAAAAGGAAGAAAGAAAAAGTGTGTGAGCTTGTGAGGCTGGCGGAGGAGAGAAAAAGAAAGGAAAAGAAAAGAAAAGGGAAAGAGGAAAGAAAGGACTGAGTGTGAGGCGGCCCAACAAGAAAAAATTAGAATTGATAAACTAATTTAATTATTGATTAGTAATGGGTCGGTCAATCCGAAAAAAATCTGAAAATTCGACCGAATTGACCGGATTTACATAGAACTAGAAGGGGTGTAAATAAAATATATATAAAACTAAAAAAATTGAGGAGTCATATTAATTAATAAATTACATAAAAGATAGAACAATTTAAAGACTTACAAAAGAGTTCAAAATTATAAGGGTGAAGGTGATGCAAAATATAGCTGATTATTACTCTAAATGAGGAGGATTAATTTGCATACATATACACATTAATAGTTTAATACTATATTTTCAAGAAAATAAATATTTTAGAAAATTTTAAATTTTTTGTGTTTAATTTACTCTTCTTCTTTTTTTCTTGTAAATATGTTTTACATGAAACACATACATGCTTATAATAAATATTATTTGTATAATTTTCTTGGATAGAGGTAATTAATATCCTAATTCGTTAATCTATAAATATCTCACTTGGTTAATTACATTTCTTTTATCATGATCAAGATGGAGTTATATTCAAAATTTAATTTTCATCTATTTCCTAATCTCTCTTTTATTTTGTGGCTTAGTTCTTCTTTTAATTATAATAAATGTTTAATTTCAAATAAATTTTATGAGTGATAAAATTAACATATAGTATGCTAGTTCGTATGATTTTATTTTTGTTACATGGTACAAATGTCTCTTAATGAACAAGTGTGTTTGAATTTTGAATATCATTTCATTTGAATGTTGGATTGTTTCTTTATTTTGTAATTTGGATAATTAAGTGTGTATGAATATTTAAGTGTCATTTGAATGTTAGATAGTTTCTTTATTTTCAACTTTTGATGTACTTGATATACTTTATTTTGATATATTATAACTTTATTTTGATATATTATAAAATGCTACAGTAAAAAAACCAGCCGGTTCAATCCGGTTTTATCCAGTTTTATAGTCTATAATTTACCGGTTTAATGTGTGAACGGTTCCGGACGGACCAGCAACTACAATCCGGTTGAACCCGGTTCAACCCGGTTGAACCACCAAATTTTCATTTCCGGTTCTCTGTCCGGTCCGGTTCTGATAACTATGGTTGTACACACAAGTCGAGGCACTAATCCGGTACACATTAACAATTTTCCTTAAAAACGGCAAAAAATAGAGGAGAAGAAACAAAACCTAAACTATTCATGGAAAGTCTTAAAAAGAAAATACCCTATAGCTAGCAGATAAAATCGTCAGAAAATTCACCGGAAACAAGAAACTACTGTTGAATCAAGACCCACTCTAAGCTCACAAAAAGATGAATCAATGACCCAAAAAATCCTAAAACTCGTACTATCGAAAACATGAAATAAAACGAAAGAAAAGTAGAAAAAATGCGAAGGTTTACCTTTCTTTAGGGGTTTCAGTAACGACAGAGCTAGCACTTTGTGAGTAGACCTCACTCTTGGAGGTAGCATGTTGTGACTTCTGCCTCACCTGCGGCTGTTGCACCGGCTGTTGAGGGTGCAGCTGCGACGGCTGTGACTGGCAGAACTTGAGGTCCTGAGGAAACACCTGGTGGTGGTGGGGATGGTGCTGCTGCTGTTGGTGAGCATAGAGGGCAAAATGGGGAGAATAATGCTGGAATTGGGGGTAGAGTTGTTGGTGGAGGGCAAAATGGTCTTTTGGAGCGAATTGGAGGATTTGACGCTGAGGCGGTGGTTGTGGTTGGTGATTGGAGGCGGAGGCAGTAGTGGTGGTGACGACGGGGTGAGAGCGGAGGAGGAGGTTGATCTGGTCATGAATGAAGGCGGTTTTGTGAGAGAGGTTTAAACCAAGCTTAGCTTCGAGCTGCTGAACGACGCCGTTATAGGAAGTGACGACGTTGGGGTCAGATTGACGCAGCACTTTCTCCACTCCTTTGGCTATTTCCTGGTCCGACACCATCGCCTTCTTTTGTTTTCTTCCTCAAATCTCTTTTTCGCATAAATAAATAAAAATATAAATTTACAGTACTATTTTTTTTCTTTATTTTATTTTATTTAACCGAATAAACGGATACACTCTCATCTTCTCTCTCTGTCTACAGCTACAACAAACCCTTCTGCTCTGTCTCTCTCTTTTCTCTCTCTCTTCTTCCTCAGTCTCTCTCTCCCTCTTTATAACCTCTAAATGACCAAAATGACCCCATTTCCTTATTTCCTTTTAAATATTTGAATTGTTTTTTTTTGGCACCCCTGCACATAACCGCTCTGGAGGGAGTTGATTGGGGGCATTTTGGGGAGTTGGCTTCTTGAATTGCTTACCTCTTGTGCGTGGAAATAACAGTTTTAGCCTTTAGGTTTTATGGTCAATCCGATAATCCCATTGCAATGGGTGCTGGGTTAAAGATGTAATCTTACTGGATTCTTTTCCCAACAGTTAAAATTTAATATAAAACGAAAAATAGTACAAAAGGAGCGAGTGGATAAATTCCATATGCAAAATTAAAATACAGAAACTGAGGATGGGCATATTAGTAATTCGCATGTGGACAGTTGAAAGGGAAATTTAAAAAAATAAAATAAGAAACTGATGTTGGGGATAGGAATTTGCAGCAACGGAACGGAGACGGATAAGTAATGTATAGGTTGCTCAACAGCAATAGAACGTAAGAGTTGTTAAGTTGTTAAGTTGGTAAGGAATTAAGTAGCCGTTTGGCGTTCATAGTTGGGGGTAGAACCAACTTTTCCAAACTTAAAAATGCATGTTTGGGTGTTTGGTAAGTCCAATGCTGAAGGACTTCTCAAGAAGTCATTTTTAAAGCAAGGCCAAATTTGGCCTTGCCTCCACTGGAGCAAAATGCTTCAGTGGCCAACGATTGAAATGACTTCAAGCCCGGTTGAACCGGACGGACCGGCCGGTTCGGTCCGGTTCTGATAACACTGTGTACAACACGAGTAAATTACATCTTTTAACGTATACGTTTTTAATTTATATATTGATGCTTTTCCAGAAGTGTTAATAATCTCATCACATTTTTGCTGAAATAGATGAATGATCCCCCATTAGCAAGAACATGAAATAAAACTGTAGCTGAAATTGATGTGTCTACTGTTGCTGGTGTTGTGGTTTTTATTAGTTGTGTTTACCTTAGAATGGTACGACAATAACATGAGTTTCCTTAAATTTGGTGACTTCACCAGTGAAGTATGAGTCTTTTGACTGATCTAGTGGGGAAGCCTTTGTATCGGCCAAAAGGTTCACATGTGTATAAAATTGGAGTCATCTCCTGTGAGTTTTTACAGTTCCTGTTTGTCTGTTGTCTTCTTTAGGTGGCAAATTTAGTTTTTGGTGTAATTGAATATTTCTATTAAAGCGTGATACTACCTTTCTGCCTTTTTAAAGCATGCCTCTCTCTACTTTTTTTTTTTTTTTAAATTTCATTTTAATTTTTTTACTTTATATAACCAACAAAATAAATTAAAAACTAGCACAATAAAATCTCTACCTTAAAATAAATAATTCTAGATCCACTTTTCCTATTTTTATTAATTTTTTAAAAATGGGTTTTATACCCTTTATGGTCATTTTACATCCAAATCATAGTTTTGAAAAACTGTTTTACCAAACACCTCAAGTATCTCACATTCCATTTACCAAAAGTCATTTTCCCATAAAACTTTTTACAATAGAACTTTTCCAACTAGAACCGGAACGCCAAACAGACCCTAAGTATGGAGGAGTATCTCCTTATGAAAAACAAAAGAACAAAACAGTATTTTCAGAATAGGATAAGACAACAAATTGGAAATGAATAGGTTATTGGTTCAACTAGGTTTAACCGAATTGACCTATTAGATCGTTTTAAAATGTTCACTCATCGAACTGTTTAGTCTTAAATAATTGAATCGATAAATTTTCATACTAACGAATGTGGCATTTTTCGGTTTGCCAAAAAAGAAGAAGAGTCAATCTGAATTGAATCGGACAACAAACTTTTTCTTTTTTTTTCCTAAAAAAATGCCATTTAGATAGTATTGTTTTTTTCCTCCTCAAAACGACGTCGTTTTGATGGTATTGTTTTTTTTCTTCCTTAAAATGACGCTGATTTGATGGTGGTATTGACCCAGGCGGTTAGATAGTGACCCGTCTGGTTCACTGGTTTTATACAAACCGACTGGGTTGACCGATTTTGACCGGTCGGGATACATGTCCAGTCAGAGATGTTGAACAAAATCGAAAACCTTTTTGGTCACCAATTCACCGGTTCGACCACCGGGTCAGTTCGATTTTTAAAACACTAGAACAAAACCTATAATGTTCTACTTTTAAAAAAAATGTTCTTTTTTAAAGGAGGAGTTAGATTCAAACCTGAGTTTGATTCTCTACTAATACTTTTGTTACCAGTCAGACAATCAATGAGCTATATGCCCATTGGTCACTTTTAAAAACTTGCAACATAAACTCTATTAATTTCCTTAAAGTTACAATTTTAATAATTACAAGTTCAAAGAAAACAATTAAGAGTTTTAAAAAATATGCAAATTTGAGAGAAAACGTAACAAATATGAGAGAGCCCACCACATTGCAAATTTAAAAAAAAATATATATATATATATAATGAGAAAAATGTTTTAAAAATTCCAGAAAATAATCTATAAATAAAATTTATACATTTATTTTCATTATCTTATATCCTACTATGTTTATTATATTTTTTGTTCAAATTGCATATTTTTTTTATTTACTACTTTATTTTTATTTTTTTATAGGCTATTTGAATATCTTAAATAGTATATTAAACAGTATAAAGGTTAAAATTATAATTTTTAAAAAATAGCAGGGCTTATATTGCACTATTTTAACTATAGAAATGACTTAAAACCCCTTATACTTTAATGTTTTGTTTAATTAACCCCATATACTAATTGTTTGTTTAATAAACCCCATGTTCTCACTCTTTTTTTTTTGTTTAATTACCCCATGTCGTTACGAAATGTTGACCTATCACGTTTCCCGTTAAAAAAAATTGCCACATCAGCGTGCCACCTGATGCCACGTCAAGTTTTGCCATATGTAAAGTTTTAATCTTATTTATTTTACATTTTTATAAAGAAAAGAGGTGCACACAGTCTTCTTCACCTCACACGCTATGTTCTTCCCAAAAGTTAAATTGAGTACAGTCGGTACCATCATCTCTGACTCTGACTACAAGAATTCTCTTTCATTTTTAACATTTAGGTTTTAAATCATTAAGCCGAACAAAGTGTAACATTTTGTAAACTATTAAGGTTTTTTATATAGATTTCTGAAAAAAGGAACCCAATTATAAATATATTATGCGTAGCCTACAAAGAGGAACAAAAAATTACTATTAAATATATCTATATGTATAGTTTAAAATGTTATAGTTTTGTGATTTATTTTTAAAAAAAGTGTTTGCGTATTTTTCCTATAGTAAAGCATACATTTTTTTCTTCTTTCAATTGACTAATCTAAAAAAAAGTTTTAATTTAAGAAATTGTAATTTCATCATATCTTAATCCATCTTAGTAATGAAAAATAAATAAATTTATTTCCATAATTAGAAGATTTATAAAAAATAGTTTTTTTAAATTAGTAGATACACAAAGAAACTACAAAATCTCGAAAAAAATTATAATTATTTTATAACTAATGTCTGGATCTTTGTACTTTAAAAAAAAAAAAACTAGAGCCTAAATCTCTTAAGGAAAAAAGGTTTATTCTCCTGACTATCACCATTTATGAGTTTCTGTAATTTTTAAATCTTCAAAATCAACATCTAAGTTATAGATCAGTCATCCAAGATCAAATTATTTAGATCTGAGCTTAAATGAAGCACTTATGTTGGTCTTTAAGCTCCTTTTATCTTCATTTTCCCCCATAGCTAAGCTTTTAACAAATAAATGAGGAGTAGTAGTAAAAAATGCTACACCATTTGGTGCCTGTTTGGGATTCAAAGTTGGGTACCAAACCAACTTTTCCCACAGGTAAATGAAATTATTGGTGTTTGTTAACACCCCTTTCCACCATTACACACTGGGATTCTCAAGAATCCCAGTGCAAGGCAAGGCCAATTTGGCCTTGCCTCCGCTGGAGCATTTTGCTCCAGCAGCCACTGGTATGGGACCAGTGGCTCCCTTTCCCTTTTTTCTTTTTTCTTTTCATCTTATTTTGATTTTTTTAGTTTATATAACCAACAAAATAAATTAAAAACTACTACAATAAAATCTTTACATCAAGATAAGTAATTCTAGATCTATTTTTCCTATTTTTATTAATTTTTTAAAAATGGGTTTTATACCCTTTATGGTCATTTTACATCCAAATCATAGTTTTGAAAAACTGTTTTACCAAACACCTCATGTATCTCACACTCTATTTCCCAGAAGTTATTTTCCCACACAACTTTTACCACAGAACTTTTCCCCACAGAACCGGAACGCCAAACAGACCCTTGGTCATTTAAATGGCCAAATTACTAATGGGACTTTTATATTTTCAATTTTATTCACTTTAGTCATTACGATTAAATTTTTCTCTTTAAAATAATTCTTCGTTTAAACTAGCTTACTAATAAAACTCCTTCTAAAACATATTTATGAAGTATTTATACTCTAATAAGATTAATGTTGAAATACTCTAATTAAAAAGGTAAAAAATCATCTCTAAAACATTATTATTATTACAATTACTGTTACTATTATTATTATTATTATCATTATTATTATTATAATAACGTTGTTATTGTTGTAGTTGTTGTTCTTTGTAAGTATAATAATAAATAAATTTATTTAAATTATAGTTTATAGCTCTCTCTTTTTTTGGAAACATTTAATAATTTATCTTATGTGACTTCGAAATTATGTGTTGTGCTTCAATGTTAATCCTCAATCTTAGCCAACCTTTCAACATGAGGAACCCACAAAAAGGAAAATGGGGTGGAAGGGTTCATTTTCTTCCAAGATCCTAGTAGAAAAGCTCTAGTTGGTGACCAAATGCAGCACGTGACATATTTGGACAAGAAAGATGAAAGAGCGCTGCAACCTTCTCGTCTCCGCCAGCACCTCTCTCACTCTCCTCTCTGATTAGCGAATTTCTTTAATTAGAGGTAAGAGTTGGTAATGTTTTCAAAATACTAAACAAGAGTTATTTAAAAATGAATAACATATTAAGAGTCTGTTTGACGTTCCGATTCTATGGAAAAAAATTTTATGGGAAAAGTTCTGTGGGAAAACGACTTCTGGAAAACGGAATGTGCTGTTTGGTAAAAAAATTTAAAAGTTCTGTGAGATGAAAACGTTGGAGTATAAAACCCATTTTTAAAAAATTAATAAAAATAGGAAAAGTGGATCTAGAATTACTTATCTTGAGATAGAGATTATGTTGTGATAGTTTTTAATTTATTTTGTTCATTATATAGAGTAAGAAAATTAAATTAAAATGAAAAAAAAAATTGAGAGAGAGCCAAATGGCTCCATTTGGCTGCTCAGCCCGGTGCATGCCCAATGGCTTGCTTGAAAAGCCCAGTTTGCAATGGTGTTACCAAATACCAACAACTCCGTTCAAGGTTGGGAAAAGGTGGTTTGGTACCCAACCATGAACCCCAAATAGGCACTAAATATGCAGCAAAAAAATTATCAAAAAAATAGCAAATAGACTAATTATTGTCAAACTTGATTCTTTACTTATTTTGTTTAGGAATTTGTTGTCTATATAAAGAGTGAGGATGTCCTTACTTTTTTTGGTCAAAAAATAGAAAATTATATTAAAATAAAAAAGAAACTCTTTACAAACATTATAAAGCTAAATTTAGTGCACTAAATTTAAAATCAAAAGATTCATTAAGAGGCTACCCAATAACAAACTAAATCCTAAGTTTTGCCCACCTTTCAAGCACACAATACAATTTCAATAACAACGCACAAAACACACAACAACGTATAAACCGCACAACCAAGCACGAAGGCCACAAGAAAACCCAAAGATAAAGAACACTCGAAGGAGCTATAGATGAATAATACCTCACTTATTATGAGCTACTTCCTCTGGTTTTAATTAATGGTTACTGTACAAATCAAACAGTTTAAGAAAAAATAATAAAAAATTAAATAAAGCAGCAGCAGCGCAGCAGACAAAAGTAACTATTTACACGGTAATCCAAAATACGCCAGCTAATGAAAAATCCAATTTTTGGGCAAAAATGTCCATTAATAAAGAACAAAGTGAGTAATAAATAACTTGAAAATGTGTTTCATTACTGATCTTGCCATTAACACCACCAGATTTGTGACTCCATCATCATCTCTACCATCACATCCATTTTCTCTAACTAGAGGTAAGAAGATGATTCAATACGCAATATACTTGGGTAGCGTTTGATTCACGGAATACTACTTTCTCTCTTATCACTCTCCCGGGAGAGTGATTAGGGGGATGTTAGTTTTTTGTGTTTGGTTGGGATATAAAATTCTTAGAAAAGTAACATTCTTGTGTTTGTTTTCTACTTGGGAATTGTAAGGGAAAGTAAGAAAAATTATTACTATATCCTTAATAGATAATAATTAGGATAATTATTACTATTTTTAAATACCCATTGTTCCCGGTAATTACCTATTAAATCATTTTAATTAAAAAACAATTATGGACTACATTCATTCAATTCAAGGAAGAAAAACCAAATATTAAATTTTGATATAAGAATTATGCATTACATTCATACAAATCCTTAGAGACGTATATATTGTTAAAATTTGGGATTTGTTCACTAAGAAAAAAGGATTTGATGATTTTCATCAGAGCATGATTCGTATTTGAAGAAAATGGCACCAGATCTTGCAAGAAAGAAAGTAACAAGACATGGAATTGTTGTATATCTATATACCTGATGGAAAAAATAGACTTAAGAAAAAATGAAATTAATGGAGCCAAGATTTATTATTTTGATTTTCAAGCGTCGGAATAGATGGATGAATTGAGAAAAAAATGCATTATTGTATTTGCGGCTAGAGAAGATGAACAAAAAAGCATTTTTGTATTTGTGGCCGGAAAAGATGAACTAAAACAGCCAAGTAAAAACCAAGTAACAGATCTTCGCTCTCCGCACTTTCCACCACCATCAAAGCCACCAACAGAACGCAGATTCGCCGTGTGTCGCACCCCCTTTTTTGTTGAAAATGAGTATCGGTTCGGGACGGATGCTAAGCATAAATGGATGCTTTGCATAATAGAAATGAAGTTGCCACCCTATTTTCTAAGGTTTAGGGAACATAAGTGTCGTGGCATAAAAAAAATAAAAAACTAAGGCACATGTGGTCTAAACCTAAGAACGAAAGTTCGAGGTCGTATTATGGACTCGGGAAGGTGTTAGGCACCCGAGTCACATCCTTTGAAAAGGTCACCGGTTATAAAGTTGAGAGGTATTATTATGTTCAATTTTTAATACGAAAAATGAATAAACCATCGAAGCATGTCAACCAATCTCGCGCACGGAAACGGGCCACTTTCCAATCATTTACAAAGTAAACGATCGTGGAGCGTCTACCGAAATCCTGTTACGACAATTGGGCCACTTTCCGATTATTCAAACATTTTTCACAAGTGATTTGGGCCCTCAAAGGTGACGTTACATCTTAGCATTTTTCGTTGGGACATTGTTATTTCTGATCTGGACCGAAGGACGGGGTTACCGTTTGTTCGTATGCTAGAGCGGACGTTCCCCTCTTTTTTTCATATGGCCATGCATGATTAATTATTTAATTACTACGTGATCTATCATGGCAAAACTAGCACGATACCAATTTAATGAATGCAAATAAACCGTGTGGGATCGAAGCCACCATGCTCATGTATCAAAGGTATAGCAATTAATTCCTTTGCAAAAAAAGTGAGTGATTTAAACATGTTATTCATACGAGATTGATTCATTTCAATGATAATCATCATGCATACAAATATTTTGAGTTTTCTAGCATTTCTAAATATCATGCGTACGAATAATATTTGTGGAAAATATTGAATAAATAAAAGGGGGTAGAAAGCGTACTTGAGTTGCGTGAACTTGATCTACCTTACAAAATGAAAGTATTAGCGATAGTTCGATTGAAAATAAATAATGAACAAGTAAAATAAACATTTAATTAACTTCAAACAAGCAAGTAATTAATTAGACGTGGCAAGTGAGCAAAAAAATATTTTAACACATGTGAGCGTATGAACATATTGATAAATAATTAACATGGCAAAAATTTAAAAAGAAAGCATACAAAAATACTCATACGAATTAAACAATGACGTAATTATACATTAAATAGGGCACACGAGTATTTAATTAAATATAACATACGATTTTGTTGCTACCCGATTTTGGTTTTTAAACTTTTCATTTGTCGCCTTTCTGTCATTAATTTTCTAAAATCGTACTTCCATTTATTTACGTCAGTCTGATGTTTATTTTTACGCTTAATGTCATTTAAATTTATTCCATACTTTTTTCGCATTTTTATCACTTTTTTCGTTCGAACCCGTATCGGTCCCGAGTCAAATTCTCGAAACTAAGGGTCGAACAATTTCACTCATTAGCTACTTAGCTTTTATTATTATTTTAACTCACTCAAATTCATTGCATTTCACTCAATTTATATTTTTAGTATTTTTTTACACTCGAACGTTTGTTATTTACCTGCGATTTTTATCGAACTATTTAGCAAACTTTTCGTCGCTCCTGTATGCTAATTATCTTAGTTTATTTATACGTCCTAACATTTTCTGTTCAAGGTTTTAGCAAAATTTTCATGTATCGTAAATACGAGCTAAAAATAATTCGCTAGTATGCAATTAATTTGCATAATTTGCATTTGACAACATCCTTATCCCTTTGCTTCGATCCTTCCCCAAACCGCCTTACTGTTCTCGAGGCTACCTCATCATCTCTCCCTCTCCATTTTTCAAAGAGCCTACTTCCTCTCAACTCATCCATGCTCCTTCAGAAAATCTCCTCGAGCCTCACCCTCTACATTTTCCAAGCCTACTATCTAACCATCATCATCTCTACTCCCTCAGCCAGCCCTCAATATCCATTTCTCCTTCTATAAATAGCATCTCCAAGCAATAAGCAAGAGGGGGGGGAGAGGAGCACAAAAATTCACACATCTCCTCCCACGCCAATTCACACCCTCGTTCCAATTCTCACCTTCCAAATCATCTCACTCTCACCTCTGTAAAATTAAATCCAAGCAACCCAGTCAATTCAATCCCTCATTTGCAGCAAATTCAATCCAACCCACTGCAAAATTAAAATCCAAACACCCTATGCCAATTAAATCAAAATCCAATCCATGGCAAAATTAAATTCAAATTAAATCAAAAAAATACAATCGGCCATCCCACACCCGGCCGCAGCGCCCACCGCCGCATCGCCACACCCAGTCGCATCGCCGGCCAGCCACGCCATCACACGCCGCCGCTGCCAAATCACAGCCACCACTGCTGACCAAGAACCGCCACCAAATCTGCCTTCAAAACACCCCTAAAATCAGCCTCAAAACACCCTTTAAATCGTCAACCAATCAGCCCCTAAACCCACCTCAAATCAGCCACAATCACAACCCCAAATCCCAGCCAATGTAAACTCTCATTCCATCACTCAATCTAAATTAATCATACAAAATTACTCCGGCTGCCACGCTCTGGCCCAGCGACCGTCCGATTCGTCCTGGCCGCGGACACCGCTGCTCCACCGCGTTCGTTCTCTTTCCCGGACTAGCTGCACCTCAGTAACTTCATGTCCCTTTCTTCTCTAGTTTGATTGGCGGTTATTGCCTGCGTTGCTGTTGTGTTTGTGCTCGGTTTGCAGGGGGTCTCGGGTTGAGGAGAAGGGAATGGGGTAGCCGGCGGCATTGGAAGAAGAAGGGAGGATTGGATTAGGTTTTTGTGGTTATTTGTTCTTGTTTGTGGGCTTGGACCGGCTAGAAGAAGAAAAGAAAAGAGAAGTGTGTTTAATTATTTAGGGTTTGGGCTTCGGCCCAAAGAGGAGAAGAAAAGAAGTGCTGGGCCACGCCAGGCCCAGCTGGAGGAAAGGCCAACCCAGTGGGCTGGCTATCTTGGGCCCATTTTCGGCCCTTCGCAATTTTTCATTTACCGCACAATCTTGTACTGTTTATTTATTTTCCGCACTTGTATTATTTATTTAATTGTCCGTATGCTTGTATTGTTTATTTAATTTTTCGTATGTTTGTACTGTTTATTTAATTTCCGCACCTGTACTGTTTATTTAATTTTCGTATGACTGCACTGTTTATTTTATTTTTGTATGCGTGCATGTTTAATTATTTATTTTCAGATGTTTTTGCATGTTTAATGTTTCCGCTTGCGTTTAAATCGCCAAATTAATCGCATCGCTTGCATGTCGATTAATTGCATGCCTGTATTATTTAATTGCTCGTGTTTGTCTCGCATGTTTAATTTGTTTCCGTACGCTCGCATGTTTAATTATTATTTTCGTACACTTGCATGTTTAAGTATTATTTTTGTATGCTTGAATATTTAATTATTACTTTCGTATGCTTTAGCATAGTTAATTATTTTCCTTACACATAGTCGTTAAAAATAATTATTTCACTTGTGTGCCTACAATAATTTTAATGTTGATTATTCGTATGCTCGTACTTTTTAATTATTTTTGCATGCCTAAATAATTATTCTGCTCGCGTTTAATCGCTAGAATTAACTATTTCACTCGCGATAAGCCATTAAATATTTATCTCTTTCGACTATCATTTTTTTGAATTAATAATCTCGACTTTGTAGGGCAAATCAATCGACGCCCTTCACAAGTACGCCTCATAACTTCACTCAAAAAGGGTATATCCGCCCAATACCCTTCACAAGTAAACGTTTCTCCCCTTTTATTTATTCTACGCTTTTTTCCGCTTATACGCTCGTATTATTTAGAAATATTAAAATTTAATGTAATCCATTGGGCATGATCATTAAATTAGGAATCTTTATTTTTCAAACATGATTTTAAACACCTCTTTTCTCCAGTAACCTTTTAGGATGAGACTCGGGTGCCTAACACCCTCCCGAGTCCATAAATCGACCCCGAACTACCGTTCTCGGGTTCAGACCCACTTCGCCTTAGTTTTTTTTATTTTTTATGCGTGACCATTAGGTTCCCTAAAACCTAGAAACAAATTAGGGTGGCGACTTCTCACATCTAGTCCCAAACCAGCGTCGCGTTAGGAAAACCCAAAAAGGGGGTGCGACAGTTTGGCGACTTCACTGGGGACTAACAGGGTCGAAGCCGGAATTTATTTTTGAGGTGTTTATTTTTATTTACTTGATTAATTGTCATTTTTGGCATGCTTTTTATACATGATTAATTATTTTTGTTGTATTCTTGTATGATATTTTTGCATGATCATTATTTTTCATGTATTTATTCACGTTGATAAATTGTTGTATTTTTATACATGACTGATGTTTTGTTACTCGTTTTGATAAACTGTCATCCATACACAATTTCACGCATAATCCCTATCGCCGGGCATCACCAAATAGGATTAGGTCGGTAGTAGTGAAGTCCAGGGGCCTACGCCCTGGTAAGCTTTCACGGACCCACACTCGGACTTGAACCCCTAAATGGGTGAGCGCCCCGATTCTTTGATGTTTCGGTAAGCAATCACATATCCATTTACTGAGGGACCACTTTTATGGTATCGTCCGGGAGCCTTCCAGCCAGTTAGAAGTAGTAAATGGCACCCCAGCATATGCATCATATTGAAATGCGTATATTGCGATTTTGTTTCACTTTTCCACTAATTTCTCAAAAATTTCCATTTACAACTAGTTTCTCAAAATTTTCCATAAATAATTTCCCAAAATTTTTTCCACATTTTACAAAGTGTTTCTCAAATTTTTCACATTTTACAAATTGATTTCGTTATTTTTGCAAAATTTTCCACATTGAAAATCTTTTTCCGCAAAATCTCCACATTGGCAAATTTTTCGTAAATTTGTCGCATTTGTAATTTCTTTACAATTTCCCCATATTTGCAAGTTTTTTTGCAATGTCTCCATGTTTGCCAATTTTTTTTTACAATTTCTCAATATCCATAAATTTTTCCGCAATCCTTCACATGTACAATTTTTCGCATTTTTTCACTTTTTCAAAACTTTCTCTACGATTTTTCCACGAGTCAAATTTCTCCACAATTTTTTCACGTATGCAATGATTTTCGCAGTTTTCCCACGTGTGCAATTTCTCCGTATATTGCTCCACAGGTACAACTTTTCCCGCAATTTTTTACTTTGGCAAATTCTTTCGAAAATCTCTCCATGTGTGTAAATTCTTCCATGATTTTTTCCATGTATGCGAAAAAATTGCCGCAATTTTTTTCACATGCAAATTCTTTCGCGATTTTCCCATGTTTATAATTTTGTCTCAGTTATCTCCGTAATTCTCCATGCTTGCAATTATTTTATTACCATTATTATCCACATTTTACTCTTCTAACTTATTAAATCATCATTCTAATTTTCAGTCTATTTTGGATGCTATTGATTAGTTTTCTTTCTTACAGAACGAAGGCATGAAAAGGGCTTCACCATAGTCGAGCCTATGACTATAAACAAGGGCACTCCGTGGGAGGCAACCCACGTGTTCTTTTTCAAATATTTCAATTCTTGTCGATTTTAATTTGTAATTCCTAATTTTGGGATATCCTTCCCTCAGACTTACTATTTAATTCCCCCTTTTTCTGTGCAATGAGGATTGTAAACTGGGGGGCAAGCAAGTGGAATGACGACCAGGAGAAAGCGTCAGGAAGCCTTGACGTCCAAGAATCCGAATCATACTAGGAGTCCCTGCATAAAGCTTCACCAGAAAAGGGAGAGTCTAAAACCTATTAATTACGTTGCCCATTTTCCTAAATTGTTCTTCAATTCTACCCATTGTTTCTCTCTTATTTTTGCAGGAACTCGAATCATACTATGGTCATTTGCATAATGTTCAGCGAGATAAAGGAATCCTCCCCTTATCAAGTCTTGAATGACCATCTTGTGTGCCTTTACTGCCCTGCCGCGGGCATCGGGAAGTTCATTATGCATTCTACACCGGGGGGCAACCTTTTGGAAATTCCTCACTCCCATCCATTGCGGCGGCTCAGTTCTCCCTATTTTCATTCTTTGCGGTGACCACACCTTGCTGTCCTCTTTACTTCAGCATTCGAACTCTACGGGGTTCTCGCCCTGACCTCAATCTACATTCCTATATGAACACTGCAGTGTACATCAACGTCAGAGTGAGGTTTACATTCATAGTTCTGCAACAACGCTTTGCGCCGACCTCAGCACTTTTTGCTGCACACATCCAGAGAAGTTCACTTAACTCTCTGCCTATTTAAATTTCATACAATCATTCTGCATTCATTCCCACATTGGGGGCAACGTTTTAAATTATTCATAAATTTCTCGTGAGTGGTCATACCCTTACATTTTTGTCTATAAAATTGCTAACATTATTAAGATTTGTTGTAATTGTAAACCAAATTCTTTGAATAAAATTCACACTACCCTCAAAATTTTCAAACCTTCCATAGATTAAGCATGTTCAACATGTTACTGCATCGTGGATAACTTGTGCATCCAGTCGAAATTTTATGACATGCATGATCTTGCCTGCTAGCTCTTATATCTGCAGCATGTTTAGACGTAAGCCATCATAAACACATCCCTGCGAGCATTTTGGGCCTTCACGCCATACTTCCTTCATGAGTGCAAATGCCTGACTAAGTGCTAGTTGGATTTGCATAATATCCAGGGTACATGCACATTTAGACATGGGATAGCTGTAAGATGACAGGGGACTTTGCTCTTTGCTTCCACCTTTCTTTGGTTTTCTTATTCTTTTATCTTCAAACACTTGCTCTTTCTCTCTATTCAATTCATTTCTTTTCTAAGCCGCTCGAAAAATCTCACTTCCACCTGAATTCCCTAAATAATGAGCAGTACCCAACTGAGGTTGACAACTGAAGGCAAGGTGTACGTCGAACTTGGTTTGCATAAAAGGGAAAGAGAAACCCCCGGAGATTGCTAATGATCAACGCCAGAAGAAGGACCGAATAGATAAGGACTTGAAGACCCCCCACCAAAGACAAGACGAAACTTGTACTTGCTTTTGCTTGCAAAAAAAAAAAAAAAAAAAAAGGGCAAAGAAAAAAATCAAAGAAAAAAAAACACTCAAGAAAAAGTGTTCAAAGAACACAATCAACAAAAAGCAGAAGCAAGTACAAAAATGGTCGAAAGTCAACAAAATGGTCTCAAAACCAAGAAGAGATCATTCCAATGAAAACTCAAAAACTGACGCTTCGTCAACGACAAACGATCTCAAAAGTAAAAGAGATCATTCCCTGCAAAGATTCAGAAACTGGTGCACCTCGTCAACAACAAATGGTAATCTCCAAGATGGAGCATCCCCAACAAAGACTAAAGAATTCGTGCACCTTACCTCCGGACAGCAACCTCAGTTGAGCATCGCTCATTAAAACCAAAAGGCACTTTCTTTTTAAACAGATCCTTTCTTTCTTCTTCTTTCTATCTACACACTTTACTTCCTTTCTCTTGCAAAGTCCTCTCGATTATTTGAAGGCCCCTGCATGTGCATCTTCATTTGAAGTTTATTCACTCGGATTGACATTGCAAATCTGATTTTGTGCTATGTTTGTTGCATTTTTATGAGTGTAAACACGTAGCCTTGTTTCTAAGTGTGAGCGCAAACACCAGTATCCGGTGAGGATTGCTTATATCTACATGATGTGGGAAACTCTTATCCTTGAGGTCGTTATCTCCTAGGCAAGATGCAGATGCTTTTCTAGGCTTGTATCAAGCATGCTTATATGATAGAAACTGGATGACCTATTCTCCAGAAATACATAAACTTGTTGAACATTCTCTTGATAGGGAAGTTAGTTTTATCAAATACTGGGGGCAAACTTTAGGGTAGTGTGGGAATACTTTCATATGCAACATACATGATTTGATTTCATTGTTTCCATTTATCAATTGCCTTCTCTTTTTCCACCCATTACTGCTTCGTGTTTGTTTCCTCCCTATTGGCAGGATACAGATTCGCGTCAGTGGAATCTCACACTGTGATCAACCTCCGCGCAGCAAGCCATCCATCAATATCCGAATGGAGTACGTTACCACTCCACAATCAACTTTGTGCGGCGAATCATATTTCCGCCAAGCATCCTAATAGGGTACGTTACCGCTCTCCTTCCAAAACTTCGTGTGGTGGTTCAAAACCCCACCCTTCAAAAATTCCATGAGGCTAGGCGGTTTGTTCCCCACCTTTCAAACTTTCGTGTGGCGGTCCAAAACCCCACCTTTCAAAATTTTGTGTGGTGGTTCAAGCCCCACCTTTTAAAATTTCGTGTGGCGGTCCAAAACCCCACTTTTCAAAATCTTGGGGGCAACAATGCCCGAGCAAAGCTGACTTTTACTTTCCCGCATTATCATCCATCCTCATTATCAGAGTGACATCTTCCTCATTATCCGAGAGAAGACCATCTCACTATCCGAGATTATCATCCGTCCTCACTATTAGAGTGACATCTTCCTCATTATCCGAGAGAAGAACCGTTCTCACTATCCGAGATCATCATTGTCCTCACTATCAGAGTGACATCATCCTCACTATCAGAGCGACATCTTCCTCATTATCCGAGAGAAGACCATCTCATTATCCGAGATTATCATCCGTCCTCACTATCAGAGTGACATCTTTTCTCATTATCCGAGAGAAGAACCGATCTCACTATCCGAGATCATCATCGTCCTCACTATCAGAGTGACATCATCCTCACTATCAGAGTGACATCTTCCTCATTATCCGAGAGAAGACCATCTCACTATCCGAGATTATCATCCGTCCTCACTATCAGAGTGACATCTTCCTCATTATCCGAGAGAAGAACCGTTCTTACTATCCGAGATCATCATCGTCCTCACTATCAGAGTGACATCGTCCTCACTATCAGAGCGACATCTTCCTCATTATCCGAGAGAAGACCATCTCATTATCCAAGATTATCATCCGTCCTCACTATCAGAGTGACATCTTCCTCATTATCCGAGAGAAGAACCGTTCTCACTATCCGAGATCATCATCGTCCTCACTATCAGAGCGACATCGTCCTCACTATCAGAGCGACATCTTCCTCATTATCCGAGAGAAGACCATCTCATTATCCGAGATTATCATCCGTCGTCACTATCAGAGTGACATCTTCCTCATTATCCGAGAGAAGAACCGATCTCACTATCCGAGATCATCATCGTCCTCACTATCAGAGCGACATCTTCCTCATTATCCGAGAAAAGACCATCTCATTATCCGAGACCATCATCGTCCTCACTATCGGAGCGACATCTTCCTCATTATCCGAGAGAAGACCATCTCACTATCCGAGATCATCATCTGTCCTCACTATCAGAGCGACATCATCCTCATTATCCGAGAAGGCCAAGATTTTCCTCAGTATCCAAAGCAAAACAACCATCAAAACTTTTCTGCATCACTCAGCGACGGCCTACGAGTACGACCCTCGACGGCGCTGAGTTTACATTTTTCGCACTTTACCTTTCCGCACAAAGGTATGGACTGCGAGTGCTACCCTCGCCCTACCTGATCTACATTTCACCCCACTATCAGGGAAGTCTTCATTTACATTTCTGCCAATTTATTTTTCACCCAATTATCAGGGAAGTCAGCATCTACGTTTCACCCCACTATCAGGGAAGTCTTCATTTACATTTCTGTCATTTGCATTTCACCCCACTATCAGGGAAGTCTTCATTTATATTTCTGCCAATTTATTTTTCACCCCATTATCAGGGAAGTCAGCATCTACGTTTCGCCCCACTATTAGGGAAGTCATCATTTACATTTCCATCATTTACTTTTCATCTCAACTCATCACTTATATTTTCGCAATCTACTTTTCATCCCAAATCGTCATTTATATTCTTGCAATTTATTTTTCACCCCACTATCAGGGAAATTGTCATTTACTTTTCTGCAATTTACTCTTTACCCCACTATCAGGGAAATCATCATTTACATTTCTGCAATTTACTTTTTACCCCACTATCAGGGAAATCATCATTTACATTTCTGCAATTTACTTTTTACACCACTATCAGGGAAGTCATCATTTGTATTTCTGCAATTTACCTTTCCTGCAACTTACTTTCCTGCAAATTTACTTTTCTTTACTTTACTTTATTGCATGAAACTTCACATTTAAATTTGCATAGTTGAGTCAGAACTACATCAGCATCAGACGACGCTCAAGCATCAAGGTATGGACTGCGAGTGCTACCCTCGCCCTACCCGATTTACATTTCATCATTTACATTTTTCCTCATTATCAGAGAAGTTTGTCATTTACCCGCAATTTACTTTTCACCCATTATCAGGGAAGTCGTCATTTACATTTTTCCTCATTATCAGAGAAGTCATTTACATTTCTACCTATTTACTTTTCATCCCAGTATCAGGGACATGTCATTTACATTTCTGTATTTCACCCCATTACTAGGGAAGTCTGCATTTACATTCCGCATTAAACCATTGCTGGTTCGGTAGCAACCATCTTTACTGCTCATCAAAAATCTTGATCACATCAAATTTTTGATAAGACAGTAAAGAGGGGGCAACTGTTGCTACCCGATTTTGGTTTTTAAACTTTTCATTTGTCGCCTTTCTGTCATTAATTTTCTAAAATCGTACTTCCATTTATTTACGTCAGTCTGATGTTTATTTTTACCCTTAATGTCATTTAAATTTATTCCATACTTTTTTCGCATTTTTATCACTTTTTTCGTTCGAACCCGTATCGGTCCCGAGTAAAATTCTCGAAACTAAGGGTCGAACAATTTCACTCATTAGCTACTTAGCTTTTATTATTATTTTAACTCACTCAAATTCATTGCATTTCACTCAATTTATATTTTTAGTATTTTTTTACACTCGAACTTTTGTTATTTACCTGCGATTTTTATCGAACTATTTAGCAAACTTTTCGTCGCTCCTGTATGCTAATTATCTTAGTTTATTTATACGTCCTAACATTTTCTGTTCAAGGTTTTAGCAAAATTTTCATGTATCGTAAATACGAGCTAAAAATAATTCGCTAGTATGCAATTAATTTGCATAATTTGCATTTGACAACATCCTTATCCCTTTGCTTCGATCCTTCCCCAAACCGCCTTACTGTTCTCGAGGCTACCTCATCATCTCTCCCTCTCCATTTTTCAAAGAGCCTACTTCCTCTCAACTCATCCATGCTCCTTCAGAAAATCTCCTCGAGCCTCACCCTCTCCATTTTCCAAGCCTACTATCTAACCATCATCATCTCTACTCCCTCAGCCAGCCCTCAATATCCATTTCTCCTTCTATAAATAGCAGCTCCAAGCAATAAGCAAGAGGGGGGGAGAGGAGCACAAAAATTCACACATCTCCTCCCACGCCAATTCACACCCTCGTTCCAATTCTCACCTTCCAAATCATCTCACTCTCACCTCTGTAAACTTAAATCCAAGCAACCCAGTCAATTCAATCCCTCCTTTGCAGCAAATTCAATCGAACCCACTGCAAAATTAAAATCCAAACACCCTATGCCAATTAAATCAAAATACAATCGGCCATCCTACACCCAGCCACAGCGCCCACCGCCGCATCGCCACACCCAGCTGCATCGCCGGCCAGCCATGCCATCACACGCCGCCGCTGCCAAATCACAGCCACCGCTGCTGACCAAGAACCGCCACCAAATCTGCCTTCAAAACACCCCTAAAATCAGCCTCAAAACACCCTTTAAATCGTCAACCAATCAGCCCCTAAACCCACCTCAAATCAGCCACAATCACAACCCCAAATCCCAGCCAATGTAAACTCTTATTCCATCACTCAATCTAAATTAATCATACAAAATTACTCCGGCTGCCACGCTCTGGCCCAGCAACCGTCCGATTCGTCCTGGCCGCGGCCACCGCTGCTCCACCGCGTTCGCTCTCTTTCCCGGACCAGCTGCACCTCTGTAACTTCATGTCCCTTTCTTCTCTAGTTTGATTGGCGGTTATTGCCTGCCTTGCTGTTGTGTTTGTGCTCGTTTTGCAGGGGGTCTCGGGTTGAGGAGAAGGGAATGGGGTAGCCGGCGGCATTGGAAGAAGAAGGGAGGATTGGATTAGGTTTTTGTGGTTATTTGTTCTTGTTTGTGGGCTTGGACCGGCTAGAAGAAGAAAAGAAAGGAGAAGTGTGTTTAATTATTTAGGGTTTGGGCTTCGACCCAAAGAGGAGAAGAAAAGAAGTGCTGGGCCACGCCAGGCCCAGCTGGAGGAAAGGCCAGCCCAGTGGGCTGGCTATCTTGGGCCCATTTTCGGCCCTTCGCAATTTTTCATTTACCGCACAATCTTGTACTGTTTATTTATTTTCCGCACTTGTATTATTTATTTAATTGTCCGTATGCTTGTATTGTTTATTTAATTTTTTGTATGTTTGTACTGTTTATTTAATTTCCGCACCTGTACTGTTTATTTAATTTTCGTATGCCTATACTGTTTATTTAATTTTCGTATGACTGCACTGTTTATTTTATTTTCGTATGCGTGCATGTTTAATTATTTATTTTCAGATGTTTTTGCATGTTTAATGTTTCCGCTTGCGTTTAAATCGCCAAATTAATCGCATCGCTTGCATGTCGATTAATTGCATGCCTGTATTATTTAATTGCTCGTGTTTGTCTCGCATGTTTAATTTGTTTCCGTACGCTCGCATGTTTAATTATTATTTTCGTACACTTGCATGTTTAAGTATTATTTTTGTATGCTTACATATTTAATTATTACTTTCGTATGCTTTAGCATAGTTAATTATTTTCCTTACACATAGTCGTTAAAAATAATTATTTCACTTGTGTGCCTACAATAATTTTAATGTTGATTATTCGTATGCTCGTACTTTTTAATTATTTTTGCATGCCTAAATAATTATTCTGCTCGCGTTTAATCGCTAGAATTAACTATTTCACTCGCGATAAGCCATTAAATATTTATCTCTTTCGACTATCATTTTTTTGAATTAATAATCTCGACTTTGTAGGGCAAATCAATCGACGCCCTTCACAAGTACGCCTCATAACTTCGCTCAAAAAGGGTATATCCGCCCAATACCCTTCACAAGTAAACGTTTCTCCCCTTTTATTTATTCTACGCTTTTTTTCGCTTATACGCTCGTATTATTTAGAAATATTAAAATTTAATGTAATCCATTGGGCATGATCATTAAATTAGGAATCTTTATTTTTCAAACATGATTTTAAACACCTCTTTTCTCCGGTAACCTTTTAGGATGAGACTCGGGTGCCTAACACCCTCCCGAGTCCATAAATCGACCCCGAACCACCGTTCTCGGGTTCAGACCCACTTCGCCTTAGTTTTTTTTTTATTTTTTATGCGTGACAATTAGGTTCCCTAAAACCTAGAAACAAATTAGGGTGGCGACTTCTCACATCTAGTCCCAAACCAGCGTCGCGTTAGGAAAACCCAAAAAGGGGGTGCGACAGATTTAAACATAGCATATGAGCATGCAATAAAATAACACCAAAAAGTGACTCGAATAGCTGACAAAAAAATTTAGGCAGGGCCCACATGCTGGAATTTAATTAAAATGGGCCAGGAATAATTCCTAGGCCCATGAATTAAAACGGAAAGGGAACAGATGGGCTTGGCTTAAGTCAAGGCCCATCTGTGTTTTTTTTATAAAAAGAAGGACGGGCTTGGCCCGTCACCTTTCTTCTTCAACCCGCCTAGTACTATTCTTCTTCTTCCTTGCGCCGGCCCTAAGGCCGGCGTTCCAAGGATCCGACCAGTCACCAAAACAAATGAAAGATGCGTCACAATGCACAGAGATGAAGCACGACTAAACCACGACCAAAACCCAGCAAAAATTAGACCATTTCATGAACAAACAAAGCTTAATTTGATGATTGAATATATATTCATTAAAATTAAAAAATTGCAATTAATTAAACAAGGAAGCAGGCATTTAAATTGAAGGAAGAGAAGCACATATAACATGTAAACTAAACATCTGAACTAGGTTTAGGTAATTAATTGAGTTGATAAATGCATAAACAAAAATTTGAAGAGAAATGGAAGAATGCTTACAATGCTTGCTTGCTCTATTTGTCTGTCCGTTAGGAGTGAGAATGCCCCACTCCTCTAGGGTTGTAAATAGTTAGGTATTTATAGGTGGAGGTTTGGTCGATTGTGTGGTGAGCAAGCCGTGGTGACGCGGCTCATTTTTGCGTGGCTGAAAATGAAGGGAAGCAACGGGAAGGAGTGATTGGGCATTCTAGAAGTAGTGTCAGGGTCTGATGACTAGGCTTCCTTCTCGAAGCAATGACACGGCTGGTTCTTAGAAGCATGACACAACTTCGAATTGGAAAGAAAAAGCTTGCGGGAAAAGAAAATGGGAGTGGATGAATGTTTAAATCACGTGACCGTTGGATGGTTGACTAGGGGAGCAGTCAACCAATCCAACGGTTGATTAGAAAGAAAGAAGAAAAATGCTTAGTAATTAATTATGGGCTCGATCTATCAGTGTGATGAAACTGGCGAGAAGTTCGAACGAAAGCAACTACGTTATAGAGAAAAATATGACGATCGAGATGATACGAACAAAAATTTGAGCTCAACTCTCTAAACGCATTTATTTTGACAAAGTGTTGAAAAGGCTCGTTCGGGACCTAATAACACTAAAAAAAGTAAAAGAACCAAAATGATAGATAAAAATGAAAGAATACGAAAGGACTCGAGCTGGGCCGAGAGATCATTAACGGTTAGTGAAAATATAAAAATAAATATAACTATAATTGATTAAGCGTGTTAAAATACGGGCATGCTATTTTGCAGGTGATTGAACGTGCTAGCGTCAAAATTCGGGTACCAACAGTTGCCCCCTCTTTACTGTCTGATCAAAAATACAGTGTAACTGAAATTTTTGATGACCAGTAAAGATGGTTGCCCCAAGTACTTACCACGTCTTGATTGGATCGTAACCTGTTGAGAGAGAGAAAAAACGTAAGTTGTGGAAATGTAAATGCTGTAGGGCGAGGGTAGCATTCGCAGTCTGTGCGCGTTGACAGAAATTTAAATTACGTAGGGCGAGGGTAGCATTCGCAGTCCATACGTTTAGACAGAAAATTAAATCGCGTAGGGCGAGGGTAAAACTCGCAGTCCGTGCGCGTTGACCAAAATTTAAATTATGTAGGGCGAGGGTAGCATTCACAGTCCATACATTTAGACAGAAAATTAAATCGCGTAGGGCGAGGGTAGCACTCATAGTCCGTGCGCGTTGACAGAAATTTAAATTACGTAGGGCGAGGGTAGCATTCGCAATCCATACATTTAGACAGAAAATTAAATCGCGTAGGGCGAGGGTAGCACTCGCAGTCCGTGTGCGTTGACAGAAATTTAAATTACTTAGGGCGAGGGTAACACTCGCAGTCCACATGTTATTGCAGGAAAAGTAGATTAAATCACTCAAGGAGGAGATAAATGACAGAATTTAAATGATATAAAGGGAAAGCGGGTCTTACCTCAGACTTACCTTGTGAACTGAAATGGAGGGTGGTTTGAAGCCACCGCATGAACTGAGTTGGAGAGTGGTTGAAAGCCACCGTATTTGATAGATGTAAATTCCGAGTCGAGCGGGGACACCGCAAAATTAGGATGTTTGGACATTGAGGAAGATAGTCACCTCGGAACTTTGAGGAAGATAGTCACCTCGGACATTTGAGGAAGATAGTTAACCCAGATATTTGATTGGGGAATGGTAACCTACTCCCTTCGAGGTTGATTGGATTTTGACGAAAATCCAAGATGAGGGCATTACAATGATTTCTTCAACGAAAACCTGACGACAAGGGATTTATAACGATGTTGTCATCAAAAACCCAATGGCATGAGATTTCACTGGAGCATATCTGTATCCTGCAAATTGGAAGGAACCAAACACAAAGCAGTAACAGATAGAAAAATGAGAGAGCAATTGATAATGTGAGAAATATCATGTATTCCTACATTTAAACCTCGGCTTGCCCCCAAGTCTCTTTTTTGGAACGAAAATGACCACTTTGTTTTAAGAGAAAATCAAATCAAGTATATTCTTTGAAAAATGTTCGTTCAGTTTTTGTTATATAAACATGATTGATACAAGTCTAGATAACGTCTGCGTCTTGTTCAGGAAATAACGACCTCAAGAACAAGACTTTCCCATGATATGTAGCCGTAAGTAGTCTTCACCGGATATTAGTGTTTGCGCTCATGCTCAGAAAACAAGGCTACGTGTTTACACTCCTAAAAATGCAATAAACATAGCACAAAAAATAAATTTGCAATGTCAATCCGAGTGAAAGATGCACATGCATGGGCCTGCTAATAATCGAAAGGACTTTGCGAGGGAGAAAGAAAGGAGGAATTTGTAGAAGAAAGGAAAAGTGTTGTGCTTGTTTTTTTTGTGTGAAAGGTTTTAATGAGTTTGTGCTCAACGACTGACTGTGATGAGGACAAATTGTGGTGAATGATGCTTGATGATTTGATCGAGGCGAAATTGAAGTATACAAGTTTCTTCATCTTTTGCTAGGAACGCTCTTCTTGTGATCATCCTGATCAATTTTGATTGATGATTTTTTTGTACTTGCTTCTACTTTCATTGACTTGGGTTCTTTGAGATACCCTCTTTTTGAAATTTTTTTTTGTTTGTTTCTTTTTCTCTTCTTTTTCTTTATTATTTTTTCCTTTTCTTTTTTTTTTCTTTTTTTCCTTCTTTTTTTGAATACAAATACAAACAGCGAGTGAAGCAAGTACGATTTTCTTTGTTTTGATTCTTTTGGGTAGTGGCCTTTGATTCTTTTGCCGCTTCTCCGGGTGTTAGCGCGGACTGTCAATCTTTGAGGGTTTCCTTTTCATCCTGCTGATTCGTTGAAGTGAACTTAACATGCTTCTGGTGCTTTAGTCGGCCAATTCCGTTGAGCACTTACCCATTTGTGAGGAGTTTAGAAGAAGGCTTTGAAGTGTTTGATAGAGTTGTACATGGTGTACAAGGTATGTGTTTTGAGGGCGAAAACAGTTAAAAAATGAAAAATGTGGAAGAAGAGCAAAGCAAAGTCCAATGTCATCTTACCGTTATCCCATGTCTGATGGTTCATGTACCCTAGATATTATGCAAATAACTAGCACCTAGTTTAGCATTTACACTCATGAAAGAAACAAGGCGTGAATGTCCAAAATACTTACAGGGATATGTTTGTGATTGCTTACGCCTAAATCATGTCATGGATATAAGAGCTAACAGACGAGACCATGTACGCCATATAATTTCTAATGAATGAACAAGTTTGTCAACTGTGATAAAGTGATAGACATGTTTGATATAGGGAAGGTTTCAAAAACGTAGGATTTTTGCTTTTCTTTCTTTCTGTTTGTTTTTTTTTTGCAAAGCAACATTTTTTGATAAAAGCTTAGAAAGTTTACAAACATGACGCGCATACATATGCGTATGTACATACTAATATAGGAACGTAAATTGTGGAAACGTAAAGTGCGGAAATTTAAATTGCGAAAACGTAAATTGTGGAAAGTTAAATTGCGAAAAATTAGATTGTGGAAACATAAATGACAACTTACCTGATGGTGGGGTGAAGCGTAAATTCATGTCTGGGTGTGGGTAGCGCTCGAAGTTCTAGACAAGACCAGCCCTACTTAGGTATTATTGCCGACATCTTTGATAGTTCGGGCGTGTCATATCGTGACGCCTCGAAGGGTGTCCATTGAGTTCTCAAACAGTGTTCCAGGCTCAGATGATCTTCCTGGTGTTCGGACAACAACTCTCTGGTTATGAATCATCTTTTCGTGCGGATCCAACTCAATTAAAAGTTTTCGGATTAATATAGATTGTACAAATGGATAATCGACCCTTTAGAGATGACAGAATTCGGGTCCCTGCCGATTATCTTGGGACTCTAAAACTTTAGCATTGGATTAGCAGGGGTTAGTTTAAACATAGTTTCTTATAACTAAAATATTCCCTAGCGCTGCCGATACCATGCTTCCTTTTGTCACTTTAAAAATTTAAAACTTTAAACACGAAAAAATTCTCCTTTTATTAATTCAGGATACATATCAAGTGATTTTGTCATGAGGAACCCTATGTCTTTTCTTTGCATGATCCGTAGGTTCTTAAGCGAAGTACATCTTAACAACATCTGCATTCACTGGTCTTGGTAGATCATCCCCATCCATATTGGTGAGCAACAAAGCACCTCCGGAGAATGTGCTCTTGACTATGTATGAACCTTCATACCTCGGGGCCCACTTCCCTTGGCCCTCCTCGTGATGAGGAAGAAGCTTTTTTAACACTAGATCCCCGATTTTGAACATGCGAGGTTGCACTTTTTTATTATAAACGTTGGCCATTCTCTTCTGATATAATTGCGCATGACACATGGCGGTCAAACGCTTTTCCGAGATGAGATTTAGTTGCTCATATCTCACTCTTGCCCAATCAGACTCTTCTACTCCTGACTCCACCAAGACTCTGAGGGAAGGAATTTCTACCTTGAGTGGGATTACTGCCTCCATACCGTAGACTAAAGAGAAAGGAGTTGCTCCCATAGACGTGCGAATTGCGATACGATAAACATGCAGGGCGAAAGGAAGCATGTCATGCCAATCCTTATGGGTAACCACCATCTTTTGAATGATCTTCTTCAAGTTCTTGTTCGCCGCCTCGACCGCACCATTCATCTTCGGGCGGTAAGGTGAAGAGTTACGGTGTTTCATTTTCCACTATTGGAAAAGGTCGTGGATCAATTTTCCATTCAGGTTAGTACCATTATCTGTGATGATGGTTTCGGGGACCCCATAGCGACAAATGATGTTCTTCTCAATGAATCGCCTGGTCGTCTTTTGGGTGATGCTCGAGTAAGAGGCGACCTCTACCCATTTGGTGAAGTAATCGATTGCGACGAGGATGAAACGGTGGCAATTAGAAGCTTTCGGATGAATTTGGCCGATGATGTCGATTCCCCACATCGCGAAGGGCCAAGGCAATGTCATATTAAAAAGGGGAGCTGGAGGTACATGGAGATGATTAATGTAGATTTGGTATTTATGGAATTTTTGAAAGTAGTCGATGCAATCCCGTTTAAAGGTGGGCCAAAAGTAACCCCGTCTCATTATCTATCTTGCCATCATGTGGCCACTGACGTGCGTGGAACAAACCCCCTCGTGAATGGCTGCGATAATCCTTCTGGCTTCGGAAACGGTGACACAACGAAGTAAGGCCCCATCCATCCTTCTTTTATACAAAACCTCACAGTCAAGGTAGTAATCCCAAGCCAAACGCTGAAGGGTCTTTTTACTACTTTGGTTTGCCTCTAGAGGGTATTCCCAATTCTTGATAAATCGTACTAAATTGTGGAACCATGGTTTCCCGTCAGGTTCATCTTCCAACGTAGCGCAATACGCCGACGTTTCCTTTACTTCCACTCTTAATGGTTGAAGCATGATTCCACATTCTAACTTGAACATTGAGGCCAAAGTGGCCAATGCGTCTACGAAGCGGTTCTTGTCTCGATCGATTCGATCGAACTTGGTTTCTTCAAATTCTCCCATGAGTTGGATGAGCAACTTTTGATAAGGTATTAGTTTGGAATCCCGAGTTTGCCATAAGTCTTGAGCTTTGATAACAATAGGCCTAATGCCCGGGGCATTTTCGTCTTTACACCCCACGATATGGACAAAACGCTGTTAGGCCTACTGGGCGGACAACCTCGAGGCTGTCGCCCTTTATCGAACGATCAACGGGGGGGGGGGGGGGGGGGTCCCACGAGGTCACTTTGTCATGATCAGGCGTTATCCCGTCCCAGGCTGAGCTCGCCATTCCATGAGGAAGGTAGGCGTTACCTTGCCTAGGCAACACCTACCCCCATATATATATCTAACGCAACGATAGCGCACCGTTGACGGGAAATGTCAACCACCTGACAGGCCTGTTAGCGCCCTTTATGGCCGAGCCCCCAGAAAACACCCCGCTTTTCACCTATATATACCCCCATAATCAAGGAAGGAGGTAAGCCTGAGATTGCTAGCAAAAGCTCTGCTAATTTGACTACTCATACTAACTTAAGCATCAGAGTGTTTACGCCAGGACCCCCTTCCAGCGCCCTGCAGGTACGCCGGACGATCGCGGGCACGGAATCCAAGGAGCCATTCTCCCCTTCTATCCTTCGCCAACAGTCAGAATCTTATCAAGCTTGATAGATGACGAGCGCCGAGTCCCCGAAGATTTTTAACTTTTTCACCTTTAGGTCAATTGCCGCTATCAAGCCTAATACACACGCTTCGTATTCGGCGACGTTGTTGGTGCATGGGAAATTCAGCTTGCATGCTACGGGGAATTGACGACCATCTGGGGCTATGACCACTACCCCTATTCCTTTTCCCGAGAGGTTCACTGCACCATCAAAGAACATGGTCCACCAATCACCTTCATCTAATTCTTCCACGATTTCCTCCTCAATTACCATGATATCCTCATCGGAAAAAATCAAACTTTATAGGCTCGTACTCATCCCTGGCATTATCGGCCAAGTGATCGGCGAGGGCGCTCGCCTTGACCGTCTTTTGTGTCACATATACAATCTCGTATTCTGCCAACAAGACTTACCATCTACAAATTCAGCTTGATAAGTAGGGTTTCTCAAAGATGTATTTCAAAGGATCCATATGGGAGATCAACCATGTCGTATAGTATAACATATACTGTCTGAGTCTTCGAGCACTCTATGTTAAGGCACAACAAGTCTGTTCCAATGCAGAATAATGCCTCTCACATTAGTTAAACTTCTTGCTCAAATAGTAGATAGCTTGCTCGCGTCTTCTGGACTCATCGTGTTGTCCTAAAACGCACCCCATAGCGCTGGCTGTGACTGTCAAGTAGATAAGTAAAGGGCGTCCTGGCGTCGTAGGGACCAATACTGGTGGATTTTGTAGATATATCTTGATTTTCTCGAAAGCTCTCTGACAATCCTCATCCCATTCGGCCTCTCTATTCTTTCTCAACATCTTAAACATTGGCTCGCAGGTGAGTGTTAATTGGCTGATAAAGCGAGCTATATAGTTGATGCGCCCTAAGAAGCTCCGTACCTCTTTTTTCAGTCTTAGGTGAGGGCAACTCTTGGATAGCTTTTACCTTGTCAGGGTCTACCTCGATGCCTCTGTTGCTAACAATGAATCCTAGCAATTTCCCAGATATTACTCCGAAAGTGCACTTGGCGGGATTCAAACGTAATTGAAAATGCCGCAATCTTTCAAAGACTTTCTTTAGGATGTCTACATGATCTTGTTCTCCACGAGATTTGGCGATCATATCGTCGACGTAGATTTCGACCTCTTTATGCATCATATCGTGGAAAAGAGTGATAGCGGCGCGTTGGTAAGTGGCACCCGCGTTCTTTAATCAGAAAGGCATCACCTGGTAAGAAAAGGTTCCCCAAGGTGTGATGAAGGTTGTCTTCTCACTATCTTCAGGAGCCATCTTAATCTGATTGTACCCTGAAAACCCATCCATGAAGGAGAACATGTCGTTATGAGCGGCGCTATCTACTAGGGTGTCGATATGAGGGAGTGGGAAGTCATCTTTAGGACTTGCTCGATTAAGATCTCGAAAATCCATGCACATGCGTACTTTTCCGTCTTTCTTTGGCACAGGAACGATATTAGCGATCCATTCGGGGTACTCAGCAACTTTTAAGAAACCTGCATCTAGTTGTTTCGCGATTTCGTCTTTGATTTTCAAAAGGATGTCGGGGTGCATTCTTCGGAGTTTTTGCTTTATGGGTTTAAATTTGGGTTTTAACGGGATGTGGTGTTCGACTATGTTGGGGTTGAGACCAGGCATATCGTCATTTGACGAAGCGAATATATCTGAGTATTCCTTGAGGAGGGAGGTTATCCTTTCTCTCTCACTAGAGCCCAAGGTCGTTCCGATCCTGACCATTCTCCGATCTTCTTCACTTGCCCCTAGGTTTACTTCTTCCAACTCCTCCTGATGAGGGATTCTCTTTTTCCGAACTTTCCATTAAACGGGCAAACTCGCGTGGGACCTCAGCTTCGTCCTCTGTTGTGGCAATAACCTCTTTGCTGGTAAAGACATAAGGTTCGTCAAGATAATCCGAATCAATATTTATCATGAAAACAAAAATGCGAAATGCTTTGAAAAAGGTTAAATATATTTATTTATTATTTATTATTTATTTATTTTAGTTTTTTTATTATATATTTTTTTAACCGAAGGGGAACGCAAGTTCCTATAAAATACAATAAAATGTGCACACATATATTTTTATTTTTTAACCGAAGGAGAATGCGAGTTCCTATAAAAGACAACAAAACATGCATATATTATTATCAAACCGAAGAGGAACGCAAGTTCCTATAAAAGACTACAAAATATGCATATATTTTATTCTTAAACCAAAGGGGAACGCCAGTTCCTATAAAAGCGATTGCGAAAAATAACACGATAAAACATGCATATTTACAAAGAGACATATGGAAGCACGACGACTGTCCAATTGTGCACAGGCCCCCAGACTTCTTCACAAAGACGGCCAAACCCTGAGATAGTTCTTCTTCTCATAGAGTGCAAATGTGGAGATCCAGAGCTATTTTGATCCCGGTAGGACTAGAGTTAAGGATTTCAGCCGCAAACGGGAAGGTGACCCTTATGTGAGGAATGCACATCTTATAAGAAAGCGTCTGACGCCCAAACAACTTGGCCAACTGCCTTTCTTTCTTCTCTTGCAAAATTTGAACAAAATTAGCCTTGCACGGCTCATACGCTAACCCGAAACGGTCCCCAAAGCTCTTGGGGGATGTATGTCCTTCGATCCTTGTAACATGGCACCCATCTTCTTTCCCAGCTGGAATTTACTCTTCGAAAATACTGTAGAAATTTGAGGTTCAGGAATGGGGGAACCCTCTTTGGTCCACTCCGCATTTATGATCTCGAAGGCTTGGAATGAACTTTCCAAGGTTTCGGCAGCCTCGATGTAAGGCACAGAGGAATGCTTTGCCAGAATCAAAGCTTCCTCTGCCTTTATCGTGATAAGGACACCGTCCTTTACATACTTAATGCACTGATGTAGGGAGGAAGGAACGACTCCTGCCGAGTGGATCCACGGTCGTCCTAGAAGCATGCTGTAGGCGGGCTGAATTTCCATTATCTGGAATATCAAAGCGAACGTATGGGGCCCAATAACCATATAGAGGTCAAAGTTCCCAATGATCTCTTGAATGGTGTTGTCAAAAGCTCTAGCCATCATCCCACTTGGCTTTAAATGAGCCATGTCAACTGGCAATTGTTCAAGGACGTGCCTGGGCATGACGTTCAATGTAGACCCGTTATCGATTAGGGCCTTTTCTATGACGTGGCCTTTACATTCCACGGTGATGTACAAGGCTTTGTTGTGACTCATCCCGGCTGGATCTACTTCTTCCTCAGAAAAGGTTATACTGCTCAATACTTGGATCCTTCCAACGAGGTTTTTCACACCCTCTACAGTGATATCCTTAGTTACGAAGGATTCATTTATCACCTTCAATAGGGCTTGACAATGGGGTCCAGAAGTAAGGATTAACTCCATGATGGAAATATGAGCAAGAGTCTTCTTTAGCTGTTCAATGATGCTGAACTTGCTCTGTTTCATGATTTTGAGGAACTCTGTCGACTCGTTCTCTATCACGGGTTTATTCACCTCTCGTGCCTTTTCTATTATCTTCTCGGGGACCAGCGGGCTTTTGCCTTTGGCTAATCTTTGCTTCTCTATCTCCTCTGAAATATAGCATCTCTTAGTGCGGGTCATGCCTCCAATATTAAAAGTTTCGGCCATTGGCGCAACAAAGGGAGGAGTTGTGACGACCGTGTATCCGTAGTCAAATGGGACCGCATGCAAGTCTTGGCTAGGAGTGTTCTGAGCGAACTTAAATACTAGCTTGAGTGGCGTGGTGATGGGAGTCTTAGCTTGGGCCACGTATTTGAACGTATAAGGGGGCAAAGGTCTGTCCCTAATAGTACTAACTTCTTTGACCACTCGGTTTTTCTTTTCAATTCGTATAACTCTGAAATCCACAAGCTGTTTCACTCTTTTTATGAAAAATCCACAACTTCGGATTTCATGATTACTTGCCCCTTGGCAAAACAAGCAAGTGCTCAAACCTTTCCCCGAGTGGGGTAGGTAGCCACTTTCAACCAAAGCGGTGAGAAGCCTTTCTTTGGGCAAACCCAACACGAGAGAGTGAGGATCTTTAATTTCTTCCGTTGAGGTGACGCTTACCCCTCCGCTTCCTTGAGCATGGTTTGGGAAAGGGTTGGTCGTACTATTGGGCCCTGTGGTCATTTGTTCAAAAGAGACCTATTCACTTTTGACCAATTGTTGTACTTTTATTTTGAAGGTGAAATAATTATCCATCGTATGACCTGGAGCCTCTGCATGGTATTCGCACTTGGCGTTGGGGTCGTACCACTTTCGGTAAGGAGGCAACATAGGTTGGGCCGGAATTGGCACAATCTGCCCAGCCGTAAGGAGATGTTTATAGATTTCTCCTGCGGGAAGGGGAAGGGGTGGCGGATTTTGGTTCCATCGATTGTTTTGAGCAACTTGGTTGTTAAGGTTCTTTGGTGGGTTATATGGTCTAGGTTGCGCAGGTTGCGGTATATATGCTGGAGGATACGGGTAAGGTGGGAACGACGTGGGGTATTGCGGGGCCACATTGGCAACGGGCATTGGTGAAGGAAAAAATAGTGATTGATATGACGATGGTGCAGGGTATGGTGGTGGTGCGAAGGGTGGCCTATAGTTAGACTGGGGGCACACAAATCTGACTTCTTTCTTTATAGGAGGTGCTTTCTTAAGTGTCATCTCGGGAGCGGGAACGACGATCCTCCCTGTCTTAATCCCTTGTTCAACTCTTTCTGCTATCAGAACCATGTTGGAAAAGCTGTTTGAGGGATTGAAGATAAGGTAGGTGTAGTAAGGGGCCTTGAAAGTGTTGACAAAGATGGCTATGAGCTCTTTGTCACTTAGCAGAGGGGAAATTCTGGCCGCTAGCTCCCTCCATCTCTGAGCGTATGTCTTCACTGATTCACCGATTTTCTTCTCTAGATCTTGAAGATCAGAGCGGTCCAGTGCTACCTCCATGTTGAATTTGTACTACTTGAAAAAAAGCATCGGACAAATCCCTCCAAGTCTAGATCTTGGCTCTGTCTAGACCCATGTACCATGTCAAAGCATGCTTGGCCAAGCTTTCCCTGAATATATGGATCAACAGAGGCTCATTGTGTATCATCTCAGCCATTTTGTTGCAATAGGCCTTGAGGTGAGTCCTTGGGCACTCGACCCCTGTATACTTTTCAAAATCAGGAACCTTGTATTTTAGAGGTATTATGATTCCGCGGACCATGCACATGTCTGCGGGACCCGTGGGATCGATTCCTTCAATGGCTCCGAGCCTTTCCTCTAGCAGGTTTAGTCTATCCATGTTTGGCCTCTCCGTGATAACAGTGCTAGGGCCAACGGGTAGTAGAGGTTCAGACAAGAACTGTGGCGCCTGATGAGCAACAGGAGGTTGAATTCCCGACGTTTCAGGAATCGTGACTTGGGTAGAGTAACCCCGAGGTGGGCAGAGATACTGGGATTCCTGGTGGACTTGACTTTTACCAGGGTCCAGGGTGGGATTAATCGAAAGGTGCTGGAGAGTTAAAGCACTCTCTTCAGCTGTGTTAGCTACAAGATTTGTGGTGACAGGTGCGCCGAAAGGATCAATCCATTTCCAATGACTCCCAGTTCCAAAAAATGATTGGGGTACTGAAGAACCCGCGACAGCGGATGAAGAGGTAGGTAGTCAGTAGTGACCTCATCTTGCTCTTTTTCGGCCTGAGCAACCCTTTCTGTAGTGACCCTGACTTGTTCTTCTAACTTTGCTATTCTGGCTACCAATATCTCTTTAGTCTTAGCTTGTTCGGCCATTTTTTGTGCTTGAAGTCTAGTTATGGGGAGCCTGGGCGGAGTAGTTCACTTGCGGGGAGCTATTGTTAACCTGAAAAATAGACAAAGAAAAATAGTAAATACAGGAAATGCAACCCCGAAGCCTCCATGCTACTTGTTCACTCTTTTGGCCACACTTCCACTTAATACTTTCAAGACGAATGAAAAGTCGATATTTGGGTGAAGACATGAAGGAAGCTGTTTATTTATTCCCCGATGCAAGGAGATCTTGGATGCTATCAGCGAAAACCATGGAAATGAACCGGAAGCTTTTATTCATTTCCCAGAGTATTCGAGGGAACAAACAAAGAGAATGCCACTTGACTTATAGATGATATCACCGATGGTCTATTAAAGCAAACCTCTAACAATAGGCCTTTGATGGTTCGTTAAAAGCCTCAAAATAGCTAAAACGTCTTTCGTGACTTAACGAAGTGGAAATTCCGCGTAAATCACATCGATATTAGCTCAAAACAAAATAGCACGCAGCTGAAATTGAGAGAAGACTAGCCGATAAAATCTAGAAATATCATAAAAAGACCAAGCCGTAGTGGCTGACATAGGATTCTTTATCGAAGGTATCAACCTCGGGAGTCGGGATCCATTTGCTCCTTCCAAAGGTATTCCATTAACGCCAGCTCCCCCTTTTGTATCACTACCTTGGCTTCCAAAGCCGCCACTCGTGCTCGCAACACTCGGTTCTCCAGGATGTTTATCACAGAATCTTTCTCTTTTTGCGGATTTCGCTACCCATCCGTTCTTTGAAGTCATCGAAGGCCAACTTCTGATTCGCCATATGTATACGGATGTTATCTTTGTTGCGCCTCTCTAAGTTGTGTATCTTGAGTGATAAGAGTCCGGGGGATACTGAGCAGGATCAGCCTGATTTGGGCTGGTCGGGAACACTGTACTGGGGTCTTCGTCACCTGCAAAGCGCCGGAGGGGGTCTCCGGCGTAAACACTCCGATGCCAAAGTCAGTGCAGGTAGTCAAAATGGCAGGGGTTTAGTACGCTATCTTAGGCTTACCCCCTTGTCTGAAAAGGTGGGGGTATTTTTAGACAAAGGAAAGAGTGTACCGATAGGGGGTGGGAATAATCCCTGGCAGGTGTCGCTGGGGTGATATATGCCGCTGGGGTGGCCTTGAGTGACGTTATACGGGATGACGTCATGCGGAGTGACGTCATGGATGACCTGGGATGGGATGCCGCCGTGCGGATGCCGCATGAGAGCCCCCCGCTGATGTCGACCATCCCAGGGTCGATCGCCAGGCTAAGGGTGGTAAGAACAGGGCCTTGTCTCCCGCGGCGAGTACAGTATGTTGGCCGGGTCACCCGGCGGGGTAGTGGAGATGCCGCTTCTGTGGTATCGATAGTTATCATATGCCCAAATGAAAACTAGCCCGAATGTTTACCAAGGGCTATCACAGCGTCTCCGGTCCTGCCCCTTCAGAGGTTTCTCCCTCAATGTGGGCTCGACGATCGATAAAGGTATATCTTCGAAATGCCTTTTCCCGAAGTCTATAAATAGGCCTTTCATTTTGCGCTTGCCTCATAATTCTCACAACTTTTTCACCTCTCTCTTCAAATTTCTTTATCTCTCTTCTTTTCATGGACGAAGTCACCAAAAACTTCCTGCTCTCCAAAACCCATGCCCTGAGGAACCTAACTCAGGCAGACACCGATTTCCTGGGTTCGCTGAGCGTTAAGACCTCGGAGGATATACTAGAGCTCCAGGGGATGCTGACTCCCCTGCAAGCTAGATAGGCTGCTGTTACCCTGGAGGATTTCAGTCCCGTGGAGAAAGTGGTGAAGCTGTCAGTGGTTGTTTCTCAAATTCAGCTACTAATGTCAACGCTACAGCATAGGAAAGACTTGCTGGGATGCTGCCTGAAGGGCATGAGGGCCTATTCCTCTGAACTGACGGCTCTTGTGGATGCCATGAGGGAAATTCCTTTCCTGGAGTGGGAAGATGATGACGCTGGGTCGAATGCCTGACCAGCGATGGGGATCCTCTTGGCGTGTCTTTCTGTGCTCCTCTAGGGCCACCTTTTGTAACTCCGGGCCGTTAGGCCTTTTTGTAATCTCGGGCCGCTCAACCCTTTAAGTAAATAAATATGCTTTCCCTTATTCACTTGCCGCACTATCAATGTTTTTCTTCTTTCTCATATCGTCTTTCTTAGAAAACAACTTTTATTCTCACTTATTGTGAGCTTGGTGTTCCTTGGGATCCCGTAACTTTATTTGCCTACCTGGCTCATAATGACGATTTTCCCATATCGCATCCGTCCTGAATATATTTTGCGCCATTTTTTAGTGTTAACGGATTGGGCAACGATTTTGGTGCCTCCTAGCTGGTGCAAACTTTTGACAGTTGCGGAGTCAGATCTTTCCCCCTAACAGACGTTATCTCTGATAGCATTAACTGTCCTCGATAATACGCGAAAAGGCAGGCACGCTTCCTCACCTCGGCTATATAATGGGGCTCTTCCTTTCTTTCTCTGTTCATCTTTTTTTCTTTTTTCTTCTCACTCTTACTGATATTTCCATGGCTGACTCTCGTTTTTTGTATACTGCCACCCGCGATTCTCCTCCGACCCCTCCAACTTCTCCCGACTCCGACAATCCTCCACTCTCATCCCCTAGAGGCCTGCCAGACGTTCCGTAAAGTGCCGGGGTCGCAAGAGATTGAAGAAAACAAAGAAACAATCTTTCGAATCCTTCTTTACCGACTTTGAACCTCACTACCTTTCGCTGCGGCAAAAGGACGAAGCGTCACCATCCGTCCCTTGTCCTTTTCCTAAGGACAGGACTTCTATGCAAGATGCCGCCCCAGGACTAGTTACCCCGACCCTGGAGGAAAGCTCCCACGCCGCTTCAAAGGAGGAAACTGCGCCTATGACAGGTTCCACGACTGGGCTTGGTAAAAGGCCTTTCGAGATTGGCGAGCCCTTTCCTTTCTATAACAGTGGGTCGCCATCGTCTCCGGAGGATTACGATTACGTCTATGACATACACTGGGCGGACGAGGACTGACGATGTCGCACTTATTGTAGATGCTGCTGGCTTTCTCTTTCAATAAATAAAATAGAATGAAATGAAACAAAATGTCGTTTGCCTTTTTCTTTTCGCTTTTGCTACAATCGCCGCCCTATGGGATAACTGCCACTGGATAAGCGATTACCGCTTCATACGACCATCTTTGTGGGGTTTCTTGTAATTAACGAGTCTTTCTTTTACGACATTCGAGGCGAGCGCTAGACTTTAAGTTTCTGTCAGGGTTTTTCCATGTGTCCCATTTGTCCCGTACGTGTCTTGCTGTGATAGGTTGCCCTTCTGTCTGACTTTTCCACCGTCTCTTTTTAAAGGAAAAATGCTCCTTCTTCGTAACTTTTTGCTCCTTTTTATACTTCAGAACTCTCTTCGTTTTTCGCTTGCTCCGAGGAAATTCTCTCGTTCGCATCCAGACGACTCGCCTATTAATTTCAGTCTTCTCTCTTTCAAGGTATTCTGCTCGATCTTGCTTTTGATTTTCCTTTGCTGCTTTATCTATCATGCCTCGCACGAGATCTCAATCTAGCTCTTTAGCTACCCCTAGGCTAATTTCTCGATATCCCGAGCTTGAAAACACCCCTAGCATCTTTACTTGCCCTACTGTCTTATGCCTCGAACTGGAAAGCAATAATATTACCTTCCCCTGTAGCTATCGCCCCACTATTCCTTCTGACACTATGAGGCTTCATAGCCGGCTCTGGAAAACTCATATGATTCTTTATTTTAAGATGTTTCAATATGGGTTCCGCCTCCCAGTTCATGACACGCTAGAGCGTGTGTTGCGCGAGCACGGGCTTAACCCTGCGCAGATTACCCCTTCCTCATGGAGTTGCATCTACGCCTTCCTTCGTGTTTGCGAATTAAAAGATATTCTTACTCCCTCTGTCGCTTTATTTCGCAAGTTCTTGACTCTGGTTTTTCGCGACGGCTTCATTAATATTATTCCAAGATGGGATGATGCTCTAGTGAGGCCTTTTTGGCAGAAATTTCGAGGATTTGAGGGGAACGTCGAAAACTGGAAGAGTGATTTCTTCGTTGTCGAATTACCCTCTCGCCTGTGGCGTCCTGATTTCAACCTGGAGGTGGTTGACTGGGCGAGGCCAGCGCCTCTGTCTAGGGAAGAGTTGGATCAGGCCAACGCCTTACTGGAGATGGAGTCCTCTTTCCAGATTCGAAACTTTGCCTTGTACAGGCCTTTAACTGAGTGTACCATAGGTGAGCTTTTGAGCTTCGCCGCTGCCTTACTTACCCCTTGTTTACTAACATAACTTTTCGCAGGGGAGACCATCGCTCGACTGCTCTCCGAAGGTGACGCTCCTCACAAGGTTGTCGCCCCTTCAACGACTGCTCCCTCTACTTCCGCTGGGGCTCGAGCTGATCACCGTATGCCCATAAAGAAAAGAGCTTTAGACGAGATTCTTTCCAAGGAAAGCGGTTCCTCCTTCCGCACTTCCCGCTTCGTGGAGAACTGGTTACCCAGTCGGAAGAAGAGGTCCAGGTCTGGTTTGCCAGTGACTGAGACAAAGATTTTCTCCTAGGGAGTCGAGGACATGGAGGACATGGATACGGAATTGAGCCTCCGCCCGGCTTCCTCAGCTCAACGAAAGAAACTAAGGGAAGCAAGCGAAGCTCAAGTGACCAAGATGGCTGCTCAATCTCCTCCAAGCGACGCCGTCACTACCATTGCTTCCCAGACTGCCGCTTCTCCCACACCACTATAGAGGGTGCCGCTTCACTGGGTGGCGCTTCCTCGACTCTGGGGCTGGCTGCCCCCAACAAGACCTCCTCTGCAGCGACGATGCCGCCATCCGCTGCAGATTCCACTCTTGTCATGGAGCCTCCACACTCGCCCTTTGGCCCCTGTATTCCTGACGTACGTCCCCCAGTCCCAAGCGGACCTGGTTCTTCTCACTCTCCCCCGAAGTCCCCTTGCCCGTTGTTCCTTACTTCAATTCGAGACATCGGGGGCTCAGGCGGTATCTCCGCCCCTTGCTTTGTTGCTGATCTTTCCCGTGACGGGCCTCAAGGGGCCTCCTCTCACCGGCTAAATCTGTCAAAATTTGGGACTGACGGGTTCCATGCCCTGGGTATATTAGACCCCTTATCGCAAGATCAGCCCACGGCTATCTTGGCCTGCGAAATGTTTCGTGCCTCCGAGGAGGAGAGTAGGCTACTACAACTTCCTCCCGAAGTTCAGTATGTGCGCGTCATGAACAACTGCCTTGCTGCCTTTCGACAACTTCATTACTTCATAAAGGCTCATGCTACACAATCTCAAAACTCTGGTGCCCTAGCAAAGGTAGAGGAGCTGTCGCGACTCCACAAACACGCTCAGGCCGAACTGCGCGAGTGCCGCGCTGACCTTTCTCGGGAAAGATCTAAAGGAAAAGCCCAAGTTGAAGCTTTAGAGGCTGAGTTGGTGGATGAGAGGAAGAAGAACTCATTCCTTCTTGAGGAGGTATCCTCCCGCGATGCGGACCTATCGAAAGCTTTCAAGAAGGTGACCTGGTGGAAGAAGAAGACTGAACAAGCCTTTATCGCTGGGGTGACAGATCAGCACCGCAGCAGGTCCGCTGATCCCGCTGAGGTCACCAGGTATGCCTCTGCGAGGGTGAAAGAGATTGATGAGAGCCAAGAGGGTTTCCTCTCCTCCGAAGAGGAGTAGTGGATCAGTGCCTGGGAAGGGCCCATTTGATGCCGCTTGATTGTTGGTGTCGCTTCTTTACTTACTCCCTTGTTGTATTATTTTTCCCATTTGGACTTTGACGTCGCCTCCTTGCTTGTAATAATTAACAGATCTTGTAATCTTGACCAAATAATGCGTGCTTCTTAGCGATGTCACCCTTTATCACATATCGCTTGACTACATTTTGTTCGCACTTTGCCTCTTGCATGCCGTGGCATTACATCTTGCTGCTCCTTTTTTCCGGGTTTGACTGCGCCCTTTTCAGATCATTTAATGCTCTGACTCCTTTTATTTGATACGGGGGAGACAATCATGATGCTTTGAGCCCACGTGTCATCAAAGGGGAACGCTAAAAGACTGGCGGGCTGAGCATGTCTTTTCGCTCCTCAGGGGTTGTACCCGCTTCCCGCGTCTCTTTACCCTTGACACGTCACACACTACGATCACTTGACCCGTCACACACTACGATCACTTGACCCGTCACACACTACGATCACTTGACCCGTCGTTCCCTTTAGTCCTTAGGGTTATAAAACCCCCACGTGCTTTCTCTTTATCTTTTGTTACCTTTCTCTTTTGAAAAATGAAAAGAAAGAAAAGACAATTCCTCTTCTTCCTCCTACGATCCGCCGCTGCTCGGGTGCTTCGATCTTCTTCTCACCACAGGTACCTTCCTCTCTATCCTTCTTTTAACCTTGTACATGGCTCGTAATCGCCGCTATCCCCGCTTTACTGGGGAGGGGGATATTGACACTACTGTTTCCACCATTGCTTCCACCGCCGTCCTTCGACGGCGCCTGCGGAGCTATAATGCTACTCTCGACCAGCTGGAGGGGTATTCTATTGAAGTTGCCCCAAAGTCCCTTCGCCTTAATAGCGAATTACCTGGCAACCGTAGGGTTCTTTATGCCAAAATGTTTCATTATGGTTTTCGGTTGCCTCTAGATCCTTTAATTGCCGAGTTATTCTCTGAATTTGATCTGAATGCTGCCCAATTGAGTCCAAACGCCTATTGTGGCTTTTATGCTTTTATAGCCCTCTGTAGATATATAGGGAATGAATCTCCTTCCTTGCTGTTACTTCGCTCCCTTTTTCAATTATACCACCATAACAACGGCATCATAGCGATATCGCCTCGCTATGATGTTGAAGCTCTAAACCCCTTTACCTGGAAGCTGTTATTCCTTGAATCTTCTATTGATGCTTGGAAGAAAGGATTATTCATTATCAATCTGCCCCAGGCTTTGTGGCGGAGCGGGTTTAATCTCGTCGTCAGAGACGCTGCCTGGGGTGGCAGGCCAGAGTTAGGACCAGTTGACCAAGGCTGGCTGGACAAGCTGCTCAACGTATCGGGGATTCCCGGTGTTCGCACTCGCGAACTCGCGTGCCGGGGCGACATCCAGAATTGCATTCAAAGTGAGCACCGTCCCTTTGTTCGCTGTTCCATGCCAATACTAACTCTAACATTCATTTCTTATTTCTACAGATCCTCCCGCCGGGTGGAAACCTGACTGCATCAAGAAAAGAGAGAGAAGAGCTCAGCAGAAGAGAGAAAAAAGGGCTCTTTCCGCCACCTCGGCTGGTGCCGTGACTGGCACCACGCACGCGTCCACTTCTGCACCTGAGTCCTCTTCTCTTCCTCGAGCGGAGGCTACTGCCACATCAACTGCTGAGCCAATTTCCTCCCCTAGCGTTGTTCCTACACGAGGGTCAATTTCCTCGCCAGCGCGGGTTCCCAGCATTGGGAGGCGACAACTCCCTAGCGACGTCCGCCTATCTGGCAGGGCATCTGTTGTCGGTTGAGGAGGAGGAGCAGGCCTTCCTCTCTGTTGTCGAGGGCGAGCAACTGCAGCTGATAAGGACCCAGCTGTTCTCTAGCTTTCAGGGTTTCCATTACTGGTCTAGGAATGTGACGAGACGAATGAGCTCTCTCCAATCTTCCTCCCAGGAATGGCACAACACTAATCACCAGCTCTTGGAAGAAATCACCAAGTACCAAAGGGAACTTCATAAAACTCAAGAGGAGCTGAGGAAGAGTGTTGAAGAGCGACAATGTGCGGAAGCCAGTTTGGGAGTTGCGAGGAAAGAGTTGGAAGAGGCCAAAGGACACCAGGCCACGAGTGATGCCGCCCTTCAAGGGAGCAAAGTAAGAATGCCGCTCTTACGGAGGAAACGACGGACAAGTATAAATGGTTTCTAGAACAAACTGTAGGCCTCATGGCCGACTACTTCATTGAGCGTCACGGCCGCAATTTCTTCGACGCTGATGCTATTATCCGCCTGTTTAAGCAGAAGTCCGGGTTCCTCACGGAAGAGGGCTACCGTCAAGCGAAGAGGCCACGATATAGCGAGGGGGATAGCAGCATGCCCAGGCCGTAAATGTCACTTCTCTTTTTGTCCATCGGGCGCCCTGACTTCTTTGTCCTTTTTGTGTTTTTGGGGCCTTTTGTTTAAACAAGTATCCCCTCTTGTACAAACAGTTTGCACAATTTGCCATCATTTTACTTTATCGATGATCTTTCTCACTTTACAAAACTGGTTGCCACCGTTGAACTGATGTGGCCTGCGCCTTTGAACTTCCCTTATGGGGCCACAACACGCCCTATCGTCATGCATTTCTCCTTGCGCAATAGGGTAGATCCGCTCCTCAACATTATCTCGTACCGTGCTTGAGATGACTGGATCTGCCCTTTAGACGCTCTGCCTCTCCGCGACGTCATTATTTTCCAAGTGCTCCATCACTTTGACACTTTACTAAAGTTTCTGCACATTTTACTTATAACTTTCATTAGTAGCGACATATTCCCGAAAAGCCTTAGTTACCTTGGGCCATTGCCGCGCGCGCTCCTCACTTTCTTAGCGCGATCCTTCCGAGATATCGCTTGTGCCGAATTTTCTGCACATTTTCACTTATCATTTACATTAGTAGCGACATCTACTAAAATATCTTAATTACCTTGGGGTGTGGGCACGTATTTCCCCAACTCACTTGGCGCGATTCCGCCTGATGTCGCTCGTGTCACGTACTCTTCCAGCCAAACTTCGCCGGGTTTGTCCCTTCCGGTTACTAGCTGGGGTACCGTGACTTCCCGTATTTCTTCAATCGGCCGGGACGTGTCCCCTCTTAGTGTGCCGCCTGATCAGGGCCAACCATCACGAGGATAGGACTTTTCACTTCCTCAGCGTTGCCCTCGCACCTCAGAACGTGCCCCTTCTTTACGAGGGGCCTATGTTAGCGCTACCCTCGTAAGGATAGGATTTTCACTTGCGAGGTAGAGTTTTTATCTTCCCTAGGGTCGTGCCTCACTTAATGATCATCCGCCTATGTGAGCACGGGTTGTCACAAGGATAGGACTTTACACCCCCAGGGGAGTCGGGACGTACCCTCTCTGGGTTTCCCCAGGATAGGATTTTCACTCCCGACAGTGCTGGAGCGTGTCTCGTCCTAGCGAGCAGCTTGATCAAGGCCAGCCTCACAAGGCCAGAATTTTTCACTTCTAGCACCATATATTTCCAGGATCGTCGGGGCGTGCCTCGTCTTGACGACCCATCTGCATTAGCCCGTTCTGCCCCAAAGCTAGGACTTTTCACCCCCGACATCCTCCTTTCCTTATTATCTGCACATTACACAGACAACCAACAAGGAACAAGAAATATTTCCACAACAATTGTTAGACCATGCCCAACGACATGTCACATTTCATTATTTCAATTTCTAGACCATGCCCACCAGCATGTCACATTTCATTATTTCAATTTCTAGACCATGTCCACCGGCATGTCACATTTCAATTTCTAGACCATGCCCACCGGCATGTCACATTTCAATTTCTAGACCATGCCCACCGGCATGTCAATTTTCATTATTTCAATTTCTAGACCATGCCCACCGGTATGTCACATTTCAATTTCTAGACCATGCCCAACGGCATGTCACTTTTAATTTCTAGACCATGCCCACCGGCATGTCACATTCCAATTATTCAAACATTTTTCACAAGTGATTTGGGCCCTCAAAGGTGACATTACATCTTAGCATTTTTTGTTGGGACATTGTTATTTCTAATCAAGACCTAAGGACGGGGTTACCATTTAAATTGCAGCAAGAGAAGCACATATAGCATGTAAACTAAACATCTGAAGCAAGTTTAGGTAATTAATTGAGTTGATAAATGCATAAATAAAAATTTGAAGAGAAATGGAAGAATGCTTACAATGCTTGCTTGCTGTCTTTGTCTGTCCGTTAGGGGTGAGAATGCTCCCCTCCTCTAGGGTTGTAAATAGTTAGGTATTTATAGGTGGAGGTTTGGTCGATTGTGTGGTGAGCAAGCCATGGTGACGCGGCTCATTTTTGTGTGGCTGAAAATGAAGGGAAGCAACAGGAAGGAGTGACTGGGCATTCTAGAAACAGTGACAGGGTCTGATGACTAGGCTTCCTTCTCGAAGCAATGACGCGGCTGGTTCTTAGAAGCATGACACGTCTTCAAATTGGAAAGTAAAAGCTTGCGGGAAAAGAAAAAAAGGAGTGGATGAATGTTTAAATCACGTGACAGTTGGATGGTTGAGTAAGGGAGCAGTCAACCAATCTAACGGTTGATTAAAAAGAAAGAAGAAAAATGCTTAGTAATTAATTATGGGCTCGATCTATCAGTGTGATGAAACTGGCGAGAAGTTCGAACGAAAGCAACTACGTTATAGAGAAAAATATGACGATCGAGATGATACGAACAAAAATTTGAGCTCAACTCTCTAAACGCATTTATTTTGACAAAGTGTTGAAAAGGCTCGTTCGGGACCTAATAACACTAAAAAAATTAAAAGAACCAAAATGATAGATAAAAATGAAAGAATACGAAAGGACTCGAGCTGGGCCGAAAGATCATTAACGGTTAGTGAAAATATAAAAATAAATAGAACTATAATTGATTAAGCGCGCTAAAATGCGGGCATGCTATTTTGCAGGTGATTGAACGTGCTCGCGTCAAAATTTGGGTACCAACACCGTGCCTCTCCCTTGTATCATCCCCTTCACCTTCTGATCCAAATCTACATAGTGAATCTAGATCCATCGTGCCTCTGCCTCGCACAGTGACTTGGGTTTGTCTGCCAATAACAGCGCCACCAACACCAACACCACTGACATGATCGAAGCCACTAACGGAATGCAGATCCATCGTGTCACTCCCTCACATCATCCTTTTCACCTTCTGATCCAAATCTGCACAGTGAATCCAGATCCGTCGTGCCTCTCCCTCGCACAGTGACTTAGGTTTGGCTGCCAATAACACTGCCACCGCCACCGCCACCAACACCAACACCAACACCACTGACATGATCAAAACCACCACCACCTTTGAGTCTTTTGACAAGCCCATGTATGAGAAGTCATAAGCAATTTGATCGGATTGCAAGGTAGAATCTATTGAGGAAAAGGAGAGGAGGGGATTGGAAAATTAGGTCTGTTTCTTGTAGCAAAAGAGGGAGTGATGGATGGGAAAATGGTGGGATGAGGAGAGGGAAAGGAATTTTCCTTAATTCTAGATGTGTTTTTTTTTCTTTTTCTATTTAGCTTTTTAATTGGACATGCTTTTTTTTAGGATAAAAAAGTGATGTAACTTACAATAGCAGGTCAAACAAGTAGTTACCATTAGACTTAACAACTAAAGTTTAACGGAAGGGGCAACTTGCATGGAAATGGTAGTTCAGGGGAGGTGAAATGCGTGTTTTGAAAGTCAGGGGAGGTTTCTATTTTTTCGTGGTTAGTACAGGGAGCTAAAAAGCTATTACCCTAATAATTATTAGCAGCCAGTAAGAACAAGATTCAAATTAGACAATCAAAATTAGTAATCGATTAAAAACTTGATAAATTTCTAAAAGATTTGAAATTATGCACATAACTTTGCTAATCTCATCAACAGGAAGTGAAGCCCATGTTAGCAAATCTTTTATCGCTATTCTTCCTAGTAATCAAAACCAACTCGACATTCTATATGCATTCACCACATCAAACTTCAATCTCCATATTGAAAACCAAAGGAACCTAAACCCAAATTACCGTCAAGCTTGCAAAATCAACTGTGACTTCCATAGGGTCTATACTTATCTCTTGTCTAATGTAATTTTGAAGGATAGAACAAGCACTTATAATTCGACATTTGGTTTTCACAGGATAATGTGAACGACCTTATAAGATACGTCATCTATTTTTAAGAAGACCAAAACACCTCTCTATAACATTCTTAGCCCAGGAGTGCTTCATGTTAAAGAAATCTTAGGCCACCCGCATGGCCAAGCTTTCAACGCGCGCACGCTATTCCCCACAACCAGTCTCTTAACGGTATACCTTTAAGAGACAGCTTTCTAGAGCCAATTTATTCCAGTGACTAACGGCACCGTTAGTCACTGATGGTATACCATTAACTACTAGAAAATTGGACATTTTTGATGGGCAAACTTGTCCCAATACCCATTTTTGTAACCTAGTATAAATAGCTAGTTTTCTTCTTATTTTCATTAGTTTAGATGTCAAAGTAAATTTTTATATTCATGAGTTTGAGAATACTCCTCACACTAAACTCTATTGTGAGCTTCTAAGCTTGATAGTGCTTTGATACCTTGCAAGTAAAACATAAACTATCAATTTGTGTAACTTATCGTTACTTCATTATTGTGTGAGTTTATGAGCTTGAAATATTAAGTATTGGTCCCTTATAACTTGTTTCATTTCCACCCATGTGCGGATAGCTCTTACTCCGCGCCTCTCATTGTTTATTTTCTCCCACACACTTACGACATACCTATCAAACTCCATTGCCGCAAGTTTCACCTTCTTGGCTTCTAAGTATTGATGGCAATTAAATATCCTTTGAATCTTGCCCTCCCAGTTGATATACTCGGATGGATCCGTTGTACCCTCAAAGGTCAAAATTTGTACCTTAATACAATTCAAATTGTCATCAAGTCGTGGCTCTTGGAGTCGACCTCTTCTTCCTCTATTCAAGCGGTCACGATCATCATACTCATCAAAATCCTCATTTGCTTCCTTATACAAATCTTTATAAAATTCATGCTCATGGTAAGGATTGGTGCGTGCTTGTAGGTCAGGGATTAGGGCTTGATCAATGGTGGTTGTGGTACCTTCAGCATTATGCTGGGCCATATTTCTAGTGGCTGGGGTGTTTTATCAAGATTTTACCGAGGGCCAAAGGTTTGAGACTCGGTTCTATGGATGATAAAATAAGTTAGATTCCCAGTGTTTTTACTTGACTCAAGCCATGGCAATCCAAAACCAAGACAAGCACCAAATGTTCTCATTCTTGCAAATTATCTCTTGGTTATACAACGGGTTATTATGCCACTATCTGGATGTATAGACATAGGTTGTATTGACAACATTTTGCTACTTCTTTATTGATTTGGACTCTCAAGTGCTTGTATAATTATGGAAAAGGGTTGGTCTTTGGTGAAAAAGGTGTGTTTGTTTTTAAAATGCTTGGGGGAAAGCATTAGAGCAATATGGGGGATTTAATTGCTTGATTATTTTACATAAAATTATCATCTCTTTTAGCTACAATTGAGGTGATGATACTGCTAATTTGAGTGTAATTCCCTCCTTTTTCTAGGAACAAACCAGAAATGTCAAAAGAAGGAAAAGGATCAGAAAACTCAAAAAAAAGAGCAAAACAATCGAATGGTGGAGAAAAACTAAAAATGGAGTACTTCGGGCTCTTCCCTAGGCCAAGGGAAGAGAGTGCAGTGATGTTTACCCAAGCCCTAGGATGGATACCTACGCAGTGGGTAACACTTGGGCTTGGCATTAAGGAAGGAGAGGAAGCGCGCATAGGACTATTGTAAGTGATAGAGATAGTAAATTTCTCATTTTTGGTGTGTCTTGTGGGCTAAACTTGGCACAAAACTATTGTTCTCTACATCTTGTCATCCACAAATAGATGGCTAATCTTAAGTTGTCAATAGAACTATAGGAACAATATTGCGTGTCATAATTTAACAATATGCTAAAGCTTGCGATGATTGCATTCCTTTCATTAAGTTTGCTTACAATCGCACCATGCATTCATCTACTAGATTCTTTTATTTTGAACTTGTCTATGGGTTTAACGTTCTCACCCCCATAGACTTGTTACCTCTACCCTTGAATGAGTGTGCTAGCTTAGATGGCGAGGAGAAGGAAGCTATGGTGAAGGAATTGCACAGAAAAGCTAAGGACCGCATGGAGGCGTTGAATGAAAAGTTGATGCACAAAATTAAAAGTCTCATTTTGTTTTTACCTGGTAGTCATGCTTGGTCTTGCAACTGGTCTATGCCGTGGGCAGATGACTATCTGTTCCCGATATCCCTTAAGGTTACCAGTAAGTATCCGCTCCCAATAAGGTGCACATCCCGCTCTTGGGTTCTGGTATCAAGCTCGGTCTTTATTGAAGTTCGTTCTTCGGGTTGGTTTCCGATAATTTCCCTCAAGATTACCGGTAGCTGCTGGCTTGGTTGTCTGTTCCCGGTAACTTCCTTTCGCTTTCCTGGTAATTGACCATTCTCGGTAACATACTTGTTTGGCCGTTGATTCCCGATAGGATACGTGAACATCCTTAAGGTTAGGTTGGGCGTGATCATATCATCACCTTTCCCTTTCCCTTCAAAAGGATTCGTCCTCGAATCCATTGCTTTAAGATCGTGGTCTCGGTTAGGGATGAGGCTTAAGAAAGGATCTTTGTAAGCGCCCAAGTCCTTCACAAAAACATGGGAAAATTCTACAAAAGAGTTTCAAAGGTAGGAGAGAGAGAATTATCAATGTTAGATTGAGCTAACCGATCCTCATTGCATAAAGGCACGTTCATTGGATCGCTAGCAAGCAAAACATTATCTCGAATCTTTATCTCACTTTATTCTCTCAAAATTGTTGCTCTCTTTTGGATTTTCTCACTCTTTTCACTACCCAAAGTAACATTCCTAAACTCAAACAGAGGGTTGACAAGAACATTAAACACATATGGTTTAATGATCACACTCGAATCATTAATGTTACTAGAAGAATGAAGAGTGTTGGAAGTGATGTCATCAACGGGTGGGGTGGAAATGATGTCATAATCAGGTGGGGTGGAAATGATGTCATCATCGGATGGGGTGGAAAGGGTGTCCTTATCGGGCGGCGTGGATTCTATCGCCTTAGCTTGTGGGGTAGGAGTTTGGTCATTATCGGGCGAGCTATTTGCACCACTCCCTCTTTCCTCAACCAATTGGCACATTTCAATCACATTCGTTGGACAACGTCGGGAGAGTGTAGGTGGTGTATGGGATAAGCTACGGCTTGGATTTCTTGAGGACTCCCGAGCTTCCCTTTTAAAAGTAAAATGGACCATGGAATTTATGCTTGTAAACTCATAGAGTTCAAGCCGACTCCTAATTCTTTCATTCAACCCACTTTCAAACAGCGCCATGATCATGCCCTCATCACTTTCTTGAATGTGAGTCTTGAGGAATAAATCATAAAACTCCTTATAGTACTCCAACGCAGTTTTGGTCCCTTTCCGGAGGGAGGACAACTCATCTTCTAGTAATTCCTGATAATGGGAGGATATAAATAATTTCCTCATCACATGCCGCATTTCTTCCCATGTTCTACTCCTTTCTCCTTCATAGGTTCCTAACCAGTTGGCTTATAGGAGAAACCCCGAGGAGACCAAGGAGTTAGAGAGGCAAGTAGATGAGATACTTAGCCATGGCTATGTGAGGGAAAGCTTGTCCCCTTGCGCCGTGCCCGTGATCTTAATTCCTAAGAAAGATGGAACTTGGCGCATGTGTGTTGATTGTCGAGCGGTCAACAAAATCACTGTAAAGTATCGCCACCATATACCTCATTTGGATGACAAGTTAGATGAATTAAGTGGTAGCAAAGTGACTATCACCAAATTGGCATGAAAGAGGGAGATGAGTGGAAAATGACTTTTAAGTCTAATTATAGTCTATATGAATGGATGGTTATGCCATTTGGGTTAACTAAAGCCCCTAGTACCTTCATGAGGTTGATAAATCATATTCTTAGGCACTTTATTGGTAAACTTATAGTGGTTTATTTTGATGATATCTTGATTTATAGTAAATCACTTGATGAACATGTTTCGCACCTTAGGCTAGTCTTTATCACACTTCGGGAACAACAATTTTATGCTAAGCTTAACAAGTGTTCCTTTACTTTGGAACAAGTCAATTTTCTTGGCTTTATTATGAGTGTAGATGGCGTGAAGGTGGATGAGGAAAAGATCAAGGCGATCAAGGAGTGGCCGACTCCTAAGAGCGCGAGTGACGTGCGCTCATTCCATGGTTTGGTGAGATTTTATAGGCGCTTTGTCAAGGATTTTAGTACTATTGTTGTGCCCTTGAATGAGTTCACTAAGAAGAATGTCCCTTTCAGGTGGGAGCAGCCATAAGAAGAGGTGTTTTGCACGCTTAAGGAGCGGTTGTGTTCCACGCCCGTTTTAGCCCTTCCAGACTTCGATAAGGCATTTAAGATTGAGTGTGATGCGAGTGGGCTTGGGATTGGAGTTGTACTTATGCAAGATAAGTGGCCCATTGCCTTCTTTAGTGAGAAGTTGAAAGACACTCAATTGAGGTACCCGACCTAGAGGTGTGGCAACACTACTTGATGCCGCGCGAGTTCATAGTCCACACAAACCACTTGAGCTTGAAGTATCTCAAGGGGCAAGGCAAGTTGAACCGACACCATGCTACTTGGATGGAGTTCATAGAGTCTTTTCCTTATCACATCCAATACAAGCAAGGTAAGGAAAATATAGTGGCCGATGCACTATCGCGGAGGTATGCACTTCTTTCTACTCTTAGTACTAAATTGCTTGGATTTTCACATCTCATTGAACTTTACCCTACTAATTCTAACTCTGGTGATATTTATAATACTTGCATAATTAGAACCAAGTCTAATTTTTATAGACATGAGGGATATTTGTTCAAAAACAAGCGTTTATATGTGCCACATTATTCCTTACGTGAGTTGTTTATGAATGAGTCACATAGTGGCGGATTGATGGGTCACTTTGGTGTGAATAAAACCCTAGATGTTCTCAAAGAGCATTTGTATTGGCCTCATATGAAGAGAGATGTTGTCCGCATTGTCGCTAGATGTTTAGTTTATCGAAAGGCAAAGTCTAGGGCTGCCAATCATGGCGAGTATATGACCTTCTCCTTGTATGGTTCCTCTCGGGACTTAGTTTTCATGGTTCTAGGAGGTTTGGTGGGCTTCCCTTGCGTCAACATGAAGGATTTGAACATCTCCCTCAACTCACCTTGCCCTCGGTCCATAGCTTCAAGCCTAGCCGACCAAGAAGGAATCGCCTCATTGGATTTGATGTTATGGTTTCCTACAATGCTTTTGTCGAACATAATGAAAATTTAGTACCTACACAAATAGCAAACGTTAGTGAAAATTCTCTCCCTCACGTATTTACTCTCGTGTTTAAGCACTCGAAAAAGTTGTTCTCACAAAATCTCTCACTCTTAGTTCCTGGCGCTTGAGGTCGCGCGAATTAAAAATCCATTTATCAATCAATCCTTTCACCTTGAACAAGCACCACAAGACTCGATAAGAAAATCACACAATTATGAGACTCAAAGAGGCAAAAGAAGGAAAACCGAATGCAAATAAAACTCTAGAATTGAAAAGCTAATTTTGTGTTTGACAAGCATTGATATTCAACTCATCTTCCATTCTTTTCCCTTTTGATTAATTTTTTTTCCTTCTCTTTTAACTCACAAGGAATTTTTTTCTTTTCTTTCATTTCTTATAGCTCCTTTAAAAAAAAATACAAATTCGACTTGCTTTGCAAGTCATAGTGTAGAAAATTGATGAAAATCTACAACTATGTGTTTATTTATTTTTCTTTTTTTTTTAGTGCAAGTGAAGAGTATAAGGTCAAAAGAAGAAGAGAGGATTTATGGATGCTGATTTTTAAACAAAATATACAAGATTTTGGACGACGAGAATGGATCAAATGCAAGTTTTCTTTAGCTTGCTCAAGAACACTCAAGAACACTTAATGGTGTTCTTGGCGGGGAAATTTGATTTAATCTTTCACAGTGGAAAACAAACACAAAATCAGTTGGTCTTGACTCTAGACAATATGACTCAGCACAACAAGATTCAACAAAGAAAGAAGAATAAATTCGGTTGAAGATGCAAAGAAAATTTGACAGCTAAAACATGAGGAACACCAAATGTTGGAAAATGGTAATTCTCAAATTCGTTGATCAAATGATGTGATTTCTTCACAAAACATTCAGAAAACTCAAGATAATCATAAACGACACAATACCCGAAGGTTTCATCCAGCAATTTTGGCTCAATTTTGGATAGATACAAAAATTAAAAATCTGAAATTTGAAAATTTGGAAAACTCAAGCAACTAGTTACGCTACAACTTGATGTGATCCGGCCTCATTTTAATCAGTTGGATCATGTCAATAGATCTGGTTTGAGTTTCCCGACAAAACCCAATCAAAATTGAACAAGGAAACACAAGGAAAATGGAGAATCAGAGTTGGAAAAGATGGAGAAAAGTACAGCGGAATTTGGTTAATTTCTGGGCAATTTTAGGAATGATTCAGGTGATCCTAAAGCTTCTTGAGTTCGGTTTCTGGTGCCTACACAATTGAAGGTAGGAGTTTATTATAAATGTGTGGAAACTCAAAAGTAATATTATCTTCAAATAAAGGTCCTAAAACATTGAATTCTTCCACAGTTGCCAATAGATCATCGCTGATGACTCGCTCTTCTTTCATCATCTCAATCTTTTCCCCTTCTATTCCCCTAGTAAGAACATAATTAAGTGGGTTAGTCTCACAAAGTTCATAAGCTTCATTAGTAGGGGGGTTCATAAACGTCCATAAAATTCAAGCTATGCATCTCACTTGGGTACTTCACTGCATCATACATGTCAAACTTAATAGTTTGACCACAATAGTCAAGAGATAAGAAACCATGATATAAATCAATCAAAGCCCTTGTAGTTCTTAAAAAATGTCTGCCTAGGAGGGCGTGAGTATTGTTTGAAGAAAAATCTATGTCGACAATGTAGAAGTCAACGGGATAGATGAAGTCGTTGACTTGGATGAGAACATCCTCGACAACTGCCTTTGGACAGATGATGGATCGATCGACAAGTTGAATGACTACTCTGGTCTCCTTCATGGTTCCTATGTTCAATCTCCCGTATTCTACAAGTGATAGGACATTTATTCTAGCCCCTAAGTGACATAGGGCTTTCTCAATCTTTTTGTTTCCTATCTTGCATGGGATGTTGAACGTGCCCAGGTTTGTGCACTTTTCTGGGAGTCGTGACTGAAATACTAAAGAAACATTCTTGGTCAAGTTAATCTGTTCAACACCTGCAAGTTTCTTTTTCTTAGAATAAAACTTTTAAGGAATCTAGCATAACTGAGGATTTTAGCAATTAAATCAAGCATAGATATGTTAATTGCTACTTTTTAAAATATTTCCATAAATTCCTTTTCTTATTTCTCCCTTTTTGTCTTTGCAGATGCAGGTGGAAAGGATGGAGGTGCATCGTCATTTCCTTCTTCCTATTTTTCAGCTTCCGCTCCTTTCTTGGCCTTCTTCTCTACTTTCTTGGCCATTTCTATTTGCTTAATCTCTTGCTTGATCAAGAAAGTTTCATGTTCTATTGCTAGAATTTTTTCTGCTTCTTCTATCTCCTCTGCTTCATCTTCCTCAATCTGTTCTGGCGATTTGTACTTATACTTCCTCTCAAATCCCATCACCTCTTGCCAGTTCTTGTGCCTTAGCTGCTCTTGCTCATACGCCACTGTCTCTTCCCTTTCGCGTAGATCTACACCACTCCTCAAACTAATCACACTCAGATTATGCTTAGAATTGTCTACTATATTGGTAGGCAGTTTCCCTTGTTTCTTTCTATCGTCCATTAGTAATTTTAGTTGCTTCTGTATCTCCACCAGCACAGCGTTCTATTAAGCAAAATTTGTATTTATTTCATCATCATGTGTAGGCCTAACAATCTGTAATTGCTATGGAGGGGAAGGTAATTAGAGAGGTGCACTGGTTTGATTCTGGGTTAGTCTAGGAACAAAGTTTTGGAGGTTAATTGATGGCTGCTGGGACTGGTTAGGAAGTGTGGAATTATTTTGAGGTTGATTTTGAGTCCAACTGAAGTTGGGATGATTCCTCCATCCAGGGTTATAGGTGTTTGAGTATGGCTTATTGTTGGAAGGATATTTGTTCTGATTATTCGGATTGTAACCATAGGCGGCATTCAACTGGGTTGTAGTCTCTTCTGTTGATCAAGTTGTAGTATGGAACAGTGATTGGTGTGGTGGTCAGCTTGGCAGCATATCCCCTATACACTCACAGTTGCACCTTGGTTGATGTCTTGGTTGCTTCCTTGGCCAAGAACACCTGTAGAAAGATTTTTCACAAAGTTAGGAATGCTGGTGAGCTGTTGTTCTAAAGCAATTGAGTTCACGAAAGAGATTGGATCAGAGCGTGACTGGGCGTCGAACCCGTCAAAAATAATTAAGAGTTACAACTTACTACTAAGAACAAATAGTTTGTAGACAACAGTAAGAGGATTGAACCACAGAGAGTTAAGGTGCGATTCTTGTGTGTGCTTGTAAATGCCAGTGATAACACTTAGGTGAAAAGTGGAGGTTTATGTCACGACTAAAATTGGAAAAGTAACTAAAGCGGTAAAACTGTCTTGCCAAGAATGATGATCTTGGTAAAGACGGCGGATTCAGAGATAGAGTTCAGATATGAGAGTAGCTTCCTAGTAGAGGCTGGCTAACTATAAGACATGAGATGCGATCATCGACACAAGGATATTCATCTCCAATCCACAGAGTTGCTATAGGATTAAGGTACGCTTATGAGATCTGCTTCCCTCCTATATCAACACCACCTCAAGTACGCTTAGAGATGAGGCCTAACCAACTAGCACCTTGCTGGTTAAAGGGTTTACTGAGTTGGCTACTGGCATGAGTCAATTACACCACTATGGCGCAATCATCCTCAATGGCTTAGGGGAAGACAACTCCAAACTAGTATCCTCGGTTGTCAGTCGGGACTGGATCTGATTAACCTTTTCCCCTACCGTTTCCTGGATACACCCAATAACGCGTAGGTATCTACTTCGATCTTCTTTGCTTACGGCCGAGACACTGAGAAGAATAAAGGCTGCGAGATCTATTCAAGCCTAGAGTGATCAAGTCTAATACTAAACAGAAACGCGTTAAGAATAAGTGCGGAATCAATTAAATGCAGATATGGAGATTGATAAGAACAATTAGGTCTCATGCACATTCATGCTCATGCTACAAACACCTCTACTAAGAAGAAATGAATTAGTTACGCATACTCATAATCGCAATCAAAGAAATATATATTAAGATGATAAAAATCCTTCGTTTCTGAAGGAGCAAGAGTTTGTGAAAGATAAACCCGAAGAAGAGTTTCAAACTAGGAGCGGCCACCGTGATAATCCTCTCCTCCCCCTCCTAAACCCTAAAGAGGGTATTTATTATATTAGAAAAGTAGCTAATTGCGAAAATTAAGGGAAATCCTAATTAAGATAAAATTGTATTTTAAATGCTCTCCTCCTTACAAAATAAATAAGATCGGATCAAATTAGTGGGACGCATCCAAATAAGTCCGAGATTGACGCTCTAAATCGTCGGGGCAGGGATATCTTCTGCCAGCGTGTTGATCCGCTATCTGCTCCGTGAATTTCGTTCCGCAGGTGAGGGATTGGTCAAGCAAAAGTGTCTTGGCCAATAGAGAGACTCCATCGTCTTAGTCTAGAATTTTGATCAAGGGAACTAGTAGCTCAAAAAGGCGCCTGAAATCATGCGTGAATGTTCCTTTTTGTTTTCCTCCTATCAAAAGCTGCTTCCTGGATACACCCAATAACGCGTAGGTATCTACTTCGATCTTCTTTGCTTACGACCGAGACACCGAGAAGAATGAAGGATGCGAGATCTATTCAATCCTAGAGTGATCAAGTCTAATACCAAACAGAAATGCGTTAAGAATAAGTGCGAAATCAATTAAATGCAGATATGGAGATTGATAACGCGTTTCCTGGATATTCCCAATAACGCGTTTCATGCTCATGCAAGAAATCATGCGCGAATGTTCCTTTTTGTTTTCCTCCTATCAAAAAATGCTTCCTGTAATAATTGAATGTTTCCCAAAGAAACCAATAGCATACCATTCGGAATTGCAAGAGAATGGGTTGTAAAAACTATTATAATTAAGCTCAATCAAACCCCCCACACTTATCTCATGCTTGTCCCCAAGCATACTGACTCGAAAAATAAAACAAAACACATATAAAAAGGTAAGAATCATAAAACACATGTGGTTAATCATTCATCCAACCACGTAGAATGCTCAAACAATTCAATCCATGACTCTAAGACCGTATTACTAACGCCTAACCAACACCCCAAAATTCCTATTCATACATAGCCATAAGTCAGGTGCTTCATGACAGAACCTTGCAATTGAAACACATCAAAACTGTTCTGACTCCCTAGGTTTCCCTTTCCCACATGAACTGCTCTCATATTTTACCATTATTTTTAAGCCTAGCAATTTATCAGCATTTCTTGACATTTCTTGAGTAGTTTCCTGGTTGTTCCTACTTAGTGAGGCAGGGACACTAGGACAGAATGCTTTTCTTTAATATGTTGAGTTAAAATTCTTAGTTCTTTAGATATTCCCGCTTGGTGAGGCAGGGATACTAAAGCATTTATTCTTATTTAATGGCCCCTCTTCACATTTTTGCATGGCAATTCTATGCATAAAGGTGCACAAGGTAGAACAAAATAGTTATGCATGATTCTCTTGAAAATTCTGGCACTAGACACTCGAATCATGGATCTATGTACAAAAAGGAGTGTTTAAAGGGTACCAGAAATCCTACTCTTACAAGTGCGCAAGCTATGAAACAACTCACACCAACCCTAGCAAGCCATGAAGATGTGCGGCTAGCTTCCGAAGGCATGGCCGAGCCCATCCCAAGCCAACAAAGTGTGTCTTGTGCTTCGGTACAGGGCACATTGTTTGAATGTTGCCACTAACCTCCCTTCTTCTCTACCTAGTCCAATTGTCTCACTTTTCAGGAGTACGAGGATGTGTTCCCAAATGAAATACCAAGTGACCTCCCTCCATCTTACCTCTACAGTAATGGAATTTTGACATTTTTTTCCATCTGGTGTACAACTGTAGTGCTGCTACTTTAGTTTTCCTATTAGAAATAAAATTGTTTGCAAGTGAGTTTCGTAATTTCAATAATAAATGGTCATTTCCTTATGTGCTTGTTGTTGACTGTGAGGGTGATAATAGAAGGGGTGGGTTGGCTTTGATGTGTAGAAATGATATTTCTGTTAATGTGTTATATTGTGATACCCACTATATTGACGTTGAGTTATTATCTCCCAAATTTGGAAAGTCGGGGTGACATCATGTCCTAGTTTTGTTTAGCAGAGCATCCTGATAGATAGAGAGGTCCTTCAGAAAGGATAATTTTGGCGGGTGGGGAATGGAGAGGAGATACGGATTTGGAAGGTTCTGTGGCTCCCTTCGGTTGCAAACGGGATGGTCTCAACGCTTGTGTCAGGACTGGACAAGGAGGCAACAGTGGGTGAGCTAATTGACCTAGAGCGGCGGTGTTGGAAGACCGAACTAGTGGAGTAACTCTTTCTACCACAAGAGATATCAGAAATATTAAGCCTACCGCTTAGTTGGATTGAGGCGAATGATACTTTTGTGTGGAGGGGAACTACAAATGGCAGGTATTTTGTCCGAAGTGGGTACCACATCTGACGTCGGCAACTACTCAGGAGGGCCCGGATCTGACTAGAGGTTGGTGGAAATATCAATGGGGGTTAACTATCTCACTAAAGTTTAAAAACTTCATGTGGAGGTTGGGTAATGGCTCCCTCCCAACAAGAGTAAACCTGGGAGATGAGGATTAATGGTGGATATATTGTGCCCTTGTTGTAATGAGGAGGTTGAGTCGTCTTTACACTTATTATTGTCTTGTCCTTTTGCGATCGACGTATGGGCAAAGTTTGACTTTTGGGATAGAGTTCCGGTGCTTCAAGGAGAAAAATGGGTTGAATAGCTAGCTGCGACAGGGGCGTCTCTGGATGAACCGAATCTCAAAAAACTGATTTCAATCCTATGGTCGCTATGGACGTTGAGGAACAACAGGATTTTTTGCCAGCACTAGGAATCAATCCAGGAGGTGGTTATTAAGGGTGGGAAGTTGTTGTCAGATTTTAAGAAGGCTGGTATCTGCACCAGAGGTCCTCTCCCTCCAAAACCCCTCTCAACGAACCCATCGATCCGAAGTGGAAGCCTCCCCCGACATGGGTGGTAAAGGTTAACACAGATGCATCCGTCGGGAAATCGGGATTGGCCTGGGATTCATAACTTGAGATGAGAGGGGTGGGCTGATTTTCTCAGGAGCTATTTTCCTCCCTTATAGGATAGATGCGCCAACAACGGAGGCCCTAGTGCTGCGAGACGCCATTATGTAGGGCAGACAATGGGGGTGTGATAGGATCATCCATGAATCAGACTACCTACAAAATATCTTAGCTCTGACCAACGAAGAATTCTCTCTAGACTATACAAGCTTAGTGCTGGAAGAGGTGGCACGGCTAATGTCTACGTTCCACAGTTGCTCTTTTACGCACACAAAAAGGACCACGAATGTCCCAACATATGAGTTAGAAAAAATGGCTTTGATTTCCAATTTAGGAAATGTTTGGGTAGGGGAATACTCCGAGGTGATCACGCCTTTTGTACTTGCAGACGTGAATTAATTGAATTCGCTATTTCCTTTCAAAAAAAAAAACAACAACACACCTCTTTTCATTACAAGTGAAAAGGAAATTATTGATTTCATCAAATCAAGTAAAAATAAATAAATTATTTGCATCTCTCTTGTAATCCAAAAATATTACCCCAAAACCTATCCTTCACCTCCTCTTCCTTCTTCATTATTCTACCCTCTCTCTCCCCTTTCAAACATGAGTCTTTCAACACTGCCATACCCGTCCCTATCCCACACAAAAATGAAAAAAATAGAATCCAGAAATCCATCGTGCTTATCATTTCCAGCATAGAGTGCTCGTCTCCCATCAACGACTTCCTCCTTATCTCCACCACCTGCGCCTCCTTCTCCTCCTCCACCTCCACCTCTGGCTTCTCCTAGATCTGGCCTTGGATTTCCTCAGTCAACAACGGTTCTTTTACATATCCCTTAACATCTTGACCGTTCTTAATCTGGTTCAAATTCCAGCTTTCTATAAAAGTAAAAATAGGAACGACCATTGGAGAAGCTAGAAGGAAAAGCATGCCAGCTACAAACTGTGTTAGATATATTATGCCAAGTGAGCGCCATAATTTTATTTTTGAAGAGAGGAAAAATGAGGAAACAATGAAGAGATATTAGGTAAAATATGGTAATGATTTCTTCTAAAAGGATGAGATATTGGACATGAGGATGGGATGAAGATGGTGAGAAGTAATAAGTTTTAATTTTAGATTTGCTTTCATTAAACTAATATAAGAATGTGAGGACATGGTGTCAATGAAGGCATAAAATAGTTTAGGGAAGAAAAAGGAAAAAGAGAAAAAAGAGAATGAAAAATATTTTAAATATAATTAAATTATTTTTTTGGATTAATTAAATTAATTACATTATTTTAATGGATTTTTTACATTATTTTTCTGGATTAATTGCATTATTTTTTTGAATTTTTTAAATTAATAACATTATTTTTTGAATTTTCTTAATTGAAATGATTTATTAGGTAATTATCGGAACAACATGTATTTAAAAAAAAAAAATCTAAAGAAACAAGTAATCTAACAGAATTTTAAACGAAAATGGTAATTAGCGTGAAAATGGTAGTTCAGAGGAGATGAAATGCGCATTTTGAAAGTCAAGAGAAGTTTCTGCTTTACGTGGTTAGTACAAGGGTTTTTAACCTATTACCTCATAATAAAATAGTTTAAAGACCCTATTGAATAAAAAATTATTGAAAGATCTACTTGCGAAGCGACGATAGTTCAAGGGTGAAGGTGTCTCACCCCCTTTTAGAATTTTCTACGCGATGCGGGTAGTACTCGTAGTCCCTATGTTGGTGCGAAAATTAGAGTCACGTTCGGGTGAGGGTAGTACTCGCAACCTTACGCTGGTGTAAAAAATAAATTCAAATCTAGGCTAGGGTAGTACTCGTAGTCCTTTCTCTAATGATGCAGAAAAGTAAGCTCAGCTCCTGCGAGGGTAGTACTCGTAGTCTGTCACTGTGGATGCAGAAAGTAAACTCAGCTCCGGCGAGGGTAGTACTCGTAGTCCATCACTGTTTGATGCAGAAAAGTAAACTTCAGCTCCGGCGAGGGTAGTACTCGTAGTCCATCACTGTTTGATGCAGAAAAGTAGACTCAGATCTGGCGAGGGTAGTACTCGTAGTCCGTCACTGTTTGATGCAGAAAAGTGAACTTCAGCTCCAGCGAGGGTAGTACTCGTAGTCCATCACTGTTTGATGCAGAAAAGTAAATTCAGCTCCGGTGAGGATAGTACTCGTAGTCCGTTGCTGTTGATGCAGTAAAGTAAATTCAGTTGTGGCGAGGGTAGTACTCGTAGTCAATGACTCTCGTCGGACATCTTGTGAAAATATAGATCAGTGCTTCCAGTTTGTTGTGTCTGCTTGGATACCTTGTAGAACTGTGATTGTTGTTACGGATTTAGTGCCACCGGAATTTCCATAACCTGATTGGGTTTGCCGATGTCGAGGATAATTTTTTCATCGAAACCTCCTATTTTGTGAGATTTTGCTGGAGTTTCCTTCCATATTTGTATCCTGCAAATAGGAAAGGAGAAAAAACGGCATGATATGGATGAAAAAGAAAAGAGCAAATGATATGTGAAAAAAAGGAGACCGATCATATATGTTGCATATGAAAGTATTCCCACACTACCCTATGGTTTGCCCCTGATATTTTGTCAAGATAAAAATAACTTCCTTATCCAGAGAAAGTTCAATAAATTTAAGCATTTTTGGATAACATGTCATCCAATTTTTCTATCATGCAAGCATGTTTGATACAAGCGTAGAAAAGCATCCACATCTTGCCCAGGAGATAACGACCTCAAGGATAAGACTTTCCCACAACATATAGACTTAAGCAATCCTCACTGAACATTGGTGTTTGCGCTCATACTCAGAAATAAGGCTACATGTTTACACTCATAAAAATGCAACAAACATAGCTCAAAAATCAAATTTGCAATGTCAATCCGAGTGAAAGATGCACACGCATAGGCATTCTAATAATCTAGAGGACTTTGCAAGAGAAGAAATAAAGCGGGTAGAAAGAACGGAAAGGAAAAGTTTGTTTAGAAAGGAGATTGCTTTGTAGCAGAAGGAGAAAGGGTTTTAAATGAGCAATGCTCAACTAAGGTTGCATCGAGGGCAAAGCGCATATCTTTTTTGACCTTTGCTGGAGATGATCTCTTTTCCTTTTGAGATCATTTTGTTGTTGTTGAGGAAGCGCTCAAGTCCTTGAATCTTCGTGGGAGATGCTTTTTCTTGATCAATTTGAGGGCACCGGGCCCAGTTTCTGCAATCTTTACTAAGGATGATCTCTTTTTCTTTTGAGATCATTTTGAGGGCAAAACGCCCAAGTTCTTCCATCTTTAGTGGGGATGATCTCTTTTTATTTTGAGATCATTTTATGTTGACGAAGCGCTCAAGTCCTTCTATCTTCATTTGGATGATTTTTCGATGGCATTTTCAGAGCTGACTCTAGGGCCCCTTTTCGCACTTGCTTCTGCTTTTGTTTTGTTGTGTTCTTTGAACACTTTCTGACTTTTTCCTTTTTCCTTTTTTTTTTCTTTTTTTTCTTTTTTCTTTTCTTTATGCAAGTGAAGCAAGTACAATTCTGTCTTGTCTTTCCTCATTTTCGTCTTTGATAGAGGTCTTCAACTCTTGATTTATTTGGCCCTTTTTTGTCGTTGATCATCAGCAATCCTCGGAGATTTCCCTTTCCCTTTTCTTTTATATCCCCTCTTCTACCGACCACGTTTGATGTGCACATTACCTTTGGCTAACAACCTCAGTTGGGTACTGCTCATTATTTTGGGGAGTTCGAGTGAAAATGAAAGGTTTTACAAGCGGCTTAGAAAGAAATGAATTGAATAATGAGAAAGGTAAGTGTTTGAAGATAAAAGAATGAGAAGACAACAGAAAAGTGGAAGCAAAGAGCAAAGTCCAATGTCATCTTACTGCTATCCCATGTCTAATGGTGCATGTACCCTAGATATTATGAAAATCTAACTAGCACTTAGTTTAGGTTTTTAATCAAAAAATCTTATTCACAACCACTAAAATCTTAACATTTTTATCAATTTTATAGACAAATTGTGAGGGCATCACCACTCATGAAAATTTATGAATAATTTTAAAAGAATTGCCCCTAATACGGGGATGAATGCAGAATGATTTTACAATTGCTAAAATTTAAAAGGTTGAGAGGGAAGTGGACTTCTCTAGGTGTGTGTAGCAAGCAACAACTAACGATCAGACGGGGAATCGACTATATGATTCTTATCCAGCATCATCCTTACTCAAATTGGATGATAGTATTTCTACAAACATTTCTAACGGTTCCGTCATAGTCAATTACAACATCTCGAAGGATGATCATTAAGTTCTTGAATAGTGTTCTATGATCGGACGACAACTCCTTGCTAGAAATTGACTGCGCAATCTCTTCATGAGGATCCACTCTCCGAAATAGCTGAATTACTCCTGAATTTGGTTAGATCACCAAGGAAAGATGAGCCTAGAATGAACTTTGAGACTAGTTGTTTGTAAATGCAAGATGTTCTACAAGGAAACCAGCTCATTATGGTGACTGAAGGATCATCTTGAAATTTTCTGATTCGCTCCTTGACTGCTCTCGGCGAGGAGAAATATTCTATGCTGAGGATGGCCAATGACTGATGGTTTGTTCAAGAAGTATGGCTTGAACATCCCGAGTGATGGAAGAGAGTTCTTGGTCAGCTGGAGATTCAAATTGCCATTAGGAAATCTGGCCAGTTATTTCTTTGCGAAGAAGCTCCAACACTCTAGCTTTTGCAGCAAGGGATTGCGGATAGAACAAGTGAACGCATTGCCATCAACATCCGTGCTTACTAGCTCACCAATCATACACGGAGAGATCTTGCTTGTGGTGATCCAATTCAAAACATGAAAGATTTGGTCATGGTCGAGTTTTGAATTTGCAATCAGAAACCATATAGGCCGGGAATGTTGCTATATCACAGAATAAGACCGTATTAAGTATGTTGATTGGAACCCATGTTTTGACAGTGTGAATGCAAGGAGTCCACCATTGTAAATGATCAGAAAACATTCTAATCCTGCATTAGCATTGGTTAGTGATTTTAGTTTACACGCAGTTTGCATGACTCAAACAGTTTTCCAGAATTTGCTGGCACCGTGTTTTCTTTTGTCGTTTCAAGAAATAAGACCAAGAAAGAATTTTGAAAAAATGTAATTTTTATTATTATTGTATTTTTTGGATAAAAATCTCATTTTATTGATTCAAAATAGGCATTAAATGGTCTTGTCATGACAAAACCCTATGTCTTTTGATTGAACCCGCCGATTTCTAAGCAAAGTACATCTTGACAGCATCAACGTTCACTGATTTTGGTAAGTCGTCCCCATCCATATTGGTAAGCGTTAGAGCGCCTCCTGAGAATGCATTCTTGACTACATATGGACCTTCATACCGTAGGGCCCATTTCTCTTGACCCTCCTCCTGATGAGGGAGAATCTTCTTAAGCACTAGATCCCCGACTTTGAACTTGCAAGGACGTACCTTCTTGTTGTAGGTGTTAGCCATCCTCTTATGATACAATTGGGCATGACATATGGCAGCCAATCGTTTTTCTGAGATCAGATTCAGCTGTTCGTATCTGACTCTTACCCAATCAGACTCTTTAACTCCAGATTCTGCCAAAATTTAGAGAGAAGGAATTTCCACCTTGAGAGGAATAACTGCTCCCATATCTTAGAGCAGGGAGTAAGGAGTTGCTCCTGTAGAGGTACGAATCACAATCCTTGTGAGTGATGACCATCTTCTGGATGATCTTTTTCAAGTTTTTGTTGGCGGCCTCGACTGTGCCATTCATCTTTGGTCGGTACGGTGAAGAGTTTCGATGCTTAATCTTCCACCGCTGGCAGAGGTCGTTGATCATATTCCCATTCAGATTACTGCCATTATTTGTGATGACCATCTCGGGGACCCCACAACGACAGATGATGTTCTTCTCAATGAACCGCATGGTCGTCTTAGCAATTATGTTTGAGTAGGAGATAACTTCCACCCATTTGGTAAAGTAATTGATTGTGTGTTGAGGGCATCAAATTTAGTTGTATAAAATATACGAAATCAGGGGTAGGAATACAACTTATCACTCATCCATAAGGAACTTGTAGATCGTGGTAAGAGGATCGTCCATAGAGATATTTCAGGAAATTGTAGTCTTGACTTCGACTTTCTTGTCACTGGAGTTGAATGGTTTTGTTCTGCAATTAAGATAAACAAAGTAATAAAAAGGAACAAGGCAAAAGTTAAATAAAGAAATAATCTTACGCAGAACTGAATCTTAGCCAAGATTGGTGGTTAAGATTGGTTGTGAACTGATAATGGGATAAACTCCTAGTAAGGGCGAATTCGTGAGCGCAATCCTTGTTTGTTTGATCATTGACCTTTAGGTTTTCTCCTTCTCCCTCATAACACTGCTATAGATTGGGAGGTACTCCTTTCCAACCCTACTTTACTCCTCTTGAAATCACTCGGCGGGAACTCCCTCTCCTAGTGGTCCTAGCCAATAGACATCTTGCTGGTTAAAGAGTTTATCCAATTTGGTTGTTGGCTTGAGTCGCATGCGCTTTCTCAATGGTGCAGGGAAAGACAGAGTCTAGGTCAAGCTACTCCCCAGCCGGAGCCCTAGATTGTCAGTCTGGTCAGGCCTATATCGATCCAAGCCCACTAGCTTCAGCGAAGCTAGCTGCCTACTTGTGTCACTCCGATTTCAACTCGTCCCCTTCGTGACTGGCTACAAATCCCTCATCTAGCCCGAGGTTGATCAGATCTTAGCCTAGATAGGAATCGGTTTGTTAAACTAGAACTTGAATCAATTATGAACGAGAGGATATTGAGAACAGATAGGTCTCACGAATCACAAGTACACTCACTCAACCCTTACCAAGAATTGGGTTTAGCTACTAGACATAGTAATTAAAGAAACAAAGAAATAATTGATGAACATAAAGCTAAATTAATGCTGCGATATTCAAACGAATTATCACAGTGCCAATGTTTACATCCCAGAAGTTGGAAGAAGGAAGATCCTGTGATCGACAACCTTCCCTAACCTTTAACAAGGTTAGAGTCCCCGCCCCTCACGTTTCTTTTCCAATTCCAAACTTCAAAAAGATATGAGATAAAGATAAATCTCTATTGTTCAAATTTGAAACATAAAATAAAATAAAATAAATATTAAAACAGATAGATTGTTTTGTTCAAAAGCGGGATCAAATCGAATATGTGAGTCCTCCTAGGAGACATTTCAGCCAGCTATCGGCTTAATCCAAATGCATATTCCTTGACTCCTTGATCAGCACGTCTCTAGCTCGGCAATCTTGGCCAAGCCTACGGCCAAGATTGCTAGTCTGTGCTTAAGACTGGCGTTCTCTTCATTTCCTTCATCGCCCAAGATTTCCTACAAAAGAAGACATATTGATGTGAAAGCCATAGTTTTCACCATAAACAAGGTAGTTTAAGATGGTAAAAATGCATGAAAATAAACGTCAGTCAAACCTCCCCACAGTTAAACAATGCTTGTCCCCAAGCATACTGGACTCTAAACTAAGAAAACAAAAGAAACACACAATGGCAAACCCCCTGGACAGAATACCTTTAGCTAGTCCCTTTATACCTCTATACCTATGACAGTCAGCATACTTCTCAATGGATCCCAACCCTTATGAACATGGCCTATTCAACACCCCAAACATCCAAATTCCACATAATCATAACCTCTTGGCATCCCACAACAGACTCAACAAGACAAGGCGACCACTTACTTTCCATATTCTCCCCTTAATTCATACTGCTCATCTCATCATTAATTTTGCCTTGCTGAAAAATTTCTATGCCAGTATTGATATACGTTTCTTGAATATTAATGCTTAGTGAGGCAAAAACATCAAGATAAATGAAAATTTTCTTTTCTTTGCTCTTTTCGATAGTTTCTTGAATATTTCCACTTGATGAGGCAAAAATATCAAGACAAAATTTATATATATATATATTTTTTTTTTAAGAGCATGCAGTTTACTGGTCACAAAAGTAGTTCTCTGAATATTCAAACCTGATGAAAAGAATATCAGAGTAGATTCAGCACAACACAAGGCAGAGATTCCATTCGCCACTTAACAGTTTTTTTTCTTTTTCTTAAGAGGACATTTAATATTTTTAGTGGAGGTTTGTCTATCTGTCAAATCTGTAGCACAATGCTAGACCTCATAATCATGTACAAGATGAATGTTTAAAAGGTACCAAGAAGCGTACCCTTACCGGTGTTGAATATGTCAACCCAATTAATTGCCTTACTCATATGTTACAGGGTCACAAGGTGAAGGATGCTAAAGATCAAGGTTAAGACATTAAAGGATAGGCTTCAAGCATAGTCCAGAATTTGCCAACACTCAAACAAAACACAAAACACACATGCCTAAAAACACACATAAAAAGACAACAAAAATCATGCATCAGACTCTACTAGACAATCTAGGCCACCTAACTTAGCCTAGATTCGCAAAAGCTAAAAAAATCACACATAAACACATAAAAGACATGTATATACAGAAAAACCACACAAAAACACCCTCCCTACACTTAGAAGACACATTGTCCTCAATGTGTAAAGGAGAGCTAAAAATAACAATAAAAAGACACAACAAATGTAAATAATGAAAAATAAAATGCAAGAAAAGAAAGACAAGACCTGGGGGACGTTACTGGTTTAATGGAGATGGAGGTGGACGTGGATTTAGATCAGGCACTGACGGTGCAGAACCATCTCCCTTTAAAAGAATCACTACTACTGCTAAAGTGTGAATCAATTTTGCGGCGCATGCCTACAACAGCCTTGTCCATGGCTTGAATGAATTTGAAGGAAATGCCAAGGAGCTCTTGGATACGCTAGAACTTGCTCTCCTGTTGCTCCAGGAACTTGTTGTGTTGTTCCTGCTGGGCTTTCTCAATGCTCTGGAACATATCTTGTTGCTGGTCCACAACCCTCTTCATCTGCTCCTTAGCCTCCAAATGGTTATCGTGAAACAAATGCTAGTTTTTTGTGAAGACTTGGAGCTGATCACGCTGCAGGAGTAGAAGTTTTTTTGCCCACTCTAGAAATAATGGGTGGATGTAGTATGGATCATCCGTTGGGTCACTGGTCTTTGCATCTTGGCCAAGATTAGGCCCCTTCTCTGTACTGCTAGGACGGGGAACTGCGTCATTAAGCTGGATTTGTCGCAGCTTGAAATTACCGTTGACTTTCTTCCCATAAAGGTGATTTGCCACCAACGTGAATCCTGTATTGAAACAAAGAAAGTTTTTTTTCCACATGGAAATGGCCCATCTGGTCAGAAGCCCTAAGATCCATAATCTTAACAGTACAAGATTCATGCATATTTAGAGAGGGCAGATTAACACCCCTAGCAGTTACAGTAATAGCAGAAATGAGGGTGCCTAAGATCAATTTTGGTATGCTATCACATGCTTTGATTTGTCTGACGACCTAGTAGCCTAGATTAACTCTCTTTTTATGCAACATGCACCAAAGCAGAACCACTTCAAGCTTTCAGATGTTGCCAAAAATAGTTGTCTTACCAGAGAGGTTAATAGACAAGATCCTTTGGAGCATCCTCAAAGTAGTATCTCGGATCTGGTGAGCCTTGGCATTTTTGTCAAAATTCCCCTTGGGATCACCAATTAGCTCCATATACGCTACTGTCTTATCCCAATCAGGGGGATAATCATTCAGTGCATTCTTGTACTCATCAGAGTCAAGTTCATCATCCTTTACAAATCCAAGCAAAATATTAAAATCATTGACAGACAAGTGAGACCAAATGTCAAGCAACCTAAACTTGACAACATCGGATGCGCCTAAATCAGGATTAGCCCTTCCATTAGCATACAACTTATCCTGATCTAACCAAAAAAATGCATGAAACTCCAGACATAACTCAGCATAGGCAGACAGATTAAGGTACAAAAAAGATTCCCACCCTAGATTAATTATATACCGCCTAATCTTATTACCCACACCCAAGGCATCAAGAAAGGAGAAATCAAGAATAGTAAACTGACTGATTTCATAAGCATGCTTTTCAAGTAATCGTCCCCTAAGATCAGGTGTATTAGGCATTAGACAACCATTTAATGAATTCAAAGGGGGTAGGGTTACCTTGGCAGTCTTGGTCGCAGGCTTGGCCAAGACTGTAACTGCTTCTGTGTCAGAGTCATTATCAGGCTCATCTTCTTCCTGCTTCTTCTTCCCTTTTGCAGTCGCTGAACGTGTCCTTTTGGCTGGAAGCTCTTTCCCATCAGCAACTTCCATTTTCCTATTTCCTGCCTTCTTTTTCTCTTTTCTTAAACCCTGATCGGACAAGGGTTTAGAGTCGACTTGCTTCTTCGCAACCTTTTTGCAAACCACCTATTTGGCTTTAGAAGCAGGTTGCGCCTTCTCATTGGAGTCTGTTTCCAAAACCACCTCAACCTCAGGGCTTCCCTCATTTCAGGAAAAACGCTTCCACTCTTAAGATGAATAACACTTACATTGTGCTTATGGTTATTTTCAGTAGTGGAGGGTAATTTGCCACCTGACTCAGGTTGCTGCCTTTGTTGGGCGAGTTGGTTGATTTGCTTCTGCATCTCAACATTTTGCTTCTGCATCTCAACAAGACTAGACTGGGTTGCGTGCATGAATTTTTGTAACGTATCCTCTATGGGAACTCTAGTAATCTTAAGCGGTTAAGGTGCTGGTGGCAATTGTGGGACAGTGGTCTGGTTTGATTGAGGTGGTCTAGGTACGAAGTGTTGAAAAGTAATGGGATATTGTTGTGATGGCTACTGTGGTTGTTGGTGGTATTGTTGTTGTGGTGTTTGTTGGCTAGGCTGAGGCTGATCCTGTCTCCACCTTAGATTGGGATACTGCCTCCAAAAATATTGATTGCTCTCATAGGGAAACTTAGGTTGTCCTTGATTGTAACTATACGCAGCATTGACTGGAATTGGGGCTGGATCACCCGGCTATTGCACTATGTAACAGCTATGGGTTGGATGATCTAGTTGTTGACAAATCCCGCAGATTGGAAGCATAGGATCAGCTGCTGCTACTGGGGCCTGTACTTGAGATTTGGCACCTGTAGAAAGATTCATCAACATATTAGATGATAACAATCAAGACAACCCTAACGGTGTTACTACACTTACGGCTCCTGTCAGACGGATTCCCATAAGTCCCGTAATATCTCTTCATATCGCCCGGAGATCAGCAAAGGATTCCTAGGATGGTCGACATCAGCGGAGGGGGGGACTCACGCGTCTCTATACGCACGGCACCATCCCAGCCTAGGGATCCCTGAGGTTATCGCTCCCGGCACCCCTGTCAGATATCGCTCATGACGTCACCTACTGGTATCGCTCGTGACGTCATCGTCAGACATCGCCTGGACTGTTATCGCCAGGTATCGCCATCAAAGCCAATAAATACCCCTACTTTTCAAACAGAAGGTAAGATGGAGATTATCTAGCAGAACCTCTGGTTAATTCATACCCCCGAACTGACTTAAGCATCGGAGTGTCTAAACCGGAGCTCCCCCTCCGGCGCTTTGCAGGTACACCCGACACCGATCGCCGCCGTTCCGATGAGACACGACACTAAGTCTTATCAAATCGACATTGAATCTTATCAAATGGTGCTTTCATTGAGAGTCTTGGTATATTAAGTGAGCGTCCTTAATAGCCAAGCTCCGTTTAGTCGGAAGATTGGAACGGTCATGACCATAGGATCGGAGCCGATCCGATCATCATCCTCTAATATCCCTTTCTCAATCCGCAGACAGTTATTCCCCTTTGCTACGGCTGATCTCTCCATGACGTCGCAACCAATTACCTCTGGATCTCTGGACCATTCGGTCGGGATCGCTGGAGGACTTGTCTCTTCGAAAACGGGCATTTCGTCATCTCAGATAGCGGGACCTGATTTCTCCACTCCTCTTTTGGGGGGATCTGTGCGCAGCCATGAACATCCTTTTGCAATGGAAATAGCGACCCTTCGTTCTCGGTTGGAATATTTGATGGAAATGGCTGCAAGAATCACGCCTGGTGCTTCTGGATCTAGTCTCCCTCCCCGCATCATGTTCACACCATCTATCGTCGCTGATCGACCTTTATCACCGTTGTTTCCAGAAAACCTCCAAATGCCTTTGTCCGCAGGAGATCCCTCGGTTAGTGTTGTGCCATTCACTCAAGGAAGAGTAGAAGCTTACGTACCACAAATGCTGCAAGGTCTCCTCCCACAAGGAGATAGGCAACTTGAGGGGGTTAGGAACCGGTGGGACGGACGGAGGGAAGGAGCCAACAGGAGTTTGTCTCCCGATTACAGTGAAAGATCTAGTAGTCGAAGATACCGAAGTCATTCGCATAGGAGTCGCAGTCGATCTCCTAGGCGACATCTTACGCCGGAACCACGAAATAGGGAACGTCAAGCTGAAATGTCTCCTCCGCGTCAGGCGCGTGAGATTCTTGATGATACATCGGGTCACCCATTTAGCCGTCGTATAAGGTGCCACAGGGTCAGTCGACGCGTGAAGCTTCCCACTGATACTTATGATGGCACCAAGGATCCTATCTCGCATATCAATAAAGTGAAGGATTTTGTTCAGTTTCAGACCCACAGTGATGCGGCGTTGTGCCAAATATTTGTCATGACACTGTCAGGTGTTGCGCGTCTCTGGTTTGAAGGACTCCCTGGTGGATCCATTAATAATTTCTCACAATTAGAATCTAAATTTCGGAGCAGATTTAGTACGGCAATTCCAATCAGGAAATCTGCCACCGCGTTATTTGACATACAACGAAGGCCTCAAGAAACTTTAAAGGAATTTCTCAGTCGCTTCGATTTGGAAATGTCCTTAACGCCGGGCGTTACTATTGATTTTGCTATAGAAGCCCTAAAAAGGAACTGCCACTATGGAAAACTGAAAGATGCGCTCATGGTAGACCCTCCAGTGACTTTGGATGCGTTGAGACTTAAAGCCCACAATTATGCGAAAATGGAAGAAGAAGAAAACAGAGATAAGACATATAACGTGCCGCAGGGGACATCTCAACTTACCGCTGCTCCCGCAAAACCCCTTCCTGACGATCATTTTATCGACGATTACGCCAGGCGGAAGGATCTTATCCCCAAAGCCTCCAATAGGCAAAAGGGTCACTTTTCGAAGGGAAAAACCGGTGGTTCCCCCACTCGACGTCCCGGGGATTCTTATAAGAATCGGACGTACGACCCAGATTTTCCTTCCCTTAATGTACCAAGGGCAGAGATTTTAGCGATAGCGGAACAGCGAAATCTTCCCATCCGCTACCCCGCACCTACGAAACTAGGAGTGCTTCTAGGGAGAAGGGAGAATGCTTATTGTAAATTCTATAAAGCCAGGGGTCATTCCACAGAAGTGTGTAGGGAGTTAAGATCGGCGATAGAACGTTTGGTGGAAGAAGGATATTTAGGAGAATTTGCCACCCAGATAAGAGAAGATGCCAGAAATAATCTCATGAAAAGGACAGCAGACGAACGACCAGTTCCTCCTCGCGTTCCGCAGAAGGATGATACTCCCAGAGGAAAAGATAGGGAAACTCTTACGGTTGATGACGAATATATCCCTATGATTAACATTATCGCGGGAGGAACCCCCTATATGGACGAATCAGAACAACCGACTGCCACAAAAGGAGAAAAACGTACACGGGATGGCACGACGAAGAAAGGAGATGTGATAGGCATCTTGGATCGAATGATATTATCCTTCTCAGAAGAAGATGAGAAAGGCGTTGTCTACCCGCACAATGATGCATTGGTGGTTACGCCCGTCATCGCCAGCCATGGAATCAGAAGGACCCTCATTGATAATGGGAGTGCAGTAAATCTCTTCTCGCTAGAAGCGTACAATCTCCTGAAACGCCCTAATAATGAGCTAATGCCCAGCAAACGGCCTATAGTTGGCGTTGATGGGGTTCCAATCCCTATCACGGGGGTCATTACTTTGCCCATATATTTCCGAGAAGACACCTATAAATGATCAGAGAACTTGCTGTTCCTTGTCGTGGATTTAAATTTTCCCTACAATGTCGTACTCGGGCGACCTTTTCTCAACCGTTTTGGAGCGGTGATATCTCAAAAGCATTTAAAAATGAAATACCCCTTCTGGGATGGGGTAGTATCCATAAAAGGCGATCAAAAGCTGGCGGCGAAATGCTACTCGCTCATGACTCAAAGGAGCTGCGATAGGTATGTGTGTATAGCGGCGGACCCCTATGAACAAGGCGATGAGAAGCTCGCTCAACCTCTGGACAAAATGGTACCCATTCCGGCAATCGACATAGAGGAAGCAAGCTTCCTGATTAGTGAAAAACTCAGCTCCGCGGAGAACCTTCAACTGGCTCGGCTACTGAACAAATGCCAAGGAAATTTCGTGTGGAAACCTGCAGACATGCCAGGTATATCATGCGAAATAGCCGAGCATCGGCTCAATGTGGACCCAGATGCCAGGCCGGTACAGCAAAAGCGGCGAGCGTTCTCTAATGAAAAGGCGTTGGCCGTGGACAAAGAGGTAACCAAGCTTCTTAGCGCAGGGTTCATCCCCAAAATTCAATATCCCACCTGGCTAGCGAACCCTGTCCTTGTTCCTAAGCCCAATGGGGATTGGCGCATGTGCATCGATTTCACCGATTTAAATGATGCCTGCCCTAAGGATTGCTACCCGCTCCCTCGTATAGATCAATTAGTTGATCAAACTGCCGGGTACGCCTATTTAAGTTCACTGGACGCCAACTCTGGATACCATCAGATTCCCATGGCCTTGGAGGATGAAGAAAAGACTGCGTTTCTCACTCCGAAGGCCACGTACTGTTATACGGCGATGCCGTTTGGATTAAAGAATGCCGGGGCTACATTCCAACGTATGGCCAGCAAGATATTCGAAGAGCAAATAGGAAGGAATGCGGAAGCATACGTTGATGATATATTAGTAAAGAGTGCGAGCTTTCAAGATCACCTGCAGGACTTAAAGGAGGTCTTTGATGTAATGAAAAGGTATCGAATGAAGTTAAACCCCCGAAAATGCATGTTTGCATTTCAGACGGGAAAATTCTTAGGCTACGTCGTCAGCCAAAAAGTATTCAACCTAACCCTTCAAAGGTTAAAGCCATACAAGACATGATATCGCCAAGAACCATTAAAGAGGTGCAAAGGCTAACGGGGCGAGTTATCGCCCTTGGGCGATTCATTTCCAAGCAAGGAGAGAAATGCCTTCCTTTTTTCAAAGTCATACGCAAGAAAGCCTCGTTCGGGTGGACCCCGGAATGTGAGGAGGCATTTGTCGGCCTAAAGGAGTACCTATCGTCTGATCTGCTGTTGACGAGACCTGAGGCGGGTGATACCTTATATTTGTATCTTGGCGCTGCGGATGAGGTGGTCAGTGCCGTCCTCGTTCGCGACGATAACCACTCACATCGCCCGGTCTATTTTGTGAGTCACGTTCTGAAGGATGCGGAATTGCGATACGCCCGAATTGAAAAAATAGCGTTCGCTCTTATACATGCCACCCGCAAGATGGACCAATATTTCCAGTCTTATTCCATCACTGTGCTTATGGACCAGCCTCTGAAAAGAATATTTCGAAATCCTGAATCCTCCGGAAGAATCTTGATCTGGGCGCTTGAACTAGAACAGTATGGATTAAGGTATCTGTCTCGACCGTCCGTAAAGGCTCAGATCCTGGCTGATTTCATAGCGGAATGTACCTTTACAGAGGACCCTTTGGCCGGCATACCTGAAGCGGAATGGGGCGATATGGATCTCCCATTCCCGGAAACTTATACGGACCTTTGGATCGTCCATGTGGACGGAGCCAAAAACCAAGAGCTAGCAGGAGCTGGAATTTTTATAAATGGGCCGCACGACATGCAAATACGATACGCCATTTGAATCCTACATCCGTTGTCTAATAACGCGGCAGAGTACGAAGCATTGCTAGCCGGGCTCAGAATAGGGAAAGGTCTTTCCTTTAAAGGGAGGCACGATACTGGAAGAACAGGAGACCTGCGTCTAAAAATCTGCGGTTATTCCAAGTTAATAATTGACCAGGTCTTGGGGCACTCTCAGACTCGGGAACCCATCATGATTCAATATCTAGCTAAAGTAAAGCGAGAACTATTGGAGATAAAGAAAGAGGGCGTGCAAGTCAGCTTCGAGCATGTTCCCAGAGAGGAAAACGTTGAAGCTGACAACCTAGCCAAATTAGCCGCGAATCCGGAAGTGTCCATACCCAAAGGCGTATATTATCGTGAGCTAGCGGTACCATCCTTCATGGAAGAGCAAGCATCTTTTTGTGTGGAGGAGCGTGAGAGCGATTGGTGAATTCCCGTAATCAAGTACTTGAAACACGAGGAACTGCCTGAAGATACCGCTGAAAAGAAGAAGGTGCTGAAACAGGCAGCTCGCTGTACGTACTATGACGGGGATTTGATTCGAAGATGTTTTTCTCACCCAGCTGCCAAATGTATAACTGAGCAAGAAGGTCTTTACACCTTGCGCGAAATCCATGAAGGGGTATGTGGTATGCACGTATCAGGTGGCACCTTGGCAGCACAAGTCTTCATATCCGGATTCTAATGGCCCACCATCCGGAGAGATTGCCACAACTATGTGCAAACTTGCCCTAAGTGCCAGGAGTTTGCCAGAATTCCTCGGCAACCTGCCACTGAAATATCTGAAATTATCGGCCCTTGTCCTTTCGCTAAATGGGGGATCGATATCCTAGGCCCATTCCCAAAGGCAAGATCCCAACTGAAGTTTGTGATAGTAGCAGTAGACTATTTCACTAAGTGGGCAGAAGCTGAAGCGGTCGCCACAATCACAGCAGAAAAAACTTGGCGTTTCTTCAAATATCAAGTTATCATGAGGTTTGGCATACCTCGCGTCCTTATCAGCGATAACGAAATGCAGTTCACCAGCCAATTCTTTAAAGACCAGTGCTCAGAATTGGAGATCGAGCAACGATTTTCCTCCGTGGCTCATCCGCAAACTAATGGACAGGCGGAAGTAACCAATCGGAGCATCCTCAGCGGTATCAAGAAAAACCTAGAAGGGTCTAAAAAGAAGTGGGCTGATGAGCTACCATACGTGATGTGGGCGTACCGCATGACCGTAAAGACTAGCACCGGAGAAACACCCTTCGCGTTGGCCTTTGGAACCTAAGCTATTACACCGGTGGAAATCGGAACCATGAGCCTACGGGTGGCTCACTTTCGAGAGGAACTGAATGAGGAAAGATTACGAGCCAACCTGGACGCGTTACCAGAAGTCCGAGAAGAAATCCTTCTGAAAACGCAGCACTACAAACAAAAGATGGCCCATTATCATAACAGGCGCGTCAAAGAGCGGTTGCTGAAAGTCGGTGACCTGGTGCTCCGAGACAAGCGAGCAGCAGGAAAACGTATGGGAAAACTCAGTCCAAACTGGGATGGACCATATCGCGTCACCCACGTTGTCGGAAAAGGAGCCTATCATCTGGAGACGCTCGATGGTACACCCTTATCCAACTCTTGGAATATCACTCGTTTGAAACTATATTACTCTAGAATTTAATTTTATCTGCACCTTTGATTTATGTCAACCCTAACCATGACTAACGCTCGAGGAGAGAGCTTTCGTGGGTGTTTGTAGTTGCCTTTGTACAGATAAAAAAGGGGGTATCTTTGGGAAGTGAAAAGTCCTATCCTTGTGATGGCCGGTCTTGATCAGATAGCCCACTAAGTGAGGGCACGACCCAACATACCTTGAATTAGCGTCGGATTGAAAGATCCTGGACACCCCCGGGGGTGAAAAGTCCTATCCTTGTGATGACCGATCTTGATCAGATGGCTCATTAAGTGAGGGCACTACCCGGTATCTTTGGGGGTGAAAAGTCCTTTTCTTGTACTGACCGTTCTCGTGGAGGCCCATCAAGACAAGGCACGCCCCAAAGGAATAGAAACTCCGTTCTAGAGACAAGAATCCTATCTTAACGGCTGGGCTGCTGCAGCCAGGCCATTAAGTAAGGACACGGTTCTAGACGCGAGGTCAACGCCTAAAAGTGAAAACTCCCTAGCCTTGTGATAGCCGTCCCGATCTGACAGCTCACTAAGATGAGGCACTTTACGGGCCGATCGTGAAAAAAAAAAAAAAAGGGAAACGCGAAGAATATTGAAATCCCAGCTAGTAGCCAGATGTGTAATCCCTGGTGAAGTATAGAGCTGATAGTGAAAGCGATTCACGCGGGTTCCAAGATGACGCCCTATGATGGCAGCGGAAAGGCTCCTACGGGTAATTACTATCCCTCGTAACGTGTTTTGTTACTGATGGTTTACAATTAAGAATGTGCAGAATATTTTTCGGGCAGCGAAAGGAGTAATGATCTCATAAGCAGCGATATCGTAAGACTTACCAGGAGAACTAACCCGATATCGAATTTTGAAATTTTGGTGGGACTGCTAAGGAGCTACTCGAAAAAATAAGCGCATCGGGATAACGGGGCGAAGGCAACGCCAAAGAAGGTCGTAAGGAGACAACTAAATGAAAGGAAAGATAGCGATCAAAGCTGTCTAATTACACCAAAAATGTTTTAAGGAGTCATGAACTTCAGCGGCCAAAATAATTACAAAAATCTAGAGACGCTTGATCACTAAGAGAAGGGCGGCAAAGCCTCGAAGAATGTCAACTGTCGAGGTTCCTCCATTTCCAGCCTGTCGTTTTGGTTTGGCGAAAACCCTCCTCATTAAGATGAGCAGATCTTCGAATGAAAGCCGCCGTAACATCATCAGGCTTGTACGCATCGACCCCATGGACTTCCTCAAAGCAAGCAACTAAAATAGCAGCAGTCTGCTCGGCGTGCCACAGACTCTTATCGGCCGACTCTTCCTCCACGGCAGCCTTCTCTTGGGCCAAGGATGACTTCTCATTCTCCAAGACAGTGTTTTTTGCCCTCTCTTCTGCCAAGGCGTCAGAATGTTTTTTCTTCAGCTCCTGTTGAGCTAATAATAGTTTCTTACGCTCCTCCAACAATTTCTCATTCTCACTTCGCTCCCGCGATAGCTCCTTCAAGGAGGAGGAAAGAAAAGCAGTCTGATGCTGCGCTTCAATCGCCCAATAATGGAACTTCATCATGTTAGTGAAAAGGCTGGAGCGTAATGAGTTCGTCCTATTGACCTCGTCCTTGGAAAGGAAAGCCTCCCGTTCCGCCGCAGATGCCAATACTTGGGAAGTCAGCAAAGCTGAAACTTCATCCGAGCCATCGCCCCCAGTGCCGCCAAGCCAGTATTACGGAAATCGTACAGTCCAACTTGATGGGTCACAGTGCCAACCCCACTTACCGGACTGAGATCCGCTACAAAGTTGAAGCTGGCACCTCCTTCGCCATAACGGTCCGACAGGGGGATGCTTGAAGGAACAAACGCCAACGGAAAAGGAGGGTGAACCTGCGTGGATGAACCCCCCGGAGCAAGGTAAGCACCATGAGGCTGATATCCTGAGAAATCCTGCAAGCCCTCTTGATATCCTAGATCGGAGGGATATGCATGAACGGGACCTCCAAAAGAACTGGGCGAAACCCCGAAAGTCTCGCCTGCGCCCATGTTCACCAAAAATTCAGAGGAATGCCCCCCTTGGGGAACAACCGTGGAATCAAAAATGTCTGCAGGTCTATTCTCTGCTCCGGTGGTGGAGGAAGAGAAATTCCCGCCCTCACCTTCCAGCCGCTGTCTCTTCTTATAACCAGTCAGCGCGTAGCCTAAATTCATAGCGCCTGAGGGAGGAGCGGAGGTTGCGACAGCAGCAGTGCCTGCCAAGAACGCTAATGTGAAATATAGGAATAAGAAATCAAACCATTGAAAATGTAGCATATCATGGCTAAAAGACACCCTTACTGTAATGGTGTTGGGAAGAGGTGCGTCTGAAGAACCTGCCGCGTCTGTAGAAGGTGTAAGAGCGGCAACGCTTCTTGTTTTCCTCTTCTTTTTTCCTTTGGCAATAGCCTTAGGAGCCTTGGAAGAAGAAGAAGGCTGAGTAGGAGGAAAACCTTCAAGAGTGCTCAGCGATGAGGCTCAGAAGTGATGATTAACTCCATAATGGAGATACGAGCTGGGGTCTTCTTTAGTTGCTCGATGATGCTGAATTCGCTTTGTTTCATAATCTTCAGGAATTCTACCGCATCATCCTCTGCCGTAGGTTTGTTTACCTCTCGTGCTTTCTCAGCCAACCCTTCAGGAAACAACAGACTCTTCCCCCTGCCCAGCCTCTACTTTTCAACTTCGTTCGAGATGTAACATCTCCCACTACGGGTCATGCCCCCAACATTAGATGCTTCGCCCATTAGAGGGATTGTTGGAGCAATGGCAGAGGGAGTAGTGATAACCTCATATCTGTAGTTAAAGGGGACCGCGTTCAGATCCTTACTAGGAGTGTTCTAGGCAAACTTGAAGATCAAATTGGGCGGTGTTGTAACTAGTGCCCCTACTTGGCTACATATTCAAAGAAATAAGGGGTGTGAGAACCGTCCTCGATAACATTGACTCTCTATATTCCCCTGGTCTGTTTCTCGACTTGGATGACCCAAAAGCCTATCAACTGTCTCAACTTCTACAAGAATGATCCACAATCCTGGATCCCATGCTTAGTTGCCTTAGGGTAAAATAAACAACTGCTCAAACTACCCTTTGAGTGTTCCAGATAGCCTGCTTTCACCAATGCAAAGAAGAGTTATTCTATAGACATCCCCACCACTGAAGGGAAAACCTCCGTAACCCCGTCGGTCTCAATGACATTTACTCCGCCAGTACCCAGAGCATGATTTGGAAGAGGGTTGGTAGTGGTGTTGGGACTTTTAGCTAGCCCCTCAAGGAGACCCACCCGCTTTTGATTAAGTGATTTACCTTCATTTTGAAGGCAAAACAATTCTCCAATGTATGGCCCTGTGATACGGTTCAAGGATCGCACCAAGAAGCCCAAGTCGGCTAGGGTTTGGTAAAAGAGAGCACGAATTAATATTCATATTTTTATGTGCTTTAATTACTATGTAGAGCTTCGGCTTAATTAGGAGTTTATTTTGTATAGGAATTAATTATTTAGGTAACTATCTATTATTAGTAGTTCTATTTCTAGTATGACTTGTATTGTAAAACGCCTATTTAAAGGCTTGCTTATTATTAATAAAATTCAGATCAGAATTCCCATCAAACACCTTACCAAATTCCCGTTTTCATTATTCTACCTTCTTACTTTCTCGATCTCCAGAGCAAGTTGTACTTGTGTTCTAACTTAGTCATGGCATTACAGGGATAACATGATAGGTGCGGCTAGGGCTAGAAAAGCGTGGCGTTTACAGGGATAAGCGTGATAGGTGCGTGAGCTAGTGTGTGCAGACCAAAGCGTGGCACTTACAGGGATAAGTGTGATAGGAGCGTGAGGGTTTGTTTGGCGTTCACAGGGCTGATCGTCATTACTAATATTCACAGGGCTGAATATTGATTGCTAGCAGTCACAGGGCTGATTGTTGGTGTTGCTTTCATTCACAGGGCTGAGCGTTAGCGTGTGTGCGTACTACAGGGCTAGGCGTACATCGGTGGGCGTACTACAGGGTTAGGCGTTCGCGACAACCTCGACTTGCTAAAATAGGGATTTGCGAGTCACTAAACTCAATTAGTAGTATGGGATGCTAATTGATTCAAGAAGGCGTATCAAAGGGATATTTGTCTAATTCCGGGCACCAAATCTACAATAGAACAAGATCATTCACTTATGCGGGTCTTGGCCTAGCTAGGATCATATCAGTTGGTAGCGGAGCTCAAGGGAGTTCTAGGTTTGGTAAGAAAATCCCATCTATCTTTTAGTTTTTTTTTGTTGAGTAAAAAAGAGTCACAAAATCAAAAGTGTCATCAAAATTTTCTGTTTTGAGTCTTTGTCGATTTAGAAGTTCTAAATCAAAGTCGAGTCTTTTTTTTAGTCGGTTTATTAGTTCTAAACCAAGTCAGTTTGTGTTGAGTCTGTTTGTCTTTTTTATTTATTTATATAAGTCACAAAAATAGTCCATAAAAAAGAGTCATACAAAAGAGTCACCAAAAACAGTCCACCAAAGTGTCAGTGTCGAAATTGTATTTCAATATATACCTATTGGAATCGGATTTTAGTGAGTCTTAGTTCGTTGGAAAGGTCTGTCTGTCAGGAGTCTGAATCAAGAAGAATCAGGTGATTCTGACATCGGAGTAAAAGGCTGCACCCGAAATACTAAACTGTGTTCACCGAAAATAGATTTGCACTTTCTTGTGTTAAAATTTGCTTGAAGTGAATAAGATGGCGGAAGCAAGGCTTGAAGCTGAGAGAGGAGAAGTGATTGAGCTTATTAAGAAGCTGATGCAGAGGTTTGATAATCTTGAAGGGAAGCGCAAAAGAGAAGACTACTCGAGAACTATGGTTGTATGGAATACAAAGGATGGATGCGTCTTCTCTTGATAAAATCAGATTTGCTTGAGTATGTGGAAACATTTGGAGAGTATGATCCCTTAGTTGATTAATAAATTAATACTCAAGGAATCAAGAAAGGATCGCCGTTGTTTTGGAGTTATTTGAATAAACTTGAAGGACGAGCGATTGGGAATTTTGATCATAGCGTTGCATTGAGGAAAGATTATGAGGTCATGATAACACCAATTTGTGCAACCTATGGATTGAATGAGGAAGAAATTCTATGGAGACACAATCTGTCCTTGGAGAATTTTATGGATCACGATTCGAGGACAAATCGCCTTCAAGGGGAAGGGAATGATACGGTTCAAGGATCGCACCAAGAAGCCCAAGTCGGCTAGGGTTTGGCAAAAGAGAGCACGAATTAATTTTTCCTATTTTTATGTGCTTTAATTACTATGTAGAGCTTCGGCTTAATTAGGAGTTTATTTTGTATAGGAATTAATTATTTAGGTAACTATCTATTATTAGTAGTTCTATTTCTAGTATGACTTGTATTGTAAAACGCCTATTTAAAGGCTTGCTTACTATTAATAAAATTCAGATCAGAATTTCCATCAAACACCTTACCAAATTCCCGTTTTCATTATTCTACCTTCTTACTTTCTCGATCTCCAGAGCAAGCTGTACTTGTGTTCTAACTTAGTCGTGGCATTACAGGGATAACGTGATAGGTGCGGCTAGGGCTAGCAAAGCGTGGCATTTACAAGGATAAGCATGATAGGTGCGTGAGCTAGTGTGTGCAGACCAAAGCGTGGCACTTACAGGGATAAGTGTGATAGGAGCGTGAGGGTTTGTTTGGCGTTCACAGGGCTGATCGTCATTACTAATATTCACAGGGCTGAATATTGATTGCTAGCAGTCACAGGGCTGATTGTTGGTGTTGCTTTCATTCACAGGGCTGAGCGTTAGCGTGTGTGCGTACTACAGGGCTAGGCGTACATCGGCGGGCGTACTACAGGGTTAGGCGTTCGCGACAACCTCGACTTGCTCAAACAGGGATTTGCGAGTCACTAAACTCAATTAGTAGTATGGGATGCTAATTGATTCAAGAAGGCGTATCAAAGGGATTTTTGTCCAATTCCGCGCACCAAACCTAAAAGAGAACAAGATCATTCACTTATGCGGGTCTTGGCCTAGCTAGGATTGTATCACCCTGAGCCCCTGCATGGTCTTCGCACCTTGCGTTAGGGTTGTACCATTTTGGGTACGGAGGTTGTTGAGGTTAGGCTGGGATAGGCACAATCTACCCAGCTACGAGTAGATGCTTGTAAATTTCCCCTGCAGGAAGGGGGAGAGGTGACACTGGTTCCCGGTTTCATTGGTTGTTTTGCGGAGCTAGGTTCCTTGGTGGATTATTTGGTCTTGGTGGTGCAGGGTGTGGCATTTGTGGTAGAGGAGGTGGAAATGGTGGAAATTGAGGCGCCATGTTAGCAATGGGCATTGGTGGTGGAGGAAAAAAGGTAGGTAATGGTGAAGGATATGTGGGTGGAGGAAAATAGTGTGCCTTGTAGCTTGGCTGGTGGGATATGAAGCTAACTTCTTTCTTCACAAGAGGCACTTTTTTCGGTGTTACCTCCGGTGCTACAACGATCCTTTCAGACTTGATCCCTTTCTCAACTCTCTACCACCTGGACTACATCGGAAAAGTTGTTGGATGAATTAGAGATGAGGTAGGTGTAATAAGGAACCTTGAAGGTATTCACGAAAATGGATATAAGTTCCTTATCGCTTAGAGAGGGTGAAATTCTAGCAGCTAGTTCACTCCACCTTTACGCGTACACCTTTACCGACTCGTTGGCCTCCTTCTCGAGGTTCTGTAGGTCAGAACGGTCTGGAGCTACCTCCATGTTAAACTTGTATTGCTTGAAGAAGGTATCCGACAAGTCTCTCCAAGTCTTGATCCTTGTCTTGTCAAGATTCATATACCAGACTTTCTCTGAATAGATGAATCAACAAGGGCTCATTTTGTATCACCTCCACCATTTTATTGCAGTAGACCTTGAGGTGGGTCTTGGGACACTCAATCCCAGTATACTTCTCGAATTAAGGAATTTTGAACTTCGGGGGTATAGTTATCCTTGGTACCATGCACATGTCCATAGGTCCTGTAGGATCGAAGGGATCAGTCCGTTTGATAGTCCTCAATTTCTCCTCTAACAGGCTCAACCTGTCGAAACTTGGTAGTTTCATTTTAACAGTGCCAAAACTAGCATCTGGTGGATACCCAACGAAAACCAGTGGCTTTGATAGAATGCCACCACGAGGTTGAGTCCCCGAAGATAAAGGAATCGTGACCTGGGTGGAATGGCCCAAAGGAGGGAGGAAATACTGAGATTCTAGGTGGACGATGGAATGCCTTTGAGGCGGGAGGAAGTATTGAGATTCTGCGTGACCCTCTTTCCTGCCAGAGTTAAAGGTAGGCCCGAACAGTTCACTTTATCTGTTGGTACCAACTGCAGAGGTCGGCATAGCTGACGTGATGAACTGAGCATTGGGGTTAAGATTAATGAAAGGGGGCTGCCATTTCTAATTGACCCCTTCCCCGGAGAATGGTGGAGGCATAGATGAACCAGCTACGTCAGACGAAACGGTTGGCCCTGTCACTTGAGTGGAAAATGGATAAAAACAGTGTGGAAAGTCGGCTGTCACCTCATCTCATTCCTTTTCGACTTGTTCCGCCCTTTTGTAACGGTCTGAATTTGTTCCTCCAGTTCCACTATCTTTGCTAATAATCTCTCCTCCACTTTATCGTGTTCTGTCATCTTTCAAGTCTGTAGCCTAGTTGCGTGGATTTTGTGAGGAATAATTCACTTTTTGGGAGCTATGTTTTTTAATCTGAAAAATAAACAAGTGAAATATTTATAAGTTTAAGCAGTGATTAATTCTGTGTGCAAAAATGCTATCCCGAGGCCTCCATGTTGCTTATTATTTGCTTCGCCCTCGCTTTTGCTTGATACTTTTGGGGTGAAGAGATGGCGGCATTTTCGTACGATCACAACGCTTCCGGATGATCAGGTTGACGATCTTGATGAAGATGTGGAAGGAGATTTCATTCATTCCTGGGGTACGAAAGAGAGGCTTTTATCCATTTCCCGGGGTATCAAAGAAAGAACCGTGGCAATCAGGAAGCAAAGGTTACTTGATCGTAAGTGGTAGTTAAAGGTGTCTTTGGACCGTAAGGGGATAAGCACTTATTTATGACGACATGTATATAAGCAAACATAAGCACGACTTGGATTTAAAACATCATATAAACATTGGTCTAATTTGGTTACAGTTATCCTTCAAGTGTTCTAAGCCGTAAGTGGCTTGTTAGGATTACAAAAAGGGTCAAACAGTAGGTGTTTCAGCAGAACGGTAGGTTAGCGGGCAACTGATCTTTAGGGATTTGCAGTTTCAACTCCCTGAATGATTCGACCCAGGAATCGGAGATAGTTCGCTCGCTTTCTAACTGTTCCTGCACTATCTGGATCTCGTGTCTAAATCTTATCCTCTCGTCCACCGATTGTTGGAAGAGTTTCAGCTTAGCCTGTCTTAACAACACAATTTCTACTTTCTGCTTTTACAACTCGGCTTGCAAGGATGCTATCTAAGTTTGCCTGTTATGGTCCCTCTTTGTCGCTTTACTGGCGCGAACCGTCAACATCTTGATCTTCGCATCCCTTTCCTGGATCGCGATACTCAGAGCCACCTTCTTACAGATCTCTATTGTCATCCTCTTTTTGAAGTCGCAGTCGGCCAACTCCCGATTCCTTAAGCTTATTCGCACATTATCCTGGATATACCGCTCTGCTTCGCATAGCTTGAATTCCAGCTCCATCTTTTCCATTTTCAAACCTTCATTTTCTGATGCAATCTGATCCCTCTGTCTTACTACCCTCTATAATTGCTCCGATAGCTAGGCGCAGGTCACCCTATTTGCTCCTTAATTCACGTAGGATTCACCCACTTCTTCCACTGGCCACTCATTTTTTGGGCGGGGCAATATATGCCCATTGGCCCTGTTCCTTCTCCATTGTAAGTATTCATTCATTGACGGAGTAGGAACAACGTGCTCTTCCAGGCAGAATGGATCGATCCAATCACACGCGTAGTCTTGAGGTGTCGGGTCTGCCCTTGTGTGCGACAAACTTGAGTCTGTCATGTCGTATGTGGCAGGAATGATCTGCTTGATGCAGAATTGGCTCAATATCAATGCGGGGCAATAAGGAAGACATCCTCTTAATCCAATTAGAGGGACCCATAATAGATACCTACAACTAACAATGGGGTTGACTAATCGCAACCACTTAGCATGCCGACTGATATCTTCCTCGGAGAGCTTCAGGAATCGATCCATCCATACATCTTTGTCCTCCATCTGCTACTTGTCTCCAGCTGCCCCGGTGCCTATAGCTTCGATGACCTTTACCAACAGATTCATACCCAGAATGTTTGGAAGAAACAGAGAGTGATATGGCGTCTGTTTGAAGTGGCTCATCAACCATACTGTTAATAATTGGGTACAACAAGTGAGCTTTCCTTTCCCTTTTCTTCTGCAAGAGTACAAGGAATGAAAAGTTTCTGCCAAAACAACGGTTGTGGGGTTGATTCCATTCACCTATATTTCATAATAAACATTGGCCGCCTCAAAGTCAATATAATCCTTCACTTTCAGAAATAAGATGAACCCTACCTGGACAAAGGCCAAAATCCTCAAGCGTTTGCCCCCCTTGAGATGAATGAAACTTCTCCACGATGTGTTGCCAGCACCAAACGTCATCTCTGTCCTTATATCGTGTTGGGATTCCTATTTTTTTGTCAAGCCTCACCTTGACACTAGAGGACTCAAAACAGACATTCCGGTATATAGTTGAAATTTATGGAGTGAAAGATAGCAAGGTGGCATATTATTCCAAGGTAGGCATCAGATCGATCCCTCCGTCGAAAGAGAAACAATGGTAATAAGGATCCCAGAATTTTAGGGCTGCCCGGATATAACCCCAATCCACCTTAATGTCTATGAGGGTCAACAATCTTTCGTAGTTACAACCGAATTGTATTTCCTCGTCAACCGTCAACTCGACCCTCAATGCCCTTATTCCGACTATGTCAAAGTCCGTGATCTCTAGTCTGACCCTAGTCGTAATGTTGAGAGTGAATCCAGGCCTCAACATATCTCCCTAGAGTGACAGGTCTTCATATGCTCTTCCCCTAAAAGTATCAAGTGCAAGTAGCGTGGGCGTTGCCATTTGAATAAACAGGATGGATCCTATGGATAGGATAAGTATATTAATATGTTAGTAAATCTAAAGGACATAATATGTGCATGTCTGCATTTGTATAAGAGAACGGAGGGAGTAAAAAAAATCAATAGTGAAGATAGAGTATAAAAATCACAATTGCGAAAAATTGAAACAAAAATACAAGCATGGAAAAATTGCGGAAATAATAGAAACAAAATCGCAAGATACGCATTTTATTATGATGCATAAGCTGGGGTGATGCCAACTATTTCTAACTGGCTGGAAGGCTCTCGGACGATACCATAAGAGTGGTCCCTCAATAAATGGATATGTGAGCATTTACCGAGTCATAAAAGGATTTGGGGCGCCCAATCCATTTAGGGGTTCGAGTCTGAGTTAGGGTTCGTGAAACCTTACCAGGGCGTGGGTCCTAGGGCTTCACTACTACCAACATAATCTTATTTGGAAATGCCCGACAATAGGGATTCTACGTGAAAATGCATATGCAATGACAATTTATCAAAGCGAGTAACAACGAAAGATGTGAATAATTTATTAGCAAATAAATACATGAAAAATAATAATCATGCATAAAAAATCATCTGATAATACAACAATTTATCATATCAATTAAACACCTCGAAAAAAATTCTGGCTTCGACCCTATTAGTCCCCAGTGAAGTCGCCAAACTGTCGCACCCCCTTTTAGAATAATATGACGAATGAAAAAAGGCGGATATGATGTGACAAAAATGTCAAAAATTGGGTAGCAACAGAAGGTACTAATAACCCTTTTCTTTATAATGACGGTATAACTTTTTCTATACATTTTTTTTGGCTTTCCGAAGATTCTGCATTTGTTCAAAAAATTTGGTTACATGCCACGGTAATTACTATAGTTAAAGTTTTAATTTATTAAAGAAAAAAAATAGAAAGGTTCTAACTAGAACAAATTGAACAAATTATGAGATGCAATTTAGAGTTTTGTTAAACAATGAAGGAAAAAATAGATAAGTTTTGGGGCCAAAAAATGGCTCTTATGCTAAGTTTTTAATTGATAATCCAAATAAATACCACATGAGCATTATGACAATCTTCTTTAATATCAAAAGATGATAGATCTTAATATGTAATGGACTAGGACAAGGACGCCACCTGCTCCCGACAGATTTCAATCAGCATTAATGGTATATACTATACCTTGACACGACAGACCTCAATCAACATTAATTGCATCTGATCTACCTCGAGCTACTAAAGTCTCCACAATAGCCTGACACCACCTGAGTGATGCGATCCTAGCCTTATCGCATATGCGCGACAAGGAGATGGATACGCAAATGAAGTCCGATTGGGGATAAAAGAGGCTTGATGGAAACTTTGATGAGTTATCTATATTGTGTCCAAATTTTAGGATGATTGGACGAGTGGATCATCCAAAAGATCAAGCCTACATTTTCGCTGACAGGGTCCTACTCGAATTAGCACCATGCGACGGAGAGCGAGCCAAGGCAGACCAAAACAAATCAGACAAGGGATTTATTTATGGATTATGAAACCTGAGGATGTTATCTTTCGTTTGGAGTAAGTTTCAGCCCAATCGGACGAGCGAAGCAAAAGTTAGCCCTAGTCGATATTTTCCTGCGCAGTGTGAACGCGCAGCAGCCCACGACTTTGGGGAAATCAATCCAACTTGAAGACCAGCCGTGCCTTTATGGATTTATTGATTTAAAACAATAGTTATTATATTTATTTATATTATTAATTAGTTTTTAGAGTTTATTGGCGAATAGAAGTCCTACTTCTAATTCGATTAGGTTTAGTAGTTGTAAAACCCTACTTATGGCGCCGTTTGGCTTCTTTTGTAACTTAGCGTTTATTTTAATGAAATAAGACTTTGTATTCAGAGAGAGTATCTCTAAATTGTTCGTGGGTGAACCTTGTTTCTTCTTGAATCCGAACACTCGAGTCGTTTGTAAGTAAACCCCAAAAGTTCAACCCCATTGAGTCGTTTCCACTAGGTTGATATTCACAAGTTGAATATAGGTATAGAAATTAGAGTCAAGAACCTCCCTTGAAATCGATTAGGTTGATTAGCACCGATTTCTAATAAGTCTAAGTTTTTACTTATTGACTTAAAGTCTTCCGTTGCGCTTCCAAGAAGTCCATCTTTGAACTAAATCATCATCAAACGCATCCTACGCACCTAGGATCATATCAGTTTGTAGCGGAGCTCAAGGCATTTAGAGATTGGTATTTCAGAGATTTATTTTGTGAGATTATTAGAGAGTAAACACAAGAGCAAACACGTGAGGGAGTGCTAGGTTTAGGCAATTTTATGTTTATTTGTGTGTTATGAATTTTCAGGGAATTCAGCATGTTTGAGAACGTGGCAAATGGAGATGAGAACGTGGCCCAATTGTTAGCTATGATGGCAAACCTCATTCAGAGGATTGGCAGGATAGATGAACAATTGAGGGTCAATACCGAGATTCCTAGGGTTGGCGTACCAATCGAGTACCATGGACAAAACCCTAATCCTAGGAATGACGTTCCACCAGTTGATGGCTTTGTTGATGACCTTGTTGCGAGCACCTCTGATGAAGAGGATGAGCCCCCAGAGTAAGAGCACGAGCCACAGGGCGTAGGTGCTGGTCTGAGGTGCGCACTTGTGTGCGTTCCTCCATTGCGCGCCGTAAGACGCGAACGTCCATTTCAACACAGAAATTGGGGCGAAGGGCATGATGAGGATGAGGAATATATTCATGCGAGGGACGATAGAGTGGGAATAAGGAATAGGGAGGATAGAGTTGACTCCAGTCTATGGAGTATCGAGATGAAAACTCCACTATTTTAAGGGAAAAATGATCCCGACGCTTACTTGACGTGGGAAAGGAAAGTTGAGTCAATTTTTCTTTTCCATAATTATTCCGAAGACAAGAAAAGTCAAGTTGGTTGTCGTCTAGTTTAGTGGATAAGCGATACATTGGTGGGATCAGATCAATATCAATAGAGAGAGAGATGGAGCGGGTTCAGTTCCTAATTGGGAAGAGATGAAGACCATCATGATGCGTCGTTTTGTGCCTACTCACTTTTAGCACGATCTTCACCAACGATTGCAAATCATTACGCAAGGGAATCGGAGTGTCAGTGAATACCATAATGAGATGGAGATAGCACTAGTTAGTCACCTACTCCCATCTATAGGGGAGTATAAATACCCCCCTTTATTTATTTCACAATACAACGTTAAACATTTAGACCAAACACTAGATAAAAGCAATTACAGCCCACCTTGGATGAGCTTCGTCATCCGTTATCTTGCCTGATAGCTTCTCTGTATACTTTTACTGACTTGATCGTCGGAGCTTTTATACCGAAGACCCCCTCCGATGCATTTGTAGGTAGCTAGAAGCGAAGTAACAACGTGCACACAACCATACAGGCAGTAGACTTTGACATATTTACCCCTACTCTATTAACAAGGTTATCATTTGGTGCTTTCGTTGAGAGCTTTAGATTGTTCAAGGGAGATCCTTGATAGCTAAAGCTCAATCTTCTTCTTTCAAAACCTTCGAAAGTCTACTTTTCGACCAAATATACACAAAAAATGGCCTCAAAGGAGATTTGTCTTCACTTCCTCCCTCAGGCACGCAGACGACCACCATTAGCGCCTCCATGGTCCTTGTTCCAGCGACCATCATTAGCGCCCCCATAGGCCAATCCCGCATCAACCATCAGTTGTAATTCCTGATCAACCCAGATTTGGGTCTTTTCCCACTAGTTGTTCCTGGGATAAATGCAGCAGTCTTCGCTGCACCTTCTATCACCGCTCCGGTAGATCCTATTGTTGCCCTCAATGATAGGATTGATGTGATCATATCCGTGTTATCCAATCTTATGGCTCAACACCTCGTGCCTCTACTGGCTACATCATCGCTTCTTACCCCCAATATAGTCACGTCTAACTTCATTCAGATGCCTTATATCCATAATGAAGTGAGTACGCCGAGAGTTGTCATGATAGCTCCTATAGGGAGCCAAATACCGGCCCACACGGTCATAGGCCGTCCAATCTCACAGGTCAAGGTAGTCCTGATTGATTATCGAATTCATAAAAAATAATAATAAAAGCCTATAGGCTAGTGTAAAATGGTAATAAGATCATTGATTGTATGATTATTTTACATAAAATTTCCATATCTTTTAGCTACAATTGAGGTGATAATACTACTAATTTAAGTGTAATTCCCTCCTTTTTATAGAAACAAACCAGAGAGATCAAAAGAAGGAAAATGATCAGAAAACTCAGAAAAAAGAGCAAAACAATCAAATGGTAGAGAGATAAAAAATGGTGTACTTCTAACTCTTCCATAGACCAAGGAAAGAAAGTGCAGTGATGTTTACCCGAGGCCCAGGATGGATACCTGCGCAGTGGGCTTACAATTGGGCTTGGCGTGAAGGAAGCAGAGGAAACGCTCCAAAGACCTCTAAAGAAGTGGGAAATCATCTTGAACTAGGAACCTTGTGTTATAGTTATTCCATATAGGTTACAAACAATGATTATCTTTTATTTTTAGGATTAGAAGACTTGGATCTATTTAATCCTTCCTCCATCGATAGAAGATGAGACTTCGACTCCATCTCTATTCTCATTCCAGACCGTGTTTAATAGTAGCAATATTTGTTTTCTTCTTCAAATAAAAGATTTTATTTTTGGTTAATTTTTATATTTCAATTTGGGTAATTGTTATGACATGTTCTAGCTAAGCTTTTCATTCTTGGTAAAGACAATAACGTTCATGATTCATATTATTGTGAGATAAAAACTATTTTGTATTTCCTCTCTTTCTAATTTAATGCCATTTTATCGTTGTTAACTTTATGTTTGGCCATCCTAGGTTTTAACCTTGATAAATACAGTTATTCCTAATAACTTTGGGTCTACATTGTTATAAGGATACAGTAAACAACTAGATCGATTTCAGCATAATACTTGTTCTTTGAGACTAGAGAAAGAAAATAATTTGGTTTAAAGTGACAAGTGAACTGTTCCCTTGGCCAAGGGACGTCTCACCCTATTTTTATCAATTGACTAGTTAAATCCTATAAGTGAACCTTAGGGTTGCTAAAAGATTGGGGTCCTTAATAGAGTGTCTCTTTAAGTGACTTTATATAGGAGGAGAGTAGGAAGTCAAAGTGAACCTGATTTCTATAGCTTCCCTATAAAATCAGTTTTGAATATTTTTGCATCAATGATCAATAACTGCGAATCATGACCTTGTGATGTCTTTACTAAGAACCTTTATCATCTTGATTTTATTTCTCACAATTCCTGTTTTGTTGCTACTGTTTTGCTACACTATCTTCCTAATTTAATGATAGTTTAATATTTATTTGCATCTTGAAAACGCCCCTTTATTTAATTTATTTTTGTCACAAATGGTCATACTTAGAAAACTTGGATTGGACCAGTGTTCCCTGATGAGCGATCCTCTTACCACCGTACACAATATCTTTTGTCACTTAGTGTTAAGTTGTAATCATTTTATTTTTGAGGGATTCGGCACCCGATCAAATGTTAGCGTCGTTGCTGAGGAACACGATGTACTAAATTTAGTTCTTTTTTGTTCATGACCAGGTTGTCAATGTTCTGTAATAATACCCTATAATCCAAAGATCAGAAGAATCAGACACGAAAACCAATTCTGCATCAAATTCAGCTTCTAACCAAGAAGACTCTTCCCTTGATTAAGGGACAAATCTCTCAGAAGAAGAAGTGATGGCTGATGCAAGAGAGGTATGGCTAGGATCCATATGAAATAAAGTTAATGAATTAACTACTCTTGTCCATTCTTTTATTGCAGGTTAGAAGCGACATGTTACATATGATGGATCATGCTACCAATCACACTATCCCACAAATGCATGTCTTGGAGACAATGGTGCATCTTGCCAGTTTGATCCATATTCCTACAACTATAATAAAGGATAGGGGAATCACCCAAACTTCAGCTGGGCTATGATATAGTGTCATTTTGTGTATACTTTCCCCTTCTTTCTTTGCCCAATTCTATTCATGATGCTACTGATATGTTGTTATTTCCTCCATTCTTACAAATCTGGGTTAGAGGAAGAGAAAGATGCAAAATACACCACTTTTGGACGAGTTTCGCTGGAACAGTAGCTGTCGAGGCCTAGCTGCAAATCGTCTTGGCCTAGACGCAGGATGCCACAAACGCTTACAACTTCGACAAATCGAAGGAATCCTTAGAAGAATCCCAACGAAGCGCGAATACCTTTTCCCATAATTTTGTATGCCGGCAAGGAGATCCCTTTTTGTCCCACATTCCTATTAAGGATAAAATTTCTATTTTAGTTGAACTTCCTCTTTTGTAGCCGACTCATATATAGGGCTTTTATTTCTAGGGTTAAGTATGCTTTTTTTATTATTAGACATTCGGCTACCTTCAACTTGGATTTTCTCTCCTCCGGCACTACGTTATTTCCATTTTGTAATAAACCGGAGCCCTAGCTGTCGCTGGTAAAACTCAATATATATTCGTATTTTGTTTCATCTCCTATGTCTTCTTCTTTTATTTATTTGATTTGCTTCATTACGAGTATGAGTAGCTAGTAATAACTAATGTGACGTTGCAGGGTAAAGTGGACAACTAGTTCAAAGTCATCACGTCGCACTAATCCAATTTGACTAGGGCAAGTGGCTAACTAGGGCAGAGCCTCGAAGGCACTGAGTGTCTCACCCTTGGTGTGTCTTTTCTCCACTTAATGGACCTCTGAGTGTTGCTCCCATAAACGTAACTTGGGAGGCGCCAGAGTGTCAAGGTTATTTCATAAATGCACCTTGAGATAACTTCTCGTACGAAGAAAAGCAAGGGGCTTAAACGTACCTAGCCCCTATAGCGTGATACGATCCTAGTTCCCTAGAATGCGCTTTGACTTATTGATCTAGTTCGGTCTTGGATATTCGGATGCGGAATCAACGTAACTCGCCTTGACAACGTAGACCTGCTAGCCGTACGCACTAGCCAACGTAGTTCGACAAAGAAAGGATCCTTAAACAAATCTCTAAGCCTATATCCCTTGCGGATATCAACCTAGAGCAATCGATTTAAGTGGGGGATGAACTTTCAGTTTTACTTGAAATCTCAACTGAGCGTTCAAACTCAACTAAGTACAAGGTTCACGCAGGAACACTATGAGAAAAGGTTTCTCTGATTTAATTCAACAAAAGATCTAAAAAGAATACAAGTGTTATCCACTTGCCTTATATAGGCGCATAGGCTGCTACTTAACAAATAAAACCCTAATTTAACTAGGAAATTTAGTTGACGTAAACTAACTTACCCTAATTAAATAAATATAATAAATAATTAAATGTCATCCATGTAGGACTCCTTGCTGAGGTTAAAGTGTCTTCTTCTCCAAAATCTTGACTCTTCTCATTTTTGGGCAAATCGCAAAGTTGACCGGATTTTACCCCAAAAATGAGTTGATAGGCCATCTTCAAATTGGCTCGTGACTTTTGGCCCAAACTCGGTCCAGACTTGCTCCTCAGATTTAGAAACAATCTGCACTTGGAATTTTGGGAAAATCTCAAGCCGATTTTAAAGGGGCTCGAAGTCAATATTCCAAGACACTTTGGCGCATTCACACCTTGATCACCTAAAAGTCAACTCGGGCCAACTTTCTGCTCCCCCGTCCGAATGATCTGAAATTTTATGAGTGCTCTCTAGACATCCCAAGGTGTCTTGTATTTTATTCGGGGCTTGGAAAAAGTTGCTAGAATTAGAAAAGACCCAAGGCTCCATTTCACACACGTTTGGGGTGCGCTAGGTGCGGCCACGAGCATGGTCACTAGCCTCGGCATCCTCTCTCTCAGCACAGCTTCCTCGACTGATGTCTTATACTTCAGCTCCTTTTGGATCAACTGAGATAGAAACGCTTGTAGATTCTTGCCTCTCGCTCGCGTCATGGGTCCAACGGGCGACAATGGCAAACTAGGGTTAGGGTTTGTGCGAGGGATTGCATCATCACCTCCCCCTTCCGAAGGATTTGTCCTTGAATCCAGCTCCTATCCATTGTCACCTACATCAAACAAACTTAAGTCAGTAACATTGAAGGAAGCACTAACTGAACCATACTCTCTTGGCAAATCAACCTTGTAAGCGTTATTGTTTATCTTCTCAACAATTTGAAAAGGACCATCACCTCGGGCGGCTAGCTTTCCACGACGTTGGGCTAGAAATCATTCCCGACGTAAGTGTAGCCAAACCCAATCGCCCACATTGAAGGAAACTGTCTTCCTTTCCTCATTCCTCTTACGCACCAATTTCTCGTTCATCTTCTCAATTTTGCGCTTCACCTTCTCATGGATTTTCTTCACTGAATCTGCCTTTCTAGCACCATCTAAACTAGTAATCTCAGTCAAAGGTAAAGGTGTTAAATCCAAAGGGGTTAGCAGGTTAAAACCATACACAATCTCAAAGGGCGAATAGTGTGTGCACGGATCGCACGTCGCTTGCTATTTTTGGCGTTGGCCACTCCTTGACTGCCTTGATCTTCTCTTCATCGACCTTGACACCTTCCTTTCCTATAATAAAACCAAGGAAACCAACGTGTTCTAGGGCAAAAGAACATTTGTTAGGTTTCGCATATAATTTCTGCTCACGTAAGGTAAGGAAAACGTTCCTAAGGTGCGAAATATGTTCTTCTAGTGATTTGCTATATATTAAGATATCATCGAAATAGACAACAACAAATTTACCAATAAACTCTCTAAGAACATGATTAATAAGCCTCATAAATGGACTAGGTTCATTAGTCAATCCAAATGGCATAACCATCCATTCATATAAGCCATATTTTGTTTTAAAAGCAGTTTTCCACTCATCACCTTCTTTCATGCGAATTTGGTGATAGCCACTCATCAAATGAATTTCTGAAAATATTTGACTACCATTTAACTCATCTAGAATGTCATCAAACCTAGGTATAGGATTGCGATACTTTACCGTAATTTTATTGACTGCTTGGCAGTCCACGCACATCCTCCAAGTGCTGTCCTTCTTCGGCACTAATATCACGGGTACGACGCAAGGGGAAAGGCTTTCCCTTACGTACCCTTGGCTAAGTAGGTCATCTACTTGCCACTGCAACTCCTTGCTGTCCTCAGGGTTGCTCCTATAGGCCGACCGATTGGGAATTGTAAATCCTGGCGCGAAATGGATTTGGTGCTCGATTCCTCTAATCGGTGGCAGGCCAGGTGACATCTCCTCGGCTAAGACATCCTTGAATTCCTGCAAAAGAGACGAGATACCAACAGGGACATAACGTAGTGGGTTAGTGTTAGTGGCACTTAAGCTAAACGCTTTGAAACGTAGCTAAAGTAAAAGGCGGCTTTCGCCAAAATTTTTCTTTTGAAAACTCAAAGCTTTCCTCACATCTCTCCCCTATGCGTATATGTTCAATTTTCTTTTATCTTTCTTTTCTTTTGATATGCACTCTTTAGCATGCTCACTCTTTTCATGCGTGTGTTTTCCTCTCGCATGCTTACTCTTTTCATGCGTGCTCTTTCTCTCACTATCTCTTTTTCCATGGTCGTTCTTTCATGGGGGCTGTTTATATAGCTTGTTTCTTTCTTTTCAAGCTTTCTAGATAGTTCATATTCAGCCATGGAATTCTCTAGCCATAGTTGATCTTCCAATACTTGGTTCGGCCTCAAGGGAGAAAGTGTGAACTTTCACCCATCTTTGATTAGACTATACCGATTGCTTTTGCCCTCATGATTAGCCTCTCAGTCATACTGCCACGGTCCTCCAAGTAAGAGGTGGGTCGCTTGCATCGGGACTATGTCACAAAGCACCTCATCTTTGTATTTTCTAATGGAGAAAGAAATTAGGGTTTGCCTCGTAACCTTCATCTCATCGCCGTCATTCATCCATTGTAAGTGATAAGGTTTCGGGTGGGGAACCGTCGTTAACCCTAGCTTATACACTAAAAGCCAACTAGAAAAATGAGTACAACTCCCATTATCAATTATTAAAGAACACACCTTATCCGCGATTTTACAACGGGCGTGAAATACATTATCACGTTATTCTTCATCATTCACTTCGGCTTCGGGCTGTGCACTAAGGCTCCACCGAATTATTAGCGAAAGGCCTTGTTCAAGATCTTCATCATCCGAACTATCTTGCTCTTCTCTCATATCTCCAGTCTCATCTATCTCTCGGTCATCATCAGAATCTAGCTCTCCATTGTCGCGAATAATTAACATCTGCTTGTTAGGGCATTCTGCTTGGCGATGACCCCTTTCCGGTGCACTTAAAGCACACAATATCCTTAGTAGCGAGTTTATTCGCTGAGTTTTGGGAAGGATTATTGCTGTTGTAGGGCTTCGGTATTGCTTGACCCGTAGTCCCGCTCTTAGTCCCATAAGTATACGGCAAAACCCTAGGCGTACCCCCTTAACATCTTTTACCCATGGTGTCTTCTTCCAAGGCGCTATTTTAGTGTTACCCGAAGACATACTTACAAAGATAGACTTGACCTTCTTTTGTCTTTCAATTTTAATCGCCATATGAAACATCTCTCGTAAGTTAGTGTAATAGGTCAGCTCTAAGGCGTTAGCTACCTCACGGTTAAGACCATTTTGAAATCGGGCCATAGTTGCTTCCATATTCTCTACTACTTGTGCCCTAGCCAATGCTACCTCCATATCATTAAAGTAATTGCTGACGCTTTTACTGCCTTGTGTCATCGACTGTGACTATTGGTGTAGATCACAGGTGAAGTAAGTAGGAACAAAGCGCTCCTTCATAAGCGCCTTCATATCCTCCCATGTAGCCACGGGGCCAGCTCTGAGTCTAATGCGATCTTGGTTGATTTGATCCTACCAATGGACCACATAACCACCAAACTCAACGACTTCCAACTTCACCTTTTTATCCTCCGAGTAGTTATGACATCTATATTCCACCTTCCGTTCCCACATGAGGTAGGCATCCGGATAGTCCTTTCCTTCGAATGGTGGAATTTTTATCTTAATGCTCCCTATGTTCGCATCAACTCTCTCCTCACATCTAGGCTGCCACACATTAGCATGGTGATGCCTATTAAGATGCTCTTCATCAGACTCTTGCTCATCCTGCCACTGCGCGCGAGGGCTGCGGTGTAGGTTACACGCCTGATGCGCATGGGGCTCGCGTCTAGGTGCACGCGGTCTGAATGCATCATTATGAATTGGTCCCGTCACGAACCTCAAGTCTTCATCACCTCCACAAACATACCCTTCCGGAAGAGCACCAAAGGGACCCTTATTATCTTCGTTCTACGGGGTTAAGGACTTGGGTGAAACGCGGGGGCTCATTCTTAACTTTCCTTGTGGACAACTGTTCAAAATTTTCCTCGAAAATCTTATTCTTAGCGTCCAAGGAATCAAATCATGTGTTGACATTATAAAGAAGCATGATAACCTCACTAGTTATCATTCCCTCAGAATCCTTGTCCGATCCCTTATATGACCCTCCTGACATTCCTGCAAGGTCACAACACGAACACACAAGCGTAAAATTGCTCTAACCTAACACTCCCTCACGTGTTTACTCTCCTGTTTAAGCACTCAATTAAGCTCAGCAAAATCACTCAATTTAAATCCTCAATTGTTCCTGCGCAAACCTTAGTCGACTCAAGAATTTCAAGAATAAGCTTCCAAAAAGACTCTCAAAGGTAACTAGCTTCGAAACAAATTGAGATGTAAAATACTCGAATAGTTGCAAAAGCAATCAACTACACAAGTATCCTACGGGAATGGAAATCAGATTATAGGAAACAAGAAGTGCTCAAAGTAACTCGAATGGACTCAATTAAATTCACAAAGCTGTGAATTGAAGGCGTATGCGTTTTAGGGTTTCAATCTTGTTTCGTCAATATCTTTCGATTCTTACCACCAAATCAATTGATTCTTTTTGCAATAGCTCCGTATGGTTCATTAGTATTTTGTATTTTGCTTTTCGTACTGAAATAATTTTTTTTGAATACTCTCCTTTTCTTTTTCATATTTTAAAATAAAAAAATTTTTGATATATTTTTTTTGACTCTTAAAACAAACGAGACTAAGTACTAATAAAAGTAAAGACTCTTTTTGGTATTATTTTTTGATAGAAATAAAGACTCACAAATCGCACGGCAATTTGCTGCACAAAACGCAAACTAGAGCTAGATTTAGCTCGACTCGAGACACACAAACAAACTAACACAAGCACTTCAAGGAAATTGGTTATAAATCGAGAAGAAAAAGAACCAATTTCAACAAAGAAAACTGAAAACAAAATAAGATAGATACCAAACTTGAACGCCTTCGCTCCGCTACCAACTGCTACTATCCTAGTTCCCTAGGATGCGCTTTGACTCAATGATCTAGTTCGGGCTTGGATTTTCGGATGCGGAATCAACGTTACTCGCCTTAACAACGTAGACCTGCTAGCTGCACGCACTAGCCAACCTAGTTCGAGAAAGAAAGGATCCTTAAATGAATCTCTAAACCTATATCCCTTGTGGATATCAACCTAGATCAATCGATTTAAGAGGGGGATGAACTTTCAGTTTTACTTGAAATCTCAATTGAGCGTTCGAACTCAACTAAGCACATGGTTCACATAGGAACAATATGAGAAAAGGTTTCTCTGATTTAATTCAACAAAAGATCTAAAAAAAATACAAGTGTTATCCGCTTGCCTTATATAGGCATATAGGCGGCTACTTAACAAATAAAACCCTAATTTAACTAAGAAGTTTAGTTGACGTAAACTAACTTACCCTAATTAAATAAATATAATAAATACTTAAATGTCATTCATGTAGGACTCCTGGCTGAGGTTAAAGTCTTTTGTTGTCTGAAATCTTGACTCTTCTCATTTTTGGGCAAATCGCAAAGTTGACCGGATTTTACCCCAAAAATGAGCCGATGGTCCATCTTCAAATTGGCTCGTGCCTTTCAGCCCATTTGGGAAAAGCTCGACCTGATTTTAAATGGGCTTGAAGTCAATATTCCAAGACTTTGGGGCGTTCACACCTTGAGCGCCCAAAAGTCGACTAAGGCCAACTTTCTGCTCCTCCATCCGAATGATCTAAAATTTACTGAGTGCTCTCTAGACATCCCAAGGTGTCTTGTATTTCATTCGGGGCTCAAAAAAAGTTTCTAGAATCGGAAATGGCTCGGGGCTCCATTTCGCACGCGTCTAGGGTGCGGTACGTGCGGTCACGAGCACACTCACTAGCCTCGGCGTCCTCTCTCTCAGCACAGCTTCCTCGACTGATGTCTCATACTTCAGCTCTTTGTGGATCAACTGAGACAGCACCGCTTGTAGCTTCTTGCCTCTCGCTCGCGTCATGGGTCCAACGGGCGGCAACGACAAACTAGGGTTCGGGTTTATGCGAGGGATCGCATTATAGGATACCTATGATAAGTAATGGAATATATCTGTACCAGTGATTGACTAGGCCTAGATGCAACCGGAGAATGTCCCTATGCCAGGATCTCTTCCCGTCTGATTTTACATCGTTATTTATTTGTTTTATTTAGTTTAATAGATAGTTTAAACAACAACTCTAAAAATACCCCTTCGGTTACTATTTCAATTTGTTTCTCTCGTTATACACAAAAGTTAGTGTCTACGTCTAGTCCCTGTGTTCAACCCTGTTACCAGTATACACAATTCTTTGTGTAATAAATATATCAGGTTTATTCTTATTATTTTTGACGTCTTCGACAACCGATCAAATTTTGGCGCCGTTGTCGGGGATTAACGGTACTAATTCTCTCTTTTGTTTGTATGACTAGGTCTTCAAATCCAATCCTTCTTCCATTCGATCCAGAAATCCACAAGATAGAAAAATTAGCTCAAAAATTAGCCAAGCAATCTTCTGCCACTACATCAAACCCAAAATAGACACACCTCCTTTCGAACCTAACAATGCAGACACTGTCGAACACCCAGACCTAGACATTATGGCTGACGGTGAAGTTGTGAACAACCATACTATTGAGGACTTGAACGCAGCCCCTAAATGCACGAACAACTGTATAGCTTGGCCAACGGTTGCCCATGACTGGGTAATCAAATCCTCCATTCTCCACCATCTACCCAAGTTCTACGATGTTCCCAAAGAGAATGCACACAGACATCTGCAGTGCCTTCATGCCATCTGTGAGGCCATGAAACCCGCTGACCTTACCATTGACCAGGCCAAGGTGAGAGCCTTCATGTGGTCCCTAGATGGCGACACCATCAACTGGTTCTATGACTTACCCTCTCGGTCCATTACTTCCTAGGCCGCAATGTCCAAAGATTTTACGGATAAGTACTATTCATCTTCCACAGTGGGCGTCACTCACAAACAGCTGGTATCTATTGTCCAAAAAGATGACGAGGATCTTGGGCAATACTTCAAGAGGTATAAGAAGATGCAAGCCCTCTGCCCCTCTAATAACCTCACGGACCATGCACTTATCCAGTACTTTTATGAGGGTCTAAGAGCTAATGACCGAGCCTTGCTAGATGCTGCTAGCAACGAGTCCCTTGTCTGTCTCACCCCAACCACTGACAAGACCACAATTGAACTCATGGCGAAGAATGTTGTGCAACCGAACCAGGTAGAATCCAAGATGCCCGTTCTGTGGCTATGGAACACCAACTCACCACCATCACGGGCATGATTCAGAATATGTCTTCAGGTGAACCTGTCCAGATCAAGGCATATGGGTTCTGCAATTTTATAGACCATCCTACCGATGCCTGCCCACATATCTCTAACGATGTGTAGGTTAACGCTGTTGGTAACTACAATGGTGCACCTAGGAAATATGAACCCCCTACACCCAGAACTACAATAATGGTTGGCGACACCCGAACATGAGCTATGGAAATAACCAACAACAGCCTGGACCTAGTCAACAACTACCCTAGCACCCCTTCCAGAATCAACAACAACCACCATTTAACTTGCAAAACTTCAGGGCAAGGCCCAACTATCCCAATAACTAGGAGTACCAGTACCAACCACCCCAAGGTCCAGTACCACCAGTGCAGCCGGTTGATGAGGTAACAAGGCTTAACGGGGTCATTCAGGACATGCAAAAATAGCTTAGCATCATGACTGCTAAGATGAAGGAACTTAAAAATGGAGGTAGACTACCTCTCCAACCAGAAGCCAACCCTAAGCATGAAGCTTGTGCCATGAACCTTCGTAGTGGGATTGAACTGCCCTCTCGCAAACCTCCAGCCCCAAATGTTGACCTAGCCGAGACAGAGCTTGTCACAAAATGTGCGAAGGAACAAGCCGAGAAGGAACATAGCATCCATCACCCGAAGATCCCCACAAAGAATACCGAAAAAGAAGCAGAATTCACACAGGAATACATCCACAAAATTCTCGAGCCACCTTTTTCGCAACGTCTAGTAAAATCTAAGAAAGGCAAAGAGGATCGCGAAATTTTTCATATGTTTAATAAGATTCAGGTTAACATCCCTTTGTTCCAGGCCATAAAGAACATTCCTCGGTATGCTAAATTCTTGAAATCTCTATGCACTAACAAATGCAGAATTGCAAGAGTCAACAAGATTAGTGTTGGTGTCAACGTCTGTGCCTTGATCCAAAGAAAAATAGCCCCGAAGTGCAAAGACGAAGGTATGTTTATAATTCCTTGCAAAGTTGGTGTACTGATATTGGCAAGCCTATGTGCGATTTGGGTGCAGGTATCAACGTATGCGCTTGACGATATTAAGCAACCTAGACCTTGGACCGCTCAAACCCACACGTGTCGTGATACAGCTGGCTGATCATTCTGTTATTGATATAGCATATTTTATGCATGTTTTCCTCTGTATTTATAGGCTTATCTTGGGCATGATACTGCTAATTTTCCTTTGAATTCGTACTTTTTGCAGATCTAAGCTCAAAGAGGAAAAGATGCCGAAATACTCCTTTTTTGTGGAATTCTGCCGTGGATCTCAAAGCATCGAGGCCTAGCTGTTTCCCCTTCGTCGAGCCCTAGATGCCAGTCGCGTTGTCTTGCCCAAATTCTCGTTTGAGCCATCCAGAGCCGCATTTTGCCCCAGACCCGCTGCCGCATGTGCAGACATCTCCTCAAGGACGCGCGCAACAAGATTCTCATGGGATTCCTCCCAGATCCATTTTTGGCTACCCTAGGAATATTCCTTTAGGGCGTCCTCCCATTTTGTTCCTTCTCCTAGCTGTCCTTTGTCTTCTAGTGAGTTGTGAGGGTATTTAAACATTAATTTTAGGGTTTTTAGGCTATCATCCATTATTACATCATAGAATCATTTTGGGAGTAGCCGCTCACCTTTCTCCTTAGTTTTCTTAGGATTTGTCACTCCTATTTCCTTGTAGTCGTCGTCGACACCACTGTTTAAATTCGAGCTTTTGCTCCAGCCGGTATTTCTTGATATTCCATTTCTTTTAAAGGTAGTCACAAGACCAAAATGTGTTTAATATATTCTCTTAGCTATATTTGTTCACTTGACATTTTAATGATAGATCTAGATGGTTTTGTTAGGAAATTGAACACCTTTTAATTTACTATCTTAGATCTTCGTCATTTCTTTGGTTATAACTAACGCGAAGCCTTAGAATAGAGTAGACACTAGATGGATTGTCATTAGCTTGGTCTGTTCTGTCTAGGACAAGTGAGTGATTAGGGCGGTGTCGCGAGCCTGACAAACTGAGAGGCATCTAGCCCTAGATGTATCTTTCCTTATCTTCATAGGCGTTGTGAGTATTGCCTCCCCTCTTCGTACTTAGGAGGATGGCACAACATCAAGGCTGCCTTATTAACAGTGAAAATGGGGGGTAGGTTCTAGTAAGAGGAAAGTAGGAGGCCTAAACGTACCTGGCCTCTATAGCATGTCTATAGCATGAGAATAGACTATTTGTGCGTCGATGACTGACGAGACCTCCACGCAACCCGAGAAAATTCCCTTGTTAAGATTTCTCTTTATCTAATTTTAACTCCTTTACTCCTTATCTGTTTTGTTTATGATTATTAATTCCTTTGATTTATTATTTACGTCTTTGTTAGCTATCGTGCCCTCGACATCTTCGGTCGACTTGTTTGACCAGTAAACCCCCCCTGTGTTACCGTTTGTGCATTCCATTCTGTCATACATTTAGGGCAAGATTTCATACTTCAGTCTCTCATGGATCGACCCTTTTACCATTATAGGCAAATTAGTTTGTGCATCTAGGCATGAGGTTTTAATATTATTTTTGACCCGTTTCGACGGGGAGTCAAATTTTGGAACCGTTGCCGGGGAGATTTGATTCGTACTGATTTCCTATTTTTATTTGTATGACCAGGAGATCTTCTCCAAACCTCATAGCACTTGATCTCGAGCTTACCAGAATAGAAAGAGGACTTCGAAGGCAAGCTAGGGGACCAACTATTAATCATAGAGAAATCCCTGATCTGCCCTCGACAAGAATCTAGGCGATCTGGATAATCCCGACGGTTTCTTTCTTGAAGAATTTCCCTTCTTTAATCCAGACCTCGACAATGCTGAGTTTATCAACCACGACATACCCAATATGGAAGACCCGCCACCACCACCACCTCCTAATGATCAAACCATAGATGACCTTACTGCTGCCTCTGAAGCTCCTAGTAGTTGTATCATCTGGTTCGTTGTCCAGCATGATTGGACACTCAAGTCCGCTATTATGCATCACCTTCCATCTATCAATGGATTACCTAGGAAGAATCCGCATCACCATTTACAGAATCTTCATTCGGTCTGTGAGGCCATGAAGCCCACTAATGTCGATATCAACCAAGCCAAGTTGCGAGCTTTTATGTGGTCCCTCAAGGACGCTGCCAAGGATTGGTTTTATGACCTTTCTCCCCGATCTATTACTTCTTAGCCCGAGATGTCCAAGGCCTTCACTAATAAGTATTACGCAACGTCTATGGCAAGCGTGACCCGCAAGCAATTAGTTTCTATTATTTAGAAGGACGACGAAAGTCTAGGGCAATACCATGAACGCTATAAGAAAATGCAAGCCTTATATCCTTCGCACAATTTGACTGATCATGATGCCCTCATCCAGTATTTCTATGAAGGCTTGAAATGAAATGACAAAGCTTTGTTGCAACCGGTGGTTCCCTTTGTACCCGTACCCCAGCTGCAACCAAAGCCATAATTGAACTCATGGCCAAGACTATTGTTGCCTCCGAAACAGTGGCAGGTAACTCTCAAAATATTTGTGTTGCTGCCATGGAAAATCAGTTGACTACCATCATGGGTATGCTTTAGAATATGGCTTCAGGACAACCTGTCCAAATCAAGGCATGCCAAATCTGCAATTTTATAGATCATCCCGCAGACCCCTGCCCATATATCCCAGAAGAAATTTCAGTTAATGCGGTTGGAGGATACAACATCCCTTATGGTCAGAATTACACCTAAGGCTGGAAGCATCCCAATTTCAGCTGGTCTCATAATCCACAATCGTCCGGCCCTAGTCAACCACAACAACAACAATATCAGTATGGTAACCAACCCCAACCTCCTTTCAACATGCAAAACTTTAGGCATAGACCTCCAAAACACGAAGCTTGTGCCATGACCCTCTAAAGTGATCTTGAATTACCTCTGGTTCGTCCTTCCCAAGAAGAAGAAAAAGAGCCAAAAATTCCAGATGTGATGGTAGACCGTATCCGTTCCCCAAAAGGATCTCCACGGAATTATTTGAACCCACCCGAGTTCACTCAAGAATATATTCACCAAATCCTTGAACCTCCTTTCCTCGAACACGTTGTCAAGTCCAAGAAGGACAAAGAAGAGCGAGAAATCTTTGATATTTTCAGCAAAGTTGTCATCAATATCCCTCTGCTGCAAGCGATCAAGAGTGTTCCCCGCTATGCTAAGTTTTTAAAGACTTTGTGCATCAACAAATACCATATGCCCGGGGTCAACAAGATAAGTGTGGGCGCCAATGTTTTAGCCCACATTCAGCAAAAAAATTCCTCCTACGTGTCAAGACTAGGGCATGTTTATTATCCCTTGCAAGATTGGGACGGTTGATGTTGGAAAAGCCATGTGTGATTTAGGTACTGGCATTAATGTTATGCCCTTGATGATTTATAACCGTTTAGGCCTCGGTCCCCTGAAAAGTACAAGACTTGCAATCCAGCTAGCTGACCGTTCTGTCATCTATCCCGAGGGCGTTATTGAAGATGTCTTTGTCCAAGTCGGTGAGTTCATTTTTCCAACGGACTTCTAGGTCATTTCCATGGAGGGTGATGGTTTCATTAAAGCCACAAATATCCTTCTGGGTAGACCATTTCTTGCTACCGCTAGGGCCAAGATAGATGTCCACGACACTACTATTTCTCTGGAATTTGATGGCCAAATCATTAAATTCAACATGCTTGAATCCATGCGATATCCTTCTGAATTTTCTAGCCTCAATTATGTTGATTTAATTGATCCATTTGTCGATGAAATATCTGAATTAAATTTTGTTGATCCATTGCAGCTTGCCCTCGACAGGGTTCTTACACCAGAAACTTTAAAGAACTTGGCCTCGACGGTCGTTACACCACTTGAGTTGCATTCAGCTATCGCAGCTCTAGAGGAACAACCTATTCTCTCTCCAGAACCTCCTATTTTCTCCCCTCATCAAGATGATCATGTCAAACTCCCTTCTTCCCTCGTGCAAGCACCGATTCTTGAATTGAAAGTCTTGCCCTTGCACCTTAAGTATGATTATCTTGGTACCAAAAATTCTCTTCCAGTAATTATTTCCAATAAGTTGGACAAACCAGAAGAGAAGGAATTGATCTCTTTATTGAAAGAATTTAAAAGAGCCATCAGATGGACAATAGCCGACATCAAGGGCTTGTCACCAGCCCTATGCACCCATAGAATCTATCTTGAGGATGCTAGCAAGACAGTCCGTCAACCTCAGCGTAGATTAAACCCTCCCATGATGGAGGTGGTAAAGAAAGAGGTGCTGAAGTTATTAGATGCTGGAGTTATCTACCCCATCTCTGATAGTCAATGGGTGAGTCCCATTCAAGTAGTGCGTAAGAAAACTAGCATCACAATCACTACAGGGTAAGATGGTGCTTTGATTCCAACCAGAATTCAGAATGGCTTGCGAGTTTGTATTGATTATCATCGTTTGAATGCGGCCACGAGCAAAGATCATTTTCTACTTCCCTTCATTGATCAGATGTTAGAGCGCCTCGCGGGCAAGACACACTATTGCTATTTAGATGGGTATTCAGGCTTCCACCAGATTCCAGTTACCTTTGAAGACCAAGAGAAAACTACCTTTACTTGTCCATTTAGTACGTTTGCATATCAAAGAATGCCCTTTGGCTTATGTAATGCCCCTGCTACCTTCCAGCGGTGCATGATGAGCATTTTTTCCAAATTCGTCGAAAAAGGCATCAAGGTCTTTATGGATGACTTTACCATCTATGGCAACTCCTTCACCGCTGAAGAAAATCCTACAATGCTGCATCGAGACCAATTTGTCACTGAACTTTGAGAAGTGTCATTTTATGGTCGATAAAGGTCTCGTCTTTGGTCATATCATCTCCAGCAAAGGCATTAAGGTAGATAAAGCAAAGATTGAAGTAATTGAGTCCTTGCCCTATCCCTCTTGTGTAAGAGATGTTCGTTCCTTGCTAGGGCATGCTAGTTTTTACAGACGCTTCATCAAAGATTTCTTAAAAATTACTTAGATCATGTGTCTCTACTTCAGAAAGACGTGGAGTTCATATTCGATGATAACTGCAAAACTTTGTTTGATTTGCTCAAGACCAAACTCATCACCGCTCCTATATTACGAGCCCCCGATTGGTCCATCCCTTTCAAGATCATGTGCGATGCTAGCAATCATGCCCTCGGTGCCGTCTTGGGGCAAAAGAAGGATAAAGAGATATATGTTATCTACTATGCTTCCAAGTTATTAGATCCAGCCCAGCAGAACTACACGACCACAAAAAAGGACCTCTTGGCAGTTGTCTATGCCCTCGACAAGTTCAGGCAGTACCTCTTGGGCACGCACGTTATCGTGTACTCTGACCATTCAGCCCTTAGATGCCTATTGACGAAGGTCGATGCTGAGCCTCGCCTCATTCGGTGGATCTTGTTACTACAAGAATTTGATATCTTGATCAAAGGTAAGAAAGGTAGAGAAAATTTGGTGGCAGACCATTTAAGCAGACTTCCAGCCTAAGAGCATGATTCGCAAGTGCCTATCCGCGATACTTTTCCTGATGAAAGCTTATATCTTGTCCACACTGTCCATTTTCCTTGGTTCTCCGATACAGCTAACTTCCTCGCTACTGGCTCTTTCCCTGCCCATTCCTCACCATCCGAAAGACAACGCATCCGGAAACAATCAAAGTATTATATCTGGGACAACCCCTATCTATGGAAGCATTGTTCCGACCAACTCATCAGGAGGTGCGTAACAATGGATGAAGTGCCATCGATCTTGAAATTTTGCCATTCCTCAACAGAAGTTGGTCATTTTGCAGCAAACAAAATAGCCATGAAAGTCCTTGAGGCTGGCCTGTATTGGCCATTGATTTTCAAAGACAGCTACATGTATTGCGCATCATGCCCTCGATGTCAAGCAACGGGTAATATAGGTGCTCGGAACCAGATGCCTCTGACCAATATCATTTCTTGCAAAATTTTCAACATCTGAGGAATTGACTTCATGGGTCCGTTCCCAAACTCCTTTGGCAACATCTATATCTTACTGGTCGTCGACTACGTCTCTAAGTAGGTCGAGGCAAGGCAATGAAAACTAATGATTCTAAAGTGGTCATGAACTTCCCGTGGACTAATATCTTCAATCGATTTGGAACCCCTCGAGCCCTCATCAGCGATCGTAGAACACATTTTTACAATCGGGTTATCTCTTCTATCCTCAACAAATATGGAGTCACGCATCGGGTCTCAACAGCTTATCACCCCTAGACGAATGGGCCAGCCGAAGTTTCCAACAGAGAGATCAAGTCCATCCTCAAGAAAATGATCAACCAATCTCAAAAGGATTGGAGTTCAAAACTGGATGACGCTCTCTGGGCCTACAGGACAACCTTTAAGACCCATGACCCCTTATAGACTGGTCTATGGCAAGCCATGCCATCTCCCTATAGAAATTGAACACAAGGCATTTTGGGCGATCAAAAAGGTTAACATGGATCTCGGAGAGGCAGGTACACACCCTCGCTTGCAAATCCAAGAGCTTGAGGAACTTCACGACGACGCCTATGAGAACACCCTTATCTACAAGTCTTTTCTTGTTGGTTAGAAAGTTCTTTTGTACAACTCCCGTTTAAGACTTTTTACAGGTAAACTCAAATCCAAGTGGACAGGCCCCTACAGGGTCACAGCCGTATTTGACCATGGAGCCATCGAGATCCAAAGTCTAGATTCGGACAATATCTTCAAAGTGAATGGCCATCACTTGAAACCCTTCTATGAAGGATTCAAAACCCTTCATAACAGAGGTAGAAGAGGTGGTCAACCCACCTGTCCAGCCCTAGACACTCAGTGAACATCTAGGCCTGGACGTTAAAGACGGCCATCAGAGGCTTTACCTCGGGTTTCATTTCACCACTTGCTATCTTTTTCCTTTTTGCAAAACTGTTACTCCTCTCGATTTTGTTTTTATTTATTGGTTGTCGTTGCTTAATTGTTTTCATTTAATAGTTGTTTTTATTAATTAGGATGTTTGCTTCTTTATATCTTCTTTTATGCGATTTCCCATTTTCTTATGTTTTTCCCCTCTAATATTCTCCATTTTTATTGATCTTGTCCCCTTAATTTATTTATTTATTCTTTATCTGATTCTCCACTTTTGTCTTTATATCTCCTAACCCTTTTTTCAAAATTGAAAAAGATTACTTTTGGCAGTTGGGATATGAGAAAGACAGCTCATATCCTCTCCCCATGCGCCACGTCAGCGGAAAGGACAAGATCGAATCCCGTTGATAGCGATCCTTTCCCTCTCTCTATCCTTTCCATCCTCCCACGCATTTCTATTTTCCCATTTCTTTCCCTATCGGTGTCAGTCCCCATCTCTCCCTCCCACGCATAAACCCTAACATACTTCATCTCCATCTTCTCCAAGAAAACCTCATCATCTTCGATGAAAAGGATGAAGTGCGTGGCCCACAAACCAAGCTCTGGTATCCGACCAGACGCACTCCCCCATAACCCTGTCACCTCATCATCCTCTTTCTCTCCCAGATCCTTGTAAACCCTCACAAACACTCCTCCCTCAGGCACAAACCCTAACCCTACATCCCAGCCCACTGAAAATACCCCAAGCTCCAATCCACCTACTAGATCCCAAACTGCACAGCCCAGTCCCGATGACGAGGACATAGAAATCACCGGATCTATCCCGCCCACCTCCACCATGAGTTAATCCGTCTGAGTAGTTAAGCTCCCACCTGGGTCCTCCACCGATAGCACCAAACCAGCACCAAAGAAACCTTCCCCAGCAGCAGCTCGCAAGCTGATGGTGGAAGAAGTCCTGAAAGATGTTATGGTGTCCAGGTCGGACGAGGAGGATAATGACTCCAATGAGGGTGAGGCCGGTGAGAGCAGTAATGACACCGATGATGAGGCCGCGAGGAGACGGAAGCGCGAGAAGCGGCAGAGAATGAAATCATTGAGTGAGAAGCTATAAAGAAAGAAGCTACAGTTAGTTCCACAGCGAGAAAGGTTAAGGCGAAGACTCCGGCCAGAGCAGAGCCGCCGGCTGATCCTGAAACTCCGATCGATAAGAAGTGAAAGAGCTCGACAGCGAGCAAAGGGACAGTCAAGGCCTCGACGTCAAAGAAGCCCAAGCGTGCAGAGGACCAACCTTCGATCGAGGGCAAGATGTCAATTTCTACGTCTACCCCTCGATCCTCATCCCAGGTTCCTTCTGCCTTTTCTTATTCTGTAGGATGGATGAAATTTTCTCTTCTAGTGAGTTGTGAGGGTATTTAAACATTAGTTTTAGGGTTTTTAGGGTATCATCTATTATTACATCATAGAATCATTTTGGGAGCAGCCGCTCACCTTCCTCCTTAGTTTTCTTGGGATTTGTCACTTCTATTTCCTTGTAGTTGTCACCGACACCACTGTTTAAACCAGAGCTTCAGCCCCGACCGGTATTTCTTGATATTGCATTTCTCTTTATTTCGTATTTCTTCCCTCTTATGCTTTACAATAAATCTATTTTGTTAATAATTAATAGGCGTCCCTAAGTTCTTAAGCTTAGCAAGGGTGTTTTAAGGGTTGCATGAAGGTAGTCATGAGACCAAATTGTGTTTAATATATTCTCTTAGCTATATTTGTTCACTTGCCATTATAATGGTAGATCTAGATCGTTTTGTTAGGAGCTTGATCACCTTTTAATTTACTATCTTAGATCTTCGTCATTTCTTTGGTTATAACTAATGCGAAGCCTTATAATAGAGTAGACACTAGATGGATTGTCATTAGCTTGGTTCGTTCTATCTAGGGCAAGTGAGTGATTAGGGCGGTGTCGTAAGCCTGACAAACTGAGAGGCATCTAGCCCTAGATGTGTATTTCCTTATCTTCATGGGCATTGTGAGTATTGCCTCCCCGCTTCATTCTTGGGAGGACGGCACAATGTCAAGGATTCCTTATTAATAGTGAAAATGGGGGGTAGCTTCTCGTAAGAGGAAAGTAGGAGGCCTAAACGTACCTATCCTCTATAGCATGTCTATAGCATGAGAATAGACTATCTGTGCGTCGATGACTGACGAGACCTCGACGCAACTCGAGAAAATTCCCTTGCTAAGATTTCTCTTTATCTAATTTTAACTCATTTACTCCTTATCTGTTTTGTTTGTGATTGTTAATTCCTTTGATTTTAACTCATTTTAACTCATTATACACAAATTAGTTTGTGTATCTAGGCATCAGGTTTTAATATTATTTTTGACTCGTTTCGACGGCGAGTCAGTTGTATACCCCGAGGGTTTGATAGAAGATGTGTTAGGCTAGGTTGGCGATTTCCTCTTCCCAGTAGACTTGTACGTGATTTGTATGGAGGATGAGAAATTTGCCAAGCCGTCTGACATGCTTTTAGGCGGACCCTTCCTTCGTATAGCTCAGGCCAAGATGGACGTCCATGACGCCTCTATCACTCTTGAGTTTGACGGAGAAATCATCAAATTCAACATGCTCGACGCCATTCGCTACCCTTTTGAGTTTTCAAGCGTTAATTTTATTGATGTTATTGATCTTTTTTGTGGATGAGATTTCTGACCTTCACTTTGTTAATCCTCTACAGCTTGCCCTAGTCAAAAGCTTTACACCAACTACGCTGGACAGCTTGGCCTTGACGTTGGTGACTTCACCCAAGTTAAGCGAGACCATACCTGCCCTAGAGGAGCGTCCATTAATCTCATCCAACTCATCGCTCTCTTCCCTACCCTCAGACAACAACAAGCTCCCACCATCTATTGTACGGGAACCTAATCTGGAACTTAAAACATTACCCTGACACCTCAAGTATGCATATCTCGGTAGCAATGACACCCTCCTAGTTATCATCTCGAGTAAATTGGACCCACTAGAGGAGTAGGAACTCGTCACCCTATTGAAACAATTCAAACAGGCTATAGGGTGGACCATTGCCGACATCAAGGGGTTGTCCCCAGCCCTATACACACAACGTACCATCTCGAAGATGCCACTAAGTCCGTGCGCAAACCTCAGCTCCGCCTCAACCCACCAATGATGAAGGTAGTTAAGAAGGAAGTACTTATGCTACTTGATGCAGGCGTCATTTACCCCATCTCAGACAGCCCTTGGGTTAGCCCTGTCCAGGTTGTGCCCAAGAAGATAGGCATTACCATAACCACTGCACAAACCGGAGAACTAATCCCTACACATATCCAGAATGGTTGGTGAGTCTGCATCGACTATCGTCGCTTGAATGCACCTACGCGTAAGGACCACTTCCCATTGCTATTCATTGACCAGATGCTGGAGTGCCTCACGAGCAAGACGCACTACTGCTGTTTGGATGGATACTCTAGTTTCCACCAAATCCCAGTAACCCTTGAGGATCAAGAGAAGACCACCTTCATCGGCCCTTTCGGTACCTTCGCCTACCGCAGGATGCCATTCGGTCTATGGAATGCCCTAGCTACCTTCCAGCGCTGTATGGTAAGCATTTTCTCAGAGTATGTCGAGAACAAAATCGAGGTCTTTATGGATGATTTTACTATATATAGTGATTCTTTTCCTAAATGTTTATCTAACTTGAAAAAGGTTTTACAACGTTGCATTAAGACTAACCTTGTGCCATGTCATTTGATGGTCGATCAAGGCCTCATCTTGGGCCATGTCATTTCACACAAGGGTATTAAAGTGGACCAAGCAAAAATTGAGGTAATAGAGTCTCTACCCTATCCTACTTGTGTCTGTGAAGTCCGCTCCTTTCTTGGTCATACAGGTGTTTACAGGTGGTTCATCAAGGACTTCTCCAAGATTACACACCCTATGTGCCAACTACTACAGAAAAATATGGATTTCGTCTTTGACGACCGTTGCAAAGCCGCATTTGATACTCTCAAAGAGAAGTTGATCTCAGCTCCCATCATTCGTACCCCCGACTAGACACTCCCATTCGAGATTATATGCGATGCCAGTAATACTGCCCATGGTTCTGTCTTGGGCCAGAAGAAAGACAAGGAAACCTACGTCATCTACTACTCCTCAAAACTCCTTGATCCTACACAACGCAACTATACCACCACCGAGAAAGAATTACTAGCTATTGTGTTTGCCTTAGATAAGTTTCGTCAATATCTTTTGGGTACTAAAGTTGTTGTTTACTCTGACCATACAACTCTTAGGTGCCTCTTGACAAAAGCTGATGCCAAACCATGACTCATCTAGTGCATCCTCTTGCTTCAGGAGTTCAACTTGGCCATCAAGGATAAGAAAGGGACTAAGAATTCAATCGCAGATCATCTGAGTCGACTCTTGTCCTAAGAAGATGACTCTGCCACACCTATCCGCGACACCTTTCCTGATGATTACTTATGTCTTACCCATGCTGTCCAATTTCCCTGGTTCTCTGATATCGCTAATTATTGTGCCACTGGATCTTATCCTGCAGATGCCACAACATCATAATGCAATCGCATTAGGAGGCAAGCCAAGTATTTCGTTTGGGACAACCCATACCCGTGGAAGCATTGTTCTGATCAAATCATTAGGCGGTGTGTGACACTCGATGAGGTACTTTCAATCCTCAAATTCTACCATTCAACTGCTGAAGGTGGTCACTTTAGAGCTAAAAAGACTGCCTTGAAAGTACTAGAAGTTGGACTTTATTGGCCATTCCTGTTTAAAGATAGCTACATATTCTGCGCGTCTTGCCCAAGATATCAAGTGACAGGTAACATAGGCGCACGAAATCAGATGCCCCTCACCGGTATTATTGCCTGTGAGATCTTTGATATTTGGGGCATCGATTTCCTAGGCCCATTCCCTAACTCATTTGGTTATACTTATATTCTTTTAGTTGTTGATTATGTATCCAAATGGGTTGAGGCCAAGGAGACCAGAACTAACGATTCAAAAGTGGTTGTAGATTTTTTGCGTACCAATGTTTTCAATAGATTTGGCACACCACGTGTTCTCATCAGCGATCATGGCACGCACTTCTACAACCGAGTGCTCTCCAATCTCCTTCGTAAATATAGTGTCACGCATCGTACATCTACGGCCTACCATCCGCAGATGAACGGACATGCCGAGGTGTCTAATCGAGAAATCAAATCCATATTAGAGAAGACCGTGAATCAATCCCAAAAGGACTGGAGCTTGAAGGTGGATGATGCTCTCTGGGCGTACAGAACAACCTTCAAGACTCCCATCGGTATGACACCGTACCACCTCGTCTACGGCAAGTCGTGCCATCTACCCGTAGAGATTGAGCACAAAGCGTTCTGGGCCTTGCGGATGGTAGGCCGTAGATGAAGTCGGGCAGCAGCGCCGATTACAAATCCAGGAATTAGAGGAGCTCTGTGATGATGCCTATGAGAACGCTCTAATATACAAGGGCAAGACCAAAGCCAATCACGATAAGTTGATATCTCCGAAATCATTTGAAGTTGGATAAAAAGTTTTAATGTTTAATTCTCATTTGAGGTTATTTGTAGGAAAACTTAAATCCAAATGGACTGGCCCCTACCTTATTACTTCTATTTTTTATCACGACGCCGTTGAGATTCAGAGTATGGATACTGGTGTTATTTTCAAGGTCAATGGTCACAGACTCAAGCTTTTCTACTAGGGCTTCAAGCTACACATAGCTGAGGAGATGACCGTGTCTTCCCCTCTAGACTTGCCCTAGATGGGTAGTGCGCATCTAGGCCTTGACGATAACTAAGGCGCTCCGTGGGAGGCAACCCACGCATATTCCTCCCTCCCTTTCTCTCTCTCTCTTTTTCCTTTTATTTTTATTTCTATTATTCTTTTCTTTTCTTCCTATTTTTTATCTCTTTTTCTTTTTCTCCCTTTTTATTTTTATGTATTAATTCATTTCTTTTTCTTTCTTTGTACATATAATTATCTCCTTTAATTTCATTTTTTCACTCCCCTACTTTCACGCCCATATCCCTATTTTTTCTCCACATGATTTATTCCCCTATTTCAAATACTTTAACTGTCAGGGACACGATTTTATTCCTTTAACCGTCCCTCTCCTACCCTGACGCGAACTCTATTTTTCCAATTTGAAAAGGATTCTTATTATTGGGATTTGTTTCCTTTTGTGCAGGTGCGATTTGGAGGAACCAATCACACAGTAGTAGACAAATGGCTAATTTACCATTTATTGAAAAGCTTCCACGTTTTTTCCTTCATCTCTCCCCTTGACACACTCATTTTCTCTCCCACTCTTCCTCTATCTCCCCAACACTCCTACACTCACCCTGTCAATCTTCCTCTTCCAACTTCTCAAATTACTAATTCCCACCATGGGCTGCATCAAACAGGTCGCTCACAAATCCACCAGACCCTCTGGTTCTCTCTCTGATTCTGAAACACCACCACCTTTACCAGTTGCTGCCACGCCTGTCTCAACCGTGCCAGCTTACCCCACCTAAGCAGCCGCTGGCAATAGTTACCCTTGTCCCGACTACTACCCCAGTTGTTCCCACTCCTTCTACAATACCCACACACACAACCACCACCCACGGCCACCAAGTCCTCCTTCGGTACGTACAACTATGGCTCCGAGTCCTCATGGAAGACCTGCTCCGCCTCAGACGACGACAGCACAGAGGGAACCTCCACTGCACCGCCCGTCACCTCCGGCATGGTGGTGAATCGTACCAGTGACGTCCTCATTCTTGAACCGCCCATGGACGCTCCTGCCGCTGCCCTGACTTAGGATGTCATAGACCCCGATGGCGATAACCTGGTGGCGACAGACGAGGACATCGAGATCATCGACTCTGTTCCTGCCCCTTCCGGCATACCCATGAGCAGGGGTATGATTAGCCGCAGTCGCTTAGTCCAGCCCCGCTCTTACAAGGAGAAGGGTGAGGGGTAGAATAAGAAGAAGCACACCTCCTCTGCTAGTGTGCCCGATGATACGATCCTAGCCCCATGGCTACTCCCATCGCACGCACAACGTGCACACGCCTTACTACCGAGGCCAATCAAATGAATACCTCGAGCCAAGGATATTGTGAAGCTGCTAGTGAGGTTAATACAACCTCTACACATGGAGATAGGGCAATATATGCTGCTGGATCATGCCATTAGGTGAAGGAGGACTTGGAAGGTGGCTTGGAGGCGCTTAGGGCAAGATTTCACATCCAACCAAGCCAAGACATCCAAGCCAAGACATGGAAGCGAGACTTCAATCGGGCAACCAAAGTAAATACAAGACCTATTGATGTCTTAGGAAGATCGTGGCCAATTTTGAGCCAATTTGGCCGAATAGATTGCAAGATGGTTCATGGTGACATTCGCGCGCGCAAGGGTTCTAGGCGCAGAAGCAATGGGCGACTTTGTCCGAACCTATTCGAACCTATACAACTCACAATCATGTGATCAACCATGTTTCTTAAACCTCATGATGTTATCTCCATTGTGACCAAGTTTCAACTCAAACGCACGAGCCGTTTGAATGTTATTCGAAAAGACATTTTCACTGACAGCAATCCTACTCCTACTTGGACTTATAGACGCGTCAGGTTACTCTTTGTGAGTTTATTCAGACCTTTTTCATCCCAGACCAGGGAGAGAGACATGTTTCCACTATTTACAGATGTTAGCTTTCGAATGGGACAAGTTTTAGCCCGATCGGACGAGCGGATAAAGAGTTAGGCCTAGTGGACATTTTCGTGCACAGTGTGAACCCACCACAACCCGCAACTTTGAGAATGCGGCCCAACTTGGAGTCCAGCCGGGCGAATCACCTAAGGAGCTTCTGGAATGTTTATATTGTATTTATTATTTAGTTTGTAGAGTTATTTCGTAGATAGAACTCCTACTTCTACTTAGTTTAGAACTTCTACTTAGAATAGGTTTCCTAGTTTTACTTAAACTTGTACTAGGCCTTGCCTATATATAGAGCCTTTTGTGCTCATTGTAAATCAGATCCCTGATTTTGATAATAGAATTTCGAGAGAGTTTCTCAAATTGTTCTTGTGAGAGAACCTTGTGCTTTCCCTTAGGTTTCGTAAGCCAAGAGTTAGGCAAGTAAAACTGAAGTTGCGGCAAATCGTGGACTCGATTCAACCTATCACAAGGTGTCAAGTGATCGACTATACAAATCCATCTAAGAAGCCGACTATCACATAAGTCCAAGTGGCAGATTACCAAGTTTGTCAAAGATCTCTTTGTGAGAACCTCATTAGGCGATAACTAGGCCGACTTGCCGTTTGTCAAAGGTCCCCAAGTGAGTTATCCATCAAATTCCGCGTCAATCTCAAACCTTCGAACTAGATCGTCATTCAAGCATATCCTAGGCAACTAGGATCGTATTAGTTAGTAGCGAAGCTCTAGGCATTCAAGGTTTGATTTATATCAATCTATCTGATAACAATTAAGGAAACACCAAGAGTATAACCGTCTTCTCACCTCAAGTCAAAGTCGGATCCCTGTAGACCTTGACTGACAAACGGCACATGGGCCACACGGCGTCATCCCATCCCAGGATACCCCGACAGCGCCCCATGGGCGATATCTATACAGCGATATCCTCATGCTGACGTCATCTTGTACGGTTCAGCTGACGTATGCTGACATCATCCTGGGCATTATCTCCCCTTGATAACGCCCACCCCTAAGGATAATGACCTTTCTTTCTTCGACTATAAATACCACACATTTCTAGATCAAAGATAAGGGTAATTTCTCTACCAAAATCTCTACCAAATTTCACAGCCATACTAACTTAAGCATCTGAGTGTCTATGGCGGAGTCCCCCCTCCGGCGCCTTGCACGTACGACGGACTGCTGTTACAGTGATTCCGGACAGCCATAATCCCGACTCCTCTTCCCCAACAGTCCGGATCTTATCAAATTGGTGCTTTTTTCATTGAGAGCTTTGGTTTTAATTAAGTGAGCATCCTTAATAGTCAAGCTATGTTCTTCTGGGAATTGGAAGATTATGGCTTCTGATTCAGATCCGCCATTGACTCAGTCCTCTAGCCTTCCATTTGATACTCGCAGGCGACTTTTCACTTTCGCCACGTCTAATGCTTCCACCTCGGTGCAAGAAGTTCTTCCAGGAACGTCATATCCGTCCCTTGATCAAGCAGTGGGAACATTTGTGTCCCAGCCGTATACTCCTTCATCCCAAATAGTGGGATCCAGTCATTTTACTCCCCAGTCGAGAGGATCCGTGATAGACGGCGCAAATAACCCTTTCGCGAGCTCAATTTCAGCTCTCCGTGCCCAGTTGGACCATTTAATGGAACTGGCTGCTAGATTCACGCCTAGTACCTCCGGATCAGGCGTCTCATCTCAGTTCATTTTCACTCCACCCATTATTACAGAATGACCACTGTCGTCCCCATTGCATATGAACGTCCCTTTGACGCTGCCTGTGTTGAGTGCGCCAGTCAGTCTTGTACAATTTGCCCATAGGATGGTGGAGTCGTATGTACCGCAAGTGCCCTTACTTCCTATTCCCCAAGAGGAGTGTCAATGGCGGGAAGAGGATAGAGGTCGTTGGGATGGTAGAAGGGGCAAAAATGATAGAGATATGTCTCCTGGAGGGAGTGAGAGATGCAACAGTAGGAGGCATCGAACTCGCTCACCAAGGAGCCGTAGTCCAACTCCTAGGCGGCATCCTGATCCAAATCCGCTAGATCGCATGTGTCATTTGGAGGTATCCCCACCTCGGCCTGCGCGGGAAATTCTTGATGATACTTCTGGCCATCCCTTTAGCCAGCGTATAAGGCGTCACAGAGTAAGTAGACATGTGAAGCTCCCCTCAGAATCCTATGATGGTACTAGAGACCCTATCTCTCATCTTAACAAGGTGAAGGACTTCGTGCAATTCCAGACCCATAATGATGCTGCCTTGTGTTAGATATTTGTAATGACCCTGTCAGGGGTTACGCGCTTATGGTTCGAAGGTCTTCCGGGTGGGTCTATTGACAGCTTCTCGCAACTGGAATCCAAGTTCCGGAGTCGATTCAGCACTACTGTCCCTATCAGGAAGTCTGTTGCTGCCTTTTTTGACCTACACAGGAAACCTCAGGAATCTTTGAGGAGTTTCCTCCATTATTTTGACACTGAGATGTCGCTAACGCCAGGTGTAACGGTTGATTTCGCTATCGAAGCCTTAAAGCAAAACTGTTGTTATGGAAAGCTCAGAGATGCTTTAATGGTTGACCCACCGGCAACCTTAGATGCGTTAAGGTTGAAAGCCCATAATTATGCGAGGATGGAAGAGGAAGAGAACAGGGACATGATTCGAAACATGCCGCCAGTTATGCCTCCAGTCTATAATACTCCTGTTCCTACTACTTCCGAAGATCGGTTCATAGAAGAGGCAACTCCTCAAAGGGAAAGTCTGGCGACTCTTCAGCCCAGCGGCAGGGTGATCCTCCTAAGGGGCGAGTTTATGACTCAGACCTTCCTTCCTTCATTCTACCTAAAGAAGAAATACTAGCAATAGTGGAGCAGCGAAACCTGCCCATCCGTTATCCTGCCCCTGTAACACCTACTGCAAATTTCACAAAGCTAAAGGACACTCAACCGAGGCATGTCGAGAACTCAAAGCGGTGATAGAGCGTCTGGTGGAGGAAGGCTATCTGGGAGAATTTACCGTGAAAACACGAGAAGAGGCCAAGAGTAACCCAACAAATAGAGTAGCCGATGGCAGAGCGACACCTTCCCGTCCCCCAGGCCATGACACTGGTCCTACGGGGGGAGGCTCGGAAATACTTACGATTGATGATGAGGATATCCCCATCATTAGCATCATCGTTGGAGGAACACCTTATCTGGATGAGTCTGCACAGCTGACACCCGCGCTAGGGGATAAGCGGAAGAGAACGGGCATGCCAATCAAGAGTGAAGCGATAAGCGCCCTGGCTCGTATGATATTGTCCTTTTCTGAAGAGGACGAGAAGGGTGTGGTATATTCGCACAATGATGCGCTAGTGGTTATACCCATTATCGCTAGCCATGGAGTTAGAAGAACTCTGGTTGACAACGGAAGCGCCGCAAACTTGTTTTCATTGGAAGCCTACAATCTCCTGAAGCGTCCGGATAATGAGCTTACGCCTTGCAAAAAAACCCATTATTGGGGTTGACGGAGTCCCCATCCCAGTGACTGGAGTAACCAATTTACCTGTGTATTTTAAGGAGGATACCTCCAAACGGTCGGAGGAACTTCTCTTCTTGGTGGTGGATCTAAACCTGCCTTATAACGCCATATTGGGACGACCATTCCTCAACCATTTTGGAGCAGTGATATCACAAAAGCACCTGAAGCTGAAATATCCATCCTGGGATGGTGTGGTCTCGATCCGAGGTAATCAGAAGTTAGCGGCTGAATGCTACCTGCTCATGACGCAGAAGAGTTGCGACAGGTACGTGTGCGTAACGGTGGACCCATACAAACAAAATGAGGAGAAACGCACTCAACCTGTGGACAAGATGACTCACGTCCCAGTTAACGGGGTAGATGGAGCCGTATTTCTGGTTAGCGATAACCTCAGTCCCGAGGAAAATTTTCAGTTAACCCAACTGTTAAACAAATGCAAAGGAGAGTTTGCATGGAAACCATCTGACATGCCAGGTAACTATTGAACATCGACTCAACGTTAACCCAAATGCAAGACCAGTTTAGCAGAAACGACGTGCTTTCTCTACTGAAAAAGCAACGGCTGTCGAGAGGGAAGTTGCTAAACTTCTTGACGTTGGCTTTATTCGAGAAGTGCAATATCCCACCTGGTTGGCTAACTCTGTTTTGGTTCCCAAGCCCAGCGAAGAGTGGCGCATGTGCATTGATTTCACAGATCTGAATGATGCTTGCCCCAAAGATTGTTACCCACTCCCTCGGATCGATCAGCTAGTTGATCAGGATGCCGGGTATGCATATTTGAACTCACTAGATGCCAACTCGGGGTATCATCAAATCCCCATGGCCAAGGAGGATGAAGGGAAAACTGCTTCCATCACTCCCAAGGCCACTTATTGCTACATGGCGATGCCTTTTGGGTTGAAAAATGTTGGAGCCACCTTCTAGCGAATGGCGAATCAAGTCTTTGAGAAGCAGATCGGGCAAAACGTAGAGGCATATGTCGATGACATACTAATCAAAAGCCGAAGCTTCAAAGAACACTTGTCTGACCTGGCGGAAATCTTCAAAGTAATGAGGCGTTATCAGATGAAGCTGAACCCTCGAAAATGCATGTTTGCCTTTCAAACGGGCAAATTCTTGGGTTACGTGGTCAGCCAAAAGGGCATTCAACCTAACCCGTCAAAAGTCAAAGCTATCCAAGACATGATATCCCCTCGGACTGTAAAAGAGATCCAGAAGCTAACAGGGCGTGTTATCGCACTGGGACGGTTTATCTCTAAGCAAGGTGAGAGGTGCCTCCCCTTCTTCAAGGTTATACGCAAGAAAGTTGTCTTCGGATGGACGGCAGAATGCGAGGAAGCATTTGCAAGCCTGAAGGCCAATTTATCGTCTGACTTGGTGTTGACAAGACCAGAGCCTGGCGAAATCCTGTACCTATACCTTGAGGTTGCTAACGAAGTGGTCAGTGCGGTCCTTGTGTGAGATGATAATGACATTGATAGCATATTTTTATGCACGATTTTCTCCCCATTTTCTCACCCATTTAAGGCATGATTCTGCTAAATTACCCTTGTTTTCATTACTATTGCAGATCTAGGCCCTAAAAAGGGAGTTTATGCAAAAACATGCATTTTTGGAGCATTTTGTGCAGTTTTGAGCTTCAAGACCAAAAGTCGAGGTCCCGAGTCCAAAGCAGCGTTCAAGGTCTCGAATCGGATTCTCCATTTGGGACCCCAAAGGGCGAAGAATGACATTTCCACGTGTCCTCTTGCCAGAGCTTCCATATGCCTCCTCTGACACTGTTCCAGCAGTCTGCATTGATCACAAAATACCTAGCCCTCTGACCATTGCATGCCTTGAGCCCATTCCAGACCTGCAAAAGCTAGTCAAAGACCTCTTGGTTGAACAGAAGACTACAAACAAGCTACACTAGAAACTCCTGGAGAAGCTGGACATAGCTTTACCACCACTATCCCCGCCACCTACCATACTGTTTCCTTCTTTCCTTCTCTTCTTTTCTGCCTTTGTTTACTCTCCGGCACATTGAGGACAATGTGTCCAATAAGTGTGTGTGTGTGTGGGGGGGGGGGGGGGGGGGGTACGGTATGTGTTTTTACAAAATGGGCATGGACGTTATTGTAAATTTTATTTGCATTCTTATACATGATGTGTTTTTTTCAGTTTTTCATTTTTGCATGTTGATTTTCTATTTTACACCTTTATCCAACCAATAGTTCCAATTCTAGAAATACATGATTACTTTATTGTCCAACTCAACACTGAAATAATAGAATACTTTCAATACCATTATATATGTATTCATCCATATAAAGTATAATTAGCACTACTGAGAAACTAGGATATGATTTGCTGGAACATCCAAATATTTTGTGTTCGCTAGACTAAGGGACGAGTCTTAAACCATATACTATTGTCAGTTTTTTATTTTTTGTAATTGCATGAAATCTTTTTAAATTTGTTTGTATGACTGCATGTGTTATGCAGTCCCTCACCATGCCCTCCTGGTATGAATGGTGTTGGTGGTTCAGCACCATAACCCCATTTATTGGAAAAACTTCTAGTCGTTGATGTGCAAACTTCGTATTTAGGACCGAAACTAGCACCTTGGTGTGAGGGACTTTGTTTGTTTGTCTTGTTTATTTGGAATGTAGAAAGGAAACTGCAAAGCACAAAGGAATGAAAAATACATAAAATAAAACAAGGCATTGGGAGTTGGTGTGCCCAATTGCCTAAAAATTCAACAAAATTGTGTAATGCAAGGATTGTGCAAAACAAGGCCAAAGGCCAAATAAAAAGCAGAAGCAACAGTGGAAAGTTTTGGTTGTGTTTTGTGATTTAAATTTTATGTATTGTGCATGCCTGCTTGTGTCAATTGTGGGAGATTCAACAGTAGTATGTGGTTTTGGATAGATTAATGAAAGGAAATCAAAAGTTCTCGTTCCTGCAAATTATCTCTTGGTTATACAGAAGGTTATTATGCCACTTTATCGATGTATGGACATGGTTATATTGACAGAATTTTGCTACTTCTTTATTGATTTGGACTCTAAAGTGTTTGTGCAATTTTGGAAGAAAGGTTGGTCATTGGTGAAAAAGGTGTATTCTATTTTAAAAATGCTTAGGGGCAAGCATTAGAGCAGTTGATAAGCTTTAGCCTCTTGTTACTTAGGCTGGATGTGTATACTTTTGGGAGGATGTAGCTCTATGAATTTGTATGGAAAAACAACAAGAAAACAAGCATAATTTATGCTGAAAATGATAGAGGGACGCAGCGAAAATGATTACAAATAAAGACATGAAAGAAGGATAATACCCGAATGAACGCGGATGGGGGCTTGAGGTGGAAACTTGGAAGACGAATGGATGAATACTTGAAATGCGCTTGATGAACACTTGAACAACGCATGGATGCGGAGTTCTCAATATCACAACAAATACAAATACATAATATTTCTCATTCAAATGTTCACATAAATGAAGTTACAACAAACTACACAAAAGGTGGATGATTTACGTTTTACTTGTGAGGTATCAAAGTATCATCTAACTTAGAATCCCACAACATGAGTTTAAGGTGAATAAGAGGAGGAGTGATCTCAACTCTAACAAATATTCACTTATCAAAAAGGAATGAAAGAAAGGAGAAAACTAGATATTTATACTAAGTAGCATTTCGACCATTTGTGACAAGTTTACCCTCTCTTGAGCGCTTCCTTCTTGCTGTAATGATTACACTTTATTAAGGACTCTAATCTTCTAGCAACCCTAAGGTTCACTTATAGGATTTAACTAGTCAATTGATAAAAATAGGGAGAGACTTCCCTTGGCGAAGGGAATGGTTCACTTGTCACTTTAAGCCAAACTGTTCTCTTTCTCTAGTCTCAAAGAACAAGTATTATGCTGAAATCGATGTAGTTGTTTACTGTATCCTTCTAACCATGTAGACCCAAAGTTATTAGGAATAACTATATTTATCCAGATTAAAACTTAGGTCGGCCGAACCTAAACCCTATTAAGGATAAAAATGGTGTTTAATCAGAAAGAGAAGAAATACAATAATAGTTTTTATGCTAACAGTTAGATCTCACAATAATATAAATTATGCACCTTGTAATCTTTACCAGGAACGAAAGGCTTAGCTAGAACACATAATAATAATTACCGAAATTCAAATATAAAGATGAATAAAAAAAGAAGTACTGTAATTGAAAGAGAAACAAAATCGCTAATGGCAGAACGTATTCTAGGGTGGAGACCAGGATGATCCTTTCTCGCAACATGTCTTAGGGATTAAATAGGTCCAAGTCTCCTTATCTTAGTTAAAAACAAAAGACAAGCATTGTTTGTATTCGATAAGGAATAACTACAACACTGGGTTCCTAGTGATAATTGACTTCCAACTTCTTCAGTCTTTAACACGCTTCTTCTGCTTCGTTTCCTTATGCGATCCTGCCTAGGGTAAGTAAGCCGGATAACATATGGAGCTTAAGGAGGATCTAGCCAAGCGAATCATCGAGCACACACATGACCACAAAGAGGGAAATAACAAGATTTACGAGTTGCAGCGGAGAAAGAGACACAAAAGAGCGATGGAAAGATGGGAGTTACCGAGATTTAGAAGAAGGATGGAAATGATGGAGATGAGCACACACGAGGTAGTGAAAATCACACAACGTTTGCTTGATCAAGATATACTCCGAGGGCCAAGATTGAGACTCGTTTCTATGGATGATCAACCAGATAAATATATATTTCATTCACATAAATCGTCAATACGATTACAAACTTTGATTTCCCGGGGAGAGATCGGGAGGAGTAATCTCAAACTCAAACGATCCCTCTCAAGGAATTAAAGTGATGAGCTCAAGGCTTAGGTGATAAGAGAAGGAGTAAACTCACTTTACAAATATCACACAAATGTCTAAAGCTAACTAATGGAAATGAAACAAGAGCTATTTATACAAGTAAGCAAAAAGGCAACAAATCTGACGCTAACGTGATTCACGGTTAGGCCTAACCGTGATCACGTTAGCCAAAAACTCACTATCGTGATCACTGCTAATCCTTACCGTGATCACGGTAAGGATTCCACAAAACCCAAATAACATCAGAAGGTAGCGTGATTCACGTTAAGGACTAAACGTGATCACGCTCGACACAACTCCTACCGTGATTCACGGTTAGAATGAACCGTGATCACGGTAAGGCACCCAAGGATCAACTCCCACATCAGAAGGTAGCATGATTCACGGTTAGGCCTAACCGTGATCACGTTACCCAAAACTCTCCAGGCGTGATTCACGGTTAGGACGAACCGTGATCACGGTAATGCATCTTCTTTGGTTCGATGGAAAATCACATAGGCCGGCTTTTCCTTGACTTGGGTGGATCCGTTCTCTCTCATTTTGCCTTCCAACCATAAGGACAATGCTTTTGCTTTGCTTCGGGTGATCGGGCCTTGTCGAATGTCAACATTGGCTTCGGGAGGGTCCGTGATCGCATCAACTCCTTCCCCTTCGAAAGGATTCGTCCTCGAATCCATGACCTTATTCGTCTCACCTGCAAACTTAAAAATGCTTGAAAACAAAGGTGAGATATCAAGAGGGCGCAATTGCGCATGCGTATGCACATGTCGGTCCAAGAACAAATCAACAATAGTGATTGCACATGTATGCACATCATTTTGAAAATTTCATGCACAATACGGATGGCATCACAAAGTGTAGAACAACCGACATAATAACTTATCTTTTCTCTTCGGCTCACCACAACAAGCCAAGAGAATTGAGCACTACACACAAGCACAATGCACTTGAAAATACCAAACAAATTCCCCAAGAGAAAACACAAATTCTCGTAAGAGTTAAACCAATTAATTCTTGACACATTCGGTTTAAGAATTTGTGTTCTCCTAAAACTCAACATATCCATGGTATTTAAGTGCATATTATCCACAAATAACTCATGTAGGCTACACTTGGCAAAACACAATTTATTCAATTCAAAATCATGCACATCCATTTCATCTTTATGCACACTAGTCTTCAAGACAATATTGGGAATGCGCACGGGGTCACAAACTATTAAACAACATAGGCGGTGGATCATTTTCTCAAAGCGGCCTATAAGGATTAGCTAAGAAAATTGAGCCACACGCCCATTTACAAAATGTTTTGGAATACCAAGCAATCGGCACAAAAAGAAATACAATTCCTTGCAACAATTAGGCCAAGAAAATTTCAATAAGTTGGAGCAAAAGAATTGTTTCCATACTTCATGCCAATCAATCATGGATTCCAAATGAAAACAACATGTAAATAAATTATACATACTATCCAATAACTTACAAAAATTAGCACGTTTGAGCAAGAAAGGGTCATACTTGATGAAATGCAAATTAGGAAGTTTAACACATGCCACAAAATTTTCATTCAAGTAAGGTTCATGCTCAAACCAAGAAGATTCATGCTTGACGAAGGGTACAATGAGGTTTTTGCGACATGCAATAAAAGTCGTACCCAAGTGGTTCTCAAATACACGAACAAATGGATCATGCTCAATGAAATGTAAGAATGTTTCTCTATCACAAAATAAATGTTTTTCATAAGAAATTTCAGCATGTGAATAGAGATGAGTGAAGTGAACAACCTCAAACAATTGAGCATTCAAAGAAGGGTTTGGTACGTACCTCTCGGACAAAGCGGGAAGGTTGGGATGGTTTACCTCAAGGCCTTGCCATTGGGAGCACCAATGTTGAGCAATTTCGCTTCCAATGCCTCTGAGGATTGATGGTTTAGAACCACCTTCGCTCCTTGGAACATTTGGGGGCGTATGTTCGCGACAACCCTTCGAAACTTCCTGCAAGAAAGACACATCAACAGTAGGAAAAGAGGTATCAATGTTAGAGTGAGCTAATTGATCCTCATTGCACAAAGGCACGCTCATTGGATCAATAACTCCCACAATTTCAGTTTGCTTCTTTTCCTCACTCTCTTCTCTTAATTTTTCTATATATTCACTCCTCTCATGTGTGTGTTTCTCTCTCGCATGCTCGTTCTTTTCATGCGGGCTGTTTTGCTCACAATCTCTCAACCCATGCTCACTTTTTTCATGGGGGTTGTTTTGCTCACTTTCTTTTTCTTCAATTTCAAGTTCAAACAACGGATTGTCAAAATATAATTCAAACAATAGGTTGTCAAAAATTTGAAATTGATTTGGCTCATTGAGCTCATTCAACTCATTCTCACGGGTGTGGTTGCACTCACTCTCATTGGCATGCTTACTTTTTTCATGCCGTGTATTTTCCTCATTGCTTACTTTCTTCTCTCCACATTCTCTCTTTTCTTTTATTTCTCGCTCTCTTCTTTTTCTCTCTTTTTCATCCTTACGTTTTTCACTCTTCCTTGCCGCAATGGTTTGAAGCTCAACCACATTCCTTTCAATCACGTCCAAAATGTTAATCATCGAACGTGGCTCAAAGGATTGAGTTGGAGTGGGTTGTTGCAGTTGTTGAGTGAAGTGGTTAGGTTGGACTTCTTGCAATGTAGACCCGAATATAGAATCGAAAGAAGAGTCTTGCACACTTGGACGACCTAGGTGAGGTCGAACCCTTGGAGGAGAATGAGGAGGCATTCGGCCTTGGTGAGGTCGAACCCTTGGAGGAAGAACATAAGGAGGTGCTCGGCTTTGCATCCCGTCATGTTTAGCTCGGACTTGTACACTTGAGGAGAGGAAATGTCTTGGTTCGGGGCCATGGCCAAGGCTTTGGTGTGCAAGGGAGCCGAGGCCATAGCTTGAGACTTGTGGAAAATCTTCGTCGTCGTCATCCTCACTACAACTTGAAGTTGAGCCACGGATTAAGAGACGAGGACTTGAAGTCTCTTCATAGTCTTCATCCTCACTACAAATTGAACTTGAGCCATGACTAAAGATATGAGGACTTGGAGGGTCTTCATTGTCTTCACTCTCGCTACAAGTTGCTTCACATTCATCTTGGTACTCATCCTCACTATCAATGCTATATTCATCGCCGATTTCGTCACATGGTTCAAAATTCTCATCACCATCAAATTGGCAACTATCATCACCACATGATTCATCACCACTTTCGTCAATGCATTGTGAGTCATCGTCGTCATAATACGACTCTTGATCACAAGACTCACAATCACTATCTCTTGACATTGTGCCTGAAAAGTCAAACAAACTAGATATATATGCGTTAGAAAATAATCTCTCCCTCACGTGTTTAAACACTCGTGTTTAGGTCACTCGAAAAATACGTGCTCACAAACACTCAACTTCGCGTTTTCCGTGTACCTGCACACTTAAACAAGGGTTAGAAAAATAATTCTCTCCCTCACGTGTTTAACACTCGTGTTTAATCACTCGCAAAAGATAGCCTCACAAATCGCTCAATACATCCACCCACAAAGCTTGCTCACCACACAACTTGTTGCCGCAAACAAACTTATGATTCGAACCAAGCAATTCGTCAACAACTACCTTCGCAAGTGCTCAAGAGATTAGAACAAGAGTAGGAAAGATTAAACTCAACAAAGGACTCTAGAAGATTACAAAGACTCAAGGGAAAGCTGAAAAAAATTTCAGATTTCCAAGGAAATTCAAAATTTTGATTTTGGGAGGAAAACTTTGAAATTTCCGTTGGAAGGGAAGGGGCTGGAAATATTAGGAGTTAATTGAGTAAAAGACTCAAGAGAAGACTCAAAGAATGGAGGGAAAAAGACTTGGAAGTTTAGGATTTAAAATAATTAAGTTTAGGACTCCAAATATTTAAAACTCAAGTTTAGGATGTAAGGAGTTTAGGACTTGAGTTTAAGACTTATTTAAGACTCAAATAAAAATGAAAAGGATGGCTAGACACAAAGAATAAGGGGAGGACGTGCTGTCCTTGGGGAAAAGTGGGTTAGTTTGGTTGGAATTGTATTATTTAGTTGGGAAATGTTGACTATTTAGGTCAAAATGTCAAACTTGGGTGAGTTGGCTTATGGCAATTAATGCAATGGATGAGGCTTGGATTTGGGAGGGATGCTAGCCGGCCAAGTGTTCCAATTCCTTTCTTTTCTTTTCTTTTCTTTTTTTTTTTTTTTTTTTTTAACTAGAAACACTTGGTTCAACTTTTGTAAAATATTTTTGGATCAAAATACCCCAAGCACCAAGAACATCAAGAACACAAGATGAACACCAAGAACACACCCAAATGATTTTCTCAAGATTTCAAAATTTTAACTTTGCCAAAGTGATCACAACCAACAATCAAAAGCCCACTTGAAATATTTTCCGAAAGTGACGGACGAAACTCAAGATATCAAGAAAGAAAGGATCTAACACATTTAAAGGAAACTAGAAAAAATTCGATAGGCGGCCAAAAGCTCCGCTACCACTTGATGCGATCCTGCCTAGGGTAAGTAAGCCGGATAACATATGGAGCTTAAGGAGGATCTAGCCAAGCGAATCATCGAGCACACACATGACCACAAAGAGGGAAATAACAAGATTTACGAGTTACAGCGGAGAAAGAGACACAAAAGAGCGATGGAAAGATGGGAGTTACCGAGATTTAGAAGAAGGATGGAAATGATGGAGATGAGCACACACGAGGTAGTGAAAATCACACAACATTTGCTTGATCAAGATACTCCGAGGGCCAAGATTGAGACTCGTTTCTATGGATGATCAACCAGATAAATATATATTTCATTCACATAAATCGTCAATACGATTACAAACTTTGATTTCCCGGGGAGAGATCGGGAGGAGTAATCTCAAACTCAAACGATCCCTCTCAAGGAATTAAAGTGATGAGCTCAAGGCTTAGGTGATAAGAGAAGGAGTAAACTCACTTTACAAATATCACACAAATGTCTAAAGCTAACTAATGGAAATGAAACAAGAGCTATTTATACAAGTAAGCAAAAAGGCAACAAATCCGACGCTAACGTGATTCACGGTTAGGCCTCACCGTGATCACGTTAGCCAAAAACTCACTATCGTGATCACTGCTAATCCTTACCGTGATCACGGTAAGGATTCCACAAAACCCAAATAACATCAGAAGGTAGCGTGATTCACGTTAAGGACTAAACGTGATCACGCTCGACACAACTCCTACCGTGATTCACGGTTAGAACGAACCGTGATCACGGTAAGGCACCCAAGGATCAACTCCCACATCAGAAGGTAGCGTGATTCACGGTTAGGCCTAACCGTGATCACGTTACCCAAAACTCTCCAGGCGTGATTCACGGTTAGGACGAACCGTGATCACGGTAATGCATCTTCTTTGGTTCGATGGAAAATCACATAGGCTGGCTTTTCCTTGACTTGGGTGGATCCGTTCTCTCTCATTTTGCCTTCCAACCATAAGGACAATGCTTTTGCTTTGCTTCAGGTGATCGGGCCTTGTCGAATGTCAACATTGGCTTCGGGAGGGTCCGTGATCGCATCATTTCCCGCCAAGTCTAATTGCAAGCCCATCGTGCAAGTACCCATCTTCGGCCTCTGGCAAACATTGTTGCAACCTCTTCCCTAGGGCCTAGGGAAGAGTTAGGAGTGCTCCATTCTTTGGCCTTCCACTACTCTTTGATTGTTTTGCTCTTTGTTTTTAGTTATTTGCTTCTTTTTTATGCTCTTGGTTTGTTCCTAGAAAAGGGAGGGAAATAAACTCAATTTAGCAGTATTATTATCTCAATTATACCAAAAAGAGATGGCAATTTTAATAAACAATAATTCAAATCCCCTACACTGCTCCAATGCCCGCAAGCATTTTTCAAAACAAAACACACCTTTCCTACCAAAAACCAGTCCTTCTTCCAGGATTACATAAACACTTCAAAGTCCAAATAAATAAATAAATAGTTGAATGCTATCAATACAACCTATGTCCATACATCTACATAGTGGCATAATAGCATGCTATGCAACTAAGGAACAACTAGCAGAAACAAAAGCAATTGATCATAATTTATTCAACAATTCAGACCCATATACCACTTCTGACCCTCTTGCAATTTCACACAAGAAAACGTGCAAAATTCATAAATTTAGAACACAAAATATAACTGATAGACTTACTGTTCCTTTGCTTGCTTCGATGACATTTTGCTCACCAAAATAGAAGCGAATGGGGATGGAGACCGTGTGATTTTCTTATTTAAAATGAGGATCTAGTTCAGCTAAGTTATTGGTACAAAAAACACTCAAGATGATACACAACAAACAACACAAACTAATGTGCGAAAAGAGTAACTTTGCCGAGACCAAGGATCTTGTTTTGCATAAGATTAAATTGACACGACTATTTATTCGATCCAAGGGTGTCAAAACAAAGCTGGAAACTTGTTGCTTTTACTTGACTTAAACCATGGCTTTCCAAACTAAGGTAAACACCAAATTAGGCCTTTGAAAGGAAGGAGGCTAAGCACTCAACTTTAAGCTTTCAAAATATAGTCTAAGTGTTAAAATGAAGAGAAGAGTGCTATTTATATAAAAGTGTGGAAGGGTTGTTGTTGAGGGAGCTAATGGGCTTATGTGATGAATAGTGAAGCCCTTTGCTTTACTGTCCGCGCCTATCGCATGTGCTGTTGGTTGCGAGTGCGTGTCGAGCACTAGCGCCTGCTATTGTCCACGCGTCTCAGCCTCATGGAATGCTAGGGATTCTCGCATCTTGCTCACAGTTTGCTCGGCCATCTCATGAGCCCCACGCGTCTTGGCCTTATGGCTTGTTAGGTCTTCGCTTGTCTCGGCCTCGGCTGTAATTAGCACTACTGAGAAACTAGGATATGATTTGCTGGAACATCCAAATATTTTGTGTTCGCTAGACTAAGGGACGAGTCTTAAACCATATACTATTGTCAGTTTTTTATTTTTTGTAATTGCATGAGATCTTTTTAAATTTGTTTGTATGACTGCATGTGTTATGCAGTCCCTCACCATGCCCTCCTGGTATGAATGGTGTTGGTGGTTCAGCACCATAACCCCATTTATTGGAAAAACTTCTAGTCGTTGATGTGCAAACTTCGTATTTAGGACCGAAACTAGCACCTTGGTGTGAGGGACTTTGTTTGTTTGTCTTGTTTATTTGGAATGTAGAAAGGAAACTGCAAAGCACAAAGGAAAGAAAAATACATAAAATAAAACAAGGCATTGGGAGTTGGTGTGCCCAATTGCCTAAAAATTCAACAAAATTGTGTAATGCAAGGATTGTGCAAAACAAGGCCAAAGGCCAAATAAAAAGCAGAAGCAACAGTGGAAAGTTTTGGTTGTGTTTTGTGATTTAAATTTTATGTATTGTGCATGCCTGCTTGTGTCAATTGTGGGAGATTCAACAGTAGTATGTGGTTTTGGATAGATTAATGAAAGGAAATCAAAAGTTCTCGTTCCTGCAAATTATCTCTTGGTTATACAGAAGGTTATTATGCCACTTTCTCGATGTATGGACATGGTTATATTGACAGAATTTTGCTACTTCTTTATTGATTTGGACTCTAAAGTGTTTGTGCAATTTTGGAAGAAAGGTTGGTCATTGGTGAAAAAGGTGTATTCTATTTTAAAAATGCTTGGGGGCAAGCATTAGAGCAGTTGATAAGCTTTAGCCTCTTGTTACTTAGGCTGGATGTGTATACTTTTGGGAGGATGTAGCTCTATGAATTTGTATGGACAAACAACAAGAAAACAAGCATAATTTATGCTGAAAATGATGGAGGGACGCAGCGAAAATGATTACAAATAAAGACGCACGAAAGAAGGATAATACCCGAATGAACGCGGATGGAGGCTTGAGGTGGAAACTTGGAAGACGAATGGATGAATACTTGAAATGCGCTTGATGAACACTTGAACAACGCACGGATGCGGAGTTCTAAATATCACAACAAATACAAATACATAATATTTCTCATTCAAACGTTCACATAAACGAAGTTACAACAAACTACACAAAGGGTGGATGATTTACGTTTTACTTGTGAGGTATCAAAGTATCATCTAACTTAGAATCCCACAACATGAGTTTAAGGTGAATAAGAGGAGGAGTGATCTCAACTCTAACAAATATTCACTTATCAAGGAGGAATGAAAGAAAGGAGAAAACTAGATATTTATACTAAGTAGCATTTCGACCATTTGTGACAAGTTTACCCTCTCTTGAGCGCTTCCTTCTTGTTGTAATGATTACACTTTATTAAGGACTCTAATCTTCTAGCAACCCTATGGTTCACTTATAGGATTTAACTAGTCAATTGATAAAAACAGGGAGAGACTTCCCTTGGCGAAGGGAATGGTTCACTTATCACTTTAAGCCAAACTGTTCTCTTTCTCTAGTCTCAAAGAACAAGTATTATGCTGAAATCGATGTAGTTGTTTACTGTATCCTTCTAACCATGTAGACCCAAAGTTATTAGGAATAACTATATTTATCCAGATTAAAACTTAGGTCGGCCGAACCTAAACCCTATTAAGGATAAAAATGGTGTTTAATCAGAAAGAGAAGAAATACAATAATAGTTTTTATGCTAACAGTTAGATCTCACAATAATATAAATTATGCACCTCGTAATCTTTACCAGGAACGAAAGGTTTAGCTAGAACACATAATAATAATTACCGAAATTCAAATATAAAGATGAATAAAAAATGAAGTACAGTAATTGAAAGAGAAACAAAATCGCTAATGGCAGAACGTATTCTAGGGTGGAGACCAGGATGATCCTTTCTCGCAAGATGTCTTAGGGATTAAATAGGTCCAAGTCTCCTTATCTTAGTTAAAAACAAAAGATAAGCATTGTTTGTATCCGATAAGGAATAACTACAACACTGGGTTCCTAGTGATAATTGACTTCCAACTTCTTCAGTCTTTAACACGCTTCTTCTGCTTCGTTTCCCGCCAAGTCTAATTGCAAGCCCATCGTGCAAGTACCCATCTTCGGCCTCTGGCAAACATTGTTGCAACCTCTTCCCTAGGGCCTAGGGAAGAGTTAGGAGTGCTCTATTCTTTGGCCTTCCACTACTCTTTGATTGTTTTGCTCTTTGTTTTTAGTTATTTGCTTCTTTTTTATGCTCTTGGTTTGTTCCTAGAAAAGGGAGGGAAATAAACTCAATTTAGCAGTATTATTATCTCAATTATACCAAAAAGAGATGGCAATTTTAATAAACAATAATTCAAATCCCCCACACTGCTCCAATGCCCGCAAGCATTTTTCAAAACAAAACACACCTTTCCTACCAAAAACCAGTCCTTTTCCAAGATTACATAAACACTTCAAAGTCCAAATAAATAAAGAAATAGTTGAATGCTATCAATACAACCTATGTTCCTACATCTACATAGTGGCGTAATAGCATGCTATGCAACTAAGGAATAACTAGCAGAAACAAAAGCAATTGATCATAATTTATTCAACAACTCAGACCCAAGAAAACGTGCAAAATTCATAAATTTAGAACACAAAATATAACTGATACACTTACTGTTCCTTTGCTTGCTTTGATGACATTTTGCTCACCAAAATAGAAGCGAATGGGGATGGAGACCGTGTGATTTTCTTATTTAAAATGAGGATCTAGTTCAGCTAAGTTATTGGTACAAAAAACACTCAAGATGATACACAACAAACAACACAAACTAATGTGCGAAAAGAGTAACTTTGCCGAGACCAAGGATCTTGTTTTGCATAAGATTAAACTGACACGACTATTTATTCGATCCAAGGGTGTCAAAACAAAGCTGGAAACTTGTTGCTTTTACTTGACTTAAACCATGGCTTTCCAAACTAAGGTAAACACCAAATTAGACCTTTGAAAGGAAGGAGGCTAAGCACTCAACTTTAAGCTTTCAAAATATAGTCTAAGTGTTAAACTGAAGAGAAGAGTGCTATTTATATAAAAGTGTGGAAGGGTTGTTGTTGAGGGAGCTAATGGGCTTATGTGATGAATAGTGAAGCCCTTTGTTTTACTGTCCGCGCCTATCGCATGTGCTGTTGGCTGCGAGTGCGTGTCGAGCACTAGCGCGTGCTATTGTCCGCGCGTCTCGGCCTCATGGAATGCTAGGGATTCTCGCATCTTGCTCACAGTTTGCTCGGCCATCTCATGAGCCCCACGCGTCTTGGCCTTATGGCTTGTTAGGTCTTCGCTTGTCTCGGCCTCTGCTGTAATAAGATTGATCAACTGATTCCCTTCTCCATCCTCCCACGCCATTTGTTTATAAAATTATTTTTGAATAAACATTGCTAATTGGTCTTCTATGGCTCTAGCATGTGCCCTCGTTATTGGCCCTTTGGGTACGTGTAGCTCCTCGTCCATACTCGTATCATCCCCTCCCATTTCCAAAGGATTCGTCCTTGAATCCATATGTGCATGATTGTCACCTACATCAAACAATTGTAAGTCATTAATATGAATGATGTGCTCAAATTCCCATACTCACTAGGTAACTCCAGGACATAAGCATTGTCATTGATTTTTGCAGGAATTTGAAAAGGTCCATCGCTGCATGGGCTAAGGTGGCTCTTGAGTTACTGCGGGAAATGATCCTTGCGTAGGTGAAGCCACACCCAATCGCCTAGTTGGAAGGAGGTAACCTTCTTCCCGTGGTTGCAATGCTTGGTAACACGCATATTCATCTTCTCTATGTTGGGCTTGGTATGCCCATTGATAACAATAGACCTATCGCTAGGAGCATTTTCGTCTTTACACCCAACGTTAGGGACCAGACTCTATTGCCCTTACCGGGCAGGCAGCCTCGAGGCCATTACCTCTCAGCATACGGTTGACGCTGGGATGGTCGACATCAACCGGGGGGTCTCACACGTTATCCATTCTTACGATCGGCGCTTTCCCATCCCAGCCGCAGTACCACATCCCATACCAAGCGCAGACGTTACCCTCTCACCTGGCTAACGCCCACCTTGGGGAGTTAACGCGGAACACCCCCTAACGAGAAATTTCAACCGCTTGTCAAACCTGATATCCCCTCTAGCGAGATTTTCTCAGGAAAGATCCCATTTTCTGCCTATAAATACCCCCTGGATCGAAGAAGAAGGTAAGCCTAAGATCGCTACTCGAACCTCTGCTAGTTGGAATAATCTTACTGACTTGAGCATCGGAGTGTTCATGCCGGAGAGCCCCTCCGGCATTTTGCAGGGATCTCGAACGACGGTGAACAGTGAAACCAGCAAGCCATGTTCCCCAACTATCCTTCAACAAGACCTCAAATCTTATCAAAGTGGTGCTTTCATTGAGAGCTTTGGCCCTATTAAGTGAGCATCCTTCATAGCCAAGCTCGGATTATGGCTTCCAATTCAGATACACCCCTATCCCAGTCCTCTAGTCTCTCTTTCGCCACCCGCAAAGCGCTTTTCCCTTTTGCCACTTCCGATGTTTCTACTGTGGTACAAGAATTTCCCCTGGGAACGTCATATCCTTCCCTTTTGGCAAACATTGGGAACACCCGCTTCGCAGATGTACAGTTCATCCTCCCAAATCGCAGGACCTAGCTATTCTACTCCCGTCCTAGAGAGACCTGTGACGGATAATGCAGGCAATCCTCTTGTAAGCTCGATATCAGCTCTTCGTGCTCAGTTAGATCATCTGACCGAGCTAGCCGCAGGATTCATGCCTCATGTTTCTGGGCCTAGCGTACCCTCTCAGATAGTTTTTACTCCATCTATTATCACTAATCGACCCTTATCACCTCGGCAATCCAGGGGCATTCCATTAAGTTTACCCGCGACATCAGACCCTCCCGGTTTCATGCAACTCGCATGTAGACATGCTGAATCTATTGAGCAGCACATGAGAGAAATCCCTATTTCCGAAGGAGAACGCTGGCACGGCGAACATAGAGAACCTTGGAATGACAAGCGAGACGAGATGTTCAAGGATTTATCTCCTAGGCGTAACGAAAGATCAAGCAGTAAGAGGCATCGAACCCGATCACCTAGGAGCCGCAGTCGGTCCCCCAAGTGACACCGTGAATACGACTTTCGAGATCAAAGATACCTTAGGGAAGTTTCTCCTCTCCGTCGACCTCATGGGATTCCTTATGATAACGCTGGTCATCCGTTCAGCCGTCATATAAGACATCACAAAGTTAACCGGTACATAAAACTTCCTACAAAATCGTATGATGGCACAAAGGACCCTATCTCTCACCTAAAAAAAGTGAAAGATTTCGTACAGTTCCAAACTCATAGCGACGCAGCGTTATGCCAGATCTTTGTCATGACATTGTCAGGTGTAGCGCGTCTCTAGTTTGAGGGACTTCCAGCAGGATCTATCGACAGCTTTTCTCAGTTGGAAGCTAAGTTCCAGAGCTGATTTAGCACGGTTGTCACCATTAGGAAATTTGTGGCAGCATTGTTCGATATCCATCGAAAACCGCAGGAGTCCTTGAAGGATTTCCTAGGTCGCTTTGACCTCGAGATGTCGTTAACACCAGGTGTTACCATTGATTTTACGGTGGAAGCCTTAAAGCGTAACTGCCAGTATGGGAAGCTATGAGATACGCTAATGGTAGATCCCCCGTTGACTTTAGACGCGCTAAGGCTGAAAGCTCACAATTATGCGAGGATGGAGGAGGAGGAAAATAGAGAGAAAATTCGGAGCATGCCCCAAGACGCACACCTCACCCCTAACGCCCAGCCTAATACAACCCCAAACAGTCGCTCAAACGATGACTATGGCCAGCGAAAAGATCATATCCCTAGAGCCTCTAACCGGCAAAGGGGTAAGTTTTCAAAGGGGAGAGCCAGTAATTCACCTACTAGAAGACACACAGATCCACCGAAGGGTCGAATATACGACCCTGACCTTCCTTCCCTCATACTTCCTAGAGCGGAAATCCTAGCAATCGTTCAGCGGCGAGACCTACCTATTCGTTATCCAGCTCCCATGAAACCAGGAGTAATTATGGGAGGAAGGGAAAATGCCTACTGTAAGTTCCACAAAGTCAAGGGGCACTCCACGGATGTGTGCAGAGAGTTGAAGTTGGGAAAAGAACGTTTAGTTGAGGAGGGCTATCTGGGAGAATTCGCCACAAAAATAAGAGAAGAAGCCTGAAACAACCCAACTGGAAAAATGATGGGCGATAGGCAAATGCCCCCGCACCCCCCAGGAAATAGCAATAACCCTGGAGGAAGAGTGAGAGAGACACTGACGGTCCGCGACGATGACGTTCCCATGATCAATATTATTACGGGTGGGACGCTGTACCTCGACTAACCTCTACCGTCAGCGCCCAGTCTGGGAGAGAAACGTAAGTGGGAGACCCTGCTGGTAAAAAGTGAGGTGATAAGTGCTTTAGACCGGATGGTGTTATCCTTCTCGGAAGAAGACGAGAAGGGTGTCATTTTCCCGCACAATGACGCGTTAGTAGTCACACCCGTCATCGGAAATCATGGGATTAGGAGAACCCTCATTGATAATAGGAGTGCAGTAAACCTATTTTCGCTAGAGGCGTATAACCTTATGAAGCGTCTTGACAGTGACCTAATGCCTTGCAAAAAACCAATAATCGGAGTAGATGGCATCCCAATCCCAGTGACAGGAGTCACATCCCTATCGGTGTACTTTAGGGAAGATGTGTCCAAACGGTTAGAAGAGTTATTATTCCTGGTGATAGACCTAACCCTGCCCTATAACGCCATACTTGGGCAGCCGTTCCTCAATCGCTTTGGGGCAGCGATATCTCAAAAGCACTTAAAGATGAAATAACCCTCCTGGGATGGGGTAGTTTCGATCAAAGGCGACCAGAAGTTGGCCGCCGAGTGTTACTTGCTTATGACCTAGAAGAACTGCAACCGTTACGTATATGTAGCGGACAATCCGTTCGAGGAAAAAGAGGAAAAATGCACCCAACCGGTGGACAACATGGTGTCGGTCCCCATTAGCGAGGTTAAGGAAGCGAACTTCCTAGTTAGTGAAAAGCTAAGTCCGGAGTAAAACGCGCAGCTAGCCCAATTGTTGAACAAGTGTAAAGGAGAATTTGCATGGAAGTCAGCGGATATGTCGGGAATCTTGCAGAAAGTGGCGGAGTACCGGCTAAACGTCTACCCTAACGCTAAGCCCGTACAGCAAAAACGGCGAGCGATCTCTTCAGAAAAAGCGTTAGCCATTGAGAAAGAAACATCAAAACTCATAAGCGCAGGGTTCATCCGAGAGGTTCAATACCCAACGTGGTTGGCTAACCCTGTCCTAGTTCCCAAACCTAGCGGAGAATGGCGTATGTGTATTGATTTTACTGATTTGAACGACGCTTGTCCTAAAGACTGCTACCCCCTCCCTCGAATTGATCAACTGGTCGACCAGACCGCGGGGTATGCCAATATGAGTTCACTAGACGCTAATTCAGGGTACCACCGGATAAAATAGTCCCCGGGTAGGAGGAATCCTGGAGATCTTCACCTCTGAGGGGGTGGTCCTCGCCGCTGCTACACCTACAAGGCGCCAGAGGGGGTCCCGGTGCAGATACTCCGACGCTCAAGTCAGTATCAGTAGTGAAATATGAAGTGTAAGCCGGAGCAGGAGTGAGAGAGGGAGTAGAGAGAGAGGTCCCCCCCCCCTATTTTTCTACCTAGGGGGGGTATTTATAAGAGATTAATGGGGCATTAGCTAGGGGAATAAGTGCCATATCGTGCTGGATGGGCCCCCCTCCGCTGAAGTCGACCACCCCCGGTAGCAAGACGGGCAGGAGGCCAGGCAGGCCCTACAGTAGCTGAAGATGACGTACCCCTTGTCCGGACTAAAATACCCTAGGGGGTATATTAATTGTTATCACAAGCCCAACCGAAAATGAGCCCGAGTGTTTACCAAAGGCTCCATTCTCGGTATCTGGATGGGTGTTATTTCCTTCATGTCGCGGCAGGCTTGCAAAGATCTTCGAGTTTCTCTAACTCTTTTGACATTCACGCCATAAATTATTATTCCCGGTATTTGTCAAAAACTTTATCTTTGAACTAGTTGTACCAGGTACATGATAACGATGTAGGTAACATGAGCCGATAGCTTGTGATAACTGTTGGACACGGAGGAGATAGCGACCAAATCGATAAAGTGACGATAAGTGATGCTTCCACCAATAGCTTGCGTCTTGATAAGTTGATTCTGGTGACCATGCATGGTGTGGTGGAAACGTCCGACATATACTGTCACATGTGTTGTTGGGAACACGAAGAATGCTACTAACTTGACGGTGCGGGCACAGGTGACAATTCTAAGATGTTGCTTGACTGACAATGTTTCTGAAATAAGATGTGTTCTTGGAAATATTCCCATTACAGGGACCCATTCGCCGTCAAGTGACCGTTTCTCGTTAAGTGCCAAAGAATGAGCTGGTGATGCCACTAGCTTGTTAGAAGCCATCAGGTGTCACTCCCGCTAAGTGGTATTAGTTTGTCAGGGCCGTTAAAGTGTTGTTGATGTTTGCAGACTATTGCTTCTTTAATCTGGTTGGCTTGCAAGAAAACACCAGGACATAGCCACAACCAAAGTAGAAAATGAAGATTTATACTTCATACAGAGAGAAAGAAATATGGCGATGATGGACCAGAAGTGACGAGAAGACAAGCCTCAAGACTCAGAGCCCAACCGAAAACGGTCCCGACATGTAATACCGATAACTTGCCTCCCATTTGGCATATTCGAAATTTGATTTCAGAATATGCTAGATAGTTCAACACTACTCTCGAATGATTGCCGGATTACTTTCTCATATGAGTATCTGATTATTTCTAGGTTGCTTTACACGCGCTTTGTTTGTACAGCCTGCAGAGAGATAGAAAAAAATGAATACAATAATGAAATTATCAGGACTCTTTTTACTTACAGAGGGTTTCCGGAGAGGGATTATGAGATAATCCTCAGATGGCAAGCATTGTATAATGCCTTCCGGAAAATAAGCAGAATCACTCCATTGCGATGGTGCAAAAAGACAGATGATGGGGACTTCTGTGCACTAATAATTCAGTCTGATTCCCTTGGTGAAGCCAGGTAGTCTTTTGCTTCCATAAGCAAGTAACAGCCATTGGAGCCACAAGCAGTAAAACTTGCCAAGTAACATAGCAATTAGAACAACCCTGAAAATTATAAGCCATATAAGTACTAAGAAGGACCATAGAATTGAATCTTGAGTGGGCTCCCGTTATATAGGGATTTTCAAGCTATCCATATTTCTAGATTATACTCATGTTGACTGTGGGACATATGCAGCGGTACCATCGGATGATGATTCTTGGATGTAAGTGCCACGACAGGTGGTGAAATAAATCTTCACAATTGGGAGTTCGATCCCTTGCTCAATTAACTTAACTAGCTTACTTGTTTCAACGTAGCCGTATCCAAAGTGGAAAATGAAAATTCATAACTCGTTCATAAAGAGAAAATGTCTTAGAAAATGCGGGTCTTAAAACTCAAGATCCCGTTATCCAGGATTATGCCTTATTGAAGATGGATTGTCGCGGTAATATGTATATCGCACCATGATGATATAACAGTAGTGAAAATAAAGTGCCATGATTGAAGATAGAGCAACATACCGAGATGATAATATTAGAGATGGATTACTACACCCAGCGGTAGGGCTGCCATAAGGAGATATCATTACTGAAGATAAATTTCCGCAAGCAATAACGTTATCCCTTAGATAATTTTAGAGTCGCAAGCTTGCGATAACAGAACGTTATGATGAATATATCCTGAGATAAACAGAATGTGTTATGCTTCGATAACTGTGGATGTCTGTTTCATATCAGAAGAAGAGGATATCTTGGTGAGATGACACAACTGAACATGTGTATTTCCATACCCAAGATAATATTTCTGATTATAGAGAATTTTTTCACATACCGTGAATAAAAGATATCAGGATGCCCTGTCAAATTTTCTCATAACAAGTTGTTGAGTCACTTTCTTTTAATCTTCAAGACATCGTCTCGGATTCACAACGAGATAATGATATTGAAGATCAGATGTCGTGATGAGGTGACGATACTCAATGAGATAACGATCTCAAAGATAGAATACCATAATGAAATAGCGATATCGAAGATATGGCGCCACGCAGATAATTTCATGATCATAGGCTTGGGATAACGAAATATTATGACAAATGTTCCTCAAGACAGATAGAATATGTTATGCTTTGATGACAAGTATAAACGTCTTCTTTGCTTCAAAGTAATGATATAACTTGGTGACATGAGATAACTGAGCATATGCATTTCTATGCCAAGAGCAAATGGTAATATGGAAGATAGCTTAACATTCCAAATGTTAGAGTTACCATAACGGGGTAACAATATCGAAGATAGAATATCCCATGAGCTAACGTTCTTTTCCAGATAATTAGAGATAACATGGAGACAGCTGATAACATGGAGACTGCTGCTATCACGGAGGCAGCTCCTAACACGGAGGCAGCTGCTAACACAGCGGCAGCCGCTAATCGTTAACGCGGAGACAGCAGTTAACATGAAGGCAGTTGCTAACACGAAGGCAGCTGCTAACACGGAGGCAGCTGCTAACATGAAGATAGCTGATAACATAGAGACAACTCTTAACCGTTAACGCAGAGACAACCGTTAACATGAAGGCAGCTACTAACACGAAGGTAGCTCCTAACACGAAGGCAGCTGCTAACATGGAGATAGCTGATAACATGGAGACAGCTCCTAACCGTTAACGCGGAGACATCCGTTAACGCGGAAATTTTAGATAACATGGAGACAACTGCTAACACGGAGGTAGCTCCTAACACAGAGGCAGTTGATAACATGGAGACGGCTGATAACATGGAGACAGCTCCTAACCGTTAACGCGGAGACAGCCGTTAACATGGAGACTGCCGCTAACATGGAGACAGTCGTTAACATGAAGGCAACTGCTAACACGGAGACAACTATTCACCCTTTCATCATTTTCCTAGAAGCTCAAATGTCATACTTTAACATATTTATGATTGCATCACAAATTGCCATTATAATTAATTAGGCACAACTTACTATTCATCTTCTCTTTTCCAGCAACATTTGCTAGGCGCCGATAGTGAAGATGAAAGAGACAAGATGGAGGACAGCATGGATGATTATGAATAGATTAGATCAAGGCTAACATGTAAGGCACTAGAGGCACACAAGTGAAGAAGAATGATGAAGGAGCTTGGCTTTCCGTGAATAGAGGATGACTGTTTCTTCATAAAGTTATTGAGGGAGCATTTTGCGGCAACTCCCTCTTTTTGTGCCAGTTCTTTCCCTGAACTGTCATGATGAGATAGTAGTGCCGATATCGAAGTGATAATGCTGGTCATAAACCAGAACTGATAATGCTGGCGATAACGTAACGTTGTAATGAAGCAATGTCATAGCTTGCTTAATGAAGATGGTGTCATCACAAGACTACCATATAGTCAGCCAAATCATGGGCAAATAATAATTCTAGAGTATTCTTTTTGATATCAAGACATGACTACGCATGCGCATTTCAACATCTGTGCAGGGTAATGCTGTAGGCAAATAATAATAGGATATTCTCAGACACATCGCGACATGGCTACGCATGTGCGCATTTTCATGGCAGAATAAAATGTCTTTGCGAGGTAACGCCGCTCGCTAGATGACATATAACAACTAGGAGATATCTTTCAGAAATAAAACTCATGATAAGATAGTGAGATATCATACCAGATATTTCCCTCGATATGCATTGTATGATCGATATCAGCAAGATAGAATATTACGGCGTTATCATCTCTTACATTTTTCAGCCCAGAATATCATTCTGAAGGCGTTGCTGCTCTGAGCATTGCAGTTATCCCTTAGATAAGACAATTCACTTAATGAGATGACTTTAGGAGCAAGAGCTTCACTGCTAGCACTATATTATAGTGAGTATTTTCCTTGACGACAGATTGTGTCACATAGATATTCTTCTCCGTGAGAATAGACATCAGGGCAGTACAGTATTGCAGAATATAAGCTTCCGTACCGGGAAGGAGGTATCGCAGATATAAACAGTGCTTCTCCCAATACCGTGGGTGAAAGACGATATGCAATTATTCTTATCACTGAGGATGTATTCTCCTACTAACGACAAGAGATACCCCGTAGGTAGTCATGAATTCTCCTGTAATGTCGCTTCCTTTATGGGCGTTAGTCTCTTCACTATTTCGATATTTCATCGACTTTCCTGCACATTCTCAAATGTTGCTTTACCATGTTAGTAAAAATAACATGTAATGATAAACATTAATTGCCTCTACAGGCGTTCACCCGCGTATGCCGGGGTATTGCTGGTATTGCTTTCTCATTCAGCCTCGCTGAATCCGGCCCTGCTGGGGTATTACTCGTCAGGGTGTTGCTCCTCCAGCCACTTCACCAGGGATTCTGCGTCTGGTTACTTACTGGGGCCTTACCCGTTATCTCATACTACAATGATTAGCCTGGGACGTGCCTCGTCTTAGTGAGTCGTCTGATCAGGAGCGGTTGTCACAAGGATAGAATTTTCACTCCCAGGTGTCCTTATTTCCCTAGAGCATGCCTCGTCTTAGTGAGGCGTTTGTGTTAGCACGGTCGTCATAAGGATAGGATTTTCACTTCCAGGTTGGACCTTTCACTTCCCCTAGAGCGTGCCTAGTCTTAGTGAGGCATCTGTGTTAGCACGATCGTCACAAGGATAGGATTTTCACTTCCAGGGCGAAGGCTTCACTTTCCCCTGCGCGTGCCTCGTCTTAGTGAGCCGTCTGTATTAGCACGGTTGTCACAAGGATAGGATTTTCACTCCCGGCGTTGAATCTTTAAGTATGTCAGGGCGTGCCTCGTCTTAGTGAGCCGTCAGATCAGGAGCGGTTGTCACAAGGAGAGGATTTTCATTCCTGGCACCCTTCATTATCTGCACATAATGAACCACAAGAACACACGAGAACATTCTTGATTTGATTGTTAAGGCATGTCATTGATAACGTTATTCAAACATGCAAAGATAATGAGGTCAAATTTGAGCATGGTATAATCTCAAACGAGCTATGCTCCAAAAGTTAGGTAAGGGAGTACCGTCAAGTGTTTCGAAGTGATGGCCATATTGATTTTTCGTATGAGTATCGGATTGCTTCCGGGTTGCTTTGTGTGAACTGCAATATTGACGTGGTTTTACGCCGTAGCTACCTACAATTTGTGTGGTTTTACGCCATAGCTACTTGCAATATTGATGCGGTTTTACGCTGTAGGCCACCTACAAATTGTGCGGTTTTACGCCGTAGCTAGCTGTCATCTGATATATGAGAGTTGCTTTATCTGTACTCCACTTGAGTATCTGCATTGTTAGCTGTACAAATACACTAACAGAGTTTGCTAACATTTGTTATATTCCTTTAAGAATGTTAAGGATAGTGAAAATATTAAAAATAGAGGTAAGGAGAAAGTGATAATATTAAAGGTAATAGTGATACCTTAAGGGAATAAACAAGGAACTCGGCCGTTGTTTAATTCCCATTCAATTCCTTGCATTTACGAAGAAGGATGTCATATCGTTGGAAACCTTTGCGATGATGAGAGGATGGCCACATTATATTATGAGGGCTTCTCCAACGAGGTAGATATTCACCCAATAAATTGACTTTTGTTTCGTAACTGTAGTAGTAATGGAAAATTGACGATAAATGAATAATCGGATATAAAGTAGGACTACGCTGCAACCAGATAAATGCTGGATACTCAGACTAACTGTAGCTAGACAATCAGGCTATAGTTAAAAAAGTCTCATTGTGACTGAAGAATCCAGCTGTAACCAAGTGATATTCTGAAGAGTCAGTCAGTAACTAGACTGTAGCTGAGGAATTTAGTCTCTCCCAAATCAGTGGCGTTACTTTGAGGCTTAATAACGCCTAGTTAACGTCGATATCTCGCTTAGATTCCTTCATGAGAATTGTAGCCCTTTAAATTATCTTCAAATCGAGCTATCACACAGGAAAGTCTGAGCATGTACAAAGAAGATATGATTTTTTCCGTAAAACTCGATATCGCTGGAATCATGAATCTCTAACGCGGAACTTTGAAGCTCAATAATGTCCAGTTAACATCAATATATCGCTTAGATGTCTTGACAAGAACTGTAACCCTTCGAATTGCCTTCAAATCGAGCTATCATGCGTAGAATTATGAAGGCATACGAAAAAGATATGATTTTCCTCGCGAAACTCGATATGACTGCCCAGTAGTGTACTCACAAGATTACCGCGTTTTCAACCTCCCAAACCAGTGGCGTTCCTTTGCGGCTTAATAACGCCCAGTTTAACGCCAACATCTCACTTGGACGTCTTCATGACAATCGTAGCCACTTAAATTACCTTCAAATCGAGATATCATACAGAAAATTCGTAGCTCGTATGAAAAACATATGATTTTACCTGGGAAATCCAATATAACTGGCCAGAAAGGCATTTTTCTCCAAACCTGATACTGTTTACTCATTTCAATCGCACGGAAGCTACTACTGACGCGGTAGTCACTATTCATGCGGATGCTAATACTGACGCGGAAGTCAGATGCTAATATTGACGCAGAGGCCACTGTTAACATTTTCTAAATATCATATAAATGGCCCTTATAATAAATTGGCATCAGTCACTGTTCACCTTTTCCTTTCCCGTTTTCTTGTTTTCCTCTTTGCCATACCTTCCCGTTAGGTACCATTACTGTTGTCGTTAGGGTTAGGTGAACCTCGCACGTTTTATGGGCGTTATCTACATGTTATCGCCGTAGAGGTCTTTAACAAAGTGATAGCGTGAGGTTGTCGTATGCCTAACCCGTTAACTTTCCTTTCTTGTTTACTTCTTTTCCCGCTATCTTGTTTTATTCTCCTGCTAACGCTACCTCTGAGCATGCTTCCATTGTGTATGCCGTTACTGCACCCATGCCGTTAGCTTGTAACTTGTCTTGTAGCCCCATTATTTGATTCATTTATTTCCTGCTGTAATGCCAACAACAAGGGAAAATATATGGCGCTAGCCTGCTGAATGTGTTGCTGAGTTCCTCGTGCAATCAAGTAACTTTCTAGCAGCGTCAAGATCATTATTGTTGACATAACCAGCGATAATAATTGTCCACGTTAACTCCTCTCTGTCGCTCATCTCTGTCAAACAACCTCTTAGCGGCACCCACAACAAATGAAGACAGTGCAGAAGATGAAGATGCAGACTTATCATAAGCGGACATTAAGGCTTGCTTCCGATACCATTCTTCTTTCACTGTTACCCGTTAGCCAGCACCCATGATGGTGGAGCATGGCAGATGATGACGCGTGGTGGAAATCCCATTTGCCTATAACAGCCACGCCTTCCCCTTTTGCCAGCAGATGTAACGCGGATTCCAAATTTAGCACCCTAACGCAGCTTCTTTCCTTGTCAAAATTAATCGGCCCCACACACTGACGCATCCTCTTTCTCCCTTTCATTACTCTCTTTTCATCATTGAAGAAGGCGGCAGCGGCAGTCAATCCTAGCAGCTCATCGGCAGCGGCATCGCCCGCACTTACTCTAACTTGTAACAGATAGATTCGGTCGCTGGTTGCAAGATGAGGCTTATTGCATAGGGAGCAGTAATAAAAATAATCGCTGCTGATAATGACCAAGGCAAGGTGGTCTTGGTCCTCAATTGTGTACAGGCGGTGCAAGAAGGTAGGTGAAGAAGATGCTGATTTTGTTCTAGAAGATGGGCCTTTGCAAATTGGCCAAGTCTCTACTCTCTTCCCTCTCTTTTCACTTATGCGCAGTAAGGAGAATAAATAATTAATGATGATGACGATCCTGGTTAGTGAAATACAATAATAATGACCATGGCCTCTTTCTCTCTTTTTCTTTCTTTTTCAGGTCCGGCCCGGGTAAGATGAAAAAGACAAAGATAAGGTGATGATGATGAACCCAATGAAATTAAATAAGAAGATGATTAATAGTGAGCCTAATGAGGTGATTCTGTTCCTTAATTACACTCAGAAGAAATGATGCTGGGTTTCCAAATTCAGAACCCATTTTCCCAAAGGTAAACTCATATCATCCAGATCTGAGCAAGACTTGAACCACATGGTGAACCCATTACCAGGAAAATCAACAGTGATGATGGAAAATAATAAATGTGAATATGGTGAGGAGAGCCTTTAGATCTCAAGGATGCTCACTTGACGATCTAAATGCTCTCAATGAAAGCACCATTTTGATAAAATAGTCCCCGGGTAGGAGGAATCCTGGAGATCTTCACCTCTGAAGGGGTGGTCCTCACCGCTGCTACACCTACAAGGCACCGGAGGGGGTCCCGGCGCAGATACTCTGACGCTCAAGTCAGTATCAGTAGTGAAATATGAAGTGTAAGCCGGAGCAGGAGTAAGAGAGGGAGTAGAGAGAGAGTCCCCCCCTCCCTCATTTTTCTACCTAGGGGGGTATTTATAAGAGATTAATGGGGCATTAGCTAGGGAGGCTAACGCTTATAGCCTACCGGGTGTGGGAATAAGCGCCATATCGTGCTGGATGGGCCCCCCTTCGTTGAAGTCGACCACCCCCGGTAGCAAGACGGGCAGGAGGCCAGGCAGGCCCTACAGTAGCTGAAGATGACGTACCCCCTATCCGGACTAAAATGCCCTGGGGGTATATTAATTGTTATCACCACCAAATCCCCATGGGCATTGAAGATGAAGAAAAAACCGCTTTCATCACTCCGAAGGCCACCTACTGTTATACGGCAATGCCGTTTGGTTTGAAAAATGCCGGAGCCACTTTTGTTAAATTTGCATATCAAAGACTTTGTTAAATTCGGTTATGTTTTTCCTATTATTAGATGGTTATTTAAATAAGTTAATTAGCTTGAAGCCAGGTCTAATTATAGAAGGAAATTCATTTCTTATGTAATTAGAAAGCTGATTTGTTTCCATTCTAGTTAGCATAGGATTTCTACTTCTATTTTCGTTAGGATTGCTATTCCTTTTTGGGCAAGATTAACCCTAGTCATTTGTAACTCTATATAAGCTCACTTAGAGCTTTATTTTCAGCTGACATTATTTTGATAAAAATATAGTATTTGTGAGGTGTCTCAATTATAGTTCTAACGAAGAATTCTTGAGCAATCCTACTAGGGCTTAGTTTTGATTAAGTAAAATCATTGCTTCCCTATCGTCTTTTTCACTCTAGGGTTCTAAACACAGGTTGGTTTAGGAACTTAATGGACTTGAGTCGAGATCCTAATATATTTTGAATTAGGGTTCTAACCACAGGTTGGGTTAGGAACTTAATTGTTTCGATTAGTTATTCGTTTGCTGTCCAAAGAAGGTTCCTTAAGCAAGATCAGTAACAAAATGTTTCCCATACACACCGGGGACGGATCAAGTGGTAGTGGAGTGAAGGTTGCTATAAGGAATCAAATTGGTAACACATATCACAACCATCCAATAAGTTGCGATTTATTTTTCTCTTCTTCTTCTTGATTCACAACCTGCCAACATATCTTTACATGTCTATCTTGATTGTTTTGGTGTCTTAAGAGTTTATTTCTAAAATTATTACTAACTAGAGTCAAGTTCTGACTTTCTATACACGGTTTCACTAAGATTGCTGATTTCCGAAGTCTGCTCGAAATTAAAAGTATGATGAGCTGTGGTCTAATTTTCTAGGTCACAAAAAGGTTAATTGCTGGTACAAAAAAAAGGAAAGGAAATTGGCAGAATAAAAAAAATAGAAAGCTGCACAAAAGGAAAACGAGAAAAGAAGAAAGAAAAGAAAAGGAAATTGGCGGAATCAAAGATAGGAATTTCCTATCAAGGGAAACAACTCAACGTGTATCAGGACAGGGAAATAAACTTATTGTCACACATTCAAAACTTGATATCATACATTAATCAAGTAAATTCTTATTTTGTTTTGAGCTTTTTCTTGATGCTAATTACAATTTCATTTTCTGATCTGATTGAGGTGATTAAGTTATTACTTGCTGTTTTGATTGCTTAATTACTTTGATATAAATTTTCTTATGTGCCAGTTGTCTTTGTTTGTAATTTTTTTAGATTTTCTCTAGATCTCTAGAGTCTATCACTTAATCAGAATAACGTTCCAGTAAGTGAGCTCACTAATTCGATTTAGAACCGCAAGTTGAGCGAGTGAATTGAGTGAATTGGGAGAGCAATAGAGAGGAGCGCAAACACGTGAGGGAGTGTAGATAGGCTAACCATTATACTTGAGTTTGTTCATCTTTTCAGGACACACTATGTCAGATGGAGGTGATCAAAACATTGAAGAATGTGGGAAGGGAATGGAGGAGAGTATGGCAGAAGTATTGTGCCAGATGGATGACCTAATGTCCTGGAAAGCTGAGATGGATGCTGAACGAAAGAAAAAGAGTGGACCTAAATCCATTTCGTCCATTCAGCCAAAGCGGTTCACTCAGAACGCAAATATGGTCTCTGATGCGCCACTATATGGTATGCCAACGAAGGATCGACCGACAGATCATGTGGAGGTAGAGGATATCCCTGAGGGTTATGAAAGTGAGCAAGAACATGTCGTTTAGAACAGAATGACGAGGGGAGTACCTAGGCGGCAAGGCATTGCTGCCCCAAGACCACCACCTTTCCAACCCCAAAATCCTAGACAACCTCCTTGTGATAGATGGTATGATGATGTTAAGGCAAGATTGGACGACTATGAGGAGCCAATTCGTGGTGATAGATGACCTAGAGTTGAACCGAGGTGAAGAGAGGATAATGATGAGGGTTACATCCATGCGAGAGATGGCCGAAGGGGAGAGAGATGATGTAGAGCTGAGGATAGAATTGATGCTAATATAGGCTGCATCAAGATGAAAATTCCAGCCTTCATCGGAAGGGATGATCTGGATGCTTACATCGAGTGGGAAAGAAAGGTTTAGCAGATGTTTTAGTGTCATAACTACTCGAAGGAGAAGAAGATCAAACTATCCGCTATTGAGTTCACCGGGTACGCAATAGCCTGGTGGGATCAGTTGGTGTTGGGTAGGAGAAGAGTAGGAGAGCAGCCTATTCAAACATGGGAGGAGATGAAACAGATCATGAGAAAGAGGTTCATTCCTAACTATTATTACCGTGAGTTACATTAGAAGCTTCAACAATTGACTTAGGGTAGTATGAATGTGAGTGATTATCACAATGAGATGGAGATGGCTCTCATTAGAGTGAATGTGGTGGAAGATAGAGAAGCTACTATGGCAAGATTTAGTGCGAGGTTGAATAGAGAGATTGCAAATTAGTTGGAGCTACAACACTATATTGGGATGGAGGATATGCTTCATATGGCAATTAAGATAGAGTGACAACTACAAAGGAAACCAAAAACTTACTCTGGTCCGACCTACACGTCCAAGCCAAACAATTGGAAGTCAAATTATAGCAAGCCAGAGAAGAAAATCATAGCCAAACAATGGAAAAACAATTCTGCCTCCACTTCATTTCCTAAGCAAGGTACTCCGACTGCCAATTATTCTAAGCCTCAAAATTCATCTATTTCTAACCCTCCTACAAGACCAGCCCAAGATATTGTTTGTTTCAAGTGTCAAAGGAAGGGGCACAATCAACACCAATGCCCAAATCGAAGGATTTTGATTATTACACCAAATGGGGAGGTTGAGAGTGAAGATGATGATGGGATATTTGATCAACCCGAGAGTTGGCCTGAGGGAGAGGGACACGGAATCAGTTTTCATGAAGAGATTCTGGGTGAGGACGAGCCTATCACCCATGATGTACTGGTCTTGAGGAGAACTTTAAGTGTGCAACCTCAACTAGAGGTTAATGCGGATTAGCGGGAGAACCTTTTTCATTCAATGTGTAGGGTGATGGATAAGCCGTGTTGCTTGATTATTGACAATGGATGTTGCACCAATGTTGCTAGTTATATGATGGTGCAAAAGTTAGGGTTGACATGTATTAAACACCCTAAACCCTACAAGTTGTCTTCGTTGAATGATGGAGTTGAGCTCAAGGTCTCAAAATAGGTGTTGGTTTTGTTTTCCAATAGCAGATTTCAAGATGAAGTTTTGTGTGACGTCGCACCGATGTAAGTGACTCATTTGTTGCTTGGAAGGCCATGGTAGTATGACCGGTGAGCTATCCATGATGTATTCACCAATAGGATCCAGTATGAGAAGGATGGATAGAAATACACACTGATCCCTTCAGCGCCTTCACTTGTTCATGAAGATCAACTCAAAATGGCCAAATCTTGCACTGAGTTTGAACTTCAAATGTCAAAAAAGAGTGAGAAAAGAGAGGGAGTCAAACTTGTCCCGAGTGAAAAGAGTGTAAGAACACCACAATTGAGTGAAGAAAGTAAGGCAAAAGAAAAGAGAGAAATAAATAAGTGCGTTTGCAAAAGAAAGAGATGTGAAAGAAGCGCTGAGTCTTAGCAAACCAATCTTCATGATTCAGTTTAGGGAGGTTTTGTTGACTGAAACTAACCCTAACCCCACTTCTCTCTCTCTTGTTATTTCGTCTCTTTTGCAACAGTTCCACGAGGTGTTTCCAGAAGATTTGCCGAGAGGGCTGCCACTTATTCGAGGGATTGAACATTAGATTGATTTCATTCCCAGTGCTACAATTCCTAACCGGCCAGCATATAGAACCAATCCAGAAGAGACAAAGGAACTTCAACGACAAGTTGCTGACTTGATTGGCCGCTGGTTAGTGAAGGAGAGCCTCTCTCCATGTACGGTTCCAGTCATATTGGTGCCCAAGAAAGATGGCACATGGAGGATGTGTATTGATTATCGGGAAGTCAATAAAATCACGGTGAAGTATCGACACCCTATCCCTTGATTAGACGATATGCTAGATGAATTGCATGGTAGTACCTTATTTTCTAAAATTGATTTAATGAGTGGTTACCATCAAATTCGTATGAAAGAAGGAGATGAGTGGAAGACTACTTTTAAAACCAAACAAGGATTATATGAATGGTTAGTTATGCCGTTTGGTTTATCAAATGCACCTAGAACTTTTATGAGATTAATGAACCATGTGTTGCGTGCATTCATTGGCAAATTTATTGTCGTTTACTTTAACGATATTCTGAATTACAACTGCAATATGCATGATCATGTTAACCATATTCACTTGGTTTTTGAATCTCATAAAAATCAGAAGTTGTATGGTAAATTGTCTAAGTTTTTATTTTGCTTGGATAAGGTGTTTTTTCTTGGCTATATTGTGAGTGTAGATGGTATCATGGTCGATGACGCCAAGATCAAAGCAATCAGAGATTGCCCTATGCCAAAGAGCATTGGCGATGTGAGGAGCTTTCATGGATTGGTAAGCTTCTACCGAAGGTTTGTCAAGGATTTCAGCTCCATTGCAACGCCATTGACGGAAGTGACAAAGAAGGATGTCGAGTTTAAATGAGGAGAAGCATAGGAGGGCATCTTCAACACCTTGAAAGATAAGTTAACTTCTAGTCCTATTCTGGTATTACCTAATTTTTCAAAGCCTTTTGAAATTGAATGTGATGCTAGTGGAATAGGAATAGGGGCTGTTTTGTTGCAAGATAATAAGTCGGTAGCTTATTTTAGTGAAAAATTAAAAGATGCGCAGATTCGGTATTCTACTTATGATCGTGAGTTATATGCATTGGTTAGGACTTTAACTACATGGCAACATTACTTGTGGCATAAGGATTTTATTGTGCATACTAATCACATGAGTCTTAAGTACCTTAAGGGTCAAGGGAAATTGAATAAACGACATGCATCTTGGATGGAATTTATTGAACAATTTCCATATGTTATTAGGTACAAAAAGGGTGTGGAAAACATTGTGTCTGATGCTTTGTCTAGACAATATGCACTTATCACTACCATGAATGCAAAAATGCTAGGATTCGAACATGTTAAAGGAATGTATGCTAATGATTCTGATTTTGGAAAACAATATGAAGTATGTTTAAAAACTAGTGTGGACAGATTTCATGTACATGATGGCTATTTGTTTCGTGGTGCAAAATTATGTATTCCTAATTGTAGTATGCGTCATTTACTTATTCATGAGGCACATGGTGGGGGATTAATGGGACATTTTGGGTTGAATAAAACTTAAGCCTGTTTGCAAGAGCATTTCTTTTGGCCTCACATAAAGCGAGATGTGTTGCGTGTGCTGGCCCGATGTATTACTTGTTAGAAAGCTAAGTCTCGTGTCATGAACCATGGAGAATACATGCCTCTTCCTATTCCGCACCACCCTTGGATTGATATCTCAATGGATTTTGTACTTGGTTTGCCACGGTCTAAGCGAGGTAAGGATTCTATCTTTGTTGTCGTAGATAGATTCTCTAAGATGGCTCACTTTCTGCTTTGCTCTAAAACTGATGATGCTCCTAACATTGTGAATGTATTCTTTAAAGAAGTAGTACGTTTGTATGGTATTCCACTTAGCATTGTTAGTGATAGGGATGTTAAGTTCCTTAGTTACTTTTGGAAAGTCTTGTGGGCTAAGCTAGGTACGAAGTTACTGTTCTCAACTACTTGTCACCCATAAACTGATGGTCAAACTGAGGTTGTTAACAAAACTTTAGGCTCATTACTTCGTGCTACTGTGAAAGAAAATGCTAAATCTTTAGAAGATTGTATTCCTTTTGTTGAGTTTGCTTACAATAGGTCTATACATCCTGCCACAGGTTTTACACCTTTTGAAGTGGTGTATGGTTTTAACCCTACTACTCCTCTAGATTTGTGTCCTTTGCCTTTGAATCAGCTAGCTAGCATCGACAGCGCAAAGAAGCAGAACTAGTCAAGAAGATACATGAGAAAGTTCACAACAACATTGAGAAGATGAACAACTCCAAGGTTACTGCCCAACGGAACAAGGGACGTCTAGTGGTTACTTTCCAGCCTGGAGATTGGGTTTGGTTACACCTCCGGAAGGAGAGATTCCCATAGAAGCGGATGAGCAAGCTTGATCCACGATGAGATGGACCTTTCCAAGTGGTCGCAAAGGTAAAAGACAATGCCTACAAGCTAGACCTACCTAGTGAGTATGGAAATGTTAGTGCTTCTTTCAATGTTCGTCACTTGTCCTTGTTTGATTTTTTAGATTCTGATTCAAGGATGAATCCTTTTGAGGAGGGAGGGAATGGTGTGGTCCAAGGAGCCAGAGACGTGCTACCAATCCCTCAAGGTCCTTTGACACGAGCTAGGAGTAAGAAGTTGCAAGGCGCATTAACGTTGCTCATTTAAAAGGAGCTCGAGAAGAAGACATCGATTGAGGAGGCTTTCTTAAAAGAAATGGCCAAGTTAGAGGTGAATCTTGTCAACATCATTCAACCATCCTTTGATGATGTCTCACTCCAAATTTCAAGTCAATCCGAGCCCATTTGACCCTTGAAACTCAAACAATGCGCCAACTGCTTGCTTGGATGCGCATTCTTGCCATTTTTGCATATCAAAGACTTAGTTAAATTCGGATATGTTATTAGCTGGATATTTAAATAAGTTAATTAGCTTGAATTCAGGTTAATTACATAAGGAAATTCATTTCTTATGTAATTAGAAAGCTGATTTGTTTCCACTCTAGTTAGCATAGGATTTCTACTTCTATTTTCGTTAGGATTGCTATTCCTTTTTGGGCAGGATTAACCCTAGCCATTTGTAACTCTATATAAGCTCACTTAGAGCTTTATTTTCAGCAGACATTATTTTGATAAAAACACAGTATTTGTGAGTTGTCTCAATTTTGGTTCTAACGAACAACTCTTAAGCAAAACTACTTAGAATTAGTTTTGATTAAGTAAAATCATTGCTTCCCTATCATCTATTTCACTCTAGGGTTCTAAAAACAGGTTGGTTTAGGAACATAGAGGTCTTGAGTCGAGATCCTAATTGATTTCGAATTAGGCAGGTTGGGTTAGGAACTTAATTATTTTTATTAGTTATTCTTTCGCTGTCCGAAGAAGGTTCCTTGAGCAAGATCAGTAACAAAATGTTTCCCATACACCCCGGGGACATATCAATGGATGAGCCAGACATGAAATCAATTTGATTGTCGATTGGCATCTCTTCAGGGTACACATTCTGAAAATCATGCGAAAGAGAAGACAATGCACTAGGCATAGGAAAAGGATTCGGGTTAGAGGCCGCGACACAACGATGCTTGTACTGAAGTACAAAACATGGACGAAATGAACACAAAGAATATTTAAATTCCTCTCTTGTGGCATACACATTCAATTTCTTGTCTTTCTTTTCTCTCTTCTCCTCGCTCTCTTGCTCACACTCACTCGCACTAGCATGCTAGGTTTTTCTGCTCATTTCTTTGCCACCGCTCTTTGCATGCTCACTCTTATCATGCAAGCTATTTTGACAGCTCATATTTTTCACTCCTCTCAGCTCATCTTTTCGCTCAAGATTACAAAGAACATCAAACTCGGCATTGGCCTTATCAAGCCACATTTGATCCACCAACACTTGCGAGGGGTAACAAAGGTGGAATGCTAAATTTTCTGCTTCCGTGCTAGAATTTATAATGGTTGTAATAACCATCGTAAATCACTCGCCGATCAATTTTCCACTGTCAGCCTAGGAGGATGTGGCGTGCTTGCATTGTCACTACATCAAGCAAACATTCATCCGAATAATCACCAATGTTAAACATAACTAAAACTTGCTTAGTTACCTTAACCTCTCTGCCTTCGTTAAACCATTGCAAGTGATAAGGGTGTGGATGTTTGGTTGTTGGAAGGTTCAACATATATGATGCGATCACGCCTAGTCTAGCCTTGATAGTGACCGCGCATGGTGACAGAGACCAATGGACGCGCACAAAGCCATCGCAAGCCACAACCTAGGCCCACATAAGACTATCGACAACCCTAGACCACACACATGCGAGGCTCATACGATGGCCTGCCAAGCCATGAGGCGAGATACGTGAGGAACGCGCAATGCCCTAGCAACCTATGAGGTCACAGCTGAACATTCTCCGCGCGCACACCATCCCCTCCCCCCAATGACACGACCGAGTCCCACGAGATTCAAGCTACCTCTTCCACCACCAATGGGCTTGCAAGCCCATCACAAGGCTATGGTATTTCAAGCAATGAGGACACATCCAAGGAGAAGCTCATTAAGGGCAATTTTGTCACAAATGCCTATTTTGTGTAATAGTATAAATAGCTAGTTTCCTGCTTATTTTCATTAGTTTTGTTGAATGTGAATTTGTTTATGTGAGATTACTCCTCCCATATCCACTTGAAAACTCAACTTGTGGGATTCTACATTTTATAGTACTTTGATACCCCACAAGTAAAATGTAAACTATCATCTTTGTGTAGTTCGTTGCTACTTCGTATATGTGTGCGTTTGAATGAGATTATCGTATTTGTGTTTGTTGTGATATCAAGAAAATTTTGCCAGCGTGTTTAAGAAATCCCTCACGTGAACCTCAAGAATTCATTCCTTCGTTATCAATGTCATCACCTCAAGTCCTCACCTGCCTTCTTCTGGGTAACTTCTATCTATTTCGTGTGCCTTTCATTATTTATCATTTTTGCTGCGTCACTCCATATTTTCCACCTTATATCCTAATTTTTTTCTTGTTGTTTTGTTTCACAAAATCATAGAGCTATATTCTCCCCAAGTCATAGACATTCGACCTTCAAATAGGAAGTCAGATATCGTACCAAGTGGTTGCGGAGCTTTGCCACTCTTGAGTTTCTCTTCGTGTATCTGTGTTTCTGCCCTAAAAAATCCGTAATTTTCTGTCCCAAAACCTCATTTTATGTGTGTAAAATATTTTTGTTGAGTTACGTAACGTTTGGTGAAATTTTCACGCATTTTGGACATCAAAACCGAAAGGTGTGCAACTTTCATCCATGAAAAGTAGTTCTTGTGTTCTTGGTCTGTTTTCCTTATGTTTTCAGTCGAATGTTTTCTTCTTTCCTAAATGAGACTTGTAGTACATTGTCTTAGAAGTGTTCTGTATGAATATTGTGATTTTTAGACATCGGCTTCTAATTTTTTTAGTCAATAGCCGAAAAAACTATCAATAACATTCATAGTGTTCTTCATGTGTTCATCTTTTGTTCTTGAGTCTTTTCCCTTTTGATCCGATTTTTGTTTGACTCAGCCTCTTGAAATGTGTTTTGCTATTGTTTAATCTTTCATTTCAGTGTCTTGTTTCCCTCACCAAATTTTGACAAGTCGCTCCACACCTCACATCTCTTACACACTTCCCGGATTCCCTCACCTACCACGTAGCCTACTTCCCTCTTTCCCTACCTCAAAAACTGTTGCAGCCTAGTACAAAAATACATAAATTTAGCATTAGCCTCTCCTTTGAAGCATCTTTTAGCTGGATATTTGGTAAGGTAAGGCCTGAAGCAAAAATCCCTATCAAAGGCCTCAAAATAGCAAAGCTAACCTAGCTGGATCTAGACAGCTTTTCCCTAAAATCCGGACAGCTTTTGTACCTAGAGTAGCTGCTGTTGTGCTACTTCTTTGGATACATTTTATACCTTATTTTAACCCCATTTTAAGCTACAAAATAGCAGAGCCAAGTGAAGAGATTAGACTACACAAAGTCCTAAACAAAAAGAAAGTAAAAGGTTACAATCCTAAACCCCTACCCATCCGGCTAGTCTTTAAGTGAGGACGCGAGGAAGTTTAAAACTTCCTATATGTGTTGCACTTCATAAAATTTCACTTAATTCTTTTATATTTGTGTCTCAAAGTCCTTTTTTCAAGTGTCCAAATCTTAAACACTTTCCTAAGTCATCCGGCTAGAGTTTTTTTCGAATTAGAGTTTGTTTTGAGTCTTGTTTCTTTGTTTCTTCCTTACATCTTATACAGTCTATTTTCTTGTGATTGTTACTTGAGAATGTTGGCTTTAATGTGATGAGCACATGGAGCTGTTTGCAAGCACTTGAGAGTTTCGTGAGTTCAATTTTTCTGAGAGCTTAAACACGAGCACAAACACGTGAGGATGTGTGTTTTTCGTTAACCTATATATGTATATCTAGTTTGTTTGTCTTTTGTAGGTAAAAAAATATCTTATTGTCGAACTGATTCTTACTGTCTAGGCTACAAAGAATCTTCAACAAGTCATCTGCCACACCAAGGCTGAACTGATCACAATGGCCGAGCGACAATGCTAAACCCTCATCGGCAATTCCATGTCTAACGTCTGCAACGCTAAAGCTATGGCCTAGGTCCCTCCAAACAAGGCCTTGGCCATGGCCCCTCTACTAGCACTCTATCCCATCATGGCCGAGACACCTATGGCAGCGTACGGTCTTAACTTCCCATCTTTAAAGGCATACCCAAGTCGGCCGAGTATATTGAATGAGAGTACCGACTCCAACACCTATTCAATCATCTTTCACATTCAGAAAGCACGAAGGTCAAGCTTGCTACCATGACCTTTGTTGATTATGCCCATGCTTGGTGGTACAAAATTAGTGGAGAAAGAGTAAGCACCTGAAGAGAACTAATTGCTTCTTGTGATGAATTGAGGCAAGTAATGAGAAAATGGTTTGTACCCTCGCACCATCAACGGAGATTAGAAAGCGAATTGTTTTCTATCCAACAAGGGTCCAAATCCGTGAGCACTTACTACTATGAGTTTGATGACTTACTCATTAAGACTTACATCCAAGAAGAAGAGTGCATGATCATGGAAAGGTTTGAAAATAGATTGAACAAAAAGATTTGATGCCGGCTTGAACTTTTTGAGTTTACAAGCTTACAATCCATGTTCCGTTTTGCCTTAAAAGTGGAAGCTAATGAGTCCTCAAGCAAGCCTAGTCATAGCTCCTCCCAACGCTGTCGAAGTAGCCAAAATTCTCCTCCTTAAACGTCTTTTGAATACAAGCCAAACCTAGAGCAAGTTACTCATCAAAAGCCGCCTCTGCCTTCTCAATCTTTTAAGCCAAATTTGATGTTAGTAAAAAGCAAATTGATTGAAGAAAGTGTGATTGAAAATACAAGAATGATGAGTGAAAAATTGTGAGCTTGTAAATAAGATACAAACTGAGCATGAGTAAGTGATAGAAAAAGATGAGCGAGAGAAGAAAGTAAGTGACTAGTGCAAAATACCGTATGGAAACAACAAGCATACCAATGAGAGTGATCAAAATACACAACATGAAATCAGCAAGCATGCCATTGAGAGTGAACAAATTGAGCCGAGCAAAAGTGAGGAAATACAGCTAGTGAAATGTAAGAAACTTAAGCGTACTTCACTCACTCTTATACCTAACATTTCTCCTCTACCCATTCCATTTGTTTTGCTTAGGAAAGGATTTGGAGCCGTACTTCCAAGAGAGGAACCAAACGGCCTACCAACCCTCAGAAGCATTGGAACTTTGGCAACTCAACAAGGAAGCTCACAATGGAAGGAACTTAAGGTAAGTTTTCCATGTGCCGCTTTGTCCACAAGGTATGTGTTAACTTCTTCTCAAAATGTTGAATTGTTTGAGGTTGCTCATTTCAATCATCTTTTTTCACATGATGCAAATTTATAAGATATCTATTTAGCATGTGATAAAGAACCAAGCTTGCATTTCATCGAGCATGATCCTTTTCTATTTGAGCATGATAAGTACCTGCGTGAAAACTTTTTAGTGTCTGATAAAACTCGTAATTTGTATTTCATCAAGTATAATCCTATTTTGCTCAAACATGATAAATTTTGCATGTCTAAGTGTACCATACATGACTTGTTTATGTGTCATCTATGTTCGAAACCCATGACAGCCTTGCATGTTAGAAGGAAGCCATCCTTTGGCCGCCCAAACTTGTTGAAAACTACTTGTCTTTTCTCTTACAGCAATTACTTAGCATTTATTAATGTGTTATGTGTGCTAATGATGTGCAATTTTCTTGGATAGTTATTATTAGCCGAATTGAGAAGATGAATCATTGTGTCCTTTATTTTATGACTTGTGATGCCATCCGTACCTTACATGACATAAATGTTAAAAGGATGTGTTTAATCTTGCATTTGGTGAATTTCTTGATGATCATGCTCACTTACGCCCCCTTGATGTCTCACCTTTGTGTTTTAAGTACACATAAGTATATAGGTGAGAGGAAGAACGAAACCTTGATGCAATGAACACACTAGTGTGTACCAAAGCCGTAAGCATGCTAAGACCCGAATGGCCGAGAAAGGAATTGAATCTATGGATTTGAGGACGAATCCTTTCGAAGGGGAAGGTGATAATGCAATCATGCCTAGCCTATCCGCACCTTACATGACATAAATGTTAAAAGGATGTGTTTAATCTTATATTTGGTGAATTTCTTGATGATCATGTGCACTTGCGCCTCTTTGATGTCTCACCTTTGTGTTTTAAGTGAACATAAGTATGTAGGTGAGAGGAAGAAGGAAACCTTGATGTAATGAACACACGAGTGTGTACCAAAGTCGTGAGCATGCTAAGACCCGAATGGCAGAGAAAGGAACTAAATCTATGGATTCGAGGATGAATCCTTTCGAAGAGGTAGGTGATGATGCAATCATGCTTATCCTTGACAATGACCATGCATGGTGATAGAGACCGATGGACACACGTAAAGCCATCGCAAGCCACAACCGAGGCCCGTGTGACACTATCGACAACCGTAGGCCACATGCATGCGAGGCTCATGCGATGGCATGCCAAGCCATGAGGCAAGGTGCATGCAATGCTCTAGCAACCGATGAGGCCGCGGCCGAACATTCTCCGCTTGTGCGCAATCCCCCCCCCCCCCCCCACGACACGGCTGAGTCCCACGATATTCAAGATACCTCTTCCACCACCAATGGGTTGGCAAGCCCATCCCAAGGCCATGGTATTTCCAACAATGAGGACGCACCCAAAGAGAAGCTCATTAAGGGCAATTTTGTCAGAAATGGCCTATTTTGTGTTATAGTATAAATAACTAGTTTCTTGATTATTTTCATTAGATTTTGTTGAATATGAATTTTCTTAAGTGAGATTAATCCTCCCTCATTCACTTGAAAACTCAACTTGTGGGATTCTAAGTTTGATAGTACTTTGATACCCCGTAAGTAAAACATAAACTATCATCTTTGTGTAGTTCATTAGTGCTTTGTATATGTGTACATTTGAATGACATTATCGAATTTGTGTTTGTTGTGATGTCAAGAACATTCTACCCGTGTGTTCAAGCAACCCCTCAAGTGAACCTCAAGCATTCATTCCTTCATTATCCAAGTCATCACCTCAAGTCCTTATTTGCCTTCTTCCGAGTAACTTATATTCATTTCGTGTGTCTTTCATCGTTTATCATTTCCGCTGCGTCCCTCCATCTTTTCCACCTTATATCCTACTATGTATCTTGTTGTTTTGTGTCACAAACTCATAGAGCTAGATCCTCCACAAGTCCTAGACATTCAGCTTGCAAATAGGAAGTTGGATATCGTACCAATATGTACCATCATTGAGCTTGCGACATCCACGCAACTACCATTGTAAATGATCATTGAGACAATGTTGTTCAACACCTTGGAATGAGTGTGGAACAAGTTCTCCTGTTGCTCTTACTCATTCGGCTCTTGCTTGGATTAAGCACCAAGTGTTCGTCGCACAACCATGGACAAAGAAGTTTCTACACTAACCACATCATAGTTCCCCGCATCCTCATCGTTATCACTAGCCGACTCCTCTCGGCCACTCAAATCCTCCTCATTGCCACTCAGAATTGTGCCATCTCGAATTAACATAACACACCTATTGGAAGACTCGGCGGCCTTGTGCCTACGCTGATGCGATCACACCTAGCATAGCCTCAACCTAAATCACACACTATGGAGGAACCCGAAGGACACGTGCAAAGCCATCGCAAAATGCAACCGAGGCCCCCACGAGAGTGTCGCAAACCCTAGGCCATCGGCGTGGCCTCCCACGTATTGCATGCCTTCCGTACATCGGGCCTGCCTTAGACCTCCCGCATGGCCGAGCTTAGACCGCATGAGTGGCCAAGCCAACTCTGAAGATAATGCCTAGTAGCATGGTGCTAAGCCCCTAGTGGCATACCGCTAAGCAGATAGACATTTTGAGCAAATCTTGTCGAAGCTCACGGCATGCTGCCAAGCCCCTAGCGACATGCTATCTTTGAGCAAGATTCTGATCATATTTTGCCGAGACTCACGGCATGCCGCCAAGCGTGGACCAAAAATGCAAATGTGGACATTTTGAAGGGCTCTCATACTTATTTTGTGTAATAGTATAAATAACACTCTTTATCTCATTTCTCCTTAGCTTTTGATTGATGAATATTGATAGAGTGAGTATCTCCTCCTTATTCATCTAAAGGTCAACATTTGTGGGATTCTATGCTTTGATGGTGCTTTGATACCTCGTAAGGATAAAACATAAATCCATCTTCAGATGTGTAGTTTGTTGCTACTTCTGCTTGAATGAAATATTGTGTATTTTGTGTTTGTTGTGTGATTGAATATTCTACCCCGTGTGTGTTTAAGTATCCATCAAGCATGGTTCAAGGATCATTCACTCGTTATTCAAGTTAGCACCTCAAGTCTCATCCGCCTTTCTCACGGGTATTGTATCCTTCTTTTGTGTATATTTTTTTGTTCTTCATTTCTGTTGCGTCCTCTCTATTGTTCTTGTGTTTTCCTACCATTTTGAGCATCACAAACTCATTAACTAGATCCTCCCTTTGTATCATACATTTGGACAACTCACACGGAGGTCGGATCGTATCACACGCCCTTGACATTTAAAAAAAACTATGGTGCTTGTCGGTTTGGTATTAGGTTTGGTGTTTGGGGGCAAAGAGGTAATTATGGTTGGTTTAGGGTGTGAGGCCGAAGGGTTGTTTTCTGTGGGATAAATGTTTGGTTTCGGCTTTATAGTAAAGGGGGTGATTTTGTTATCTTGGTTAATAAAGGTACTTTTTGAATAGGGTGTAGGGTTGTAGAATGGTGAAGGTTGGGTGTTAGAGTAAGGTCGTGAGGGGTATTTAGGCTTGTCTTGACATTGTCGTTCGATTTTTAAGGCTAAGTGAAGCATTTCCTCCATTTTTTCATATGGTTAGAGGTCTAATTTGTGTGAAATGTCCTTGCTCAAGCCTCCCTAGTACCATGCCATAGTGGCCTCAACCGATTTCTCTACATTTTCCTTGAGAACCTACGTATCCATCTCTTTATTGTACTCACTTACCGACTTAGTACTTTGCATGAGTTGTTGGAGGCGTTGGTGCAAGTCATGGTGGTGATAGTGTGGCACAAAATGGTATCTCATGAGTTGCTTCATCTCCTCCCAAGAGGCAACTTGTGGTTGCCTAGAGTTTCTCCTCCATTGTTCTTATTTTTTCCCACCAAGTTATGGCATAATCTATAAACTTAACTATAGTGAGGTGTATCTTCTTCTTTTGTGAATAGTTGTGGCACCGAACGATTCTATCCATCTTGCTTTTCCACACAAGATAGGCATCCGGGCCAGTCTTGCATCAAAAGGAGGTATAGTAATTTTGACGCTAGACAAGTTAGAGTCCACCCAGTTGTCATCTTGGTCCCTAGGCGCTCGGTCGTACCTTGGAACATGCGGTGCCTCGGCATAAGGATTGTCATAGCGCTCATGTGGCTATGGCTCAGGGGCGTGAAGGTGATGCTAGGGTGAGGCCTTGCATATCCATGAGCTTGAGGTGGCAACCTTGGACAATGAGGCTCGGTCGTGCCTTACACATCATAGTATCAGTGGAATGGTGGCTCAGTCTCCTGAAATATGTCCCTCAGATGGTGACTGTCGTGGGAAAATACTACGAATTGAGATATCTATGGAGAGTGCACCGATTGAGCACTCCAAGCCATCCGGCATTTGGTATGCCCTTACTAGAGAATAAAAATAAGAACGTATATAACACTCTTGTTAAGGAGGATAAAGGGAAGAGAGTTGTCGTCATGAAGCACACGCACCAGCCCAAGTTTGCGAATGTAAACTTTAGACACGCACCACAGCACATCACGCGCGATGGACAAATAAACAAGAGTTTAAGGAGGAGCCTAAATGTGAGAAGATGAATGACAGTAGCAATTCAGATGATATCGAGTTCTTGGTTGCCGAGTGAGCCATAGTAATTAGACGCAATCTAAGTACTTCACCGAAGATCGAGACGAATGATGTGGAGCAACAGGAGAATTTTTTTCACACTCACTGCCAAGTGAGTAATAGGATGTGCTCCATCATTATAGACAACGAAAGCTTCACCAATTGTGCAAGCGATCTGCTTGTACACAAGCTAAGCCTTCCATTGATCAAGAGGCTAAAACCACACTAGCTTCAATGGATGACCAACGGTGAGGATTTGGAAGTAACACATCAAGTCTTTATTTATTTTACCATTAAGAGCTTTAAGGATAAGGTTTATTGCGACGTCATGCCTATGAATTCAAGTCATATTTTATTGGGCAGATCATGGAAATTTGATAGGCAAGCGGTTCACAAGGGAGAGTTCAACTGCTACAGGATAGTCAATGATGGGCGAAAGTTCACCCTTACGCCTTTGACACCAACAGAAGTCTATAAGGATCAAAAGTGGCTCATTGAGTCTTATATTGAACTGGAGAGAGAAAAGGAAAGGAAAAAGTTGAGTGTTGAGGGAAAAAAAAAAGAACAAAATAACCCCCATGAAAAGAGTGGGTATGGGAAAACAGCTAAAAATAAGCATGGGAAAAGAGATGAGAGTTTAAAACACTTGCATAAAAATAGAGATCATACAGAGAATGTCGTTTATCAAAAAAGGAGAGATGTGTGTTTATGCCAAGAGAAGATAAGTGAGGAACACATTATGTGTGCGGAAAATCTATTTTGGCTCAAGCCACCAAAAATCGCTTGATTGTTAGCCATAATGCCTTGCTTTTTCTAACCCTTACCCATTCATTTTCTCTTCTTCTATTGTTTATTCTCATTGGTAGAGAAAGAAAAGGTTGTTGGCAGAGGAGAAGCCTCATACCTTGCTGCTAAAAGGACGGAAGGGGCGCTACTCGCCAATGGTGCCAAGTTCGGGTAACCTAGTCGCGAAGGTATAATGCATCTTTCCTTCCTTAGGTTTGATTTCTGTAAGTATATAGAAATCATTGATTTGTATGATACTGGTCATAAAAATAAATTAATTAATGATGGTTGTATACGATAGCCGAAGGCTAAGTCTTATAACTTTGATGACTATTTGCGGAAATGCAAACGGATTGGTATTTGGACTAGTCCGAGAGAAGATATAATTGTACCGAGGGCATACTGTGATAATTTAATTGATTTGTATGGTACAATTAGTATTACTAATCAGCGTCTTGAAGAGACTTTGCACTTGTACCGAGTTTTGCTAGCAAGCATCGAAAGAAGTCCTTTAGCGACTTAGGGAAGTAATTGTGGAGAACGATGAGAGCGCCAAGGTCACAGTATTGTATCTCACCATTCTTAAGACAACCAAAAGTAAAAGAATGGCCTTGATCTGGGATGTTGAGCCCATCAAAAATAAATAAGAATTGCAACTTGCTACTAAAAATAAATAGTTTGTAGATAGTAGTAAGAGGATCGAACTATAGAGAGTTAAGGTGCAATTATTGTCTGTGCTTGTAAATGCTAGTGAAGACACTTAAGTGAAAAGTGGGGTTTTGTATTACGACTAAAACTAATTAAAATAACAGAACTGTCTTGGCCAAGAATAGCAATCTTGGTCAAGAAAACGGATTCAAAGATTAAGATCAAATACGAGAGTAGCTTCCTAGTAGAGGCTGGCGAGGAATGAGACATGAGATGTGATCATCGACACAAGGATATTCATCTCCAATCCATAGAGTTTCTATAGGATCAAGGATATTCATCTTATGGCCCCTGTTTCCCTCCTATATCAACACCACCTCAGGTATGCTTAGAGATGATGCCTTACCAATCAGCACCTCTGCGGTGCGTTTGTCCGCTATCTGCTACGTGAATATCAACACCATATGCTGGTTAAAGATTTTACCGAGTTGGCAGTTGGCTTGAGTCGATTACACCTCTACGGTGCATTTGTCCTCAATGGCTTAGGGGAAGACAACTCCAGATTAGTATCCTCGGTTGTCAGTCGGTGCTAGATCTGATTAACCTTTCCCCCTACCATTTCGTTGATACACCCAGTAACGTGTAGGAGTCTACTTCGATCTCCTTGGTCGATAATCCACAACCAAGGGGAATGACAGCTGCGGGATCTGTTCAATCCTAGAGTGATCAATTCTAATACTAAACAGAAACGTGTTAAGAATAAGTACGAGATTAATTAAATGCATATATGGAGATTGATACGAACAATTAGGTCTCATGCCTCATCAAGCTCATGGTACAAAAATGACTCTACTAAGAAGATAGGGATTAGTTATGCATACTCATAATTGCAAACAAATAAATATATATTAAGATGATAAAAATCCTTCATTTCCGAAGGAGCAAGAGTAAGTGAAAGATAAAACCCGAAGAAGAGTTTCAGCTAAGAGCAGCCACTGTGATAATTCTCCATGATTGATCGATGCCTTGCTTTAAACCATAAGGAGGGTATTTATTCACCTAGGAGAAATCCTAATTAAGATTAAATTGTATTTTAAATGCTCTCCTCCTCGCAAAATAAATAAGATCGGATCAGATCAGCGTGACGCATCTATATCAGTCCGAGATTGACGCTCTAAATCATCGGGGCAGGAATACCTTCTACCAGCGTGTTGATCCGCTATCTGCTCCATGAATTTCGTTCCACAGGTGAGGGATTGGTCAAACAAGAGTGTCTTGGCCAAGAGAGAGACTCGTCGTCTTGGTCTAGAATGTTGGACCACGAAGTCGGCTGCTACAAAAGCGTCTAAAAATCATGCGTAAATCTTTCTTTCTGCTCTTCTCCTTTCAAATTATGTTCCCTACAATAATCAAATGTTTCTCAAGGAAATCAATAGCATACCATTTGGAATATGAAGAGGACGGGTGGTAAAAACCACCATAATTAAGCTCAATCAAACCCCCCCACACTTATATCATGCTTGCCCCCAAGCATACTAACTCGAGACACACAAAAACAAAACAAAACAAAACACACAAAAAGATAAAAATCAGAGTGCATTTGTAGTTAACTATTCATCTCATCACATAGAATTCTTTGAATAATTCATTCCATAGTTCCAAAGTCGTATTAAAAAGGCCTAACCAATACCCTAAACATCCTTTTTATGCATAGCCATAACTAAGGTGCTTTCGTGTCAGGATTTGCAATTGAAACATGACTAAACTATTTTGACTTCTTGTGCTTCCCTTCCTCACATGAACTGCTCCCAAATTTCATTATTGTTTTTTAGCTTAGCAATTTACCAGCATTTCTTGACATTTCATGAGTAGTTTTTTGGATGTTCCTACTTGATGAGGCGAGTACACCGGGACAAAATACTTTCTTTAATATGCTGAGGTAAAATCTTTAGTTCTCTAGATATTCCTGCTTAGTGAGGCAGAAATACTAAAGCATTTATTCTTTTTAAATGGCTTATTTCTTCGCAAGGCAATTCTACGCATAAAGGTGTACAAAGTAAGACAAAATAGTTATGCATAGTTCTCTTGAGAATCCTGGCATTAGTACTACGAATCGTACCCTTACAAGCATTGGAAATGTTAACCTAATTATTTGCCTTAATAGTATGGTATGGAGCCACAAAACAAAGGGTTCTTGCTTCCTATGTGAAGGGATAACATATTCAATGATGGATTATGATTCTTAAAAACATACAAAACATGCAATCAAGAAACACACAAAAATTAGAAGAAAATTATGTAGGAAAAAATTAAAATGGCATAAGGATTGCCTAAAATTTAATCTAACTCATGTAAAGATAATTAAATCACATAAATTACCCCTCCCCCACAATTATTGGACACATTGTCCTCAATGTGAGAAAAGAGTGAAAAACACAGCTCCAAACAGAAATAATAAAAATAAAAATAAAAATAAAAGAAAGAAAAGACGACCGGGGGGTTGTTAGGTAGGGTTTGCCTCTGAGTCAGAGGAGGAATCTGCCCATGAATCAAGCTTAGCATGGAGACCTGCTATAGCTAATTCCATGCTACGAAGACCATTGATGAATTTTGTCATGATGGTGTAAGTGGCTTTCTGGTCTTGTTGGAGTTCCAGAATGGTCTATTGCTGGTCATGGAGTGTTTGTTGCATGGTTTGGAGGAGTTGGTTATTCTGGTCAAAGGCAGCCAGTACATCTTTCATGTTGGTCTATGTGGGCTCTGGTGTAGATGGAATATTTGCATGTTGCTGATGGTCTTAGTTAAGACCAACATCTTGGTCAATTTGATGCTCAGCTACTAGTTTAGCTCTTATTGCACTACATTATGGACTTGATTGCTACTTCAAGGGTGCAAACTGGTATGGCCCTATGTGACTTCCTCCGAAAATCCTTTCAGCTTTTCGCGTACATCCTGTATTATAACAAATAATTCCTTTCTCCAAATGGAAAAATCCCATTTGGTCGAGTGCTTTTATATCAAGTAATTTGTGTGTGTTAACCACTAGGAGTTTGGCAGTAGCATAATTTAGGTGACTAGATTTACATGCAAGCATAGTAATCAAGTTACCTAAAATCATTTTGTTCTTTGAAGTAGTAAACTGCTTGGCTAGCCAATAACCTAAACTGACTTTTTGTTTAGTAAACATGCACCACAAAACAAACAGTTCAGTTTTATATAGGGCACCAGACATGTTTGTCTTGGCATAAAAATCTATGGTGAGGATCGTATGTAGGATCCTCAAGACCGGATCACAAAGTTCATGTGCCTTGGAAGCTTTGGTAAAGTGAGCTTCCTGATTTCCAGTAAGGAATTTAAAAGTTTCATTGACATCCTAATCCTTGGGAATTTCATAGTGTGTTGAGGGGTACCAAAGTGGAAGTTCCTTGTCATTAGGGGAAAACCCTAATAAGACATCAAGTTCATGCAAACTCAAATGTTTCCAGTGTCCACACAGCCTAAAATTGATCACATCTTTCTTGAAAATGTCGAGGTGTTCTCTGCCCTTGGAATCTAATGCAACAAGATCTACCCAAAGTGTAGTGTAGAATTCCAAACACAATTCAGTATGCACGACATTGATCTCAAAAAACACTAGTCCCCACCCCATATCATTAACTAACTTCTTAATCCTACTAGATATACCTAGGTTGTGAAGTAGTTCATAATAAAAAAACAACATAGGGGAGAATCTCACCATTTTTCACCCAATTTTCCAATCTCTCCTGGACATCATGGGAATCAAAGCTTAAACAACCACCAAAATTGGGGGATTGAAAGGTGAGTTTTGTACCTTTGACTAGATTTTTGAGTTTGGAGACGCTTTTAAGATATCCACTTTCAAGCTCTTCTCCTGATTCTGGTGTGAGTGGCATGGGTTCTTTGCCCTTGCGATGTTCCTTGACAGAGGAGGAAGGTTCAGCATCTTCTCTAGGTTTATGGGTTTTATGGGCCACCTATTTGTATCGTTGGCCTGGTACCATAGCGGAAGCGATTCCAGTCGTAGGGGCTCTCTTTGGTGCTATCTTGGTGAGGGTAGGTGTGTTAAGATCCTTGGTCATGACAGGTGGTGTTTGAGCTACTAGTGAAGCTTGGGCATCCATCTTCATTTCCCTCTGCCTTTCCTTAACCTAGTCATACGGTGGGGTTTCCTTTTTTGTAGTCGACTCAGGGGAACATCATCAGAGTCGGTGTCGGAGCTTACTGTTAGAGTTTTCTTTGGTGAATTGTCCATCGCGGGAGGTGCACGTAGGGTAGAAGCGACTATAATGTTGGGAGGGGTAAGGACAACAGCCGCGAAGTTCTCTACTTCATGCCTTTGTGAATTGGTGGTTAACTATGGACCGGGTGGTGTCGAATTCGAAGTCATTTTGAATTGAGGTGGTGTATTTTTCGATAGTCTGTACTCCAATGGGTTTGTTGGTTGATACGAGTGTGGATCCATCCATATGTGTACGCCTCGCAGCGAAAGGCCACCCGCGTAGCTTGGTGATACAAGCATGGACCCGTCATGTCTTGCCCGCGAAAAGCCACCCACGTGGCCTACCTTTCCCCGTACGCGTGTAGCGAGAGAAAGGAAGATAGTGCCTAGCATCATACCGACAGGATCCAGGTAGCATACCGCTAGCCCCGGCCTTGGCAATTGTTCTTGGGAGATTAAGGCTGGCGGCATACCGCTAGAGTGAGAGCTTGGATGGCGGCATACCACCAGAGTGAGAGCTTGGTTGGCGGCATACCGCCAGAGGTCCACATGCTGAAAAGGAAGGACGTCCAAGCCCTTATGTTAAGGGGTATTTAAGGGTTTTCCCTTGTAATTAAACCTAGTATAGATAGCTAGAGATAGCTCTATTGTAAGGGTCTTTATTTTGTTGAGTTTTCTCCTCCACAAAGAACAAATGCTCCTTAAGTGCTCATTTAAGGTTTTCTTGTTTATCTTTATCTTCGTCATGAATCGGGTGGCTCAAACATGTTCTTGAGAGGGTCGATCTAGAGTAGATAACCTCATAGTTATTGTAACAAGGTTGCCTAACCAATTTGTTAGGAGGGTTTGTTGTAGTTGTGAGTTACTTTATTGTTTATCTCCATCAATCTAATATTTATCCATCAATCATCTATTTGCCACTGCCATCATTTCCACATCTCCTCCTTGCGATGTTATTTTCTCCATCAATCGTCAACACCGACCTCTCAAAGAGGGCTAGATCCGGTCTCCATCCTTCCATACTGATAACAATTAAGACAATGCTAAGGGTATTTCTGTAATTATGACCCCTACCGAGGACGGAATCCTATAGCCCTATCGGACATCCAAGCTATCACCACTAGACTATGAGGTGTTTTCTGGGATGGTCGACATCAGCGGGGGGGGGGGGGGGAGGTCTCACGCGTCTCTACACGCACGGCATCATCCCATCCCAGGGCAGCAACGGCACCATCCACGGAGTTATCGCCCCCGACATCACCATGGGTATCGCCCTCGGCACCCTCCACAGAGTTATCGCCCATGACGTCAGGTCCAGGTATCACCAGTAACGTCATACAGAGCAATATCTTTCTGGGATATCGCCCTTTTACCCAGATATCGCCCCCAGCGGCCTATAAATACCCCCTCATTTTAAAACATCAACTAAGCCTAATACTGCCTTCTAGAACCTCTGCTATTTTAAAATCGCTTACTGGCTTAAGCATCGGAGTGTCTATGCCGGAGCCCCCCCTCCGGAGCTTTGCAGGTGTGTCTGATACCAGCTACAGCGACTCTGACCGACAGTATTCATCATCCCGATCGTCTCAAAACTCGAATCTTATCAAATTGGTGCTTTCATTGAGAGCTTTGGTCCATTAAGTGACCGTCCTTAATAGCCAAGCTCTGTTTTACCCGGAGATCGGAACGATCATGACTTCTGAGTCGGAGCAGGCGCGACCCTCATCCTCTAATATTCCTTTTTCGATTCGTAGACAGTTATTCCCTTTTGCTACTGCTGATCTTTCTGTGACAACGCAACAAATCACTCTAGAATCCCCGGATCTTTCGGCCAGGTCGGGAGGGGAAGCCTCCTCCTCTCAGATGATTATTTCATTATCCTAGATGGCGGGATCTAGCTTTTCTACTCCTCCTCCGAGGGGATTTGTGTTGAACAGTACAAAGCACCCTTTTGCGAGCGAAATAGCGGCCCTTCGTTCTCGATTGGAATATTTGACTGAAATGGCTACGAGAATCACACCTGATGTTTCTGGGTCGAGCGTCCCTCCCCTTGTCATGTTCACGCCATCTATTGTCACTAAGTGGCCCTTGTCACCGTCGTTACAGGGGAACCTCCAGCCGATTTTGCCTACAACGCACTCAAGGAAGAGTGGAGCCTTATGTGCCATAGGTGCCACAAGTTCCCATCCCTCAGGAGGATCGGTACCTCGATGAGGTCAGAAACCGTTGGGACGGTCGAAGGGAAGGAGTGAATAGAGGTTTATCTCCTACGTACAGTGAAAGATCCAGTAGCAGAAGGTATCAAACTCATTCGCCCAGGAGCCGTAACCAGTCTCCTAGGCGGCATCCTACGCCAGATCCGCAGAATCGGAGGCGTCACACTGAAATATCTCCCCCGCCCCATGCGCGTGAAATCCTTGATGACACATCGGGTCACCCATTTAGTCGTCGTATAAGGCGCCATAGGGTCAGCCGACATGTGAAGCTTCCTACGGAGACTTATGATGGCACCAGAGATCCCATTTCCCACGTCAATAAGGTGAAAGATTTCGTTCAATTTCAGACTCACAGTGATGCGGCATTATGCCAAATATTTGTTCGAGGGTCGCGTGTCTCTGGTTCGAGGGCCTTCCTGGCGGATCTATTAGTAACTTCTCACAATTGGAATCTAAGTTCCGGAGCAGATTCAGTACAGCGATTCCAATCAGGAAATCCGCTGCCGCGTTATTTGACATACGTCGAAGGCCTCAGGAAACTTTGAAAGAATTTCTCAGTCGATTCGATCTGGAAATGTCACTAACACCGGATGTTACTATTGATTTTGCTATAGAAGCCCTGAAATGGAACTGTCGTTATGGTAAATTGAAAGATGCACTGATGGTGGACCCTCCAGCGACTTTAGACGCGTTAAGACTTAAGGCCCATAATTACGCGAAGATGAAAGAAGAGGAAAAAAGAGATAGAGCCTATAACATGCCGCCTGAGGAGCCTCTAATTCCTAACGCTCCTGCAATTACCATTCCTGACGACCGCCTCATTGACGATTATGCTCAGTGGAAAGATCATATTCCCAAAACTTCCAGTAGGCGGAAAGGTAACTCTTCTAAGGGAAAGCCTGGTAATTCCCCTACTCAGCATCAAGGAGATTCTTCTAAAGGTCGGATGTACGACCCTGATTTCCCTTCCCTTAATCTACCAAGAGCGGAGATTTTAGCGATAGTGGAGCAGCGAAATCTTCCCGTTCGTTACCCTGCGCTTGTGAAGCCCGGAGTGCTTCTGGGGAGAAGAGAAAATGCTTAATGCAAGTTCAACAAAGCCAGGGGGCACTCCACAGAAGTATGCAGGGAATTAAAATTGGCAATAGAACATTTGGTGGAAGAAGGTTATTTGGGAGAATTCGCCGCCAAAGTAAGAGAAGACGCTAGAAACAATCCCATGAAAGGGATGGCAAATGACCGACAAGTACCCCCTCGCGTCCCAGAGAAGGATAATATTCCTGGAGGGAGAGGTAAAGAAGCTTTCACAGTAGACGACGAGGACTTCCCTATGATTAACATCATAGCGGGAGGGACTCCTTATGTGGACGGATCAGAGCAATTGACGATCGCGTCAGGAGATAAATGCAAATGGGACAGCGCGCTAAAAAAAGGTGAAGCGATAAGCATCCTAGATCGCATGATATTAACCTTCTCAGAAGAGGACGAAAAAGGCGTTGTCTATCCGGATAATGACGCATTGGTGGTTATGCCCATCATCGCCAGTCACGGAATCAGAAGAACTCTTATTGATAACGGGAGTGCGGTGAACCTCTTCTCGTTAGAAGCCTACAATCTCAGGAAGTGACCCGACAATGAGTTAACACCTTGCAAGAAACCCATAATTGGAGTAGACGGGGTCCTGATCCTTGTTACAGGGATAACTACTTTGCCCGTGTATTTCAGAGAAGACACCTCCAAGCTATCGGAGGATCTATTATTCCTTGTCGTGGACTTAAACTTGCCCTACAATGTCATACCCGGACGACCCTTCCTCAACCGCTTTGGAGCGGCGATATCTCAGAAGCATCTGAAGATGAAATACCCCTCCTGGGACGGAGTGGTATCGATAAGGGGCAACCAAAAACTGGCGGCTGAATGCTACCTGCTCATGACTCAAAAGAGTTGCGATAGGTATGTATGTATAACGGTGGACCCGTACGAACAGGGTGATGAGAAGCGCGCTCAACCTCTGGAAAAAATGGTGCCCGTACCAGTGATAGGCATAGAAGAAGCGAGCTTCCTAGTTAGCGAAAAGCTCAGTCCGCGCGCGAAATAGCAGAACACCGGCTCAATGTTGACCTTAGCGTCAGGCCGATCCAGCAAAAGCGACGCATATTTTCTACGGAAAAAGCTTTAGCCGTTGATAAAGAAGTGACGAAGCTCCTTGATGCGGGGTTCATCCGCGAAGTTCAATACCCAACTTGGTTAGCCAACCCAGTTCTTGTTCCTAAGCCCAATGGAGACTGGCGCATGTGTATCGACTTTACCGATTTGAACAATGCTTGCCCTAAGGATTGCTACCCGTTTCCCCGTATTGACCAACTAGTCGATCAGACTGCCAGGTACGCATATTTGAGTTCACTCGATGCTAACTCCGGATACCACCAAATCGCCATGGCCGTCGAAGATGAAGAAAAGACTGCCTTTATCACCCCTAAGGCCACTTACTGTTATACGGCGATGCCGTTTGGGCTAAAGAACGCGGGGGCGATGTTCCAACGTATGGCTAACAAAATATTCGAAGAATAGATAGGCAGAAATGTGGAAGCATAAGTTGATGATATATTGGTAAAGAGAGCGAACTTTCAGGATCACTTACGGGATCTGAAAGAAATATTTAAAGTAATGAAAAGGCATTGTATGAAACTGAACCCCCGAAAATGCATGTTTGCGTTTCAGACGAGAAAATTCCTGGGTTACGTAGTCATCCAAAAAGGAATCCAACCTAACCCATCGAAGATTAAAGCCATACAAGACATGATATCTCCAAGAACCGTTAAGGAGGTACAAAGGCTAACAGGGCGCGTCATCGCCCTACAACGATTTATTACCAAACAAGGCGAGAAGTGTCTCCCTTTTTTCAAAGTCATACGCAAGAAAGCACCAATTCGGGTGGACCCCAGAATGTGAAGAGGCATTTGTTAGCCTAAAAGATCACCTATCGTCTGACCTACTGCTGACAAGGCCGGAGCCGGGTGATACTTTATATTTATACCTCAGTGCTGCAGACGAAGTGGTTAGTGCCGTCCTCGATCGCGACGATAGCCACACGCACCGCCCTGTATATTTTGTAAGTCACATTCTGAAAGATGCTGATCTGCGATATGCTCGAATCGAGAAAATAGCGTTTGCATTGATACAAGCCACTCAAAAAATGGGCAGATACTTCCAGTCCTACCCCGTTATCGTGCTTATAGACCAACCTCTGAAGAGAATATTTCGAAAGCCTGAGTCCTCAGGAAGAATGCTAATCTGGACTCTCGAACTCGAGCAATATGGGCTGAGGTATTAGTCCCGGCCATCTGTGAAGGCTCAAATCCTGGTGGATTTTATAGCGGAATGCACCTTTACAGAAGATCCGTTAACAGATGTACCCAAAGAGGAATGGGGCGACGTGGATCTCCCATTTCTGGAAACATATACGGACCTCTAGATCATTCATGTAGATGGAGCTAAAAACCAAGACTTGGCTGGAGCAGGAATCTTCATAAATGGGTCGCACGATATGCGAATACAGTACGTCGTCCGAATCCTGCAGCCATTATCCAATAACGCGGCAGAATACGAGGCGCTACTAGCCGGACTCAGGATAGGGAGAAGCCTTTCCTCCAAAGGAAGGCACGATACCGGAAGAACAGGAGACCTACGTCTAAAAATTTGTGGTGACTCCAAACTGGTAATCGACCAGGTCTTGGGGCGCTCTCAGGCCCGGGAGCCCATCATGGTCCAATACCTCGCCAAGGTGATGCCAGAGCTGTTGGAAATAAAGAAAGAAGGCATGCAAGTCACCTTTGAGCACAATCCCCGAGAGGACAACACCGAAGCTGACAATCTTGCCAAGCTTGCCGCAAACCCGGAAGCGTCCATACCCAAAGGTGTGTATTACCGTGAGTTATCCGTACCTTCCTTTATGGAAGAGCAAGCGTCTCTGTATGTGGAAGAACTCGAGAATGATTGGCGGGTCCCCATAATCAAATACTTGAAACACGAAGAACTGCCTGTGGATATCGCTGAAAAGAAAAGGGTGCTGAGACAGGCAGCTCGTTGTACGTACTATGACGGGGACCTGGTTCGGAGATGTTTTTCTCACCCAGCCGCCAAATATATAACGGAGCAAGAGGGTCTTCACACCTTGCGCGAAATTCACGAAGGGGTGTGCGGTATGCACGTGTCGGGTGGCACCCTGGCCGCCCAAGTTTTCAGATCTGGATTCTATTGGCCCACCATCCGGAGAGATTGCCACAACTACGTGCAAACTTGCCCGAAATGCCAGGAGTTCTCTAAAATTCCTCGACGTCCCGCCACTGAAATATCCAAGATTATCACCCCTTGCCCTTTTGCTAAATGGAGGATCGACATCCTGGGCCCATTTCTAAAGGCAAGGTCCCAACTGAAATTTGTAATAGTGGCAGTGGACTACTTTACGAAGTGGGCAGAAGCTAAAGCGGTCGCCAACATCACGGCGGAAAAAACTTGGCGTTTCTTTAAATATCAAGTTATCATGAGGTTTGGCGTACCCCGCACCCTAGTCAGCGATAACGGAACACAGTTCACCAGCCAATTCTTTAAAGACCAGTGCTCGGAATTCGGGATTGAGCAGCGATTCTCTTCCGTGGCTCACCCGCAAACCAATGGGCAGGCGGAAGTGACCCACCGGAGCATCCTCAGCGGCATTAAGAAAAACCTAGAGGGGTCTAAAAATAAGTGAGCCGATGAGTTGCCATACGTGATGAGGGCGTACCGCATGACCGTTAAAACCAGTACCGGAGAAACACCTTTCGCATTGGCCTTCGGAATCGAGGCTGTTACACCAGTAGAAATTGGTATCATCAGCCTGCGAGTGGATCACTTTCGGGAGGAGCTAAATGAGGAAAGGTTACGAGCTAACCTTAACGTGTTACCAGAGGTCCGAGAAGAAACCCTCCTAAAAATGCTATATTACAAGCGAAAGATGGCCCGTTATCATAACAGGCGCGTCAAAGAACGGTTGCTGAAGACAGGCGATCTGGTGCTCAGAGACAAGCGAGCGGCTGGTCAACGCGTGGGGAAGCTCAGTCCAAATTGGGAGGGGCCGTATCGCGTTACCCGCGTCATCGGGAAAGGAGCCTATCATCTGGAGACACTTGATGGTACTCCCTTACCTAACTCTTGGAACATCGCTCGTTTGAAATTATATTATCCTAGAACTTGATTTTATCTGCACCTTTGGCTGATGCCAACCCTAACCTTAGGTAACGCTCGGTGAAAGAGCTTTCTTGGGTGTTTGTGGTTACTTTTGTGCAGATAAAAAAGGGGGATCCTGGGAGTGAAAAGTCCTATCCTTGTGACGGCCGGTCCTGATCAGACGGCTCAAAAAGTGAGGGCACGACCCAGCATGCCTTGAACTAGCGTCGGGATTGAAAGGTCCCTGACGCCCCCGGGAGTGAAAAGTCCTATCCTTGTGATGACCGATCTTGATCAGATGGCTCACTAAGTGAGGGCACTTCCCGGTATCCTTGGGAGTGAAAAGCCCTTTTCTTGTACTGACCGTTCTCGTAGAGACGGTACATCAAGATAAGGCACGCCCCAGGGAAATAGTAACTCCATTCTAGAAATGAGGATAAGGCCTCACCCAATCAACCACCTCCAGGTTGAAGTCAGGACGCCACAGGCGAGAGGGTAATTCGACAACGAAGAAACCGCTCTTCCAGTTTTTGACGTTCTCCTCAAATCCTCAAAATTTCTGCCAAAAAGGCCTCACTAGAGCATCATCCCATCTTGGAATAATATTAATGAAGCCATCGCAAAAAGCCAGAGTCAAGAACTTGCGAAATAAAGCGACAGAGGGAGTAAGAATATCTTTTAATTTGCAAGCACGAAGGAAGGCGTAGATGCAACTCCATGAGGAAGGGGTGATCTGCGCAGGGTTAAGCCCGTGCTCGCGTAACACACGCTCTAGCGTGTCATGAACTGGGAGGCGGAACCCATATTGAAACATTTTAAAATAAAGAATCCTATGAGTTTTCTAGAGCCGGCTATGAAGCCTCATAGTGTCGGAAGGAATAGTAGGGCAATAGCCGCAGGGGAAGGTAATGTTATTGCTTTCCAGTTCGAGGCATAAGACAGTAGGGCAAGTAAAGATGCTAGGGGTGTTTTCAAGTTTGGGATATCGAGAAATTGGCCTAGGGGTAGCTAAAGAACTAGATTGAGATCTCGTGCGAGGCATGATAGATAAAGCAGCAAAGGAAAATCAAAAGCAAGATTGAGCAGAATACCTTGAGAGAGAGAAGACTGAAATTAATAGGCGAATCATCTAGATGCGAACGAGAGAATTTCCTCGGAGTGAGCGAAAAACGAAGAGAGTTCTGAAGTATAAAAAGGAGCAAAAAGGTACAAAGAAGAAGCATTTTTCCTTTTAAAAGAGACGCTGGAAAAGTCAGACAGAAGGGTAACCTATCACAGCAAGACACGTACGGGACAAACGGGACACGTGGAAAGACCCTGACAGAAACTTAAAGTCAAGCGCTCGCCTCGAATTCCGTAAAAGAAAGACTTAGTAATTACAAGAAACCCCGCAAAGATGGTCGCATGAAGCGGTAATCAGCTGCCCAGCGGCAGTTATCCCATAGGGCGGCGATTATACCAAAAGCAAAAAGAAAAAGGCAAATGACATTTTGTTTCATTTTATTCTATCTTATTTATTGAAAGAGAAAGCCAGCGGCATCTACAATAGACGTAATCATAATCCTCCGGAGACCCACTGTTATAGAAAGGAAAGGGCTCGTCAATCTTGAAAGGTCTTTTACCAAGCCCGATCGCGGAACCTGTCGTAGGGGCAGTTTCCTCCTTTGAAGCGGCGCAGGAGATTTCCTCCAGGGTCGGGGTAACCAGTCCTGGGGTGGCATCTTGCATAGAAGTCCTGTCCTTAGGAAAAGTACAAGGAACGAAGGGTGACGTTTCATCCTTTTGCCGCAGTGAAAGATAGTGAGGTTCAAAGTCGGCGAAGAAGGATTCAAAAGATTGTTTCTTTGTTTTCTTCGATCTCTTGCGACCCCGGCACTTTACGGAATGTCTGGCAGGACTCTAGGGAGGTGAGAGCGGAGGATTGTCGGAGTCGGGAGAAGTTGGAGGGGTAGGAGGAGAATCACGGGCAGCAGTATAGAAAAAATGGGAGTCAGCCATGGAAATATCAGTAAGAGTGAGAAGAAAGAAGAAAAAAAGATGAGCAGAGAAAGAGAGGAAGAGCCCCATTATATAGCCGAGGTGAGGAAGCGTGCCTGCCTTTTCGCATATTATCAAGGGCAGTTAATGCTATCAGGGATAACGTCCATTGGGGGAAAGATCTGACTCCGCAACTGTTAAAAGTCTGCACCAGCCAGGAGGTATCGAAATCGTTGCCCAATCCATTAACACTAAAAAACGGCACAAAATATATTCAGAACGGATGCGATATGGGAAAATCGCCATTATGAGCCAGGTAGGCAAATAAAGTTACGGGGTCCCAAGGGACACCACGCTCACAATTAGTGAGAATAGAAGTTGCTTTCTAAGAAAGACGATATGAGAAAGAAGAAAAATATTGACAGCGCGGCAAGTGAATAAGGGAAACCATATTTATTTATTTAAAGGGCTCAACGGCCCGAGATTACAAAAAGGCCTAACAGCCCGGAGTTACAAAAGGTGGCCCCCAGAAGAGCACAGAAAGACACGCCAAGAGGATCCTCATCGCTGGTCAGGCATTCGACCCAGCGTCATCATCTTCCCATTCCAGGAAAGGAATTTCCCTCAGGGCATCCGCAAGAGCCGTCAGTTCAGAAGAATAGGCCCTCATGCCCTTCAGGCAGCATCCCAGCAAGTCCTTCCTATGCTGTAGCGTTGACATCAGCAGCTGAATTTGAGAAACAGCCACTGACAGCTTCACCGCTTTCTCTACGGGACTGAAATCCTCCAGGGTAACTGCAGCTTGTCTAGCTTGCAGGGGAGTCAGCATCCCCTGGAGCTCCAGTATATCCTCCAAGGTCTTAACGCTCAGTGACCCCAAGAAATCAGTATCTGCCTGAGTTAGGTTCCTCAGGGCATGGGTTTTGGAGAGCAGGAAGTTTTTGGTGACTTCGTCCATGAAAAGAAGAGAGATAAGGAAACTTGAAGAGAGGTGAAAAAGTTGTGAGAGTTATAAAGCAAGTGCAAAATGAAAGGCCTATTTATAGACTTCGGAAAAAGGCATTTCGAAGATATACCTTTATCGATTGTCGAGCCCTCATTACGGCAGAAACCTTTGAAGGGGTAGGACCGGAGACGCGGTGATAGCCCTTGGTAAACACTCGGGCTAGTTTTCGTTTGGGCATATGATAACTATCGATACCATAGAAGCGGCATCTCCACTACCCCGCCGGGTGACCCGGCCAACATACTGTACCCGCCGTGGGAGACGAGACCCTGTTCTTACCCCCCTTAGCCTGGCGACCGACCCTGGGATGGTCGACATCAGCGGGGGGCTCTCATGCGGCATCCGCACGGCGGCAACCTATCCCGGGTCATCCATGATGTCACTCTGCATGACGTCATCCCACATGACATCACTCAATGCCACCCCAGCGGCACCTACCAGGGATTATTCCCACCCCCTGTCGGTACACTCCTTCTTTTGCCTATAAATACCCCCACCTTTTCAGACAAGGGGGTAAGCCTAAGATAGCGTACTAAACCCCTGCCATTTTGACTACCTGCACTGACTTTGGCATCGGAGTGTTTATGCCGGAGACCCCCTCCGGTGCTTTGCAGGTGACGAAGACCCCAGATCAGGCCGATCCTGCTCAGTATCCCTCGGACTCTTATCACCGATCAAGAACCTCATTCACGTAGCTGGGTTGGCTAGACAATCATGTTTAGCAGGGTCAATGCTCGTATCGAGTTATCCAAGTATTTCCGCACGAAGTCCATCCTTGAACAACGATTGTAAGAGGAGAAACGGTTCAAGCCTAGCAAGGATCATATCATTAAGCATCCATGAAAGACATCAATCAATGCTCTCATAGTCCTTAGGAAAGGTCTGCCTAAGAGGACATCAGTGTTGTTAGTGGAAAAATTCATATTCATATCAACAACACCAAAAATCAACAGGATATATAAAATCGTTGACTTGGACTAGAACGTCCTCAACAACTCCATTTGGGTAGATGATGGATCGGTCTACGAGAGCTAGATTACTACTCTGGTATCCTTCATGATTCCAATGTTAACTCTTTCATACTCAGCAAATGGAAGCACGTTGATCCCAGCTCCCAGGTCACACAATGCTTTTTCGATCTTCTTGTCTTCTATCTTGCAAAAGATGTCAAACGTTCTTTGATCGGTGAATTTCTTTGGAAGTCTGGACTGGATTATAGAGGAGACATTTTTCTCTAAGTTGTCATGTTCAAGACCTGCAAGTTTCTTTTTGTCAAAACATTAACTTTTAAGGAATTTAGCATAGCTAGGAATTTTAGCAATCAATTCAAGCATTGGAATATTAATTGCCACTTTTTAAAAAAAATCCATAAATTCCTTTTCTTCTTTTTCCTTTTTCGCCCTTAAAGGTGCACGTGGAAATGGTGGGGGTGCATCGTCTTCCTTTTGTTTAGCAACTTCTTTCTCCTTTTTTTATTTCCTTATCAGCTCTCTTGGCCAATCGCTCTCTCTCAGTATCTTTTTTGGTAAAGAGAGGTTCATCCTATATTGCGATTCTCTTTTCTACCTCTTCCATTTCTTCAGCTTCCTCTTCCTCAATCTGTTCTATGGGTTTGTATATGTATTGCCTTTGAAACTCCATCACCTCTTCCCAGTTCATGTGCCTCGGCTTCTCCTTTTCAAGAGCCACTGTTTTTTCTCTTTCTGGCAATTGTATACCACTTCTCAAACTGATCACACTCACATTATGCTTGGGGTTGTCTACCATAACCTCAATTGTTTCTGAATTTTGGCAAGCACAACACCGTGTTGAATAAATGTTTTGTCTATTTCATCATCGCGTATAGGGTCAGCGATTTGCAATGGCTGTGGAGGTGCGGTTAGTTGGGGAATTTGGTTGTTTTGGTTTTGGGGTGGTCTAGGAGTGAAGTTTCTAAGGTTGAATGGTGGTTGTTGTTGATGGGGTTGGAAAGAAGGGGATGTAGTACTAGTTTGAGGTTGATTTTGAGTCCTCTAAAATTTGGATGGTGCTTCCATCCGGGGTTATAGGTGTTGGAGTAAGGATTATTGTTTGGTGGGTACTTATTTTGTTGACTTTGATTGAAACCATAGGCGGCATTCATGTGAGCCATGAGACCTTCTGTTGAGGTTGCTTGAAGCGGGAAATATTGGTTAGTGTGATGACCTGTTTGGCAGCACAGTCCGCAAACGCTTGTAGTAGTACCTTGGTTGTTGCCTTGGGTAGGAATTCCTGTAGAGAGATTTTTAACAAAATTAGTGATACTAGCAATTTGTTGTTCCAAAGCAATTGAATTAACAAAGGTAGTAAGGTTAGAGCGCTCAGAAGAGCCATAGTTATGGCCATTCTCTGCCATAATTTGAAATAATTTTCTAGCTCGAGTAGGCGTGACATCTAGCAATGCTCCTCCAGCGGTATCATCTACTCTCTCTTTATCATTCTGGCACATCCCATCTTAGAAGTATTGAATGAGGGCTTGATCGACCACTCCATGCGTGGGATAGATGTCCTGCAAATCCTTGAATCTCTGGTGGTATTCCTTGAAACTTTCGCTTCTTTTTTGTTGAATGGAAACAAGATTCTTCATGGCGACTCCGGCTTTGGTAGCGTTCCAGTACTTGTTCAAGAAAGTTGCTGATATTTGGGCCCAAGTACTGATGGTATTGTGCGGTAGGCTATAGAACCAATTCCTTGCTGAATCTTCTAGTTACCATTAGAAGGATTTCAATTTTGCTCTCTCAATGGGGACTTCTAGGGGCTTAAGTGTATCACATTCCAAATGGAAAGTCTTTAAATGAAGATATGGGTTCTCGTTGGAGTGCCCATGGATTTATTTTCGGTTGTGGATGACATTAGTTTTGATTGTCCAGTCATGATCAACTTGTGGTAGGTTGAGACAAGAGTAGGTCTCCTGCTTTGTTCCTTGGTTCAATTACCTGAGGGTTTGTTCCCCAGGTTGTGCCATGTTGATTACATGATTTAGTTCCTGTCTTTATGAACTAGGTTGCACTAATTTTCTTCTTCTTCTGTTCTCTTTCCGATCTAGTCAACTCTGGACTGAATGGAATCAATTTTTCGCGAGACGACCTAGTCATAAAATAAGAAAACATATATAATCAGGAAGACACTTAGGTGAAAAGTGGGGTTTTATATTATGACTAAAACTAATTAAAATAAGAGAACTGTCTTGGCCAAGAATAGCAATTTTGGTCAAGAAAACGGATTCAAAGATTGAGATCAAATACGAGAGTAGCTTTTTAGTAAAGGCTGGCGAGCAATGAGACATGACATGCAATCATCGACATAAGGATATTCATCTCCATTCCACAAAGTTGCTATAAGATCAAGGTACGCTTATGACCCCTGCTTCCCTCCTATATTAACACCACCTCAGGTACGCTTAGAGATGATGCCTTACCAATCAGTACCTTGCTGGTTACACCGAGTTGGCAGATGGCTTGAATCGATTACACCCCTGTGGTGCGTTCATCCTCAATGGCTTAGGGGAAGACAACTCCAGACTAATATCCTCAGTTGTCAGTCGGGACTGGATCTGATTAACCTTTCCCCCTACCATTTCCTTGATACACCCAGTAGCGCGTAGGAGTCTACTTCAATCTTCTTGGTCGATAATCCACAACCAAGGGGAATGACAACTGCGAGATCTGTTCAATCCTAGACTGATCAATTCTAATACCAAATAGAAACGCATTAAGAATAAGTACAAGATCAATTAAATTCAGATATGGAGATTGATAAGAACAATTAGGTCTCATGCATAATCAAGCTCATGCTACAAAAATGCATCTACTAAGAAGATAGGGATTAGTTACGCATACTCATAATTGCAAATAAATAAATATATATTAAGATGATAAAAATCCTTCGTTTCCGAATGAGCAAGAGTAAGTGAAAGATAAAACCCGAAGAAGAGTTTCAGCTAAGACCGGCCACCGTGATAATTCTCCACGATTGATCGATGTCTTGCTCTAAACTCTAAGGAGGGTATTCGTTCACCTAGGTAAGTAGCTAATTGCAGAAATTAAGGGAAATTCTAATTAAGATTAAATTTTATTTTAAATGCTCTCCTCCTCACAAAATAAATAAGATCGGATCAGATCAGCGAGACGCATCCATATCGGTCCAAGATTGACGCTCTAAATCGTCAGGGCAGGAATATCTTCTGCCAATATGTTGATCCGCTATCTGCTCCATGAATTTCATTCCGCAGGTGAGGGATTGGTCAAGCAAGAGTGTCTTGCTAAGATAGATACTCATCGTCTTGGTCTAGAATATTGGACCAAGAAGTTGGCTGCTCCAAAAATGTCCAAAAATCATACGTAAATCTTCCTTTCTGCTCTTCTCCTTTCAAATTTTGTTCCCTACAATAATTGAATATTTCTCAAGGAAATCAATAGCATACCATTCGAAATAGCAAGAGAATGGGTGGTAAAAACCACTATAATTAAGCTCAATCAAGCCTCCTACTTTGATTTTCACTTATGTGCAAGGAGTTAGTAGTACCGAACCCAAAGGAATAGTCCACGCCATTGAATGGGACGAGCGGCCAACGCATGGTGAATTCGATTCGGCTGATTATAGCCGACAAGGTATGGTGTGTCTCTTGTTTCTTCATGCTGATTTACTTGAGTATTCCCATATGCTTGATTTTTATGACTTATATGATCCTGATTTAAGTCTCAAGTTTGAGCATAATTTGCAAAAGTCGAACCCTAGGTCAATTATTTTTTAGGAGTACTTGTGCAAGCGCAAGAGTTCAATTAAGTTATCCACACCTTTATACCCATTGATTGTACATGAGTCACATTGTGGTAGCTTGATGGATCGCTTTAGCACAACTAATATTACTGATTTCCACTTAGAGGATATTTTACGTTTATATGGGTTATCTCTAAGTGTTTTCAGCGGCCGACGAAATAAGAAGTCCTGTTCAAATTCGGGACTAGAATTGTGGGAGCAATTAAGCTCGATGATGCTAATCCTAGCATCTTATTAACCACAATTCCTTGGAAAAACAAAAAGGGAGGAGCAAGTTCTTAGAGTTTTGTGATTACCGATGGTCTGTAAATTTGGGTTCGCTTGCGGCGAACATGGTTTATCCCTTATATTTACTTCCAACTGTTTTGCTTTATGGTTTTATACTTGTAATGCCATTAATTCCTTTGACCTCGAGTACACACTAGACTGTAGGTGATAATGAAGGATCGGCGGTAGAATAGAGACCGCTTTAGTGAGCTAAGGAGTACATAGACCCCATGGACGCTCAATGGGCAATTCAAGGATGCAGAAAGGGACTACACTTGTTCTTTGAAGTGTATAATGAGGACGGGATGATCTTACACCAAAAATGGTTGCCAGCCCAACACTATGGGACGTTATCCTATAGAGGCATCAATTTTACCCTACCACCCGCCATGGACATAGATACCACCACCAAGTTGAATGTCTTGGGTAATTTCAGAACTTTGATTATACCTTTTGTTTATACTAACTTAAGGTATTATGCTACAGGTGTGCCTACGGATCCAGGAGCGGATTCGAAAAACAAGGTTAGAAAAACTTGGTGTAATTGATCTAGATGTTCGTTTAAAGAGACGCTATATACTAGAATATTATCAAAGCACACAACAATAAATTTGCCAAGAAAGGCATGCAACATTAAGCACATAAAGGTGCTCGGTGCATTAGTGAGGCCAAATGGCATGACCATCCATTCATAGAGGTCTTCCATTCGTCACCCTCTCACATTCTAATTTAGTGGTAACCGCTTACCACATCAATTTTAGAAAAAAAATTACTACCACTCAACTCATCAATCATGTCATCCAAACGAGGTATAGTATGGTGATACTTTACCATGATTTTATTGATGGCATGACAATCCACACGCATGTTGTAAGTACCATCTTTCTTTGGTACAAGGTTGACCAGGACAGTGTGTAGAGACAAGCTCTTGTGCACAAAATCCTTGGCGAGGAGATCCTCGACTTGTTGTTGAAGCTCTTTCGTCTCCTCTGGGTTGCAACAGTATGTTGCCAGTTAGGAATGGATGAGCCTGGGATGAATCAATTTGGTTCTCGATGTCGTGGATCGGAGGCAGTCCATTAGTCATCTCGTCGGGAAATATATTCTGAAATTCAAGCAAAAGAGAAGACAACGCACTAGGCGGAGAAGGAGTGTTATGGTTAGAGGCCACGACACAAGCATGTTTGTACCAAAGTGCAAGACATGGCCGAGCTTAAAAGAAAGCATACTTAAAGTCCTCCCTTGTGGCATACACATTTAGTTTCTTTTACCTCTTTTCTCTCTTCTCTTCGCTCCCTTACTCATGCTCACACTCGGCGTAGGCCTTATGAAGCCACATTTGATCAGCCAAGACTTGCGAGGGTAGCAAAGGTAGAATGCTAAATTTTTTAGCTCCGTGCTGGAATTTATAATGGTTGAAATAACCATCGTATAGGACACTCCGATCAAATTGCTACGGTCATCCGAGGAGGATATGGCATGCTTGCATGGGTACTACATCAAGCAAACATTCATCCGAATAATCACCAATACTAAAAGTAACAAGAACTTGCTTAGTTACCTTAACTTCTCAATCTTCGTTAAACCATTGCAAGTGATACAGGTATGGATATTTGGTGGTTGGGAGTTTCAACAGATGTACGATAATTATGCTAGCAACATCCGCGCAAGTACCATTGTCAATGATCATTGAGATAACCTTATCCAACACATTGCAACGAGTGTGGAATAAGTTCTCTCGTTGCTCTTGCTCATTCGGCTCTTCCTTGGATTGAGCACTAAGTGTGCGGCACACAACCAAAGACAAAGGGTTTGCCACATTGACCACATCATAGTCAGCCACATCCTCAACACTATCACTAACTGACTCCTATCGGCCACTCAATTCATCCTCATCACCACTTATAATTGTGCCATCTTGAATCAACATGACACGCCTATTAAGGTGATATGATCTGGCTGAGGACGAGTATGCCGAATGATATATGAAGCTTGAGTGGACCTAGCCGGAGAGTCTACCACGCAATCAACAAGAAATGCAAGCACAACGAAGGAAGAAGATGACATGGGTACACAGCGGAAAGGGAGCAAAGGAAGACAAGAGAAAGGGAGATATTACCGAAAGATACACGGGATGGGAACGAGGTAAGGATGAGCACACGGGAGATATTGCAACACAATTTAATACTTTAAGAACACTTGGTCAGAAACAGTACACGAAGCTGATAAATAACACACAAATGTTTGCAAGAACAGCTCACAAATGAAATATCACAAATTACACAATGATGGTTTATGTTTTACTTGCAAAGATTCAAAGCACCATCAAACTTAGAATTCCACAAGAGGAGTTTAGTGTGAAGAAGGAGGAGTATTCTCACTCTAAAAATTCAGTCAAAATATCTAAACTAATGAGAATAGTAGTTAAGTTTGGTTTTTATACTAAGTTACAAAAGCTGGTCGACCTTGTTATGGGTCTTACCCTTGGTAGAGTCCTTCATGGGAGAGGTCATGGCCCTACTGATGGGGTTTTTAGGCCCACTTAGAGTGGCAAAAATGACCTTGGCTCTTGATGGGCTAGGTTAGGTCTTTAGAAGCTAGCTGCACATCTTTATGGGTTGCTAGGGTTTGCGCGGGTGGCCTCGTGGCTTATTATGAGGAATCTTCATGGGTTGGCCGACTAGGGTATGAGGCCATGCGTGGCCTAGGGTTTTCCTGATAGTGTGCACATGTAACCTAGGGTTGGTGCGAGCCTCGCCTAGGACTTTTGATAGGCTTACAATTGGCCTAGTCCCGGTATGGTGCTCAATCACCATTATGACCCAGTTCTCGACTTGGGACGACTCCTTACTCATCTTGGCCTCGAACCAAAGTGTTAGTTTCCTTGTCATGCTTCGGGTAATTGGTCCTCTTGGCGTGGCGTCCAAGGTGATACAATCCTAGTTACCTAAGATGCGCAGAATGACGATCTAGTTCTTGTTAGGTTTGGTTCGTGGAATAATAACGTAAGATCCCACCTTACAATGCTTAGGAAGGAGTCCACCGGCCTAATCAACACCTTGTTGAATAACTTGAGTAAGGTTTTGGCAAGACTCCACTTGTCTCATTCTTCACCGTAGAACCTTAAGAAGGAGTCCACCAACCTAGTCACGTCGATCTCCTAGAAAGGCTCGAACCACCTTGATGAAGTAAGGAACGCCGGAGTCCACCTTAGTCCCGCTGATCACCAAAGTGAGGTTCATAAGGATAAGACTTACAAGAGTCCACTTTCCAAGTCTCCACCTTCCGAGATTGAATCCACAATCCCTTTGGTTAGAATCGAGTCCGTAATTCCCGTTCGAATCCACGAACCTATTCGAGTCCATGAATAGTTAACGAGCTAAATGCTCCACAAGGCAATGCCTCCAAAGATAGAATCAATATTCTTTGAATGAGATCTATTTGGATATTGCTTTTATTGAATAAACATAGCCTTTAAATAGGTGCAAAAAGAACAAGAGTTACAAAATTATTTTAAGTACAAGTCCTAATTCGACTATAACTAGAAGTCCTATTTGTAACTTAACTCTAACTCAATTAATTAAATAAAATAAATAAACATCTAAATATTTACTCTATCTAACTTGTACAAAGTCTCCTCCTTGAACGAATCTTGAGTAAGCTTCAAATCAAATTCATGGTCAAGTCGGTTTTGATTTGTGGCCTTCTCTTTGCCGATAATGTCCTCTCGAGCCAACTTGAGTTTGACTCGTGGTTTTTGGCTCAAACTGGGTCCAACACTTGCCAATAGACCAAGTAAAGGCCCTAGGCCAGTCACAAGTAAAGGCCTTATTGTTTATCTCTTGGCTCCAAGTCAATCGCATGTTGCCCTTGTGTGCTCACCTTGTTCTCGCTCGAATGTCGACTCGTTCCATCTGGAATTTCCCTTGTCCGTTTGCCCTCAAATTTGGAAACTACCTTCCTAAGACTCCAAATGACCTTGTATTTATCATAGAACCTTTATCAGAGGCAGTCTCCAATAGGTTGACTCTTGGTGACTTGACGGACGCTAGGATTGACTTATGCGTATGCGCCATGCGTGTACCTTGACCTAGCGTGCATTCCCTCCATGTGATGATCTTCATCTTTGCTCTGTGGGTATGAATTAACCTCACTTGACTTTGTGTAGCCTACTTAGCATGCTTCCTTGCGTGTCTTGGCCCAATAGCTACTTATGGCTCGGTGTAGGTGCGCGTTAACCTCACTAGGGTTTACGGTGATGCTAGGATCGCATCATTCCCTCTCTCTTGAAAAAGATTCACCCTTGAATCTGTATCTACACCTACAGGGCAGTACTTCAAGCTAGAATAATCCATAGGCGCTCTTGAGATTGAACAAGAACCCACGACATCCAAATTGAAATTGGTGTCTTTGCGCTCGACACTTGGTTGGGTAATTCCAACGTCTTCCTCAATCACTATCTCTGATTGGGTCATCAACCGTCTCTGGTGTAAGCTCATCCCTTCCCAACCAAGGACCTTCAAAAATAACCTAAGGTTCCTTTTATACCTTCGGTCAATGCATGACACTCCTATGCGTTCCATAAGAACTATGGCATCCTCTTTTGGTATCTTTGCCATAACCGAATCCTTGTCAACTTCAATGCTCACAAAATAATTCAAAGACAAAAGGGTTAATGGTATCACAAAGATAAAACCAAAATAAAATTAGTTGCAAGCAAATAATAAAATGGAATCACTTGTGAACTCAAACTTGCACACCAACAAATACCAAACGGGTCCAAGAGCCCGTGCTCGTCTCCATGTGCCCTCGACTTACTTTCGGCGCTTACTTCCACAACTCAAAGATAAGTTATACCACGCCAAAACATCTTCAAGCTCTAAACCATAGGCATTAGTCGTACAAAATCTCCCTAAGACTGTCTCACAATCAGCTCTCGCGACAACTATGTGCTCAAAAGACTCAATCACTCTCTCCTTGTGCTTGCGCAAATAATTCCAAAATGTTAGCGATTGATCTTCCGCCTCTTGGATGCTATTGTTGATAATTAAAAAAATTATCTACGGGGTCATACTCCTCAACAAACTTAGAATATGCAAGTAGATCTAATTTGATAAGAGAAAGGCGCAACAATCCCTTGCGGCTAGCCATAGCAAAATCAATTGGCACATCCTTCTTCTTGTGCTTTCCAAGCGGAACAAACTCTCCATTCTCCTTGGAATTTATTTCCTCATATTCCTGCACATAAGAAGAAGAAGAAGAAGAAGAAGAAGAAATAATAGAATTAGGGTTAGACACTTGAATTGCACTAACATATGCCCAACGCACACATAATGCGTTCTTCTTTTCATTAAACCCAACCTCACTCTTTTCTTGGGGGTTGTTTTTAGCTTTCCCTTATTCAAAGTTAGCATAAGACTTTATAAGCCACTTCTGGTCCTCAAACACTTCTCGAGGGGTCAATGGTGCGAGGGTAGACCTATACCCATCCTTGACAATCGTATAGCAGTTGCTCTTCCATTTGTGGACCGCTTGTCTATCGTATTGCCACGGTCGGGCCAACAAGATATGACTTGAACTCATAGGCACAACATCACAGCAAATCTCATCTTTGAAGCTCCCAATGATAATCTTGTGCTCTGCTACCCTAGAAGGCTAGATAAAAGACTTGTCGGCGGTATGTCAATTGGCTGAAACCCTAGAAGTCTCCAAGGAGAAGGTGTGGGCGAAGGAGAAAGAGACTATGAGGAGGCAAATAGTGAAGCGAATGGTTCTAGATAAGAGAACAATGATGAGCGATGGTATGAGGAAGTCGAGCAAGAAGAAGAAGAAAAACGGTACGGTGAAAGGAGGCAGTTTGAAGGACAAATTGATGGGAACCTTGGAAGCATCAAGATGAAAATACCACTATTCGAAGGAAAGGACAATCCTGACATGAAGGCGTTAATGATGTAGCAGTTTGTGCCAAGTCACTTTCAGCGTGACCTTCATCAAAAATTACAAACCCTAATGCAAGGAACAAATAGCGTGGGTGAATATTATAACAAGATGGAGATTGCGTTGACTAGAGCGCAAATAGTAGAGGATATAGAAGCAACTATGGCTAGGTTCTTGAATGGACTAAACCTGGAGATAGCCAATCGGTTGGAGTTGATAACCTATAATTCACAAGAGGAGATGTTGCACTTAGCCTCAAAGATTGAAGGGCAAAAGAAGTCGTGGAAATTTAATAGTAATTCGGATAAAGTTTCGACTTGGAAGAAGACGAGTTGGGTTAAAGACGAGAGGGCAGCGATTCCAAATACTAAGGGTACACATTCGTCAAGTGTGTCATAGGATCGAGTAAGCAAAGAGGGCACTCATAATCCTAATCCTACAAGAACCGCGGCAAAGGACATAGTGTATTTTAAATGCACCGGCGGAGGGCATGTTGCATCCGCTTGCCCTAACAAACGAGTGTTGGTGATTAGAGAGCAAAGTGTGATGAGCGAAGAAGATTGTAGAGATAAAGACAAAGCCAAGGAGTCAAAGCACAGTGATTCGAATGTAGAAGAGGTCAAAAGAGAGGACTCAAAATAGAAAACTCAACTCGGAATCACTAGATGAAGTTAACCGAACTCGGTTGAGTTGTGACTTGGAAAAGTTACTAAGACTTGGACGTTTTGGACTCTAAGACTGGTAAGAATAAAATATGAAAGACTCAAGAAGGTGTTTAGTACAGTAGCAAAGTATTTTTAATGTTTTAAAGTTCAATACACTCCCACATTTTTCTCTCAAAATAGCTAGTTGGACAAGTAAGGTTTAAGACTTGACTGGCTTCTATTTTCCTCTCTTTTATTTTAGGAAGATTGGGTGGGTTTACTCTCCTTTTGGCTCAACTATGCTGCCGAATTTTAGGGAAAGCTATCTAGGTGAAACTAGGCTAGCTTAGCTGATTGAAGGCCTTTTGATAGGTATTTTGTTTCAGGCCTTAGATGATCAAATAGCTAGCTAAAAGATACTTTCAAGGAGAGGCCAGAGGCTGTTTTTCTATAATTTTTTTGTGCTAGGCTACAACAGTTTTGAGGTAGGAAGAGAGAGGGTAGGACAGGTGGTAGTTAAGGAAATCTTAGAATGTGTAAGAGCTTGGGCAGTGTGGAACGGCTGTCAATCTTTGCTGGGGGAAATAATACTTTCTAATGAAAGCTTGAACAATAGGGAAACTTATTTTAAGAGGTAGACTCAAACAAAATTCGTATCAAAAGACAAAAGACTCAAGGACAAAGATGAACACAGGAAGAACACTATGAATTATCTTGACAGACTTTCGTATACTGACTCGAAAATATAGGAAACGATGGCTAAAAATCACGAAATTCAACAGAGACACTCCTAAGACAACTGGAACACACTGGAAATAGACTAAGAACACAGAAATGACTTTTCTTGGGTGATATCTGCACATACGAGTTTCACAGAATTTCTAGGAGACTCAAGAACGAAACATGTCACAAACAAGCTGACATTTGTTGACATAAAATTTCAGAATTTTCTTATCGGGGGAACATATATAAATTGGACAGACATGAAGATGAACACTAGAACACTAAGAACAGTAAGACTGAAACTTTCACACCTTTTGATTTTGATGGCCAAAACGTGTGAAACTTTCACAAAACTTTAATAAAACTCAGTGGAAACCTTTGACACACTTAGAATGGTGTTTGGATAGGAGGATGATGGATTTTCTAGACTAGAAAATAGACACACGAAACTAACAAACTCAAGAGAGCCAAGAGCTCCAGTACCACCTAATAAGATCTATCCTCCGATGTGTCGGCCAAATATATGATACAAGCGAAGGATCTAGCTGATGAGTTTATGACACAAAAAATAATAGGAAAACATAAGAACAAGAGAGAGGATGCAACACAAATGAAGAACAAACAAAGATACACGAAAGAAGGATACAATACCTCTAAGAATTGCGGATAAGACTTGAGGTGTTAACTTGAATAACTAGTGAATGATTCTTGAAGCACGCTTGATGGATACTTAAACACACATGGGACAGAATGTTCAATCACACAATAAACACAAAATACACAATATTTTATTCAAACGCTCACAAAAGGAAGTAGCAACAAACTACACATTTGAAGATGGATTTACGTATTATCCTTGTGAGGTATCAAAGCACTATCAAAGCTTAGAATCCCACAAGCGTCGAGATTTAGACGAATAAGGAGGAGAAACTCACTCTATCAATATTCATCAATCAAAAGCTAATGAAAATAAAACTTAGTCTAGCTATTTATACAAGATAGCAAAATGACAAGTTGTGACAAAATTGCCCTTAATGAGCTTCTCCTTGGATACGTCCTCCTTGCTGGAAATACCATGGCCTTGTGATGGGCTTCAATGCCGATTGGTTGTGGAAGTGATAGCTCGGACATAAGGTGACTTGGTCGTGCCGTGGGGAATCTCTTAACCGCGGTCTAGGGTTGATGTGCATGCGGCAAGGGCTAGGCGGGTGGCTTCATGGCTTGCTCGGCCATCCCGTGAGGTCCGTGCGTCTAGGCCTAGGCGGTGCGATGGTTCGCGTATGTCGCTTGGTGCGCAGAAGGTGTGCGAGTCACGAAAGGCCTTGTGGGTGGTGTACGGGGCCTGAGAGGCATGCGATGCGAGGAAGGCCACGCGAGTGGCGTACAGTACACGAGAGGCATGCGATGCGTGGAAGTCCATATGGGTGGCTTTGGTTTTCCACGAGTGTGGCATAGGGTTTGCGATACTCTCGCGAGGCCTCGATTGTAGTTAGCGGTGGTTTTGAGCGTTTCCTTCGGGATCCACCATGGTGTGCAATTTGGGTCAAGGCTAGGCTAGGTGTGATCACATCATCATCCTCTCTACCATGCTTGCTTTTGTCATGGAGTGTATTCAATTTTTTTCTCATTTTCTTCTCTCGCTCGACTTACCATGCTTACTTTTGTCATGGCATGTATTCAACTTATTTCTCACATTTTTCACTCCACTCTTTTATCTCATTTTTCTTATCAAATGAAACTCCGCACTTACTTTCTCCATGTGTCCTTGGTCCTCTCCAACTTGTGCGGGTGAAAGAGGTGGAATATTGAACTTCTTCCCACGGTGAGTTAGATGAATTTTATTGGTGCGGCCATCATACACCACATGACGATCAAATTGCCATGGTCGTCCTAACAAAAGATGACTTGAATCCATAGGAACCACATCACATAGCCTTTCGTCTTTATATCCACCCATTTTAATGGCAACTAGAACTTGTTCCTTGACCTTTACTTCACCTTCATAATTAAACCAATGCAAAGAGTATAGTTTCTAGTGCGGTTAGGTTGGTAAAAAGAGCTTGTGAATTAAAAGATGGTTTGCCACATCTACAACACTCCCATTATCCAGAATAAGAGAAGCTATCTTACCGTTGATTTCACACCGCGAGTGGAAAAAGTTTTCTCTTTGCTCTTCGCACTCAGCTTCACCCTTAGCTTGAGCATTCATACATCTACTTACTACCAAGGTCATGGCTGTTACGGGTTTAACTTCCTCTTCATTATTCTCGGTTTCCTCTTCTTCCTCATTCTCATCACCATTGGCCTCATTTTCACTTTCGGAGTCATAAACTCCCTCTCGGATCACTATCATGCGACGGTTAGGACATTCGGATGAAATGTGCAATCGCCCGTGACATTTGAAACATTCTATGTTGGAGAATAATTTTCTGGGTGGCAGATTAGAGGTGGGGTTATTTATTGGTTTTCGTGTAGGATAAGTGGAGTTATTTTTACGGTAAGGTGTGTAGGGTTTTTAGGTGGAGGTTGCGGCTTTAGGAGGTGTGGTGTGCTTGAGGACTTTTTAGTGCGGTTGTTCTTTGTGGTAGGGTTTCCAAGGCTGCTTGGTTAAAGATGAGTAAGGTTGTGATGTGTTTCGGTTAGTTCTAGTTGGAGAATAGTTTTGGTAAGGAGGGACTCCATCTCATTGTAATAATCTCTGTCTCATGATATGTTTCATCTCCTCCCATGTTCGGGTGGCACTTACTTGGCCTCTTTCCTTGCACACTTTGTGCCACTAACTAACGGCATACCCATCAAATTCCATGGCCAAGGACAACTCCTATAACTGAATTACTAACGTCACACATGTTTCGAATGGTAAAGTCCAGTCTGGAGCTTAGATCACCGGAGTTGTTACCAACTTTTCTCATTTTCTTATAACTGAATTACTAACGTCACACGTCACACTTTGTTCGGTTAAGGTGACCAAAAATGTGCTAAATTTTTACCAACACAACAACGATTGACGTGAAACAATTTGAAGACACTTTATGGAAGATTTTGGCAGAAAGTTTAAAACTTTTTGAAGGGAAAAATAGTGACAACACAAATAAAACCCTACACAATTAAATTGAAGCAAGGGAAATGAAATTAGCATGAAAACTAAGCATGTGAGGCAAGTTTTAGCAATTTATTCATGCATTAAGGACAAAAAAGAAAATTGAATTGAAAACTAGAGAGAGAGATTACTTGTCCAGGAGAGCTTAAACCAAGAACGTAGTGCAAGAAATTGAGAGTGAGAGTGAAATTAGGTGCCCCTTTCTTGTTGCTTGAAGTATGCAATTTATAGAGAAGAAGAAAAGTTGGAGTCGGTTTGCTTGTATGGTTGCAAACTGATGGTAGAGGAGGAAGAAACTGATGATGAGGTCTTCGTAGGAGTAGGGAGCTAGCTAGGGTTATATATGGCCAAGGATGATCGGATGGGAAGTTGTAATGATCCAAGTGATGTGTCGCTGAGTGTAGGATCAACATGCATTTATGTAGAGTAAATCCCATTTTTCGGTGCGAACGGGATATTTTGACTCAGGTTGTGATACGAGAAAATTCACTTGATGCGGAAAAATGCACAAACCGAGAGGAGCCGAAGGTGTAGAAGAATAAGGCACGAAAACTAGTATATAGTGAATAAAGAAAAAGTTTGACTTAACGTATTTATTTTCTCGCTCGGAAATATCGAAGGTCCGGACGTAAAATGAATGCCCTTACGACAAAAAGTGAACGAGACCAAACTAGATGACGCGAAAGAGAAAAATAGTAGGTAATTATCAACTAAAGAAGTTACGCGTTCGATCTACGGTCTGAGGAAACTTACTCGGGACCGATAGTAATTTGCGCGAAAAGACAGTTGAAAGTACGAAAAAAATGAAAGACTCGAAATGACACGGAATATTAAACAAACTAGCCTAAGATTAAAAATCGACTGAAATTTGACTTAGATCAGCTATTAAATGTGATAAGCATAAAAATACGTAAATGTGACGAGAAAAAATCAAAATTGGGTAGCAACAGTTGCCCCCTCTTTACTGTCTGATCAAAAATACAGTGTAATTGAAATTTTTGATAAGCAGTAAAGACGGTTGCCCCAAGTACTACCACGGTTTTGGAAATGTTGAAGACTTACATAGGAGTGGGGTGAGCTTTAAATTCTAGTCTGGGTGAGGTTATCATATTGCCAGATGATGGTATGAAAAATAAGACTGCAAGTCCGTGCGAGGCTATCGCTCTCCAGACATTGATGCAGAAAATGTAGATGCATGTCCGTACGAGGCTATCACTCTCCGGACGTTGCTGCAGAAGATGTAGATGCATGTCCGTGCGAGGCTATCGCTCTCCAGATGTTGCTGCGGAAAATGTAGGTGCATGTCCGTGCGAGGCTATCGCTCTCCGGACATTACTGCGAAAAATGTACGGACGTTGCTGTGGAAAATGTAGATGCATGTCAGTGCGAGGCTATCGCTCTCCGGACATTGCTGCGGAAAATATAGGTGCATGTCCGTGCGAGGCTATCGCTCTCCGGACGTTGTTGTGTAAAATATAGATGCATGTCCGTGCGAGGCTATCGCTCTCCGCAGCAACGTCCGTGCAAGGCTATCGCTCTCCGAACGTTGCTGCGAAAAATGTAGATGCATGTCTGTGCGAGGCTATCGCTCTCTGGACATTGCTGCGGAAAATGTAGATGCATGTCCGTGCGAGGCTATCGCTCTCCGTACGTTGCTGCTGAAAATGCAGATCCATGACCGTGCGAGGCTATCGCTCTCCGGACATTGCTGCGGAAAATTTAGATGCATGTCCATACGAGGCTATCGCTCTCTGAACGTTGCTGCGAATAATGTAGGTGCATGTCCGTGCGAGGCTATCGCTCTCCGGACATTGCTGCGAAAAATGTAGATGCATGACCGTGCAAGGCTATCGCTCTCCGAACATTGCTGTGGAAAATATAGATGCATGACTGTGTGAGGCTATCGCTCTCATTACGTTGCTGCGGAAAATGTAGATGCATGACCGTGCAAGGCTATCGCTCTCCAGACGTTGCTGAAGAGATGAGATTTGAGCGGGGATACCACCCTCACGAAATTAATTGGGGAGCGGTAACATACTCCATTCGGATGTAGATTGGATTTGTTAAATGGATCCCCATGACGAGGTCATTACAATGATTTTCTCATCGAAACTCAATGGCGTGACTACATTGAAGCGTATCTGTATTCTGCAAATAGGAAGGAAGCAACCACGAAAGCAGCAACAGATGGAAAAAAGAGAGAGCACATGCTGATGTGAGAAACACCTTGTTTTCCTACATTTAAGCCTCGGCTTGCCTCCAAGTTTTTTTGGACCGAAAATGACCTCTTTGTTTAAGAGAAAACCAATTCAAGCATATTTTTTGAAGGAATGTTCATTCAATTTTTGTTATATAAACATGATTGATACAAGCCTAGATAATATCTGAGTTTTGTTCAGGAAATAACGACCTCAAGAACAAGACTTTCCCGTGACATGTAGCCGTAAGCAATCCTCATCAGATATTAGTGTTTGCGCTCACACTCAGAAAACCGGGTTATGTGTTTACACTCCTAAAAATGCAATAAACATAGCACAAAAATTAAATTTGCAATGTCAATTTGGGTGAAAGATGCACATGCATGGGCATTCTAATAATCAAGAGGACTTTGCAAGCGACAAGAAATGAGAAGTTGTTGTTTTGTTTGTTGTGTGTTTTTTTTTTGTATTTTTTTTGGAGAAAGGTTTTAATGTGTTTATGCTCGACGACTGATTACGATGAGGATAATTTACGGTGAACGATGTTTTGACGGGTTGATCACGGTGAGAGCGAAGTAGATAGGTTCCTCTATCCTTTTGCTAGGAATGCTCTTCCTGTGATCATCTTGATTAATCCTGATTTTTTTCGTACTTGCTTCTACTTTCATTGATTTGTGCTCTTCGAAACACCTCTATTTTTTTAATTTCTTTCTTCTTCTTTTTTCTTTTTCTTTTTGGTTTCTTTTCTCTCTCTTCTCTCTTTTTTTTCTTTCCTTTTTTCTTTTCTTCCCTTTTTTTATGCAAAATATAAACAGCAAGTACGATTCTTTCTGTTGTGATAATTTTTGGACAGCGGCCTTCAATCTTTGCTGCTTTTCTACGAATCATTGCAGATTGTCAAACTTGGAGGATCTCCTTTTCATCCTGTCGATTTATTGGAAACATGCTTCTGGTGTTTTGGTTTGGCTACCTCAATTTGAGCACTACTCATTTGGAAGAAGGCTTTTAAGTGGTAGAAATGTAGAGTGGTGTACGTTTGGCTGGAGAAATAAAAATAAAAGGGAAGAAAAAGCAAAGTCCAATGTCATCTTACTGCTATCCCACGTCTGATGGTGTATGTACCCTGGATATTATGCAAATCTATACTAGTACTTAGTTTAGCATTTGTACTCATGAAAAAGCAAAATGCTCACAGGGTTGTGTTTGTGACTGCTTATGTCTAAAATATGTCATGGATATAAGAGTTAACAGACCAGACCATGTATGTCACATAATTTCTAATGAACAATGAGCTTCGACATTATTCAACTCCTTCTTTTGTTCGTCACTTCACTCGCTTGCCCCCAAGTTTATAAGTCTCGTTGCACTTGAAATGACGAGGGAATTAAATAGTAAATTCACAGGAAAAAGATATCCCAAGATATTTGAATTTAAAATTAACAAAAAAATAGAAATATTGAGAAGAACACGTGGGTTGTGATACGAGCACGACACTTCCTCGCTACTTCACTAGGAGCAAGGCTTTGGTGCTCCAACTCTTGAAGGCCTTAAGGGATGAGGAGGCTGACTTGAAGGCCTATGAAGGTTGGGTGACATGCCTTCATGTCGTCGCTCACACCGCAACTACTTCGAGGGTCGCGGATCTTGAGTTTGGCCACGCCGCAGAACCTCATGGGTTCATCGGCCAAGGCATGTGGAACGCCCGCACCAACCCTAGCATCCCATGGGGCGCGCCCGCGCCAACCCATGAAGACATCCGCCTCGGCTCGCCCACGCCCTCGGCCATGCGCCCGCTCACCCAAGCGCTCGGCCCATCCACACGCTCACCATAGCGTCCGAAAGCCTAAATACAACACGCGGTGCAACCCCTTTGTCCAAGGGTGTGAAAGTCCTTTCCACTTGTATTTAGTTCTAAGTATTTAAAGAAGGAGATAGACTAATTTTAGGGTTGTCTTTGTTTTTGTGATTATCTCCAATCTAAGACCAACACTCTAGTTTAGCTAAATAGGGTTCTTCAAACCTTCCTCTTTCGTCTTCAAGCCGAGCGGGTTGCCTAGGAATTGCCCTTAGGAGGGTCGCTCTTGAAGTTGAGATACTTGTTAGTCTTGTGGCTAGGTTGTCTAGGAATTACTCCTAGAAGGGTTAGCCGTGACCTTCAAGTTCATTTACTTGTACTTTCCCCTTTTCATCAATACATTTCCTTCTTCGTTTCCATTACTCCTCTAAGTCTTCCGCCAAGCTTCACTCCGTCCAAGTACATCCGAACGTCTCAGCCAAGCCGATCTCTTAAAGTGGGCTAGATCCAACTCTCGGTCACCACTTAGGCCGAAATATCAAGGATCCCCCAAGTTGGCTCCTATCAAGTGGTAAAGGAGCTCCAGCTGCTCACTAGACCGGCCATCGTCCAAGTTTTCATCATTTTCACGGTTAGAAATCCTTCCACAAGCTACGGTTTCATTTTGGGAATTTTGGACAAATTAATTTTTGTTCAAAATTTTTCTTATTTTTGGCATTTTGATCTTGTTTAAACTTCAAATCTGAAAATATTTGTGTTTGCTCACATCTAACACATTCATTTCTCCTTCTTCCCCCTTTGAGCGTGTTGGTTGTTCATGATCCAAGTTCATTTGTTCATACTATTGCAAGAAAAAGAGCCAAGTGTCTTGTGTGCCATGTGGCATTGTGGTCCAACTTTTGTTTGCTAGCATAGCTGTCCTCCAAAACGCTTGATGCACAGCCGGCCACATCCTTCATTTGTGAGCCTAGTATTCTAAACTTGCTCCTTACTCAAAACAGCCACCTCACTTGCACATTTCAGCACACACCATTGCCAACTAATCTTTGCCTTGTCATCCATTAAACATGTGACACCTCATCTTGACTTGCCACATCATTTATTTTTGGCATTTAGTGCAAAATTCTCTCCTTGGCTAAACTACTTGTCTTTCAAATTTTTTTTTTTCAAAAAAAAAATTAGCAAAGACAAGTCTTTCAAGTGGATTCCCTTGCACTCAATTCAAAAAAAAAAGAGGGAAAAAGAAAAGAGCTCAAAACATTGATCTCATTCAAAAAAAATATAAGAGATCGAGTTCACGCAAAAGAAAAGAAAACTCTCATTGAGTCAAAAGCAAGGAATCACTCGTGTCTTATCCTTTTGAAGTGATTTACATGTTTGAAGCCACGGCTGTTTGCCTTTTCTCAAGTGGCACACAAGTAGACAACGTAGGTTTCCTCCACCACACCACTCACTGTTTCCTTATACATACCTCTAGAGTAGTCCTTTCTAGCTAGCCTTTTCTAAGCGTCTTGAGTTTTCTCTTCTTCACCTCTACACATCTTTCTACTCCAAATCAATTCGGTGTGCACTCCACATCCATTTCGTGCACATCACTTGATTTTCCTTACCTTTCATTCTACCCTAGTTTTCCTTGTACTCCGTGTGCTCCTAACTCTTAGAGTCTTGAGCTAGTCTTGAGTTTAGGTTCCTTTTGGAGATTTGAGTGGGTGAGTTAGTGAGTGCAGTTGAGTGTTGTGTGACACACGAGCACCCAAACACGTGAGCGAGTGTCTAACATTTTATCAAGACTTGCGTTTGTTCATTTTGTAGGTACACCCCATCATGTCCAACGATCTACTCCACTCCGATGCTTCCTCCAATGTAGGTCTCCTACGCGTAGGCAGCCACGATGGCCTCGCCGTACCTAATCCCATATTGGCTACCCTCTCCACCCAAATGGCCGAATTGCAAACTCATTGTATGACACAACAGCAACACAACAAGGCTGTCCTAGATGCGATAGCAGCCCTAACCCCTAGGGCAGCTCCCCAGCCCCCTCCACCACCTCCACCGCCTCCACACACCCCCCCCCCCCCCCCCCACCGCCGGACCTTACACCACCACAACCTACTGCCCAATCCCCCAAAATAACTCAACCCCCACAACCCGCTGTCCATTACCATCAAACTACACACCCAAATAACCCCGCACATGGGCCATACTACGGTTTCCCTAACCAAGTGGGCAACAATGAGGGTGTGATGGTCGGGAGCTATCACAGCGATGACGAAGGTTCCATTGAGCCTCCCACTCAGCACCACACCAATATGGAACATCACTACCGTCCTCGCCCAACCTACTCTACAAACCCCCGCCCCATTACCTTTAATGAGCCGCGATACAGAACCCCCCAACACACAACCCTCACCTCAATGTTCCCTTACACCGGGTCAATGATTATGTGCCCCCCCCCACGGCATCCAGCGGCCTTACCACTCCATGACAGGGCACACAACCCACCAAACTACCCTATTCTACCCAATCAACCCCCGTTCTATGAACACGCCAATGGTGCGCGTATGTTTGACTACGACGACCATTTGGAACCTAGAGACCGCCGAAACCAAGAGGATAGACCGGATAATAACCTACATAGCATTAAACTCACCATTCCTTCCTTCGACGGCAAAGAAGATCCCGACGCCTATTTTACTTGGGAAAGCCAAGTAGAACGAGTGTTTGAATGTTATAACTACACCGAAATGAAGAAGGTTCGGCTTGCGGTTGTTGGTTTCACAGATTTTTCCATTCATTGGTGGGAAAGGCTAGGCACTACTAGAGCAATTGAGAGGAGACCTCCTATTGACACTTGGGAGGCCTTGAAGCTTGAGATGCACCGGGGTTTTGTCCCTTCTTACTACCACCGTGATCTTCACCAATGACTCCAACGCCTATCTCAAGGCTACCGTAGTGTGAGTGACTTTTACCATGACATGCTCACATGTGTCATGAGGGCAAACATCAACGAGACCGAGGAAGCAACAATGGCTCGATTTCTAGGAGGCCTTCGCAAGGACATTGCCTACACCTTAGACTTTCACTCCTATGACAATTTGGAAGATATGCTTCACTTGGCTTTGAAGATTGAAAGGCAAGTGAACTCTAAACCTAAATTCCCGTTCACTTCTTCTTCTACTTCTACAAGACCCCCATGGACTCCTTCGACTCCCTCAAACAAGCCTCCACAAGACACAACCAAACCCCCATTCACACATAAACCATCCACCTACACACCGAGGCCTCCTCAAACCCCACATGCTACAAGGCCACCTACAAACTCCACACCTAACCAACGTACACCATCCCGTTCCATTGAATGTTTCAAGTGTGGCGGCAAGGGCCACATGAATCCGAATGCCCTAATAGAAGACTCATCTTGATCCGTGAGAGTGGTGAAGTAAGTAGTGATGACGATGATGTGGAGAATACCCCACACCATCCCCCGGATACAAGGTCCCTAATTGCCTCATCGTGCGACGCAATTTAAGTTTGATCCCCAAAGAAGATGATTTAGCCCGGGAGCAACGCGAGAACCTCTTCCACACTCGCGGTGTTTCCCTTGGAATGACTATATCTATTATTGTGGACAATGGCAGCTGCACCGACGTTGCAAGCACTCTCTTAGTGCATTCCCTAGCCCTCTCCACCACTAGACACCCACGACCATACACCCTAAACTGGTTTAATGACGGCAGCTCCGTCAAAGTCACCCGCCAAGTCCTTGTGCCTTTCGTAATCGGCACTTATGTAGATGAACGCCATTGTGATGTTGCCCCGATGCAATCCAGCCATCTCCTCCTTGGTAGGCCTTGGAAATTTGATAGGCATGCCTTACACGATGGGTTCTACAGCACCTACAAGCTCACTCATGATAACTGCAAGTTCCTCATCTCCCCTTTGCCCCCACATCAAGTCTACGAAGACCAATTGAAACTAGAGAAGGCGTGCGCCACCTTAGACATCACCTCTAAGTTAGACAAGAAGAATGAGTGGAGTGGAGTGAAAAAATTGAGTGGTGAGAGTGTTGAAAAATCAGGGTATGAAAAAAGTGAGCATACCCCGAGTGAAGAGAAAAATGAGTGCAATATGCATGAGGAAAACAACCGACAAGAAAAACGTGAGCTTGCCAAGAGGGGAAAAACAAAACTTGACATCTCAAAGCAAGTTAGTGAGGCCAAACATGATTCTAGAGTGAAAAGTAGGGCCATGGTGAGTATGGCGAAAGGGAGAGATGTTCATTTAGGGTTGATGATGCGAAAACCGTGTATCCTAATTAGGTTCACGGATCTTTGTTTATCCTCTTCTACCTCTAACCCCCCCCCCCCCCCCCCCTCTCTAGTGATGTTGCCTCACTTGTACAGGACTTTGTTGATGTGTTTCCCAACGATATTCCCCATGGCTTGCCCCCCATCCGTGGGATTGAGCATCGCATTGAGTTCCTTCCGGGTTCCACCATCCCTAACCGGCCAGCATATAGATGCAACCCGAAGGACTCCCATGAACTTCAAACGCAAGTAGAGGACCTCCTTGACAAGGGTTTCGTGCGTGAAAGCCTCTCACCTTGTGTTGTCCCGGTCATCTTGGTACCCAAAAAGGATGGGACATGGAGAATGTGCATGGATTATCGTTCCATTAATCAAATAACGGTAAAATATTCTCATCCCATACCTAGACTTGATGACATGTTAGATGAGCTTAGTGGTGCCATAATCTTCTCTAAAATTGATTTGGTTAGTGGTTATCACCAAATTAGGGTTTATGAGGGTGATCAATGGAAAACGGCATTTAAAACTAAATTCAGATTGTATGAGTGGTTAGTCATGCCGTTTGGATTATCTAATGCCCCTAGCACATTCATGCGCCTTATGAACCATGTTTTTAGGCATCTAATAGGGAAATGTGTGGTTGTATACTTTGACGACATATTGGTGTATAGTTTATCTAGAAATGCTCACATGGATCACTTGCGTCAAGTTTTCCTAATTTTGAGAACTCATCAACTCTATGCCAAAATGTCTAAATGTAATTTTTGCTTGGAAGAAGTGCATTTCCTTGGATTTATTGTAGGTGCCTTTGGCCTCAAGGTTGACCCGGCCAAGATAAAGGCAATCACCGAGTGGCCGAGACTCTCCAATGTCCCCGAGGTCCGCTCTTTCCTTGGCCTTGCGGGCTTCTATCGGCACTTTGTCCTGGATTTTTCCACCATCGCAGCCCCCCTCCATGCTCTAACCAAGGCAAGTGTGCCCTTTGTTTGGGGACCAGCTCATGACTTGGCTTTTGCTACCTTGAAAAGCAAAATCTCCTCTAGCCCCGTCCTAGCGCTACTCAACTTTGAGAAGACCTTCGAGGTCCAATGTGACACTAACGGCATTGGAATTGGCGCGGTCTTGTTGCAAGATAAGCGCCCCGTGGCCTATTTCAGTGAGAAATTGAGTGGCGCACAACTCAATTATTGCACCTATGATGTGGAATTCTACGCCTTAGTAAGGGCCTTAGACGTGTGGGAACACTACCTCTTACCCCACGAGTTTATTGTCCACACAGACCACCTCAGTTTGCGTTACTTGAAAGGCCAAGGGAAATTGAACAAGCGCCATGCCACTTGGATAGAGTTCCTCGAACGTTTTACCTACCACATCAAGTACATGAAGGGAAAGGACAACATCGTCGCCGATGCCCTTTCCCGAAGGTACGCCCTACTTAACTCTCTCCACACTCGCATACTTGGTTTCTCACATTTGCCATCTTTGTATGCCCTTGACTCGCACTTCAAACATTTTAATGAGACTTGTCATCTTGGTTCGGTCCCTAAATACATGCGGCATGATGGATTCTTGTTCCGAAAGGGCAAATTGTGTATACCTAAATGTGATACTAGGGAGTTACTTGTTAGAGAAGCCCATGGTGGTGGATTAAAAGGCCATTTTGGCATTGATAAAACTCTTAGCACTCTTGATGAGCATTTCTTTTAGCCTAAAATGAAACGTGATGTGTCTCATTTTGTTTCCACTTGCATTGCTTGCAAACGTGCTAAATCTACATCCTTAGGTCGTGGACAATATATGCCTTTGCCAATTGCTTCGCACCCTTGGTGCGACCTTTCCATGGATTTTGTTGTTGGCCTCCCACGTACCACACGAGGCAAAGACTCCTTGTTTGTAGTGGTAGACCGTTTCTCTAAAATGGCTCACTTCATCCCTTGCCACACCACACACGATGCTTCACACATTGCACAACTTTTCTTCAATGATATAGTTAGACTCCATGGCATGCCGAGAAGTATTGTTAGTGATAGAGATCCTAAATTTCTTAGCCATTTTTGGCATGTCTTATGGGCAAAGCTAGGAACTAAACTCTTATTTTCCACTTCTTGCCACCCTCAAACGGATGGCCAAACCTAAGTGGTAAATAGAACACTTGGCACAATGTTGCGCATCATGGTACATGAGTATGCTAAATCTTGGGATGATTGTATTGCTTTTATTGAATTTGCATATAATAGAACAATGCATTCGGCTACTCGTTTCACCCTTTTTGAACTTGTCTATGGGTTCAACCCTCTCACCCCCATAGACTTGTTGCCTTTACCTTTACATGTCATTGCTAGCATAGATGGTGACAAGAAGACAGCCACGGTCCAAAAACTCCATGAGAAGGCCAGGGCACGCATGGACAAGCTCACGGCCCGTTTGGTAGAAAAAAGGAACGCCGGTCGCCATCTACAATCCTTCGAGGTTGGAGATTGGGTGTGGCTCCACTTGCGCAAAGATAGGTTCCCACAGCAGCGCAAGGGCAAGCTAAGCTCCCGCGGGGACGGCCCTTTCCTTATCCTAGAGAAGTTCAACAACAACGCCTATCGCCTTAACCTACCCTCTTCCTATGGCAACGTCCATCCTATATTTAATGTCACTGATTTATCCCCTTTTCTTTCAGGAAATGAGGCTGTCCAACATGACTTGGAACTTGCCAACCATAGCCCCCTTGATTCGAGGCCGAATCCCCTCAAAGGCGGAGGGAATGATACGAGCACGACACTTCCTCGCTACTTCACTAGGAGCAAGGCTTTGGTGCTCCAACTCTTGAAGGCCTTAAGGGATGAGGAGGCTGACTTGAAGGCCCATGAAGGCTGGGTGACATGCCTTCATGCCGTCGCTCACACCGCAACTCCTTCGAAGGCCGCGGATCTTGAGTTTGGCCACGCCGCGGAACCTCATGGGTTCATCGGCCAAGGCATGAGGAACGCCCGCGCCAACCCTAGCATCCCATGGGGCGCGCCTGCGCCAACCCATGAAGAGATCCGCCTCGGCTCGCCCACGCCCTCGGCCCATCCACACGCTCACCATAGCGTCCGAAAGCCTAACTACAACACGCAGTGCAACCCCTTTGTCCAAGGGTGTGAAAGTCCTTTCCACTTGTATTTAGTTCTAGGTATTTAAAGAAGGAGATAGACTAATTTTAGGGTTGTTTTTTTTTTGTGATTATCTCCAATCTAAGACCAACACTCTAGTTTAGCTAAATAGGGTTCTTCAAATCTTCCTCTTTCGTCTTCAAGCCGAGCGGGTTGCCTAGGAATTGCCCTTAGGAGGGTCGCTCTTGAAGTTGAGATCCTTGTTAGTCTTGTGGCTAGGTTGTCTAGGAATTACTCCTAGAAGGGTTAGCCGTGACCTTCAAGTTCATTTACTTGTACTTTCCCCTTTTCATCAATACATTTCCTTCTTCGTTTCCATTACTCCTCTAAGTCTTCCGCCAAGCTTCACTCCGTCCAAGTACATCCGAACGTCTCAGCCAAGCCGATCTCTTAAAGTGGGCTAGATCCAACTCTCGGTCACCACTTAGGCCGAAATATCAAGGATCCCCCAAGTTGGCTCCTATCAGGTTGCCTCCCATGAAGCGCCCTTGTTTATAGTCATAGGCTCGACTAATGTACAGCTTCCCTTCATACCTTTGTTCTGTAAGTAGGAAAAATAGAAACTAATTAGTAGCATCTAAATTCATAATAGACTGAAAATTAGAATAATGATTAAAAGAAAATTTTGACGAAAGTGGGGGTTAGTTCGCTTCCTGGGAGCTATCGTTAACCTGAAAAAGGAAAAAAATGGAGAAGGGAAAAGAAATAAGCATAAGTGATAATATGCATGCGGTGTGAAATCCCGAGGCCTCCACGTTGTTTATTCACTCTTTCGGCTACACTTTCACTTGATACTTTTAGGGTGACTGAAACAACGACACATCTTGGCTCGGCATTTGTGGTGAAGATACGAAGGAAGTTTTATTCATTCCAACGACGTAACATGGTCTTGGATGCTACAACCGAAACCCTTGAAGCAAACTCGTGTGAGTGGCTAGTGTTATCATGCTTGGAAACTCTCCTTTCGCGATGTGTTTTACGAGTATATTTTTAATCGACGTGCGAGGCCTCATGCCAAAAGGACTTAGCTTGAGGAGTAGAGCGACGAAAGTCATGCCGTTGATTGGAGTTACGACGAGCAAAGATGACACAACTCAGCTTGAAAGTACTTTGACGAAGAACGAGCAACATTTGGAGGCGGAAAAATGACTCTGAAGAAATTCTGGGCCGAAGCTGGTGGCATGCCGGCAGGAAATGCATTTTTCTTCTTCTCAAAACCGAAGCTAGCGGCATGCCACTAGGCCCTAGGAGGCATGCCGCCAGAGACCAACTTGGGAGCCAATCGTGGCTTTTCAAAGGTCTTCCTTAGGACTTTTGTAGTACCCCTTTCTTATATACTGACATTCAATTTTGGAGGATGGATATTGGCCAAGTTGAGGGCACTCTTTAGTCATTTATCCGAGGAATCAAGGCTTGTAAATGTCATTGCGTGCGAGACGTGCACGTATCACTTCCCGCTTTGAATTTCACGTACGTCCCTGAAAACTCGATTGTGTCTGACTCTTCCTTCTCAGTCTTTTCATTCATCTTATGTCCGTTATCAACGCCTTTTGTGTTTTAGCTGAGCAGAAATTTTGAGCAAATCGTATCCATATTGGCCAAAACAAAAGAGTGTGCGGCTGAAACTGAGAAAAAATAGTCATCCTCGCGTCTAGATTGTTTGTGAGAGATGTGCCACCCAGAAAAATCTTAGTTTTGGTATGGAAAAACTTCAACCTGCTACCAAGGTCTTTCATGTTTTAGCCGAGAGGAAATTCAGAGCAAATCGTATCCATATTGGCCAAAACAAAAGAGTGTGTTGCTGAAATCGAGAAAAAACAGCCATCTTCGCGTCTAGATTGTTTGTGAGAGATGTGCCGCCCAAAAAATCTACGTTTTGGTATGGAAAAACTTCAACCTGCTACCAAGGTCTTTCGTGTTTTAGCCGAGGGGAAATTCGGAGTAAATCGTATCCATATTGGCCAAAACAAAAGAGTACGTGGCTGAAACCGAGACGAAACAGTCATCACTGCGTTATCATCATTTGTGAGAGATGTGCCACCCAAAGAAATCTGAGTTTTGGTATGGACAAACTGCAACATGTTATCAACGTCTTTCATGTTTTAGCCGAGTAGAAATTTCGAGAAAATCGCATCCATATTGGCCAAAAGTGTTTTGTGGCTGAAATTGAGAAGAAATAGTCCTCGTGTTATCATCATTTGGGAGAGATGTACCGCCCAGAAAAATCTGAGTTTTGGTATGAGAAAACTCCAACCTGTTATAAACGTTTTTCGTGTTTTAGCTGAGTGGAAATTTCGAGTAAATCGCATCCATATTGGCCAAAACAAAAGAGTGTGTGGCCGAAATCGAGAAGAAACAGTCATCCCCGCGTTCTCATCATCTCGGTCTCATCTCCCAACTGGACCCGAGATCGTATCAATGAGGGAAGCTTTTATTCATTCCCAAGTCAAGGCATGATGTGATCACGGATGCATCCAACAGAGCCCTTGGGACAACCCAACGCAACCCTAGACTGCATGTGAGAACCAACTTGGAAGAAGCCGAAAAAAAGTTTTTTTTGCAGTGGCTAGCGTGATCACGTTAAGCCTTTATTGTGATCTTGCTAAGGGAATTCTTCTTTCGAAGAAGGCCGCTCAATCGTAGGTGATAGTCGTTTGATGTTTTTTGGATGTGTAAAGTGAAAGAAAAATGCACTCCATAATTATCCGAATAATTATGAACTTTGTCATTGACTTTTAAAACAAGGTTACAACCATTGTAAGTCGGATTTGACTATCTAGATCTATCCAAAGGCTAGTAGACAAAGTCATCATTTACATGGGGTGAAAAGAAAATCTAAGCAACTGAGGCACGATTTTGAAGGTGTCAACCTTGGAAGTCGGGGCCCGCTTGCTCCTCCCAAAAGTATTCTAATGACACGATCTCTCCTTTTAGCATGGTGTCGCACCCGAAAAATAAAAAATTTGCGAGTATACAATAAATCTGAGACCTTATGATGCTCGTCGTAAAAGGACGCCTCGCAACATGCAATGAAGTCGCCACCCTATTTTCTAAGGTTTAGGGAACCTATATCTCATGGCATAAAAAATAAAAAAACTAAGGCACGATTGGTCTAAACCAAAGAACGAAGGTTCGAGGTCGTATTATGGACTCGGGAAGGTGTTAGGCACCTGGGTCGCATCCTTGAAAAGGTTACCGGTTTAAAAGGTGTTTGGAAAACATTTTTGACATGAAAATGAGTAAGTAACCGGAAGGTGTCGTCCAATCCCGCGCACGGAAACGCACCACTTTTCAATCATTTACGGAGTAAATGATCGCCAAGTGTCAACGAAATCCTGTTACGAAGATTGGGCCACCTTTCGATCATTTAAACATTTTCAACACACGATCTGGGCCCTCAAAGGTGACGTCGCATCTTAGCATTTTTGTAGGGACATTGTTATTTCCGATCGGGACCGAAGGACGGGGTTACCGTTTGTTCATATGCTAGAGCGGACGTTCCCCCCTTTTTATCATCGGACCATGCATGATTATTTATTTACTACGTGATCCTATCATGGATAAAACTAACATCGTACCATTTTAATGAATGCAAATAACCATGTGGGATTAAAGCCACCATGCTTATATATCAACGCAAAATAATTAATTTCATGGCATAAACGCAAGTGATGTAAACACGTAAGCATGTGTGTTGATTTTATTTTCCAACAATTCTAAATATCATACATACAATTATGACAGTGGTTTTTAACATTTCTAAACAACATGCATATAAGTAATTTTTACGGAAAACATTGAATAAATAAAAGAGGCTAGAAAGCGTACTTGCGTTGCGTGATCTTGATCTACCTTATAAAATGAGAGTATTAGTAATAATTCAAATGAAAATAAATAAGAAACATTTATTTAATTTTAAACAAGTAAGCAATTAATTAAACATGGCCAAAGGAAACAAAACAATTTATTGCGTACGGACATTTCATACGAATATTTGACATGAAAATAAAATATGAAACTAACATACAAGTAATTTAATGGGATTTAAACATGGCGTAAATAAATCATTTAAAGCATGCAAGCATTTAATTAAATGAAAATGTGGCATAAACAAATCATTTAAAGCATACAAGTATTTAATTAAATAAAACATGGCATAAATAAATCAATTAAAGCATACAAGCATTTGCTTAAAATAAAACATGGCATAAATAAATCAATTAAAGCATACAATCATTTGATTAAAATAAAACATGGCATAAATAAATCATTTAAAACATACAAGCATACGAATATTTGAAATTTAAAAGGTGGGTCCCACATTTGAAATTTGGACATTAAAAAATGGGCTTGGCCTAAGCCAAGCCCAAAATTTAATTTAAAAGAAAGACAAAATGGGCTATGTTTAAAAAAGAAAGAAAAAAAGGGAACAGATGGGCTTGGCTTAAGCCAAGGCCCATCTGGGTTAAAAAAAACAAGGAAAGGGACGGGCTTGGCCCGTCACCTTTCTTATTCAACGAAGAACAGCACTCTTCTTCTTCTTCCTTGAGCCGGCCCTACTACCGGCGGCAAGGAAGGTAGATCCGGCCACCAAACCCAAGAAAAAACGTTATCATGCACAGAGAATGAAACTACGACCAAAACCCAACAGAAATTAGATCATTGCATCTATAAACGAAGCTTAATTTGACGATTGAATAAATATATGCATTAAAGCCAATAATTCGAGATTAATTAATACAAGCAACAGGCATTTAATTTGAAGCAAGAGGAAAGATCATAACTTGAAAGAGAAGGGTTTGAAACAGATTTGAGCAGTTGATTAAATGTTTAAGGCAAAAAATGAAAATTAGAGGAGAGAAGCTAGAGAGAGAAAGCTTGATAAACTTACAGTGCTTGCTTCCCTTTGCTTTGATTCGTGTTGGGGGATGAGAGGGTGCGACAACCCGTAGGGTTTAGAGTGGGAATAGTGAGGTATTTATAGGAGGACGAACGTGGTGAGCAAGCCGTGACGCGGCTCGCTTGTGCGGTCGAGAACGAAAGTGATGACGTCGATCTTCTTGTGTGGCTGTAACGCGAGGGGAGCACATGGGATGGTGACGAGGCTGTTCTGGAAGCATGACAAGGCTAGTTTCTCGAAGCCTTCTCGAAGCAGTGACAAGGTTTCGATGATGAGAGGGTGAGCGTGCTCTTGAAGAAAGAAAAGAGGGCCGGGTGATTAAATCTCACGACCGTTGGATGGTTGACTAGGAGTAGTCAACCAATCCAACGGTTGATCAAAAAAGAAAGAAAGAAAATGCTAAATAATTAATTAAGGACTCGAACTATTAGCGCTATGAAAATGGCGAACAATTTGAACGAAAGTAACTACGCTATAGACAAAAATATGACGATTGAAATGATGCGAACAACATTTTGAAGTCAACCCTCTAAACGCGTTTATTTTGACAAAGTGTCGAAAAAGCTCGTTTGGGGCCTAAAATAAGACTAAAAAGGAAAAAAACCCAAGACGATAGATAAATTTAAAAGAAAATGAAGGGACTCGAGCTGGGCCGAGAAATCATTAACGGTTAGTGACAAATAAAAAAATAAATGACCATAATTGATTAAGTGCGTCAAAATTCGAGTATCAACACATGGCTACTTCGGCTTCCAAAGCCGCAACCCGGGCTCGCAACGCTCGCCTTTCCTTGTCTTTCTCGTTGGAGTGAGTAGTCAAGACCTTCATCACTGAATCATTGTCTTTGATTATGGCGCTAGATGCTTCCTTCTTGCGGATCTCGCCGCTCAAGCGCTCCGAAAGCTCATCAAAGGCTAACTTTTGATTCATGACATGTATCCAGATGTTCTCTCTATTGTGCCTTTCTAGCTCGTGCACCCGGAGCTCTAGGTCCATTTGCTTGGCCACTGAATCCTCTCTTTCTAGCGCCGCATGATCCCTTTCTCCTCTTGCCAAACGCACTTGTTCTAATAGCTGATTGCGGGCCACGATGTTGAATCCCTCGCTCACGCGGGATTTCCCTTCCTCCTCCATGGGTTTGCGATTTTCTGGGTGGGGCAACACATTACCGTTGGCTCAATTCTTCCTCCACTGTGGATATTCTAACATCGGCAAGGTGGGGACAATGTGCCCTTCTAGGTAAAAGGGGTGAGTCCAATCGTGAGCATATTGGAGACGATTCAGATTCTCCGTAGTATGTGGTAGACTTGAATCCGTCATGCCAAATATCGCGGGGATTATTTACATGATGCAAAATTATCTCAAGGTGAGAGTGGGACAATAGTGGACGCATCCTCGAGCCCCAATCAAAGGAACCCATGGTAAAGGTCCACAACAAACTATGGGATTGGCGGCTCGTAACCACTTGGCATGCCAATTGAAGTCCTCTTCCGAGAGATTCAGGAATCTGTCAACCCAAACATATTTATCCTCCGTCTTCCAAATGTTTGCGGCCATTACATCAATGCCTTTGGCAAAAGGGGTCGAACCCAAGTAGTTCGTGGAGAACAGGGATTGATCGGGTGCATGCTTGAAGTGGCTGATCAACCATACTATGAGCAACTGAGTGCAGCATGTAAGTTTTCCTTTTCCTTTCCTTCGGCAAAGGTCCAAGGAACGGAAGGTCTCGACCAAGATGGTCATTGTAGGGTTGATGGCATTGGCCTCCATTTCGAAGAAGACGTTGGCGGCTTTGAAATCAACTACGTTCCTCATCTTAGGAAACAAGACAAGTCCTACCACCGCGAAAGCTAGGATCCTTAGGCGTTTTTCCCCTTGGGACAAATAAAACTATTTTTCAATGTCATACCAGCACCAAACATAGTCCCCGTCTCTCACCCGAGTGACAATTCCCAACCAATTATCGAGCCTCACTTTGACACTAGAGGAATCGAGGCGGACATTTTGGTATATGGCCGAAATGGGAGGAGTGAAGCACATCAAAGCGGAATACTCCTCTAGCGTAGGCGTCAAGTCCACCCCTCTGTCGAAAGAGAAACAACGATAATATGGGTCCCAGAATTTCAGGGCTGCCCGGATTCAACCTCAATCAATCCTTACGTCAATCATCGTCAGTAACTTCCTGTAGCTACAGTCAAACTGTGCCTCTTCACCCTGACCCAATTCATTCCTTAATTTCCTAATCCTGGTTACGTCAAAGTCCGTAACCTCCACCTTAATCTTGGTTGTGATGTCCGGGATGAAACCAGGTTTTTACATATCTCCCCGTGCAGCTTGGTTCTCAAAACTTCGTCCGCCAAAAGTGTCAAGTGAAAGCAATGTAGGCACTGTCATGGTGAATAAGCAGAATGGGTCTTGAGAAAATAAAAACAGAGTTCAAGTGTTAGTGAACTGAATAAATTATTTTACTAAGTTTCTTTAAACATGTTATGCATGTGAGTTGATTTTAATTTTTTAGCAATTCTATATGTCATGCATACGAGGGGGCGGTTCTAACGCATTCTAAGTGGTCCTGCATACGATATAATCGGAGTTTTTACATTTCTAATAAACATTCATTCAAAGCATAAAAAAAAAAGAGTTTAAGTTAATCTTACCTTTTTTGACGAGCCACGATCGACAAGCGACGAACAATAATAGCGTAGGTATTAACAAACATACACGAATTTTTAACTAATTATCTAATTATTACAAATTGGAGGTCGGAATAACTAATCTAGCTAATTATTACAACAAGTGAAATAATTAATTAAAGCAATACCTAATTATTACAACGAGTTGGATAAATAATTAAAGTGTTTTACGAAATATTAAACAAGCAAACGATTAGGCAAACAATTTAATAAACATGGCATAAATAATTAATTAGGGCATACGAACATTTAAACAAAAGACAAAAATAATGTGGTGTTTTAAAACATACGAAAAATTTAATGGGCCGGACTTAGGCCCATGTTCGATTTTTGGACAATGAAAAATGGCCTTGGAATAAATCCAAGCCCGAACCTTTTTAATTAAAACAAAATGGGCTTGGCAAAAGCCAGGCCCATCACCTTCTTTCTACTAAATTCCCGCCCAGTACACTCCTTCTTCTTCCTTCCTTATGTCGCTGGCGACCAAGGTGAGACTCAACCTTTAAAACTCACTCAAATTGACCCCAATAAAACCCCAAGCATGGCAGCAACTCAAACCCATGAAAACAGCAAGCAATTTTAAATGAAAACAGTGGCAATTTCAACAGGCAAAAATAAGCTAATTAACATGCATATCATGCAATTAATTAATCAAGACTAAGCATGTGAGGCAAGTTTTAGCAATTTATTCATGCATCAAGGACAAAAATGAAAATTGAATTGAAAACTAGAGAGAGAGAGATTACTTGTCTTGGAGAGCTTAAACCAATAAGGTAGTGCAAGAAATTGAGAGTGAGAGTGAAATTAGGTGCCCCTTTCTTGTTGCTTGAAGTGTGCTATTTATAGAGAAGAAGAAAAATTGGAGTCGGTTTGCTTGTGTGGTTGCAAACCGACGGTGGAGGAGGAAGAAAGTGATGATGAGGTCTTGGTAGGAGTAGGGAGCTAGCTAGGGTTGTATGTGGCCAAGGATGATCGGATGGGAAGTTGTGATGATCCAAGTGATGTGTCGCTCAGTGTAGGATTAACATGCATTTATGTAGAGTAAATCCCATTTTTTGATACGAACGGGATATTTTGGCTCAGATTGTGATACGAGGAAATTCGCCTGACACGGAAAAATGCACAAACTGAGAGGAGCTGAAGGTGTAGAAAATTAAGGCAATAAAACTAGTATACAGTGAATAAAGGAAAAGTTTGATTTAATGTATTTATTTTCTCGCTTGGAAATGTCGAAGGTTCGGAAATAAATGCCCTTACGACAAAAAGTGAACGAGACCAAACTAGATGACGCGAAGGAGAAAAATAGTAGGTAATTATCAACTAAAGAAGTTACGCGTTCGATCTACGGTCCGAGGAAACTTACTCCTCGGGACCGATAGTAATCTGCGCGAAAGGACAGTTGAAAGTGCGAAAAAAGTGAAAAGACTCGAAATGACACGGAATATTAAACAAACTAGTCTAGGATCAAAAATCGATAGAAATTTGACTTAGACGAGCTATTAAATGCGATAAGCATAAAAATACATAAATGTGACGAGAAAAAATCAAAATCGAGTAGCAACAACATGATAATATTGTTTTTTTTTAGGGGAAATAGTATAGTAACCCTGAACTACTGAAACAAAAAAAGTCAACCTTTGAACTGTTAAAATGTAATCCTACCTCTTCTGACCTATTTGTTCGGGAAAAAAATACCCCATTCCATCCAAATGGGTATTATTTTTAATGTCAACATGTAATTGCAGGAAATTAACCAATAAATTAAATAATTAAATAATTTGTTCTATTTCCCTGCTATTTTCATATATGTTATATATTATATTAATTGATTTATTAAAAAATAATTTGCTATATCCGATTTAATTCTTCTTTTTTCATAACTAGCGGAGTGTTTTCTTCTATTTTTATAATTTTTATATATTAAATTATTTATTATCCAACCACATTTTCCTTTTGATTTATTATAAAGCTTGTTATAAAAAAAGTTTTTTGTATTTTCTACTACTTTTTATTATTATTTTATTTAATTATTGATTGTATCTAATTAAAAATGATAAATACCTTAAAGGGTAGGACAAAAAGTTATGTGCAAAATCACATAACAATTGCTTAACGGCCGAATTTGAAGGGAAGAGGTTTTTATTTTTAAACAAATAGATCAAGGGAGGTTTACATTTTAATAGTTCAGGCAGGTTTTCTCTTTACATTATAAAAACGGTTAATGTAACTAGTTAAACTACAACCTCACTTAAAATCATATTAAGTCCTACTCCATAAGAAAATTGATTACATAATTCATTATTATTGTTATTACGGAGCTTAAATTTAATTCGAACTTATGACCTACCTAATATATAAATCATAAATACCATGTTACAACTTCATTAGTTAATCATAGTTTCATTTAACACAATTTAACACCTGTCTATTAAAAAGAATTTGATTATTCTACAAAATTCTAGTAATTCTATATGGCTTAATGATATTAGTGGTCCTATACTTGAATTACCTTATTGATTTAACCCTACATCTATTTTTATCATAATTTGGTCCCTCCACTGCTTGAAGCCTATTAATTTGGCTCCTCCTCCCAACGGCGTATATACGTGGCTGTTAATTATATAAACGGGATAATTTTTATATTATTTTTATTGATATGACACTCCCCTTCACATACCACATCACCATTTAAAAAAACATAAAAAATAAAAGAGAAGAAATGGGTTCTACCGGCGGAGAAAGATGATATAGTTGGAGGATTTTTCTTAATTCTATTGAACTCACCCTAATTACAAGAAGAAAAATCAATCCCACAAATCAATTTCTTTAACAAATAAAATAGTATGTGAAATTAGTTATTTAAATTGGTATGAATTTTGACTGAAACTTTATGATGCTAATGATGCTTGGTGACAACACAAAGGATATGAGATTTCTAGGGCTGTCAATTCGGGCCTGCGGGTCCAGACTCGGCCCGGACCCGGCCAGATCCGAAGAATTCGGGACCGGGATCAAACCCGACCTGACAAAATACGGGTCCAAATCCCCAGTCCCGGTCCCAGCCCGGTGGGTCTGCTCCGGGTCCGAGACCAGACCCGGACCCGGGTAGATATATATATATTTTTTTTTAAATAATTTTTTTTCCCGATTTCATGTTCTTCTTTCCCAATTATGGTTGCAGTTTTCTCCCGATTTCATTTTCGAACCAACCTCATGACTTGTCAACTGAACCAACCACAAACTTCAATTCCAATCCCTGCAAATTAATTGAAGTCATCCTCCTGCAAAGAAAAAAAATCATTCGATCCAAATTAAATTAATCCAATCTCCTGCTAAATCCAAATTAATTCAATCTCCATTCAATCCAAATTAATTCAATCCTCTCAAATCAATTTCAAAAACCCATCTTTCTTTGCCAAATTAAATCCAAATCGAGCCTCTACCCAATTACATCCTCGCCAAACCATTCTCTACCAAACATCAAAAATCAAACCATTCAACCACCCTCACCGCCGGCCATCTCACCCGATCTCCTTGCTGCCATCATCATCAACAACCGATCCACCACACAACTCCATCAAAACCAAAAACACCGAATCTCCAAACCACCATCAATTTTTGGTGTTGTACCTGTGGTCGGAAATAAAAGAAAGAAAGAAAGAAAATAGAAGAGAGGAGAGTGAGGGTTGTGCAGAAGAGAGAAAAGAAAGAAAGAAAAAGAAAATAAAAGAAAGAAAGAAAGAAAATAGATGAGATGAGAGTGAGGGTTGCGCAGAAGAGAGAAAAGAAAGAAAGAAAGAAAGAAAAGTGAGGGTTGCAGTGAGAAACTGAGAATGAGAAAAGTTAGGGTTATAACTTTTCCCGGGTCTCGACCCGACCCGGACACAATTCGGGTTTCGGGCCGGATCTTCGAGTCTCAGGACTGGTTGACAGCCCTAGAGATTTGATATTGATGGGTCTATGTTTTTTGAGTTTGTGCCGAATGGGGTTGGGTTGACACGTTGCACACCACGTTAGCAAAATTCCATATGGTATACTAACCTATCAAATCGAATAACTTGATATCTGACTAAGGTCTAAATTGACACAATTTTACAAATGTAGGGTTTCATTAAAAACCGAGACGATTACATTATTCAAATTAATTAGATATCAAAATCCCTGCATAATAAAAGATGGAATGATGTTGACATCAGTTACGAAAGATACTTGCGAGTTGCATGTATCATACCGATATTGTTGAATCAAGAGCTCTTACTTGGTGCTTCAACTCAAGATACTTGGTGCTTCATATTTCATGATAGTACTCTCGAGTCAATCATGGAATTGAGTTGGTAAGTATCCGAACTTCATAAATACAGCCGTAAAAAAAATATTCACGCAGTCTACAGTAACAAACCATGACACCCAAAAAAATACAAATAGATTAGAGGCATCTGGTGTCAATAATTCGGAACCCCCCCCCCACAAAAAAAAAAAAAAAAAAAAGGAAAAGGAAATTTTTCATGAATATAATACATCTCAAAAACTGCCACTAGTAAATTGCAACATATATTTTCATCTACAAACGCCTATTCCACTTCTACAAATCTATCTTAACATGATGTGAGCTTGAGAAATGCTCCATCTGGGGTAGGAGCAAAACAAGGCACCCACCTGGCAAGAATGCAAGAATCATCAATCCATGTCAAACTTTTATCTAGTATCTATAGGTTGAACCAGACGGTGGGGGAGCTGGTGGCATCCTAGTAGGAGTGTGACGGCTGCCATTAGACCCTGATGTTGCATCACCATTCTGAGATGGATCACTGTTACGCCGACTATGTGACTTAGATCTGTCGATGGTTCCATTCGCAGCAGCATCGAATGCAGTCCTCCAGTCATCTCCTGTCAAGGGTCCACTTGTTCTTGGGCTGCTTTCTGTGTTAAATTTTTAACATATCATAAGGCAGTCTCATCAATAAGTCACAAAGTACACATGCATACGCAAAACACTACATAAGTATAGGCATCTCACAACGTTTTACGGTCTCCAGTACCTGCTCCACCATCGGACCAGTTGGAGGCAGCAGCTGCTCGGTTATCATGGATACTGAGTTGTCGTGTGAGTTTTGCAAGAAGAGAGGATTGTTTCTGTATGCGCTCCCTCTTGCCCTTTACATTCTGATCTTCCTGGAGCAGCTCCTCAATCCTTGTTGTGCTTTGAGCACTAACCAAATAAGAAAATAGAAAAATAAACAAATAAACAAAGATTAGAATATATCGCGTTTCACCACAAATTAATCCATGTCTTAAATCCCACTGAGAACGTCAGCATGCATCAGAAGAATGCTACAATCCTAAACAGTAGGGGATTCAATATCAATAATGAGGAAAATTTTGGCACAACATATTTCAAAGGTTATTGTACCAACCTAATTGAGCTATATAACTGGTTAAGCATGTCTTCCTTGGCCTTTTCCACTTGGCAAAGAACAACAGCCTGTTCAACCACGAAAGTTACTGATCAATATTTCAAAAGCAAAATCAGCAATATGGATGAAATATAATGATCGCCATATTACCTTTGGGACATTAGCAGCTAGGCTGTTAAGAACAGCTTCAACATAACCCCGCACTTCCTGGGACATCCACCGGAGCTCTTCTTCAGGATCTGCCGGCTTCCTAACCATCGTATCCTGCAACCTAAGCAAGTCAGAATAATGCCAAGATATGCACCCAACAACCTTCCTGTCTGCTTAGAAACAGCTAGGCAATACTGGAAAATTCAGGATTCCAAGTACCAATTATAAAGTACAACTAAGATGTAAAGCTAAAATGAGATGATTAAGATGCAAAGTCACTGTGTAACTCACGAGTGAACCATCAGACATGCTTTGACGCATTTGAGGGCCAGATTCACCAGTCACTTGACCTCCTTTAGCTTGGATGACACTTTTCAACTTACTTAGCCACTCAACCTTATCCGCCACACTTTCAGCTTTTAGTATCACAGTGCTGTGAGCTGGAAAACAAATTGTAGCGTAAATGGGCACGCAGAGGTGGGCGCAGATGATATATGCAAACAAATATGGAAATGCAAGCTAGCAATGAATAATACCTTTCAAGACAGTCTTATATGGAACTCTGCTGGTTATCTTAAACACAAGGCTGGGTCCTTTTTCTGCACTCGGACCATTCGCCTTTTTATCCTTGGAACTTTTCGATGAGTTCTCTTCATCCTCAGAAATTTCCTCAATACTGCATTCCTGGTTGGTACATGAAACATTGGAGGAATAATGCACTAAGCAAGCAGAGAATGAAACGGTAAAACTAATTTCTAAAATCAGTAACATCTTTTTTGGCTCCAATTGGTGAAACCTCAATTCCTCAAATCGAATGTCAAAAATCTAATTCAAGTATACATCCCCACTACTATTCCAAGGAAACAGATTGTTCACTAAATAAAGTTTTTGCAACATGGACCATTAACTTTAAAGATGTCATTTCCCTCATCTTTTTAGTATCAATTGAATTTTGCTTTCTTGTTGAGGTTCTTACCTCCAAAGTAATGACACCACGGAAGTGTCTTTCTTCTTGCTTCTTTGTATAACCAAGCTGCAAAGGAATCCAGTGTTATAAGATGTCAAGCTAATCAGAAACAGTTTACATATCAACAATTATAGGTAATAGCTACATTATTCGTATGAAGTATCGAAAATAAAAAGATAATAGCCAATCGAATGTCAGTAACATCAATTTGACTTCAGTATGGTGAAGCAAGAAGTCCTTGGATAAAAAGAAAGCATCGAATTGTAAAGTATTGAGCCCAGAAATAACATGGCCGTCCAACATGAACAATATGCAACAGTGGAGCATATATTAGCCTAATTCACTATATTAGTAAAAAGAATTAACAGAAACATCCAACTCAGTAAAGGATCAAGTCAATAGCAGCAGAAGGAAGGCATTAAACAATCATTGGTTATTCCCTCATGTATTTGGCAAAACGTTGTACACACTAACCTTGCCACTTTTTTCATTCAACACAAACCACCGCCTGCTCCATCCATTTGTCTTTCCACTTTTTTTCAACAAAAATCCTGTACATAGTGTGTAGAAGCATCAGTCGAGCAAAATTAATGTATCAAAAAAAAAATTGATGTTTGATTCCATAATTTTAACAATAAAGAGGCAAGGACAATCGCTCAACAATTTTAGAGCCAAAGAAAGAAAATAATTAACAGTGTGCCAATAACAGCAGTAGTCAAAGGAGTGAAAGAAAACATTTGGAGAAGTGCTTCACCATTAGTCAATAACCCACAAAAGAGCCGAACAAGTCACAAGGATTATTAATCACATAAAAGGTTCCCAAGAAGAAAAAGGAGTCGAAGAAAACAAACAGGCAAGCAATCTGTGTGCCCTCAAGCACACACAGACGAAGCATGAACCTTCAGTGCTAAATAAACCAACTCAAAAAAACTGGCTGACTGTCCACAAACCTGCTGTTATCTCGCCACCAGGCCCAGCAGTTTTCAAGGCTGATCCCTCCGGCACATCTTGCTGGTTGGATTTCTCCTTCATTGATTTCAAGCTTCCTCCAGATTGTTGACCTCCCATTTGAGGACTAGTTGCCTAAGGGAATAAGAGGACAATTGGCATAATTGATGGATAAGAAAGATTTAAACCTGTGTATAACATCTTTAGGTTAAAAAAGCAAATAAGACCATACCCTATTTAGCATGGACTGTTCTGCATCAGCTGCCTTTTTCGAGGATTTGTTCTTTAGCTCATCCTCACGGCGCTGCCTATCCATTCTGGTAATGACAGGATATGAATGGATCACATAGTACTAGAGAGGACCATTGTATATTTTTCATGCATGCTGGATATTCACATAGAATAATCCCTAAGGCAAATAATGAGTCCGTTCTAAAGCAATTCTACTAAGACATTGCTACACATAACACGATACAAATAATGAAGCAAACTTTAACAGAACCAAACTACAAAATTGTGGGTGCACAACGTCTACAAGCAGTGCAAATTACTGTTTTCATTTTTAAAAAAATGCTACCTACAAGTCTTTTGAACATACCTTCTCTGCACTAATCGGATGAAGTGTTGAGGTGGAACAAATGCACGCTCCATATCAACTAACGCAACTACCATTTTTCTGGCCTCGTTCTTGAAGCCATCAAGTGCTGAACTCGCAATAGCCACAACCTGGTCAAAATTCACATCTAAATACATAACTCTACACAAGGAAACATCCTATAAGCGTATAAACAAAGACGATTGCCAGCCAGTACTACCTCTCTCTTAAAAGGAGGATATCTACCAAGTCCACGAGTAGCATTTGCAGCGGATGATACTATATCGACCAATACACGATGCACCTATATTTTAGTAAGGCACCAAAGAAACAGTAGTTAAAACATAAATAAATGAGGATCCACAATGAAGATCAGCAAAATGCTTTGCACTACAAACAAAAGAGTATATGAGCTTCTTGAACTTTTAATTTTTTCTGTAGAAGATGTTGCGCGAATATGAGTGGGGGAGGACTATCAATAAAAATGCAGCATTTCATAGGAAAGAAGTGAACTATCATGCACCAGATTAACAGGCTGAATAAACATGCAATTAGGAACCACTGATGCTTATTAACATTTAAAGGCTGAAATTAAAACTGTACAGGAATTTTAAAAAAACAACTAATTTTCACCATGCAAATGTTTTTAGATGCAACAGGATATGATGAAGCAGCCAAATTGAAGTTTCCACTTATAATTATGTTAAAACCACAAATTAACTCACTTGTAGCAAAAAAGATTTTTTTTCCAGTTGAGGGTTGAAACAAGAGAGAAGCTGCAGCAACTAAACAGCAAAATCACTTTCCCTTCTCAGTATTCTGATTTTATTTGTGACTCATAAATATCCTTTAAGGAGATAAAAATACTTGCTTATATAACAGCATTTCTTAAGAAAAAAATTTGTTTAGATTGTTTAGATTCAGAGGGTGGCAAAAGTTACAGAAAATAAGACCCTCAACCCAGGCCCTAGAAAAAGCTCAAAAGGTACTTATAGAAAACTAGAACAACCAGGTGCTTTAATCTCTTTGCATAATTGCTTAGAGTACCCACTCTAAGAAACTGAACATCACTATGTGGATAAAGAAAAGCTTTTATCCCAAATCAAGAACAACAAAAAAGACAGACCCAAAGGCAAGTATGCCATGCAAAAAACAAGCCAAAATCATAACATAAAAATGTACCTCATCCACACAAAGACGAGAGGGCTCCTTTGCCAATTCTAGGACACCTTTTATTAGGGACCTTAAGCCTTTTTCTGGTGATATAAGATAAGGTTGATAGCCGTCTGCTTCTAGGACAAGCTGATACCAAATAAATGGACCACATTAAAAACATCTAGAGGATATTGCAGGTAAAGGAAGAAAGAAAGAAAGAAAGAACCATGCTAGAAGAAGACGTATACCCTTTTTACGTTGTTTATATCAAAATGTCGATCTAAAGGAAGCTGCTTGATCCTGTTTGGAAAATTACCCTCAAAACTGGCAACAACTTTCCAACCATTTCCCTGCAAATACAATGTGTTAAGAATGTCGTAACAGAGGTGGAACAAAATCAACTGTGAATCCAAGAAGAGAATAGAAACCAGCCAATCACTACTCATTACATTAAAAATTTTGCCTTAGTTATTTTATCTACATTCACAGTAATGTAAACTGAAGAAGCAGCGATGGTATGTTGATGACAAAAAATGCAATCAAAGATCCAGTCCAGGAAAGTTAGTCTCTCTTGGCCAATTAGTATAATCATCTTGCACACACGAGAAATTGAAGGTTATATAGTTTTTTTTATTCCATGACATCTATGATGATAAAATAAAATGTTGCAAATTCCACAGATAGAAGGAACTCACTTCACCACCCGTAAGATGCAGGAGAAATTTGTCCTCAAATTCACGGCAAAGCTCCAATGCTAAAGCTCTTGTGCCTTCAGAACTACTAACCATTTGCTCTCCTAGCCTTACTAACTCATCCTGGACTATTTGAGACTTACCCTGCAACCTGCAGTTGGCCAACAATACTATATCCATGACATACTTGCCCTAATCTAGCAACTATTAAAGGAAGGGTGTAGCAACTAGGAAGGTGCAGAATGTGTGTAGCAACATATCAAAAGTCAGACAGACTTGCTAGAAGCTTATAGGAGAAAAGAAACACATTATTAAAAACAAAGGACAAACAACAGCAAGGGGAAATAGCCAAGTACCCAGAAAGAAGGTTAGGAAGCCTGAGTTTCATACGACTACGTATCTGACCAGCAAGGGCATCCACCAAAGCAACCCTCCCAAGCTTGCTTTGCGGAGCTCCGGTCAGTATAGATTTGAGACTTTCACTCTCAGCTCGCCAAGCAGTTTCTAAGGAGTTCTCAGATGAGGCACTTCCTGATTGTGCTGAAGCAATAGAAACAGATTGGCCAATCAAGGCAACCCAGGGGATATCTGTTGTTTTTGGCGGTCCCTGATTCAAAAGAAGAGCCTGGACTGCTGCAAGCGCTTTGGACTCCGTAGCTGCTTGATCAATCTTACTAATAACACCAATCGTTCTAGTACCTACAAAACAGAACATGAAAGAAGCTTCTTAAAACCACCCCAATGATGTGCTAAACTGAAAAATGCAATCACATTTTATTTTAGACAACACAAGGAAAAGGAAGCTTAATAGTGAACCCACTCTCTGCATCAAATTCTTTTGCAACTCTGAGGGCCTTGGATGAAGAAATTTCTGGTGCCTGAATAGCAGGTACTACAACAAGCAAAATTGCATCATTGTGCTGAGCATATTCACCAATCTGGCCAAAAGAAAAAGATAAAGTAATGAGTCAAGCATCCAATTTCACTGATTAACATTTTTCTTCTTTTGGTACAAAAAAAAACAAACTAGAGAATCTTTCATGAAGAAATAAAATGGGCTGCAATCAAATACAAAAACAAGATTCTTGTTCATGAATTAACAAATTTTGTTGCAAAAGAATTGATAAACAAATTGAATTACAACATCCTAAAATCTAAAACAACTTTTCCAAGAGGTATTCACCATGTAGCTTAAAAAATCGGACATGCAGTATCAAAAAGTTCTGAAAAAAAATATTCAGCAACTCACCAATGAATCATCCATGATTCTTTGATCCAATCCAGGCAAATCAATCAATTTCAAAGGTGGAGCTGAAAGTATGAAATAAGAAATTAGATTCATGAAATATACACCTTCGATATATGTGTGCCCACTCACATCTATTTGTGTATGTTTCTGAATATAATAATAAGTTACTATTGATGATGTTAGAAGAAAAGAAGAAAAATGCATGAATTGCTTAATCAACACACATACTAATATAATCATTTTACTATTCACATGCAATCTTCAAAAAAATGATATAAAAATGAGTACATAATGAACTTTTTTGGTGGATCCTTGTTGTTTAGCTTTCAAACATACTGGCTAATATGGTAACACGGACATTAAAACAATAAAACAAAAATTTGACACCGTGCTCAGTCTTTCCTGTTCCTGACTATCCTTCATAATGTAATGCAATGACGTGCGCAAACCTCACTTGGGCATAACTATAAAAAAAAATAGCAAGAAAATGACCACACATAATTTAGAAAATGGTAGTTGAAGCATGAGGCGCACGATAAGCATATTTGTTTTGGGGAATCCTAGTTGTTTAACTCCAAACATAGTGGTTAACAAGAAAACTTGAAAGTACAAGCAATAAAAAAATTCCACACTTTGTGCAACCTCACTTTTTTTTGTTGACATGCACAACCTCACTTAACTAGAAAAAAACTGTAGTGAAAATGACCATGCTTGGCGAAGAAAATTGTAGTTGAAGTATATGATTTTCACAAAACATTCAACCAACCTGTGCTAGTACGAAGTTTGAGATATATCTCATCACGACTCCTGCCTGAGGAACCTTTGCTTAGCCTATCCTGTAGAGAATGCCGTAGAGCACCTATGACGTACAAATTTAGAGAAAGGACCAATGACAAGCAGAGATATCACAATGCTGTTAGCATACCACATAACGTCAACAACCACTAAGCCAACAAAGATCAAACTCTAATCAACTGAAAGGCAATTTTACTACAGTCCTTACTTGCAGAAACCTGCTGAGATTTGTTGTCAATTTGCAATATGATAGATTTACTGCTCAGTGAAGCATCTCTACATAAATCAATACTTATTGGCGCCCGAGTAGCCCCATTTTCACCAGTAGGCTGCACATAAAAAGAATTTAATAAAAAGGTGACTGAATATCAGAAGAAACCCATGAAAGAAGAATCAGATTAGCAATAGGGAGAATATGCAATTCAGCTTACCAAAACAGGATGTCCAATTAGACTATTCAATGCAGCAGATTTTCCAGCACCCTGATCAGCGTGTCCAAGGAAGTGTAAGAATTTTGAGATGCTATAGCACTAACAAATCAAGC